>CM059783.1:6790263-7430263 GCA_030435695.1 Brachymystax lenok tsinlingensis
TTGCAGTGTGATTGCATGCCTCTCTCTCTCTACCTTGCAGTGTGATTGCATGCCTCTCTCTCTCTACCTTGCAGTGTGATTGCATGCCTCTCTCTCTACCTTGCAGTGTGATTGCATGCCTCTCTCTCTCTACCTTGCAGTGTGATTGCATGCCTCTCTCTCTACCTTGCAGTGTGATTGCATGCCTCTCTCTCTCTACCTTGCAGTGTGATTGCATGCCTCTCTCTCTCTCCCTTGCAGTGTGATTGCTTGCCTCTCTCTCTCTCCCTTGCAGTGTGATTGCATGCCTCTCTCTCTCTACCTTGCAGTGTGATTGCATGCCTCTCTCTCTCTACCTTGCAGTGTGAGTCTTGCTGTGTGATTCGCAAACAGCGGCCAGGTCACTAATTTCGCTCTCTGTAGCAGAGTAGAGATGTCAGGCTGTAGTAGTGTTCATAGTATCCACAAGCAGCACCTGTGTGTGTGTCTCTGTCCTGGATGTGCATGTGTGTGTGGATAAATGACAGCGAGAGAGGAGAGTGCCGTGGTTGGGTCAGGAGGAGAGAGCCACATCCACCATCATTACACAGACATTTTATGTCACTGGGAGGGAAAGAGACTAAATAAAACTTCAATAAAACTTCAAGCCTGGAAGAGCATGTGTGCTCCGCTGGGCTGGCTTTCCCCACTAGTGTAACCTCATCAGGCGCACATGTGTGCATGCAAGCGAGTATGTGTGTGTGTGTGTGTCGGTGCGTATAGCTTCTGTAAAACTCCAGCCTCACAGTGTCCTCTGAGAGTTGTCTCTCAGATGAGGCAGAAGAGAGGAAGTTGCTGTAATTTTAAACATCCTATTAAAAGGATTGAGCTCAAGCAGCGAGGCGTTCGTCTTCAGAAGACACATCTCTGTCCACTAAATCAGTGGTAAAACCCCAGCGTTTCGTAATGACTCTGTGATAACCCTTGTTCATTAAAATGTCAGAGAGGAAGGATAGGGAGCTCATTATGAGTTTAAGAAACGGGTCGTCTGACCTTAATCGTAAACAGTGAGTTTGCGGTGAGTACGATGTTGCTAGGGGCAACCAGGCCATTCAAGCTCAGTGGCTGTGTCTCAGACAGTTGGGTATAGTATAGTGCACTACCTTGATAAGTCGGGATAAGTGGCCCTAGTCGAAAGTAGCGCACCATATGGGAAATAGGCACTCAAAAGTGCGTAACTATATAAGAATGTCATTGGACATTCCCATGTATTTTCCCTTCTTCATGCAGTACCTCTATCCTGCTCCAACTGGAGTCCTGAATGTTGGCTCTACAGCCAGGAAGACTCATGCTATGCTGAACTGATTCCCTCTATAATTCCACAAGAGAAGACATGCTGGTGAGAGGGAAGAGGAATAGTGGTGCCTGTAATGAAGGTATGGGATTAGATGCATGACACACACACACACACACACACACACACACACACACACACACACACACACACACACACACACACACACACAGAGAGAGAGACAGCGAGACAGAGAGAGAGAGAGAGAGGAGATGCTTTGTTACCAAATCCAATAAGGTGAAGGCGACAGGCACACTGACTGAATAGACCCAACTGATTCTAGCTACCGAACTTCTAGGTTCTCTCCTACAGACATTCTAGTTCTACTGATTGTCAGGCTCTGTCACAATGCACATGGGGAAACTAAAAAAAAAACGATTTCAGTCAAGTGAATCAGACAGCAGCGGTTAAAGCTCTCTTGCCTGACAGAGCTTTCAGAGACCTTATGCCCCTCATACACACAGCTGGCCTGGAGGGGACGCGCACACACACGGTAATGAGTTTTTGCATGCTCTAACTGTGTCTGTCAGTCAGAATCAGGCCCAGTGGTTAGATTACATAACTACATCCTCACGGGTGTGTGTGTGTGTGTGCGCGTGCGTGCGTGTGTGTGAGTGCGTGTGAGAGTGCGTATGCATAACTAGACTTCCTCCCGGCTGTATGCACGGCTGAAAGACCATGGGAATAACCACTCCGAGCTGTCATCCTCCAACATGTAGCAGGGCTAAAAATCCACTCTCTTTTCTACTGTTGTCTGAATAGGTTTGAGACCTCCATGAAAAAGGACACTTGGATCAATTCTCTCTCGTGTCTGTTAAAGAAAAAGATGTAAATGTTTCCTGTCTGTTCTGCTGAACTGTTTAAAAGCACGCTGACACCGAGGCTGAAGGTGAAAAGACAGCATAGCCTATATTTGAGTGTAAACGACCTCAGCCAAGAGGTCTGGACCTTTATGGCACGCACAAGGAGAACATCGCTGCTTGCTGGTTCAAGCCCCTCTCTGGCCGTTCCCCCTGAATCGCTACAGGCTGAATCGAAATCTATTGCATTCCCTCGTCGTCGTGAGTAATGTTGCCTGGGTGAGAGACAGAAGTGCATCTTAAGTGTCTGCAACTCTGCACTACAATCACAGCTCTGTTAAGGCAGTTGCGTCTGAATGCCAGGCTTTCCCTCCAACCCACACAATATAATAGCTGTCCTGCAATAAACCCCTCTGTTGGGATTATCAAGCATCACCAAGTGACAGCAGGTTCTGGTTCCTATTGTTTTATATCTGGTGACATCAGCCCATGTAATATCCCTTCTCCTCACACCTGAGTCACACACACACACGCAGACAGATCAACTGTCAAATTAATAATAACTGTATGATGTTTAGGTGTGTGTGTGTGTGTGTGAGACTAACACATCCAAGTGCAATGGAAAAATAGCATGATCATAGCATAACATTATCATAGTAATACACTGTCTAGCATTGTAATGGATGGATTATAATGCTAATGCATAATATGTAAATGGTTCTTTTCCAGGTCTTCAAAGTGCTTTATATTGTACAGGCTACAATGTTAATCAGATAGTATGAGAATACAAGGCAAAGAGAGAACTGAGACAGAGACAATGGTAATAAAATGAAACCTTCCACTTGTTTCTCATTATGTAAATGTTCCAGACAATTATCAGCCACAATCAGACCTGCCTGCAGTCCCCATGACTACGGACCAAACACGTGTTTGTGTGTGTGTGTGTGTGTGTGTGTACGTGCATACATGAGGACAACTGCATACTATGATGTGGAAGGAAGATAACTGTGAGCCAGCCAGCCAACCAACGTTCCTTCTCCTAAAATCAGAGATATTTTTTCCTTCCCGCCTAGACCCAGGGGATATATCAGACAGGGTAGGGAATGGCCCGGAACCTTTTATTCTGGCTAAAACAAATCCCAGGCAAATAACGTTTCAAAGAGGAACCGCTATGCCTCCGTATCATTATGCAGGAGTTAGCGGCCATGCTGCGTTCACCTTGACAGCCCACTCAGGTGTGTGTGTGTTTATTGGCTAGCCCAGTCATCTTCCTCCCATAACATCACGGCTGGGCTCTCAGTGTGTTCGTTCGTACATTTGTGAGCCTGTGTGTGTGTGTGTGTGTGCTTAGCTAGCCGTCTCCGTCCTCAGCAGCTAAGAGCAGCTCTCAGATCATCAGAGACACAGGTCCCTCGCTTCTGAAATGTACCACACAGTGTAACTGTGGGCAAACATGAGAGAGGAAACCAAAGAAACAGGAGAGGAGGAAAACATGAGAGAGGAAACTAAAGAAACAGGAGAGGAGGAAAACATGAGAGAGGAAACTAAAGAAACAGGAGAGGAGGAAAACATGAGAGAGGAAACTAAAGAAACAGGAGAGGAGGAAAACATGAGAGAGGAAACTAAAGAAACAGGAGAGGAGGAAAACATGAGAGGGGAAACTAAAGAAACAGGAGAGGAGGAAAACATGAGAGAGGAAACCAAAGAAACAGGAGAGGAGGAAAACATGAGAGGGGAAACTAAAGAAACAGGAGAGGAGGAAAACATGAGAGGGGAAACTAAAGAAACAGGAGAGGAGGAAAACATGAGAGGGGAAACCAAAGAAACAGGAGAGGAGGAAAACATGAGAGGGGAAACTAAAGAAACAGGAGAGGAGGAAAACATGAGAGGGGAAACTAAAGAAACAGGAGAGGAGGAAAACATGAGAGGGGAAACTAAAGAAACAGGAGAGGAGGAAAACATGAGAGAGGAAACTAAAGAAACAGGAGAGGAGGAAAACATGAGAGAGGAAACCAAAGAAACAGGAGAGGAGGAAAACATGAGAGAGGAAACCAAAGAAACAGGAGAGGAGGAAAACATGAGAGGGGAAACTAAAGAAACAGGAGAGGAGGAAAACATGAGAGGGGAAACTAAAGAAACAGGAGAGGAGGAAAACATGAGAGAGGAAACTAAAGAAACAGGAGAGGAGGAAAACATGAGAGAGGAAACTAAAGAAACAGGAGAGGAGGAAAACATGAGAGAGGAAACTAAAGAAACAGGAGAGGAGGAAAACATGAGAGGAAACTAAAGAAACAGGAGAGGAGGAAAACATGAGAGGGGAAACTAAAGAAACAGGAGAGGAGGAAAACATGAGAGAGGAAACCAAAGAAACAGGAGAGGAGGAAAACATGAGAGAGGAAACCAAAGAAACAGGAGAGGAGGAAAACATGAGAGAGGAAACCAAAGAAACAGGAGAGGAGGAAAACATGAGAGAGGAAACCAAAGAAACAGGAGAGGAGGAAAACATGAGAGAGGAAACCAAAGAAACAGGAGAGGAGGAAAACATGAGAGGAAACTAAAGAAACAGGAGAGGAGGAAAACATGAGAGGAAACTAAAGAAACAGGAGAGGAGGAAAACATGAGAGAGGAAACTAAAGAAACAGGAGAGGAGGAAAACATGAGAGAGGAAACTAAAGAAACAGGAGAGGAGGAAAACATGAGAGGGGAAACTAAAGAAACAGGAGAGGAGGAAAACATGAGAGGAAACTAAAGAAACAGGAGAGGAGGAAAACATGAGAGAGGAAACTAAAGAAACAGGAGAGGAGGAAAACATGAGAGAGGAAACTAAAGAAACAGGAGAGGAGGAAAACATGAGAGAGGAAACTAAAGAAACAGGAGAGGAGGAAAACATGAGAGAGGAAACTAAAGAAACAGGAGAGGAGGAAAACATGAGAGAGGAAACCAAAGAAACAGGAGAGGAGGAAAACATGAGAGAGGAAACCAAAGAAACAGGAGAGGAGGAAAACATGAGAGAGGAAACTAAAGAAACAGGAAAGGAGGAAAACATGAGAGAGGAAACTAAAGAAACAGGAGAGGAGGAAAACATGAGAGAGGAAACTAAAGAAACAGGAGAGGAGGAAAACATGAGAGAGGAAACTAAAGAAACAGGAGAGGAGGAAAACATGAGAGGAAACTAAAGAAACAGGAGAGGAGGAAAACATGAGAGAGGAAACCAAAGAAACAGGAGAGGAGGAAAACGAGAGAGGAAACTAAAGAAACAGGAGAGGAGGAAAACATGAGAGAGGAAACTAAAGAAACAGGAGAGGAGGAAAACATGAGAGAGGAAACCAAAGAAACAGGAGAGGAGGAAAACATGAGAGAGGAAACCAAAGAAACAGGAGAGGAGGAAAACATGAGAGAGGAAACTAAAGAAACAGGAGAGGAGGAAAAAGAGCTTTGGTTGGCCTACAGCTCACACTGTGGTGAATATCAACACTGCCTATAACAGACCATACTCACACCGCCTGGGGTCAGGCTGGGTGAATGGGGACATTGTATTACGATGAAGAAGTGAGCGATTTGGAAGATCATTGCTGATGGACCTTTGGGAAACAGAGTATATCTACAGGATAGCAACGTAAACCGCTCAAGTCTTCAGAACATTTCAGCAAGGAGCTAAGTCCCTGTAGGTTAGCGTGGGGAATGAGCTACCTGGAAGCACACGCCAACACTCTACCAGAAGACACGATTTCTTCAGCAAAAATGCATCGCTTTATAGTTTTGGCCTTGGAGAAAGAATCTGTCTTTTAACATCACACCTCAACAACACCCTTCAACTAAAGATAGAAGCTGAGTCATGAACAGAAATGAGACCTTGAGAGCTTCACTCAAAACACTTGACGATAAACACATAGAACAGAAGCTTTCCATCTCCCCTCAAGAGGTAAAATCAACGTTATTAAATTATTACATTTCCGTAAGGCACACACACATCTGCGCCTCATTAGCATCAGCAAACAGCTCTTCTGCAAAGAAGAGAATCAACTGTAACAATTACATTTCATTACCTTCCCCCCTCCCAGTGGGTCCATTGGTTTCCACTTACCCAAACACATGTGATCTCACTCAGGTGCCACGACGACGCCTCATATTAGACATCTTTATTGTGGTAGCAGTTGGATTCACAGCGATCCGGTCTGTCTGTTTACCTGATAAATATCATAATTAAGCTGCCTAGGCAACGGGTGGGGATTACAGAGGCATGGGGACAAAGATTGTACTTTTTGGAGAAATGTCCTCTGGTCTGATTAAACAAAAATAGAACTGTTTGGCCATAATAACCATCGTTATGTTTGGAGGAAAAAGGGGGAGGCTTGCAAGCCGAAAAACACCATCCCAACCGTGAAGCACGGGGGTGGCAGCATCATGTTGTGGGGGTGCTTTGCTGCAGGAGGGACTGGTGCACTTCACAAAATAGATGGCATCATGAGGAAGTAAAATTATGTGGATATATTGAAGCAACATCTCAAGACATCAGTCAGGAAGTTAAAGCTTGGTCGCAAATGGGTCTTCCAAATGGACAATGACCCCAAGCATACTTCCAAAGTTGTGACAAAATGGCTTAAGGACAACAAAGTCAAAGTATTGGAGTGGCCATCACAAAACCCTGACCTCAATCCTATAGAAAGTATGTGGGCAGAACTGAAAAAGCGTGTGCGAGCAAGGAGGCCTACAAACCTGACTCAGTTACACCAGCTCTGTCAGGAGAAATGGGCCAAAATTCACCCAACTTATTGTGGGAAGCTTGTGGAAGGCTACCCGAAACATTTGACCCAAGTTAAACAATTTAAAGGCAATGCTACCAAATATTAATTGAGTGTATGTAAACTTCTGACCCACTGGGAATGTGATGAAAGAAATAAAAGCTGAAATAAATCACTCTGCTATTATTCTGACATTTCACATTCTTCAAATAAAGTGGTGATCCTAACTGACCTAAGACAGGGAATTTTTACTAGGATTAAATGTCAGGAATTGTGGAAAACTGAGTTTAAATGTATTTGGCTGAGGCGTATGTAAACTTCCGACTTCAACTGTACAGTTAGGAGTTTTAGACGATCTCACCAAATGATCCTCTAAATAAACCGTCAACATCAGAGAAGACTCAGTGTGGAATAACAATACAGCAGCCTGCAGGAGATTATTTGCACCCCTAGCCTGATTACACAGTACGGGGGGGGTGCTGTTAATGGTGTGTTCCTGGGGGAACCAAAATGCCGTACGAGACCATTATAAGATATGAAGAACTAGAGCCAGAATGGAGGGAGGTTTGGGGCTGGGTTTCACATAGCCGCACAGCACAGAGATGGTTACACAATCACACCTGAACTGCACTCAGCTCGACAGCTCCCCCTCTCTCTCCGTCTCGCCTGGAAGTGGACGTATTTGTCAGTGTGTTTTCACCGTAGCAATCTCTGTCCAATGACAGACAGACACAGTGCGTGTGTTACGGACAGACAGTGCGTGTGTGTTGTGTTACGGACAGACAGTGCGTGTGTGTTGTGTTACGGACAGACAGTGCGTGTGTGTTGTGTTACGGACAGACAGTGTGTGTGTGTGTGTGTGTGTGTGTGTGTGTGTGTGTGTACACGGGTGTGTGATCTCTGTTGTGGTCTCCAGAAAGCGTCTGTCAGTAGGCAGCAGACATAGGTAGACTGGCTGGAAGAGGTCTCTACAGACTCATTACAGATGCGGAGGCAGGCAGCATTGGGAGACTGGCTGTGTTATCTGAAACGCCTCTCCACACACACACACAAACACGCAGTAATTAGGCAAAAATGTAAAACAGCTGTCATTAGTCTAAAATTGCTAATGGAAAAAATGAAACACTCAGCCCATAATGTATTGTCCTTGGTGCATCAGTGGTCTGTCATTCCCTGACAAATAAGTTATTTTTACTATTAGGTGTTTTTAATTGATAACAATATCAAAATAGTTCCCCAAATACTACATTTCTGTAACACATTCATCTTAATGGTTCTATATAATTACTGTATGTTGAGTTACAGATGTATACGCACCTGTGTGCTGAATTTAACAGCACTTAAGAAAATACACTACACAGCCTAAAGTATGTGGACACCCCTTCAAATTAGTGGATTTGGCTATTTCAGTCACACCCGTTGCTGACAGGTGTATAAAATCGAGGACACAACCATGCAATCTCCATAGACAAACATTGGCAGTAGAATGGCCTGTACTGAAAAGCTCAGTGACTTTCAACGTGCCACTGTCATAGGATGACACCTTTCCAACAAGTGAGTTCAAGTGTCAAATTTCTGCCCTGCTAGAGCTGCCCTGGTCAACTGTGAGTGCTGCTATTGTGAAGTGGAAATGTCTAGGAGCAACAACAGCTCAGTCAAAGTGTTAGGCCACACAAGATCACAGAACGGGACCGCCGAGTGCTGAAGCATGCACAAAAAAATTGTCTGTCCTCGATTGCAATACACACTACCAAACTGCAACGTCAGCACAATAACTGTTCGTCGGAAGCTTCATGAAATGGGTATCCATGGCCGAGCAGCCGCACACAAGCCGAAGATCACCATGCTCAATGCAAAGCGTCGGCTGGAGCCGTGGAAACGATTTCTCTGGAGTGAGGAATCACGCTTCACCATCTGGCAGTCCGACGGACTTTGGCGGATGCCAGGAGAATGCTACCTGCCCGAATGCATAGTACCAACTGTAAAGTTTGGTGGGGCTGTTTTTCATGGTTCAGGGCAGGCTAGGCCCCTTAGTTCCAGTGAAGGGAAATCTTAATGCTACAGCAAACAACGACATTCTAGACGATTCTGTGCTTCCAACTATGTGGCAACAGTTTGGGAAAGGCCCTTTCCTGTTTCAGCATGACAATGCCCTCGCGCACAAAGCGAGGTCCATACAGAAATGGTTGGTCGAGATCGGTGTGGAAGAACTAGACTGGCCTGCACAGAGCCCTGACCTCAACCCCATCGAACACCATTCAGATGAATTGGAACACCGACTGCGAGCCAGACCTAATCGCCCAACATCAGTGCCCAACCTCACTAATGCTCGTGGCTGAATGGAAGCAAGTCCCCGCGGCAAAGGGGGGGACGAACTCTATAATAATGCCCATGATTTTGGAATGAGATGTTCGACGAGCAGGTGTCCACATACCAGCTGTACACTGAGTATACAAAACATTAGGAACACCTTCCTAATATTGAGTTACACCCCCTCTTTTGCTCTCAATTCGTCGGGGCATGGACTCTACAAAGTGTGGAAAGCGTTCCAGAGGGATGCTGGCCCATATTGACTCCAATGCTTCCCACAGTTGTGTCAAGTTGACTGAATGTCCTTTCGGTGGTGGACCATTCTTGATACACACGGGCTACTGTTGAGAATGAAAAATCCAGCAGCGTTGCAGTTCTTGACACAAACTGGTGTGCCTGGCACCTACTACCATACCATACGATCAAAGACACTTAAATTGTTTGTCTTGCCCAATAACCTTCTGGTGGCACACATATACAAGCCATGTCTCAATTGTCTCAAGGCTCAAAAATCATTCTTCAGCGAAGTGGATTTAACAAGTGCCATCAATAAGGGATCATAGCTTTCCCCTGGATTCACCTGGTTAGATCATGGAAAGAGCAGGTGTTCCTAATGTTTTGTACACTGAGTGTATGTTATGTTCCTGCTGTACATAATGCACATAAATACTATACACTGGGAAGTACTGAACCCGGACTGCGCTTTGGACACAAAAACAGGCAACAGACCATAATATCAAGACATCCATACTCAAACAAAACTCCAGAGCTTACCATGAACACAGTCTTTCTGGTCGAGATGTAGAATATGTGAAGAATACTGCTGATGAGGACCTCTCTCTCTCCCCTTACTTTCCTGCTCTCCTCCAGTCTCCCTGCAGCCCCTCGTGAGTTTTTTGTGGCCCCCATCAAAGTTGCCCATTCCTGGGTTAGACACTGAGCTACGTTAGGGGAACCACTGGTACTGATGTGTAAGAGGGCAGGGGGTGCATGTGGACAGCTGGAGCTACTAAGGCAATAAGGAGACCGGACCAGACTGTCCTGCTCTAGTTCTGCCATGATCTGACCCCTGGCACTGGACCTTTGCCCAGGCTGCTGGAGAGTCATCTGTACTGACCACTGGAGCCAGAACACTGATCATCAGAGCAAGGTGGTAACTGGGTCACATTCTGATAGATCACAGAACAGAGCACAGAAAAACCCACACTCATACTACTGGTTAGCAGGCTATTCTCCTTGTTGGCACCCATTTATATGTTGGCACCCATCTTATTCATTTGTGAAAAAAACAACAGAAGTTTGCAGATGACCTAGAAGTAAAAGGGTTTAAGTAAGTAGTACTCAATCTATAGGCATATTTCAGCGAGCAGAGTGTCAGCCAACTGATGTGTGTGTGTGTGTCTGTGTTGATGAAGCTCTCAGCTGTCTGTCAGTCACAAGCTGTGTTGAATGACCTGTCCAGATGTGTGAGCTACAGGGGACAGACAGACGGACCCCACGGGGGACCAACATCTCTATACCCCAATGGCCTGAAATCAACCAACACCTGTGGGATTCATTCATATCCAACTACATCCAACCACAAGGTACGAGTACAGTACTGTCATCTGTTCATAAATATGAAGTCTAAAATCTACTGCAGAACCCAGAGTGAAAGACCCAGAGATTGTGAGAAAGTCGTCAAGAGACCCTCCTCCAATGGGATTTGAGAAGGAGGCGAGGAGTGAGGAGGCGAGGAGTACGCAATTGAGTTTCTCCCAGGGAGGAAGGGGAGAGGAAGAGGGAGAGAGAGAGAGATGGTCCAACTGCCGGGAGCAGCAGTACTTCAGGGGCTGTGTTGTCATGGTTACCATTCTGCACGCGCACACACTTCAAACACTACACTGAGCTGCGAGTGTGTGACTGAAATCGTGTTTGAGTTGGTAGAGGGAGAGACTGCATGCCGGCAATAATCCATCCCATACTCAGACACCCTGAAATGTCAGCCCCCTTTCCCCGAACATACACACTCATCCATAAAGAGAGGAAAACACCAGCCACTGGTGTAGCCTTTACCTAAAGGATGGAGCGCCAAGAGAACCAACAAGACCAGCAGACAAAACCTGCTACACAAATAACTATGAGATTGATAACACAGACAGAGAGAGACAGAGAGAAATGATTGTCCATCTCTAAACAGCCATATGGGACCATGAATAAACCAGTCAACATGCTGAAGGCAGAGGGGGAACATCCCTTTAGTTACACACACGTCCATACACATGGACACACACGCCAATCTATGAACACCCCATTAGATATTCTTCCTATACACCAATTACTCTCGCCACAGAATGAATTGAACCACATTTCCAATAGCGCTCACAGATTGGGTACGCATGTATACAATACATATTCAAATTCAAAGAATAGCAAAACCAATTTCAAACATCATTAAACCAAGACGCAAACAATTTCTGGAGAAAAACAGCTGTTATTCAAACCAAATGGCTTACCTGTTAAGAAGTAATGGTGGAGGCCCATCAGGACATGGAGAAAGAGAGAAGGGAGAAAAATGTTAATGAGGGTACTCTGCAGTCTACATATCCACATAACGAGACTACAGAATAATAATAAATAATAACACAATGGATATTAGATATACAGTACCAGTTAAAAGTTTGGACACACCTATTCATTCCAGGGTTTTTCTTTATTTTTTTGTATGTTCTACATTGTGGAATAATAGTGAAGACATCAAAACTATGAAATAACATATGGAATCCTGTAGTGACTAAAAAGGGTTAAACAAATCAATATGTATTATACATTTGAGATTCTTCAAAGTAGTCACCGTTCGCCTTGACGACAGCTTTGCACACTCTTGGCATTCTCTCAACCAGCTCCACCTGGAATGCTTTTCCAACAGTCTTGAAGGAGTTCCCACATATGCTGAGCACTTGTTGGCTGCTTTTCCTTCACTCTGCGGTCCAACTCATCCCAAACCATCTCAACGCATTAAGAAGGAATGAAATTCCACAAATTAACTTTTAACAAGGCACACCTGTTAATTGAAATGCATTCCAGGTGACTAACTCAAGGCTGTGTAAGGGCTATTTGACCAAGAAGGAGAGTGATGGAGTTCTGCATCAGATGACCTGGCCCCCACAATCACCCGACCTCAACCCAATTGAGATGGTTTGGGATGAGTTGGACCGCAGAGTGAAGGAAAAGCAGCCAACAAGTGCTCAGCATATGTGGGAACTTCTTCAAGACTGTTGGAAAAGCATTCCTCATGAAGCTGGTTAAGAGAATGCCAAGAGTGCAAAGCTGTCATCAAGGCAAAGGGTGGCTACTTTGAAGAATATCAAATATATTTTGATTTGTTTAAAAACCTTTTTTGGTTACTACATGATTCCATGTAGAGTTTTGATGTCTTCCCTATTATTCTACAATGTAGAAAATAGAAAAATAAAGAAAAAACTTTGAATGAATAGGGGTGTCCAAACTTTTGGCTGGTAGTGTAGATTGTAGAGAACAGAACTACATATTAATACATAACATTGCATGATAAATGATCAGAAGATTTAAAGACGTATGTTATCTATCAGAACTAATGCCTAGGCTTTAGCTCAATGGGCCAACATGGTCTTTAAGCCAAGCAGAGGACCTGGGTTTTCAGCTTCATTGTATATTGAGGGTCCATTTGTCAGGCTCGAGGTCTCCACTTCAACAGAGGGCAAATACAACTCAAGCCAACTCAACACTGCCCTCTATTGGGTATCTTATACAAGCACAGCTTCTAAAATACAGGTGATGTCATCTGCTCACAAGCCTGCTCTGTGATCACCAGCGCCACTTGTGTTTTGATTATTTGTCGTCAGAGAAATACACTTTAAGAAATCCTATCACAGCAATACTCCAATGAAGTGTTGTACTCAGCCGATTATATCCGTACTGTCCTCACAGAAAATAAACTGGCAATACAAAAAGTTCTAAAACTTTAGTCCATTTCAAGGTAAAATGGAAATGTGGCTTTGGCTTTCAATACAGATTCAAACCCCAACAATAATATACATGACAAGTACACCAAGAACACCAAAAACTATGAAGAACAAATGGAATGGTTTGCTTTCGGTAGAAAAACAAGATAAAACGTTAGGACGAACAGATACGGTCATAATCCACATCCACACTGGGAGCGGAGCTAACTCCAACGCTGACATGGGGAGACAGTGTTCTGAAGCAAAGTGTTTCAGGAACTCCTCTAGTCATCTAAATGTAAAACGGATGAGATGACGCCAGGACACCCACCCTGGAGAGACCAGGCATAGAGAAGACAGAGCCAGGCAGCACGTCTTCCAACAGGGATTTGTCTCACACACATTCTATTAGTCTCCCACGGAGATCAGTCTGGGTTTACTACACTGCCCAAACTCACAAACAATAGAAACACACACACACACAAAAACAAGGCAATGTGCCCTGCACGCGCACACAATGATAAAAACATGCAGATGTGCATAAACAAACAGTCACACACACATACATTCACAGTGTAATACACTAAGTTATCTGAACAGCCACCTAAGTGACAGTCAAGGGGTCAGGAGGGAGATTAAACAGTGACAGATGGGGTTGACAACAATACCATTTACAGGACAGTGTTGCTGCTAGACTAGCGGCCGGATAACCTCAGATTATAACACGGGTAATGGCCTGGGAGGAGCAGAAGGGGGGGCTGGTGCCCTCTAGTGGTCACATGGAGCTACAAGTGAGGCCCAACCTTTTCCTCCTCCCCTCCCCATCTCTCTCATCTCATCTGCCCTCCACTCTCCACTGCCCTACCCAATCAACTCTTCACACAACAGGGCTCTCTGGAAGTGAATGGAACAGGCCAGGTACTCCTGACTTTGGCTTTCAATGAGTTCACTGGTTCTGAAGGTAACTAATCAACTCTATACAGACACCACAGTAGGGTCTCTGAACATCTGACTCAACAGGAGTCTCCCTCTCTTTTCACTCTCATCTCTCCCATTCCTGCCTCTTCAAGTATGAGATCAGTACATGAATAAAGGGCCTTATAATACACATCAAATATCAAAGTGTTAGGGGGGGCTTTTGAAGTGTGGGTCCTTTGAAAATGAAGATGGCTGGCTTGAAGAAACATGTGATTGAATAACCCATACTACACATTGCAATGAGGGCAGAACTCACTTACGTGTTATGAATAATACACATTCCACACACACACACACACACACACACACGCACACGCACGCACTCTACTGACTGATCAGGAATCTGTTTCATTTGCCAGGCGGTACAGAAACAGGTGTCTCAGTGAGCACTCAGTCATTCAGACTGTGTAATTATAGTTAGGAATGGCCCACAGTTCTATCATAAATTACTGTTCACTAATAAATGACAGTTTCTACACGGTGGAAATACATATTCGGTAAAAGCAAATATACTGGAATTGGCACTTCCCACCAGAATGATATATTTCATTTATTGAAACCGAAGAAAGGGAGAGTAATGACAAAAGTTGTACAAACATGCATGCTATGACAGCAGAGAAAGTACCCTGACTCTCCTCTAGCATAGCAACTCTGATCGATTCCAATGGACCAGAAACATCATTAGGGACTCATCATTACAAAGAGAAACCAAATGGTTCCATTAGAACCTGCTCCTCTGGGAGGACTGTGTCAGGTCGATCAAAGAGTACTATCGCTCTGTGTGTCTCTGTTCTCTGGTGCAGTGAGGCCATGTAGCACATAGAGATAAGAAAAACGGATGGATGGAGGAAGAGAAGGGATGATGTCTATCGTTATGGAATTCTGAGTAATGTCTCCAATTCGAGTCATTCCCTGTGTGTGGCGTTACTCTGAGGTATCAAGAGTAGGTGGGTCAACAGGCAATACATTGTAATTACATTGATGAATATGAAAGTGAGTATATTGCAGGTCCCACTATAGAGAGCATCAGGCCCAATGCTTCCACATGGCTGATCTCTTTTTCATCAGTGTGTCGAAATGAATGCAGAGTGTAATGAGATCCTATAACAAGACTGTCCAACAGAATCATTGCTCAATACATAATGAGTTCATTGAGTGAAGCCTGGTGACCTATGGACGGACACACACACTTGTATTCATGGACACACACAGCAGTTGTATTCATGGACACAAATATTGATTCCTTAGTTCAGACTTTATAGGGTTGATTATTCTGCACAGTGAGAAGACACTTATTCTGCCTTGGAGACGAAACTAGATCAGTCTTCTGTTCAGATGCTTTACCTAACCAATCTTCTCCAAAACACAGTGAGCGCCAACAGCGTTTGTTTACCCCAGCCTTTATTATCTAACAGATCCACAACGGCGGTCTGATCTTTCTCAATAAAGACAGAGACGACCCTGCAGCAGAGAGACAGATGTAGGCCAGGGATCAACAACTAGATTCAGCCGCGGGCGGATCATAATTACAAATCATTTGTACGCTGCAAGAAGCCCAAACAGAGATATTTGACTGAAACATAATCATTTAAGACGTTGCTTAGATTTGTATACAATCACGTGTCTCTCTATTATGCGTGGGAATACTTGCGGAAAGATTTCCAAAATAAATAAAAAAACGCCTGGAGGTGATTGGCTGGTGTTTTTACAGTGTTTAATGTCCAACAATTAACATTTACAAACAAAAATAAAACTTGGGGGCCAAATTAATTCTCCAGATCAGTGGACTTCTAAAGTAACACACACCGTAGAGCCAGGAAGTAGTAACTGTAGACACAAATCAACTACTGTACCACACTCTGGGAGAGGGAACATGGCAACCACAATTAGAAACCGGGGCTAATCTTAATTACCCTTCACTCACTCCCAGTTGTTAGGGAGAGAGGGGAGAGAGAAGGAGAGCGAGAGAGAGATGGAAGAGGAGAAGAGAGGGACAGATGGGGGAGAAAGAGAGAGAGAGAGAACCATGCGGTGTTTAGAGGGGTGGTGGGTTTTACCATCAACTTCCTTTTCCCAGGCGTCAGAGGGTGAAATGTACACTTATACAAGGCTGATGAGACCTCCACAAATCCACTCTGACACACACTTCCTCTTACCATAGGAAATGGGCATCACCAGCCAGACGATCATTTCACTGGTAGATGAGGTGATGGAAAAACATGGGAATATACGTTTTGAGTGTTCTGACCAAGAACAAAACACGTTGTCTCCCTGATGTTAAGCAATGGCTCTAACAACTGGACAGCTACTACTCCCTTTCAGAAAACATTATCCAATCAAAGCAAGCCCTGCAATTCTGCCATTTGCTTTTGTTACAGTACATGGGTTCTACACCTCCTCCCCATTGGCAAATCCCATATCTCATAACGCAACACTCCAACATGTGAATTAATGCATTGTGTTCAAAACATGTCACTTAGTTTCACTGAGTGGGTTTTTCAGTTGATTGACAGTCAGTGTGTGACTGAGAGTGAATAATGAAACTTCTCAGGTCTCTGTCAATGAAGAGGCTCAAACTCAAAATGAACCAATACGTGACCTAGCTCCAGACAGTAGGATCAAGGTATTTGCCTTTTAGTGTTGATCCACCCTGTGCTCTCTACTAAGGTCTACCCAGGCTGTGTCAAAATGGCATAGTCCTGGTCAAAAGTAGTGTCCTAAACACAGAACAGGGTGCCATTTGGGATGCAGCTGTGTGTTCTGACAAGAGGGGCTTGTCTGATAAATAATACAGCGGTTCTGAAGGGTTATTAGAATTCCGTGGAAGCACTGGGGAAAAAAAGAACGATTCTATAAATCGCTTTCAGCGCCGTGCATGCAGACCAGATTGAAAGAGCGAGGGAGGGATGGAGAGATGGAGGGAGAATGGAATAGAGGAGAAAGAGTATTGTTCACTTTGAGAAAACAGTACTTTGGTAAGAGTAACATGTCCACTATTTGCCAGTGGATGGAACCATTCGAAAGAGATGGGGGGTCAGGTGCTCGACTGCAGGACTTGAAAATCTTAACATTCCTTACCCCAGGATACAGCAGTTCAACTGGTGACTATCAGGGAGAATGAAGAAAAAGGACTACTGTTGCTGCGTAAATCTGACAGATCTATTGACGGGTCAAAAACATTTCGTCATGAATCGCCTTCATCGGAGCGTTGAGTAGGAAAAGAGTGGGAGGCACCTATATGAAAGTGGGTGTGGACCCTAGAAAAATGCCTATCCATAATGCAACACACATGGAGAGACACACGTATGGATGCGCACAAACAAACACACACACATAATTTCACTAACACAGAGAATGTAGACCATGTGGGACAGAGATTGTGTGTTGTGCACATGTGTGTGTGAGGTCTGAGAGCCTTGTGCCATAACACAGCTAGCTATCCAGTCCTGAGGAGACTAGAGGATAGTAGAGAAGCTAACGTTAGCATTTACTACAGCCCAGAGACAGGGAGGGAGGCTAACGGAGCATTATGCCCCTGTAACACAACCCTGAGGGTCTCCTCTCCTCTGCCCATTAAGGCCGAAGCCAGGGTTTTAAGAGGGATTTGGGATGGAGCCTTTACCCTTCCTCAGGGTGCAGAGATATAAGGCTATAGCCTTGTGTTGGTAGGAGAGGACGAGAGGAGGTGTGCGTGTGTCTGCGTGGAGATACTTAAAACCCAGAGCAGAGGCAGTTTCCGGGTTCGTCTGAAACATTAAAACATCCCGCCTGTCTCTCGTCCCAGAGAGAGCGGAGAATAAAGCACAACACGTCTGGCTGAGCAAGTGAGTGTGCATGCATCTAATATTCTGCCTCAAATCCTATTTATGCTGATCTGAGGAGGCTAAACTGATCCTAGAACTGTGACTCGGGGTACAGGTGTGAGCAGGCAACAGTTAGATACAGTTTGAGTTCAATCTATTCCATATTTACTCGACACTGGGCCCTGGGTTAATCCGTGAGTCGTCAGCTGGAGATGTTACAGGGAATTAATATCCCTGTTGTCTGACTGAGTGACCGGAGGGCTGCTGCTCCCTCATGAATAAAGGATGGGAACAAATGTTCCATTCTGCAGCATGCCTCTGCCCAGCTGGGTGAGTGGATGGGTGTCTCTCTCTGTTATCCAGAGAAATAGAGGGAGCCCAATCTCCAGTCCAAGCCCCAGTGACAACCCCCAGGGCAGAGAGCGCGAGAGAGAAGCCCCAGCCCCAGCCCCAGTGACTGTTCCACCGGCCAGTTATAACCCCCAGGGCAGAGAGAGCGAGAGAGAAGCCCCAGCCCCAGTGACTGTTCCACCGGCCAGTTATAACCCCCAGGGCAGAGAGAGCGAGAGAGAAGCCCCAGCCCCAGTATCCAAGTCCCTGTCCCATATCCCAAGGGTGCTCCCACATTTTCTGAGCCCTGCATCTATGTCCAGGCTATAGAAGAGCTTCGATTGCGGTTAGGACAGACCCTCCAGCTACAGCTGAATTTCCCAGAACACTGGAATGTCTAAAGACAACAGCCTGCAGGGAAGAGAGCTGGGAGAGCGAGACAACAACAGCCACTGCTCTAACTAACTAACGAGCCTAGAGGCTGTTTGGACAGAGTCTGTCACAGTCTGTCCTGGAGGAAGGCGGGAGAGAGAGAGAGGAATGGAGACCATGTTCAAACACTGACAGAGCCGGAGAGAAGGATGGTAGCTGTAGTGTGCAGCGTGGGACAACAGCTGTAGGACAGTTAAATATCCTGCTGGAAAATGCATCCTCCCTTTCTCCCTTCCTACCTATAATCAACTAGTGTATGAGGCCAACATGACCAGCAGAGGGCACTGAGAGAAAATCTCAGGACAAATGATGCACACAGATTTCAGCTGTTGTCCCATTATGAATTATTTACAAAGCAAAATGCGTTTCATAAATCTCTTATGTCATCTTGACTTCGCATGCATGCGGCTGATGAAATTAGGTTGCAATGTATGCGTTTTATATGACACATGCTAATTGGCGACTTTGCACGCATATGTACAGCCCTTCATCTTTGAAATCATCTCCAGAAGAGACATCTACTTGATAAGGAAACAAATAGATGCATAGGTACCACTATAGCGGTATAGACACAGAAGCTTAAAAGCTCAGTCAGTTAGAGATAAGAACAAGTTAAATATTCATTGTGCATGGATAAAATACTTTGTAAGAAATGAGAATAGAATCCATTGAGCTGTGAATAAAATCTCCACAGAGACACAGACCGATAGAGTGTACTATAAGCCGGGCTTACATCTGGTAGAGGCTGTCAAAGTGACACTTTCCCGCTGTTAGGGTTGACATGCAGTTGCATAACACAGCCAGCCAGCCTATCCCTTCACTACAGCCTTAAATCAACCCTTTATGAGCTCGGTCTATACTTAGACCAGCATGGATCCAGTTTCACTGAAATTCCAATTCCTTGGAGACACACGTCTAGACCCACATACACACATACAGTAAACACACAAAGAAACACGGTCATTATTTTTTAAATAGAGTGAAGGGTGGCTGAAGTTTGTAGAAATATGGTGATGTGCTATGAAGTCGGGCTGTCTCTGTTGCAGGACAATGAGACAGACCGAGAGGAGACAGAATGGGGAGCCACAAAGGCAGAGAAACGTAATGAGGCAGGCTGGGACTGAGAGACATGGGTACACTACAGCAGGCATACAAAACACACACGGATACGAACGCACTGTTGGAAAACATTTACATTTACATTTTAGTCATTCAGCAGACACTCTTATCCAGAGTGACTTACAGGAGCAATTAGAGTTAAGTACCTTGCACATCGACAGATTTTTCACCTAGTCGACTCGGGCATTCGAACCAGCGACCTTTCATATAAACTCAGCAAAAAAAGAAATGTCCTCTCACTGTCAGCATTGTTAATTTTCAGCAAACCAAACATATGTAAATATTTGTATGAACATAAGATTCAACAACTGAGACATAAACTGAACAAGTTCCACAGGACATTTCTGGGGGGAATGGCCCTAGCCCTCACCCTCCGATCCAACAGGTCCCAGACGTGCTCAATGGGATTGAGATCCGGGCTCTTCGCTGGCCACGGCAGAACACTGACATTCCTGTCTTTCAGGAAATCACGCACAGAACGAGCAGTATGGCTGGTGACATTGTCATGCTGAAGGGTCATGTCAGGATGAGCCTGCAGGAAGGGTACCACATGAGGGAGGAAGATGTCTTCCCTGTAACGCACAGCGTTGAGATTGCCTGCAATGACAACAAGCTCAGTCCGATGATGCTGCGACACACCGCCCCAGACCATGATGGACCCTCCACCTCCAAATCGATCCCGCTCCAGAGTACAGGCCTCGGTGTAATGCTCATTCCTTCGACGATAAACGCGAATCCGACCATCACCCCTGGTGCGACTTTCTTTTGGTGTTTTTTGCCTACCGTCTGTAAGCTGTTAGTGTCTTAACAACCATTCCACAGGTGCATGTTCATTAATTGTTTATAGTTCATTGAACAAGCATGGGAAACAGTGTTTAAACCCTTTACAATGAAGATCTGTGAAGATATTTTGATTTTTAGGAATGATCTTTGAATGACAGGGTCCTGAAAAAGGGACGTTTCTTTTTCTGCTGAGTTTACTAGCCCAACGCTCTAACCCCTAGGCTACCTGCCGCCCAGTTAAAGAAAGAGACAACGAGAGAAAGAAGAAAACGTGAGAGATAGAGACAGCAGCACAGTGAACATTCCTTTCAGTGGCACCAAAGGGTCAGTCTAGTCAGCCCTCCAGATTCCCAACCAGGTGGAACATTCTAGGAATGGCCGACTGGGAATGTGACAGCAGAATGCCAACCAATTAGATCCTCTAGTACAGCCTCTCCCTCTCTCCCGCTCTTGGGGATAACTTTGCCATGCGCTAGTCTAGCAGGGATACAGTGGAGGAATTCCAGGAACATCTCAATGGGAAAGTGACGTTCCATATTAGGAATGTGGCAGCAGAATGCCAGGCTTTCCCCAAAAGAAAGGCTGAGAGCAGCCCCAGCAGTCCTCAGAGTAGAGGAGAGCTCATCCCTCTCAGCTAGCTACTTCCAGGCTGGTTGAGGATCCACCCCTCTGTGGAGACCGTCCATTCCATTTCCACTCCAACAAATGTTAATGTAGTAATAAGTCATGTGGTCAATTGTGTAGGAGGATAGATACTGACATTGTCATGACTGTCATTCTGTTCCATTCCAGGAAAATACAGACTGCCTGAGTCCTGGGGATGTTTTCCTCAGGCTGTGTGTGTGTGTGAGAGTGTGAGAGAGAGAGAGAGACCTGATAGTACACAGCTGTTGTTGTTCCATAGAGAGCAGAGCAGACACACTGACACAGTCCGTTCCGTGACACACAGCTGGGCCATACACACTCCCTCCCTCCCTCTCAAGCAGACTGGCACGCACCCACTCCCTCCCTCCCTCCCAAGCAGGCTGACACGCACTCCCTCCCAAGCAGTCTGGCACGCACTCCCTCCCAAGCAGTCTGGCACGCACTCCCTCCCAAGCAGTCTGGCACGCACTCCCTCCCAAGCAGTCTGGCACGCACTCCCTCCCAAGCAGTCTGGCACGCGCACACACACACCCTCCCTCTCAAGCAGTCTGGCACACACACACGGAGAGAGTGAAAAGAGCAAGTCTCAAGGTCTCTCTCTTCGATGTCCCTCTCTTCAAGGTCTCTCATGACCAAGGCCATAAGAACACAACACACAGGACCTGCAGAGGATTTCAACAGGGTAAGAAGACCACATGCAGGGCTCCCAACCTCAGCCTTTCAGCTGGCAGAAAGACACACACACACACCACCACCAAACAAACAGACACACACAGTAGAGCAATCATGCGTTCATATAACTGTCATGGTATGCACTGAGGAGGAAAGCACGCACACACACACACACACACACACACACACGTCCTCTCTCTCACACACACAGGCACTCGTAGCAAAGGCAGCTGAATGTGGTAATGAATATTAAACAATGCGCTGCATAAAATCGGTCTCATCCACATGAATGACAAAATAATCACTGTTAAGGCTGCAACAACAACAACAGCTGTCACTTTACACAGGCAGCAATGAGGCAGACGGATGAGACTCACGACACAAGCCGAGGACAGGAGAGGAGAGGTGTATGCTCAAGGCTGTCGTTTCTCAGTCTCTCTGCTCTGAGGCCCAAACCAAGGCAGCTGTGACACGACAGCATTGGGGAGCAGGGGTCGGCTTTTAGATGTAGCCTAGTATTACTGGGGCCCCTTGCCCTGCACTGCCCTGGACCACACAGGTTCACCATCTTCACTCCCACATACAAAATGTTCGTTTTTGTTGTGTAAACAAACAAACACACAAACACACACACACTTCCACGCTCATTATTTTAGCCTGGGTAATTAGCATTAGCTCTGCCGAGAGGGTAATAATCCCTTTAGCCTGTGAAGCAGTGTGTGTGTGTGTGTGTAGTAACCGTGTGTGTGTGTGTGTGTGTGTGTCGTAATTGTGTGTGTGTGGTAACCTTGTGTGTGTGTAGTAACCTTTTGTGTGTGTGTAGTAACCTTGTGTGTGTGTGTGTGTGTGTGTGTGTGTGTGTGTGTGTGTGTGTGTGTGTGTGTAGTAACCTTTTGTGTGTGTGTGTAGTAACCTTTTGTGTGTGTGTGTGTAGTAACCTTGTGTGTGTGTAGTAACCTTGTGTGTGTGTAGTAACCTTGTGTGTGAGTAGTAACCTTGTGTGTGTGTAGTAACCTTTTGTGTGTGTGTGTAGTAACCTTTTGTGTGTGTGTGTGTAGTAACCTTGTGTGTGAGTAGTAACCTTGTGTGTGAGTAGTAACCGTGTGTGTGTGTGTGTGTGTGTAGTAACCGTGTGTGTGTGTGTGTAGTAAACTGTGTGTGTGTGTGTGTGTGTGTAGTAACCGTGTGTGTGTGTGTGTGTGTGTAGTAAACTGTGTGTGTGTGTGTGTAGTAAACTGTGTGTGTGTGTGTGTGTGTAGTAACCGTGTGTGTGTGTGTGTGTGTGTGTAGTAACCTTGTGTGTGTGTAGTAACCTTGTGTGTGTGTAGTAACCGTGTGTGTGTGTGTGTGTGTGTAGTAACCGTGTGTGTGTGTGTGTGTGTGTAGTAAACTGTGTGTGTGTGTGTAGTAACCGTGTGTGTGTGTGTGTGTGTGTGTAGTAAACTGTGTGTGTGTGTGTGTGTGTGTAGTAACCGTGTGTGTGTGTGTGTGTGTAGTAACCGTGTGTGTGTGTGTGTGTGTGTAGTAACCGTGTGTGTGTGTGTGTGTGTGTAGTAACCGTGTGTGTGTGTGTGTAGTAACCGTGTGTGTGTGTGTGTAGTAACCGTGTGTGTGTGTGTGTGTGTGTAGTAACCGTGTGTGTGTGTGTAGTAACCTTTTGTGTGTGTGTGTGTAGTAACCTTGTGTGTGTGTGTGTGTAGTAACCTTGTGTGTGTGTAGTAACCTTGTGTGTGTGTAGTAACCTTGTGTGTGAGTAGTAACCTTGTGTGTGTGTAGTAACCTTTTGTGTGTGTGTGTAGTAACCTTTTGTGTGTGTGTGTGTAGTAACCTTGTGTGTGAGTAGTAACCTTGTGTGTGAGTAGTAACTGTGTGTGTGTGTGTGTGTGTAGTAACCGTGTGTGTGTGTGTAGTAACCGTGTGTGTGTGTGTGTAGTAACCGTGTGTGTGTGTGTGTGTGTGTAGTAACCGTGTGTGTGTGTGTGTGTGTGTAGTAACCTTGTGTGTGTGTAGTAACCTTGTGTGTGTGTAGTAACCTTGTGTGTGAGTAGTAACCTTGTGTGTGTGTAGTAACCGTGTGTGTGTGTGTGTGTAGTAACCGTGTGTGTGTGTGTGTGTGTGTAGTAACCGTGTGTGTGTGTGTGTAGTAACCGTGTGTGTGTGTGTGTGTGTGTAGTAAACTGTGTGTGTGTGTGTGTGTGTAGTAACCGTGTGTGTGTGTGTGTGTGTGTAGTAACCGTGTGTGTGTGTGTGTGTGTGTAGTAACCGTGTGTGTGTGTGTGTGTGTGTGTAGTAACCGTGTGTGTGTGTGTGTGTGTGAGGTCTGAGCATGCTGGGTCTCTGATGGGGTTAGCTGCTACATTGCTGATGTGATTGGCACAGAACCCGCTACTGCTAATGTCAGCCCTACAGCACTGAGTCATGCGCGCACACACACACGCACCTTTCTGCACTACAGCACTGGGAGGGAAACACACACTGGAGTGCATATGCCTCCACAGATTACACACAATTCAGCAAAAGAGCACAAGAAACGTCCTAATAACTTATTCTCACAATCCATTATTGACCCAGATTAAAACTCTACACTCTGCACCCCAGAGTCATGGCAGAGCGCTGAGGTTGTGACTGCATTCATGTGTTCATGTCAAATCCTACCCCGAATCTTCCCAAAGATAGTAAATCAGATGTGATTGTCACACACAGAGGACCTGTGCTACCAGTCTGGCTGATACCAAACTCAAAGTCCTCCTGACTTCAGAGTCTGGAAAGGCTGTTGATGTTGTCGACTCGATGCGTTGATAATGAAGGGTGCTATTGGTTCTCCTCTGTGTCTTTCTCACTGAACCACCCCTGAACTCCGCCCCCTTCCATTACAACTGTTGTATTTTCTAATCCAATCAACCCTCCCAGCAACAAAAATAACATTTGAGAGAACCATGCGTCCGCTCAATTTCTGAGCTAATACTGCATTACCAAATGGCCTCTTTTCAAGACCAGTAAGCCATAACTCTTCCTCACTGTGTGGTCACGTGGGTCGCGTCAGCCAGGCTACTGTGCTACCAGGGGGGTGAATCAGGCAAGAGAATGGAGAGACACTCAAGGGCCTCTGATGTTGCTGCGTGGGGCCACACAACCAATGTTAGACAGCAGAGCTTTCCTCAATGGGCCGTAACGGCACAACATGACAGGGAATGGTCTGGTGGATCACTGCCCCCACCTACTGAGGGCCGTTCAGAGGTTTCAATTAGACAGCAGCTCACTAATGGAACTGAGCCAGGACGCACACTTTCTTTCTCACACACAAACACACACACACACACACACGGACAGATGAACACACACACATAATCCATCAGGTTCCTCTTGGAAAATAAACAGAGGATTTTGACACAGGAGGAGCCCAAGCACACAGACAACTCCCCATGGAGACACAGTTTCCTGTTACACCATGACGTGTTGCCCAGATGGAGGGAGGACAGACGTTAACTCAACACCAACAATAACACAGTCCTACTGCTCCCCAGCCATCAGCCTTCCTTCCCAGCCATCAGCCTTCCTTCCATCCGCATTGGGTTTCGACAAGGAGGCGTGACATCGGAGTTCCTATTAGGACACTACTCACTACACTCATCCAGGCAAAATGTTCATAAGCGTTCATCAATTATTTGGAATGAAAGATGGTCCTTGTGGACGTAATTGAAATCAAATAATCGGTGATAAACGCATAAAGGCATTGATGAGAAAAGTTCAGCGCAGATTCCATCTGGCTTCAGTCATGAGCGAATCTGACATTTATGGACAGAGCGAAATATTCCCTGGACTGTTACTATGGGAGAGGGCCTAACATCCAATCTCACACACACACACACACACACACACACACACAGCTCATCTCTCCAGGCCTATGTAAACACAAGAGGGATGGTTCAGCTAACGGCCAATAACTCCGGCATAGTTGATCTGCAGCCACTATAACTGCTAGTCAGAATTTGAAGCGGCTGCTGTATGAAATAACATTAGACATGCACCACAGTCTGTGAAGGAAGATCAGAAACAGTTTTTCCTTTCCTTATGTCATTTGTTTAATCTTAACTCTAATCCAAGCTTTGACGGGAATTTCAGAGAACAGAGATGAAGGCTGGCACTGGCTGGGTTTCATTCCCAAAATGTTGCTCCTTTCCAATCTTTCCTTTTAGGTACGATAGGAACACTGGATAGGAGAACTTTATTACTCCCAAGAAGGGAAATTGAGGAGCATGAATAAAAGAGTAGAATTAGGAGTAAAAGGGAGGGACCAACTTCTTGGAATGAGACCCAGCCCAGGTCTTTGATGAACAGCCGGTGACTGGGTGTGTTAACAGGAAGCCGGTGGTTTACTCGGAGTGCCTCTGGGGAGCTGGACGAAGCTGCCTCTTTAGACACTGGTCTAAGAAGAGTTTAGAACTGTTCAACCTAATAGTTAAGGTCAAGATTGGGGAGGAAAAGCTGATCCTAGATCTGTGCCTAAGATTGGCAGCATGGCGTGTCACACCGGTAGCACCCAGGAGGCGTGACCAACGGAAAAGACGAGGGCTGAAATCCTAATGAAAACATTACAGGGTCCAACATCTTTAATGAAAAGAAAAAGAGGCCTGAAATCCTAATGAAAACATTACAGGGTCCAACATCTTTAATGAAAAGAAAAAGAGGCCTGAAATCCTAATGAAAACATTACAGGGTCCAACATCTTTAATGAAAAGAAAAAGAGGGCTGAACGAAACAGTGGAGCGTTTTAATGCATTATAATCCGTGGAGGCAGAGAAACACTTAGTTATAGGAGGGCAGATAGATTCTGTGATGACGAAGGGAGAGAGTGACTCAGTTATTACACACACAACAGACAGGAAATCAACAGGAATGAAATGAGGTCGAGTAGCGGAGTGGTTTCTCAGGCAGGACTCAAGAGTAGGATCAAGTTGCTCCTAAAACATAACACTGATCTACGGTCAGTTATGGGTTGTACCCTCATAGATATGCATTGGATTTGGGTACAGTAAGTTGATCCTAGATCAGTGCCTAATAGTAATTAAATGTGAGTGGATTTCCAGGAGTAAAGAACAACTCGCCTCTAACCTGGACACTGATCTAAGGTCACGTATGGGTTTTCCCCTCCCAATGATTACGGTTAGGAACTGGGGAGGGTAAACAGATCCTAGGGGCAATTTCTCAGGCATTCTGGCATGATCCTCAGCCTATTCAGAGAGACCTAGCCTTGGACAAATAGCAGTATAACAGAATCTAGGGGAGGCAGTGACCCATGAAACAAACCACAGCTCGGATACAATCAAATAAAACCCAGTAACACAACAGAATCTAAAGGCAATCCTTCAGCCGAGGTTTGGAAACAGGCTTTTCTTGTCAGGTGAGATCAATGTGTGCTCTGAGTTATTGTGTTTCAGTGTTCCACCCCACACTCCCTCTCATTCAACACTGTTCTAGAGTTCTTCTCCCCACGCATGGGGAGGACAAGCCTCACTAGCGTGTCACTCTGTAGAGACTCTCCCTCACACACACACACACACACACACACACACTCATGAGAACTAAGCTACTCAGCCACAGTTGCATGCTGTGTCATGTTGTTATGGAGTAGTCAGCAACACACACATAGACATTTGTTTTACCAAGCAATTGATTCCCATTCAAAAATCATATTTTCCCTAACCAGTCTTGGGCGATATACTGTTTATACCATATACTGGGGTATTTTGAAATACAGACACTATGATTTTAAATGGGGGGGTTGGGGGCACCCCCGCCTTGTAGGGGCCGCATTGGTGCGTGCTACGCCACTGCTTATTAACTATAAGTATAACAACAAGAAATCCAAGATATAGAAAATGATATCCAGCTCAGTCCTCCAGCTATGCATTTGGTTTGCTAGTTAAGTGGCTAGATGTCAAGATCAAGGTTCTTAGTTACAGCAGACATTCCATCCCCTCCTGGATCAAGATCCCCTTTGCCTAAATTGTTTTGTGCGTCTCCCAAAAAATTGCGCTCCTTGTGTGCACAAATCGGGAACACCGTATACGCCGGTGTGGTATAAAACAGTATGACGGTATGAAAATCTGGATACTGCACAACCCTAACCCCAAACCTAACCCTAATTGTAACTATTAACCCTTAAGCAGACTTTTTCCTTGTGGGGCAAGTGTCCATGAATTTTCCATGTTTTACTATCCTTGTGAGGACCCCCAGGCACAATACAGCTACTCATCAGGTGGAGCAGCAACAGGCTCATTACCATAGCAGGCTGGTGTCATACATTATCACACACACACACACACGGAGACACACACACACACACACACACGGACACACATTCCTAGCTCCTGCCGCTCCTGGACAAAGCCATTAACTATACAGCCAATGCAGCTGCTAGAGGCAATGCATTTGTGTGCGTACGCCCGCTTGTCCGTGGGGCTGGGAGGACGTTGGCCAAGGAGGACAAGCTTTGAGTGACGCACCAGAAAATCAGAGAGTACACCGGCAACACAAGGACGATTGCAATTACTCCTCTTAAAAGAAAACTCCTCACACACACACACACACACACACACACACACACACACACACACACACACACACACACGGGCGGGCAGTTGTAACCGGAGATGAGAACAGAAGAGATTAGCAAACAAAAGAAAAATAGGAAATACAAGAAAATAATATAATAGAGAAGAGAGCAGTCTATCCCTTTGGCCTACAGTCACATGGCCAGGACTATTCTATTGTATTAAAGTGATGCTAAGCAGGGCCAGTCTCATCTATCCAGGCCAGTTCATTGAGTGGGCTTCTCTCTGGCCTCCTGGGTAAAGTCATTAAGGCCAGCCAGTAGAATGAATGAGTGTTCTCACTGAGTGACTCACTCTCTACAACCAGGCCAGGAAGCGAGGCACGGAGAAATGATAGCAGAGGAGAGGACATGTTAAGTGGGTTGGAGACCCAGATTCTCAGTGTAGCTGGGCGAGTGGGCTCTGTCGGCAGGCTGTAGTGGGGACTAGATTCTCTGTGTATGAAGACGGGGAGTGTGCATTGGGTTCTATATAGATGGTGAAGGGGAGTCGACAAAGGTAGTGCACTATATGGTGGATACGGTGTAGGTGTGTGTGGGCCCTGTGGCTCTCTGGGAGCAAGAGGAAAGAGTCTCAGGGTTTGTAATGACAGTGTTGCTCAACCACCATAGAACCACAAGGCACTGTCACTCAGCGACACACACACACACGCACGCACGCACGCTGAATACACACACACACACACACACACACACACACACACACACCAAGAAGGCACTTCTAGAAAACATGGCAGGGAGTCAAGCCCACACAACAACAGGAAGAGAGAGAAAGGATGAGTGCATACTAAAAACACACTTCTCAAATGAACAGCAGAGTTCACAGGTTCAGACATAGTTTCAACAGTCCATTCTATTCAAAGGCAATAACTCATATCTCTCAGAGACGACATTAAAATGCTGCCTGATATTTGATGTAATAAATAAACGTCCTGGAAGTTTCTTTGGGTGAGTCTGTCCTATTACTCATGTCACTTTTATCTCTTTATCTTAACACACACACACACACACACACACTCTTCTGGTAGAGGAAGGGGCTGTGTGTGCAATCAAAGAGAGTTTGAGACTCAAATAGCTCTTTCCGGTCATTACCTCCCTGACCGTGTGCCAAGCGTCTTCAGACAGCCATGAATGTATTGTAATGTTTTTAAATTGTATAACTGCCTTCATTTTGCCTTGGCAGCAGCTTATCAGGATCCATAATAAATACAGTAAGGAAGGTGTGTGGAGAAAGGCCAGAGTGACTTCTACTCAAAACAACAGGTCCTGGTCTGGTCCTACCTCCTAGCCTCTAGCCCTGGTCTAACTTCTAGACATGGTCTGGAGCAAGCTGGCACAGACACACAGGGACAGGTTTGAACTAAACAGACACACAAACTTCAAGGCAAGGTCTGGGTCAGAGGTGGAGGAATAGAAAATAACCCCAACCCCCCCAAAATCACACACATCCACTGATGCAGGCATGCACGTACACCAGCAAGCCCAAACACACCATCTAAAATTCAAAACACTCCCCGTTCCCACAGAGTATCCTTACTGCGCCACGCTACTACAGTACACTGCGCCTACTGTAGTACTACTCAGCAGGTCTCCTGGGAAACAGATCAGAGAGGAGGGAGGGGAATCCGAACACTACTACTACTGTTGTAGTAGTAGTAGTAGTAGTAGTAGTAGTAGTAGTAGTAGTAGTAGTAGTAGTAGTAGTAGTAGTAGTAGTAGTAGTAGAGAGAGGAGAGATTTGATACGTGAGGGTCAGTGAGTGCAGTGCTGCATCGCTTTGCTTAGGGGCAGAATGTTTCTGTTCTGCACACACATGATCACAACCAGCTCCACACTCCCAGCACCAACTCCAGTCCCAACAACATGCAGTGTGCTCAGAAGTTATCAGAAATACTTCTCCCTCTGTCAATCTGGAGGCAGAATCAGCAACATCAGTATCTGCAGAGGTGGACTGGCGGTAACACACACTCCTTCCACCGCTGCTAAACAGCACAAGTTTGGCAGCAGCACACAGCAGGCACTTTAGCCTCATATTATTTTGAAAGTGAAAGCAGTGTGTGTGTGTGCGTTAAGACTTCTCGGCTGACCATCTGGACCTGTATGTATTGCACAGCTCGCTGCGTACGCTGCAAAACTAGTCTTTAAGCCCCGACGCTGCTCCACATCCCAAATCCTCCATGACCGGACACAGCCTCATATAAAATGAGCCCTTTGAACTCGGTTTAACTCACCACATCTCATCTGTACACACCCCATTACAGACACACACAATACGGACGGTCTCTGCAGTTAAACAGAACTGGTACTGTAGCTATGTGACTTGTGTATCTAGGAAAACGCTGATTCATTTGAGGTCTTAGGCAAATGAGTCGAGGTGAACTAGGAACTTCCAGCTGCAGATAGTTCTTAAAAAAATGAGATAAAATGAAACTAGAAAAGCATATTGGCCCCTTGGCTGTGAGGAGCTGTGTTGAGCACCATTGGGTGATGAACTGCAGTCTGTGTTCAGTCGACTGAGAGAAAAGAGGAGCGCGAGAGAGAGCAGTTTGACACTCTCGGTCCAGATGGAGATGTTTCTCCTGAGTGTCACAGCTTAATGATCCACAACAGGTTGAGCTGCTGCTGTAATGAGGAAATGCCTCTCACATCTCAATTCTCTCTGCTTGACTAGTGTGGCTCTCACTTTTCATTATCTGTGCTTGATTATTATGGCTGTTACTGCTGCCAGAGACAGAATTGGAGGTCCTATTTCTCCTCTCAGGGTTAAACCTTTAAAATTCCATCCATTTTCCTGCTGCTGCTACTCTATTCCAGTAAGGTCCCTGATGCAGTCACCTCATTGAGACAGAGCGATAAAAAATAATTTAATAACGGTTCCTCTCCGGGCACAGAAACACATAGTTCTGTGATGACAAGAAACAGAACCATGTCGACATCTCACATCTGTGGCCTAAAAGTCTGAGACTGCTGAGGGGGGAGTGCGTTCCGAGAGAGACACTGAGCTGACACACACGCACACGCGTCTGCAAGCACACATACACAATCATGCTCTCTCTCACACACACACACACACACACATACTTGCATAACGATTCACACACGGTAGATTTCAAGCTTGTTAGTTGATTTAACAGGACAGTGAGATCTACACACCATCAGCTCCCTGTAGGGAGAAGACTAACATGCTAAAACATTCATAAGAGTCTCATTGTGATGACAGAGGAATGACAGATAAAGGGAGGGAGGGAGGGAGGGAGGGCAGGGAGGCATAGTGAAGGCGAGGCGGTTGCTTGGGGTGTGTGTATGTGATGGTAAATGTTTTATGGAGTAGCCCAAGTAGCTAACAGACAGAGAGGTTGTGTATCTGTGTGAAACAGACTGTGACAAACCAAAAGACAAGCATCCAGCTAAGCCTTCAGGGTTGCAGCTAGATAGGGCTGATCTTCAGGTCTATGTCTGCGTTCCAAATAGCACCCTATTGCCTACATAGTGCACTACTTCTGGCCAGAACCCTATGGGCCTTGGTCAAAAGTAGTGCACTATTCTGGGATCGAGTCCAGGCTCTGTCGCAGCCGGCCGCGACCGGGAGACCAATGGGGCGATGGTCAATTGGCCCAGCGTGGTCCGGGTTAGGGGAGGGTTTGGCCGGCAGGGATATCCTTGTCCCGTTGCGCACTAGCGACTCCTGTGGCGGGCCGGGCGCAGTGCACGCTGACACGGTCGCCAGGTGTACGGTGTTTCCTCCGACACATTGGTGCGGCTGGCTTCCTGGGTTAAGTGGGCAATGTGTCAAGAAGCAGTGCGGCTTGGTTGGGTTGTGTTTTGGAGGACGCACGTCTCTCGACCTTCGCCTCTCCAGAGTTTGTACGGGAGTTGCAGCGATGAGACAAAACTGTAACTACCAATTGGATACCACGAAATTGGGGAGAAAAAAGGGAAAAAGTAACACAAATAGTGCACTAAATAGAGAATAGGGTGCAATTTGAAACACAAGCAATATGTCTCAGGTGGTGCTTAGTAATCTGTCTGGAGGCAGAGATCTAGATCCTCTGATATATAATTCAACCGCCCAGCTATACACGCCATTCAAAACACAGTTCACACACTGCTGCTTAACACACTATATACACAGAAAACACACAACCTCTGCGGTTGACTGTGTAACGCATGACCGGTGGCCAACACCTCTGTGAATCTTTTGTTTTGATATTGAAAACACACGCACACACACGCACACACACCATGGTCAGTGCTATTCGGATTCCTTGGGATGTTCCTACCCTAAACCCTAACCATTTCTGTAAATTCTACTTCAAAATGGGGTCGGGACGTCCCAAGGATCCCGGATCCCATGGACCCCCAGCCAACCACCCACCCACACACACCACGTTATTTGTCACATGCTTCATAAAAAAAACTGGTGTAGACTAACAATGAAATGTTTAGTTACACAGCTGATGAAGACAAGTTATATCGCATATCTGTGATTCTTGCTTACACGCACACACCCTCTCTGTGTCTCTCTCTCACACACACACACACACACACACACACTTAATACGTTTCAATAGCAGATGTACCATGGAGTGTGCCTTTGTTGACAAGTCAGCATGTCACGATAAGTCAAGACGTTGACGAGACAAGTCCACCAAGATCTTAGTGACAGTCTCTGTCTCTCTCACGCCCCTCTCTCCCAGTCTACCCCGCTCTCTCTTTTAATTCTGCCTTAATCACAGCAGTGCCTGTAGAATCTACCATCGATCTCTCCTCAGATCAATGACCCTGCTTATCTCCTTACACTAGATTACAGGAAGGCTTTCTGCAGAGACCCAAACCCTTTGAGTTCTACTACAATCGAGAGCAGGGCAGCCAGTCTAAGGGCTTTACAGCCCAGTAATTACACACCCTTAGACCAGGGAGGGAGACAGACTGAACAACAACCTACATCCCAAATGGCATCCTATTCCCTATGTAATGCACTACTTCTGACCTGGGCCCATAAGGAATAGGGTACATTTGGGACACAGCCAGACTGAACAATATAGCTACACTACACATGACCTAGTTGGAGTAGCTGTTAGGCCATTTAAGGTTCTCTGTTAACAAGCAGTAAGGTTCAAACAGGGGTTGTGTTGCTGAGCTAGGAGGAACATACCGTCTTAGTTTGGATTTGAAGGGGCGAATGTGGCCATAACCCAAAAACACTCATGAGCAATTCCTCTTTCTCCCTCCTCTCGGTCGCTCTGTGTGTCTCTCGCTCTCTACCCTCCCTCTTTTCCTAACTCTCCTCTCTAGCGTTCACTCTAGTAAACAGTGGTTGTGTCTCCATGTAAGGCTATAGGGAGCAGATCGGTGACAGAGCTGTGAGGAGCAAGACACACAGAGAGCTGACACTACACTGCAGACCTCAGAGCTCTGGTGGAAAACCTAACAGGAGAGTGGAAACTAAGTGGGGGAGAGACGCGTGAAACCGGTTGTATTGTAGAAGCTCAACCATCTCCAGCAAGTTCCTTGAAGCACAAGGTGCAAACCTTTCAAATGTTTTTAAAACTTCTCTCGCTGAAGTCATCTTTTTCAGCCCCTCTCATTTCCAGTATCTCCCCCAGTGCTTAGAAACAGGAAAGGCAGAGAGAGTGAGGTCACGACATTGAGGGTGGATTACTGTTCTAAATCTGTCTAGTCTTCCAGTCAGTCAGTCAGCCAGCCGCTCAGGTGTCATCCACTCTGCTGTAAAGTGAAGTTGTCAGGTGTCACAACGAGGTAACAAAAACAGATCCTCTCTAGCCATCACACACACACCGCAGTGCCATTATCCAGGTCAGATAGCGTAGCGGTGTAGCATAGAGCGTGTGCAGTGGAGCAGAGAGAGAGGCTCTTCTATCCTGAAGGGGAATCCTACTACAGGACTAACTGGTCTTTTTGTCTGTCTTTTTAAGTTGTTGTTCAACCCTTTTCATACCAGGTAGTTTGGTTCTTTTCTCATCTACGGCATCAACCTGGAGAAGAGTTCCAAGAGTCAAACTGGAAGCTGGGGATGATTAGGTGGCAGTGACCATGGTTGTATCAGGGGTCAGCCTGGTAAGACCCCAACTTTAACCACCCATATACTCTCCCTACAATATAACTCCTATAGCGTGATGCTTGTATTGATGTCTCCTCCACACTGCTAACACGCTGCTCACGTGTTGTTTCAGTGTACTAAGCTCCCCTGGGTGATCCAGTCTGTCAGGTGACTCTCTCTCTCTCCTCTCCACTGTACTATAGCTACAGCTAAATGTAGTTCTGCTCCATTCTCTGCTGGTAGGTTTAGTCATTATAATCATAAATGTATCTCCTCTGAGGTGGTTTCTGTTGCATTTGGACTCGTTTGGGTTGTCTCTCCCAGCTGGTGGAGACAGTGTCAGGATTCTAGAGTGGTAGAGTGGAACTGATGAGTTTGATGGTGAAGCTCCAGTGACATTTGAAACATTCCATTACCCACAAAAGGTCAAATATGGGGGGGGGTGTAAAAATGGAAATGTATTTTGTTTTACATATCACAACTCCCCCCGAGACACCCTCTGAGAATGGGGTCACGGCCAGGGATCAGCCAAGATTGACGGCGACCCTAGAGCCATTAGAGTTAAGTGTCAGGCCGACCGACTTTTCACCTTGTTGGCTTGGGGAAATCAAACTAGCAACCTTTCGGTTACTGGCCCAACGCTCTAACCGCTCGGCTACCTGCCACCCACCCAGGCTACAGGTGGTATGCTATTACAACGCAAACAGAGAACAGACATGTGGAACGAGAGGCAACTGAGCAGTCAGACAAGTGCATCACACACGTCAGGGAAGGCGTGCACAACCAGAAGACCTTGTTGAACAGACAGACATTTTTCAGCATCCACTGCCAATAGACATTCTCTGAGTAGCTTAGCTCAGAGACTACAGTTAGGCCTCTGGTAGTGGGCACATCAGAAGCTACAGAGGGGGAACAGAAGGAGACAGTGGTGCTATGAAGAGACTTGGCTCCTAAGTAGCCCCAGTACTGGTTTGTTGTTCCATACTGAAGCCTGTTCAGACTAACAGAGAGGCATCTATAGTGCTGCATCTGTCTGTGAGTGGTACAAAACAATAGGACTACTGATAATAGATGTAGGTGGCATTTAGCAGCACCTCTTCTCAGGCGGTTTGAGGACTAACCACCCGCCTCTCTAGAATGGGATTGGAGGAAACCCTGGCACCAGTTTGACCCTCTTGTTCTAAAAAAAACTGTCAGTACAGCACAGAACAACTATGCACTCCGCCTCGTTCCCTCAGTCTCTCTCCCTCCGTCCGTCCGCCTCGTTCCCTCAGTCTCTCTCCCTCCGTCCGTCCGCCTCGTTCCCTCAGTCTCTCTCCCTCCGTCCGTCCGCCTCGTTCCCTCAGTCTCTCTCTCTCCGTCCGCCTCGTTCCCTCAGTCTCTCTCCCTCCGTCCGTCCGCCTCGTTCCCTCAGTCTCTCTCCCTCCGTCCGTCCGCCTCGTTCCCTCAGTCTCTCTCCCTCCGTCCGTCCGCCTCGTTCCCTCAGTCTCTCTCTCTCCGTCCGCCTCGTTCCCTCAGTCTCTCTCTCTCCGTCCGCCTCGTTCCCTCAGTCGCTCTCTCTCTCTCTCCGTCCGCCTCGTTCCCTCAGTCGCTCTCTCTCTCTCTCCGTCCGCCTCGTTCCCTCAGTCGCTCTCTCTCTCCGTCCGCCTCGTTCCCTCAGTCGCTCTCTCTCCGTCCGCCTCGTTCCCTCAGTCGCTCTCTCTCCGTCCGCCTCGTTCCCTCAGTCGCTCTCTCTCCGTCCGCCTCGTTCCCTCAGTCGCTCTCTCTCCGTCCGCCTCGTTCCCTCAGTCGCTCTCTCTCCGTCCGCCTCGTTCCCTCAGTCGCTCTCTCTCCGTCCGCCTCGTTCCTCAGTCGCTCTCTCTCCGTCCGCCTCGTTCCCTCAGTCTCTCTCTCTCCGTCCGCCTCGTTCCCTCAGTCGCTCTCTCTCCGTCCGCCTCGTTCCCTCAGTCGCTCTCTCTCCGTCCGCCTCGTTCTCAGTCGCTCTCTCTCCGTCCGCCTCGTTCCCTCAGTCGCTCCCTCTCCGTCCGCCTCGTTCCCTCAGTCGCTCTCTCTCCGTCCGCCTCGTTCCCTCAGTCTCTCTCTCTCCGTCCGCCTCGTTCCCTCAGTCTCTCTCTCTCCGTCCGCCTCGTTCCCTCAGTCTCTCTCTCTCCGTCCGCCTCGTTCCCTCAGTCTCTCTCTCTCCGTCCGCCTCGTTCCCTCAGTCGCTCTCTCTCCGTCCGCCTCGTTCCCTCAGTCTCTCTCTGGCTCTCCTTTAAGCCTTTTTCACTCCTCCTCTCTTCCTCTCCTCTGTTACCTCACACTGAATGGATTTACCCTGTCTTACGTAACATCATTAGCAGTAGAGGGGCTATTCTCTCAAGCTGAGCCCTGTGTTCTCCAGGCGTGGTGCGTATTCCACCATAGACACTCAGGAGGCCCCCTCCTAAGCATGGATAAAACCAACCGGCATCTCCCACACAGTGACACTCAACTGGCCGCAGTGGAGATCTTTGGCGATAGACGGGGGAGAAAGGGATTGAGAGGGGGGAGAGAGGAAAGAGAGAATGGGAAAGGGTGAGAGGGAGAGAGAGAGCGCGAGAGAAAGAGGCGGAGAGAGGGAAAGCAAGAAAGGCCCAGCTCTGACACTAAGCTGACAGAGAGAACAACCACATCTCATTACAGAGGCATACAGCATCTGCCAAACTCTTCCCCCTCAGCTTAGTCCTCTCCTCTCGCCTTCTCTCCTCTCATATCAAAGCCATTCTAAACCCAGCTTCTCTTTTCATTTCATGACCTCCATTAGAAAACCAATCCAATACCCCCTCTTGCCCTCACAGTGTTCCGCCAAGAAGCAGAAGTTGTCAAAACTATTCACAGCTTTTAGCCGAGTCATCCTCCATCCCACACTTACATCACTACTCCTGGTGATTAAGCCGTTTTTCTGATTCCATTCCAGCAGCAGTCATGAGTGAGATCCTGTAAAGCACATAGAGTTCACCTCGCCAGCCTGCCAGCCAGGCCAACTATTTATCAGTGAGTAAGAAATCTTACTCCATCTGGTCTGGCAGGACGTGTGAGGGAGATGTTGTAGAGGAGATGAAGGGAGGTCGTACATCTGCTTGATCCTAGGTAACACCACACTGTTAGCTTCTGCAGACACACACACACGCCATATGCACGTGAGCCCCCATCTCGTCAATCACCCTACACAGTGTCCCCACTGCTCTGAGACCAATGCCACTACCAGAGACCGGTGGCTCACAGTTGTATGTCGTGATGACGCCTCCAGAAACATCTGTAGTTAGCTTGCTGGTCCACGGGTGTCGATCACAGAGCAGAGCAGATGCGGCGAATGAGGAGACAGCTCCCTGGGACTGTACTGCTAATGAGGCTGTGTGAAGAAGACTTTGTTAAGGGTGTGTGTGGGCCCGTTAACCCTTAGATCATGGGCCTGCTCTTTAAAAATACAAAAGCAATCTTTAACAGAGGATAGAACCCCAAGTAAGAAGCACGCACACACACACACACACACACCACCACACACACAGAAGTATTACATCAAAGCCTGGCAGGTTATTCTCTAGGACTAGAGGGAAGGGCCAGATCTGAGCGTCTATAATTGGTTCTGTAGAGACTCAAACTCAAATGTGTGGTTGTATTTCAGCACACTACAGTCACAAGGTAGGACATGCGTTCAGAACAATGTGCTACAGGTCTTTTGTCAGGGCAAATACAAAAAGTTCAAAGTGCAAAGGAACATGCGCGCGCGCACGCACGCACGCACAACCCGGGATCATGCAACAGATTACAAGTAAAGCAACGGCACCAACATCATTGTGTGGAAGGACTGTCAGTCGGCGAGCCAAGGCTCTTTACATTGACTCTGTAATCCAATATTGTCCCTGATCCGCACGCTGGTAACTAAGCCTAAGTAGAAGATGCACTCAGTGACTAAACACGTGTCCCTACTCCTACACACCCACGTGTGTTTACTGTCATTCTATACATAGAGCACAGCACAGACAGTACTGTATGTTCATGGCTTCAGAGAAAGTCTCAAATTCTACTTTATTCACCATAGACCAGAGGCGGGCAAACTTTTTGGCTAAAGGGCCACGTCGGGATTTCGAAATTCAATGGAGGGCCACACAATTTTTTGGGACCGATGTGTTTGCCAAAATCAAATTGCAGGCCAGAAAAAGAGCAGATATTTAGAAATATATAGGTCTATTATAATTTTTTTACTCAAACCTCCTGCGGCTCGTGGGCCGGATTTTCCCACTCCTGCCATAGACCATGACCAGGACGGACACAAAGTGTAGCACACAAGGAATAGGGTGCCATTCCCTTCTAGGTGTAATCAAGGTTCCCTACATCCGTTTCATCAACCGGGTCGTGTCAGATCGGTGATTAGGCCAGCTCGAGGAAGGGAGGAGAGAAGGATCCATTATAAATGTATATGGGACAGGCTCATAATGATACAGGTCAATGTGCGTGTCTGTGTTGTGATTATCTGAGAGTCCCTCCACTCTCAGTGTCTCTGATTCACAATTCAGAGCGACCTAATCTAGTTTAATCAGTCTGGTGGTGGAACACTAGTGAAATATTTAAGGCTGCTGGATTTCCATGACACACACACACGCACAGATACACGCACACACACAGATACACGCACACAGGCTGTATTTCTACAGTATCTACAATGCTGATTTCAACTGGGGCCGAGGTCATTCAGGAGTGCCTAGAGGCGAGTGAATCACCAGGGCAGGTTATTCTAGCTGTGCGCGCGTGTGTACCGTAGGCGTTTTTCAATGCAAATGACATTCTCATTCCCACTGAATCAGAAAGTGTGTGAAGCTAAATCTATTCTGACCGAGGAGGAAAAGCATACAGCCTGTTCCCTCAGAGCAGGTACAAGCAGTACATAAATCAGTAGTAGTACATTTCAAATCCATTAAAATATCATGTTTGTGAGATACATGTTCTATCCACTGGCCAAAGCCAGTTTTCCTTCCTTTTATGAGCTGGGAGCAGGAGCAGTGTATTTCTCTCTCACATTCACCTCTCATCCTTCTCTTTTCCTCTGAGCAGTTTGAGAGCGAGAGCTGTCCTCTATAAAAAACTATCACCTTGAAGCCTCACTGGTCCATCCCAGATGTACGAGGACGTGCATACACAATTAAGATTACGTTTTTCCATTTCAACCTGACTGACAGTAATTCACTTAGCCAATGTGGTCTAATTAAATCAACCATCATCTTTTCATAGTGACAGAGGAGGAGGAGACCGGTAGACAGTCAGAGAAAGAGAGAGAGAAAAAAAAAGAGAGCAAGATCAACAATAAGAAGGCTGTCAACTGTAAATCAACAGCCTTACTACATAGGCATCTCCACCAGGTGAACCCCTGAATATAGAACCATATTACTTCAGCTAACCTCATTATACACACACACCCACAAACACAGACCCTTCATAGAGTACCACAGTATGAGTCATAATACCCATAAAACCTAGCTGTCAAACAGGGAAATGGTTCCAATAGTTTTTCTACCTTTCATTTTTCCCATAGGGGATTTTAGAAACACTTATTAAGGGCTGTGTTTTGTGTAGGCTTACCCTGGCGTGACATTTTGATAACCGTGTAAATCTCTCTTGGACAAGGTGACTTTTATCAATATATTTGCCTGTATTTACCTCCCAAAAATGAAATGTGGCTAACATACAGAACTACAAATGCCATAATGCTCTGGATGAGACTGCCGAATCGAGGCATAGGTAAGAATATTCTGGATTAACTAATTCATGTAGTAATTAATAAATTGGCTACATTTCTTTAAATGGACCATTCTGTGAACTGTCTTGTGCAAGTTCTAAATTGACACAATACCTGTTAGCAAAGGTGTCAGCTAAAGATGACGTGCAGGAGCTGGCAGGGATTTACAGCATTTTCAAATCAAAGTAAATAGAGCTGAATAGATTGATAAAAGTCACCTTGTCCGAGAGAGATTTACACAGTTATCAAAACGTCACGCCAGGGTAAGCCTACACAAAACACAGCCCTTATTTGAAGTGTTTCTAAAATCCCCTTTGGGAAAAATGAATGGTGGATAAACAATTGGAACCATTTCCCTGTTTGAGTAGTATGAATTTTTTTACACCTTTTATTTAACTAGGCAAGTCAGTTAAGAACAAATTCTTATTTACAATGACGGCCTACCAGGGAACAGTGGGTTAACTGCCTGTTCAGGGGCAGAAAGATAGATTTTTTCCTTGTCAGCTCGGGGATTCGATCTTGCAACCTTCCGGTTACTAGTCCAACGCTCTAACCACTAGGCTACCTTCCGCCCAATAGGCCAGCCCATGTAGCACCAATGTCAGTCATCTCTCATCCACCTTCCCCTTAACTGGCATCCCATTTGTGGTGGAACGATCTAAGGTGTATTGTTCAGTTATTGTATGCAGCACACAGCCAGGTAGCCTAGTGGTTAGAGCGTTGGACTAGTAACCGGAAGGTTGCAAGATTGAATCCCAGAGCTGACAAGGTAAAAATCTGTCGTTCTGCCCCTGAACAAGGCAGTTAACCCACTGTTCCTAGGCCATCATTGAAAATACGATTTTTTTCTTAACTGACTTGCCTAGTTTAATAAAGGTTAAAAAAAAAAATATAGCACTGCAGAAAAACAGACACGGTCTTGAAAGAGCTTGGCAGCTATTTAGAAATGTGATGATGGGTCGCTTTTTTCACCTTTGGGTGTCATTGGATGGCACAGCTCAGCACCAAACTCAATGACCCTGCCACACACAGAAGCAACTGTACATCTGTATGGACAGTAAAACACGTGTGCACACACACACACACACACACACACACACACACACACACACCTTGTTGGAGAAAAATCCTAGAGATAACAATCCTTCACTTATCCGTTGGCGTGGCCCTAAGGCAGCACAGACAAAGAATTCTCAAAGCTATATTTCAGTTCTGAAACAAAAGATGTTTCACATTCAAAGCCATAAAAATAATTCCTGAAAATGTCCCAAAATATAACTATGAAATGGCAAGAGTCTGTATTTTGTACTGATCGATAAACAAACTCCTTTTTAATGCAGAGCCAGAAATATTTCAATTGATTCTGGTAGCTACAGAGACCAGCTCAGCTTCACCTCAACAATCCCTTTTATTTCTCTCATTCCGTTTGTTTTTCTCTATTCAATCCATCTGATTGCATGAGAGTATTTGGGAGGATTTTTTCACAAAAGGAATATTGAAAATCACTCATAGAAACAGTCCAAACCAGTTGCCAACACAGATTGGAATTTTCAGAATCATCATGAGCATATGCAGATCCCCTGATCATTAAAGCTAGGCAGTGTAGTCCATTACCTATTTAATAAATCCCTCTCAGAATGTGCCCTGGTGTCAGGCTGCTGGTGGGTAGTGAGCGGGCCAAGACTGGGGCTGATACACTGAGTTGGATTAGTACATTCACTGGGAGGACAATAGCCAGAACTATAAACCCTCCATCTAAAATGTATAGGCCCTGTTCAGTGAGGCCTGCATCGGGCCTGGGCAGAGTAAACAGCAAAGCCAAGCTCTCCAATTTTGGAGGCATCAGCCCAGCTATTTCAGAGGCAGCAGAGAAAGAGGAGGGGAGGTTTTTAAAGGGAGCCCAAGTAGCATCATTTCATGTCGATCAACCCAATGGTTCACGAGAAAACGTGTGTGTGTTACTTTGACCATATGGCGATACAAGTGGTACTTAGTGGCAAGAACAAGTATGTGAACCCTTTGGAATTACCTGGATTTCTGCAGAAATTGGTCATAAGATTTGATCTGATCTTCATCTAAGTCACAACAATAGACAAACACAGTCTGCTTAAACTAATAACACACAAACAGTTATATGTTTTCATGTCTTTATTGAACACACCGTGTAAACATTCACAGTGCAGGGTGGAAAAAGTATGTGAACCCTTGGATTTAATAACTGGTTGACCCTCTTTTGGCAGCAATAACCTCAACCAAACTTTTTCTGTAGTTCCGTTCCAAACCTGCACAACAGTCAGGAGGAATTTTGTACCATTCCTCTTTACAAAACTTCAGTTTTAGTTCAGCAATATTCTTGGGATGTCTGGTGGAAACCGCTCAAGGTCATTACACAGCATCTCAATCGAGTTAAGGTCAGTACTCTGACTGGGCCACTCCGGAAGGTGTATTTTCTTCTGTTGAAGCCATTCTGTTGTTGATGTTCTTCTGTGTTTTGGGTCGTTGTCCTGTTGCATCACCCAACTTCCGTTGAGCTTCAGTTGGCGGACAGATAAACATTTTACAGGAGAATGTAAGGCTAACATGGGAATTCATTTTTCCGTCAATGATAGCAAGCTGTCCAGGCCCTGAGGCAGCAAAGCAGCCCCAAACCATGATGCTCCCTCCACCATATTTTACAGTTGGGATGAGCTTTTGATGTTGGTGTGCGGTGCCTTTTTTCTCCACACATAGTGTTGTGTGTTCCTGCAATGTTTTTTGGGGACAGCAGTGGCTTCTTCCGGGGGGTCCTCTCACATCGTATCATAGACTCATCAACAGAGATGTTAGCATGTTCCAGAGATTTCTATAAGTCTTTAGCTGACACTCTAGGATTCTTCTTAACCTCATTGAGCATTCGGCACTGTGCTTTTGCAGTCATCTTTGCAGGACGGACACTCCTAAGGAGAGTAGCAACAGTGCTGAACTTTCTCCATTTATAGACAATTTGTCTTACTGTGGACTGATGAACATCAAGGCTTTTAGATATACTTTTGTAACCCTTTCCAGCTTCATGTAAATCAGCAATTCTTAATCTTAGGTCTTCTGAGATCTCTTTTGTTCGAGGCATGGTTCACATCAGGCAATGCTTCTTGTGAATAGCTAACACACATTTTGTGAGTGTTTTTTATAGGGCAAGGCAGCTCTAACCAATATCTCCAATCTCGTCTCATTGATTGGACTTCAGGTTAGCTGACTCCTGACTCCAATTAGCTTTTGGAGAAGTCATTAGCCTTGGGGTTCACATACTTTTTCCAACCTACACTATGAATGTTTAAAATATGAATTCAACATAGACCAAAAAAAATACAATAATTTGTGTGTTATTAGTTTAAGCACACTGTGTTAGTCTATTGCTGTGCTTAGAGGAAGACCAGATGACATTTTTTGATCAATTTCTGCAGAAATCCAGGTCATTCCAAAGGGTTCACATACTTTTTCTTTCCACTGTAGCTTGGACCCTGATCATTGCTTGAAATTATAACAAGTCCCAGGGAGATGCAAAGGGAGCCCTGTATGACCGAGGTGCATACGATGGAGGATACAGGACACTGCAGGTATAAAATCAAAGCATGCGGGTATATACACACCTCTGTTTTCTTCCTACATATCAAACTTTTACAGTCACAAAGGGGACGAGGATGATGTTGCAGCTGAGAGTTCGCTTAAACTACACACACACACTTAAAAGTTTGAACGCCTACTCATTCAAGGGTTTTTCTATATTTTAACTATTTTCTACGTTGTAGAATAACAGTGAAGACATCAAAACTTTTCAAATAACACATAATAAAAAGTGTTAAACAGATCAAAATATATTTTTGATTCTTCAAAGTTGGCACCCTTTGCTTTGACAGATTTGCACACTCTTGGCATACATACTTTTTGTAATGTTGTGTATAAACCCCACCCCAGTAAAGAACAGATGACAGCATGAACACTCAACACTGAGGTTATGCACTGTACACAGAGCCAGGTGGGAATTTGGGAGAATTATTAGAAGTAGAACAATTTGGGAGCGCGGGAGAGGAGACCCAGAGATCCACGGAGAAACTCGACCCGGTTGTATCTGGTCAAGAGGACTTTGTTAGTATCAGCTGTTATTTGGCACTGGGCCGCCTATACTAACCACTCTGACCAGCAGGACACAATGTACTGGAATCACACACACACACGAGACAAGGTCAGGAAGCACAAGGGACGGAATAGAAAGCCAAAACTGTGTGGATGGAACTGGAGGAGAATGCAGCTGCAAGCTTATGTTTTGTTTATGTTAGTCTTCTAGATTATATGACTGATCCACAAACAATGGCATGGAGATTCACTGAGAGGAGAGTCATGCCCTTCCTATCCCGAGATTCTGTCTTTTGTTTGGCCTAACACACACAGGCAGGCAGGCAGGCAGTCACACACCTCTGTTTTGTGTATGCCCCTGGATAACCTGGACAACCCATGAGCATACGCCTGATGACCTCTTCCCTCACTTCACCACAGGAGAGACGGTCACACACACACACACACACCGCCTGCTGTGTGTTGCCATAGAAGGAGTGTGGGACTCTCCTGCTCCTTCCACATAGGATTCATGGTATGTTGCCTGACAAAAACAATTGGGCAATGTTTATATGATCCCTTTTCAAATACCCCTATTTTTACATCTTTCTGGTAGGCGTTTGCCTTTTATATAGTCATTGCTATACCCGGCAAGGAGCAAGAGACATTCAACTTTGACCCGGTTGATGCGCCCGTTGTCACGGTAACCTGACGAGACAGTAACATGTCCTAAATTCCTCGGTTCGAATTCAGACCCGCTTTCATTCGTCACATTCGCAACAGTAAGTGAGCAGCTCACCATACCTGTAAATAATGACCTTGCAATGTGTTCCTGTTATGGTCAATAAAAAAGGTTGGCTAGAGTTAAACGGAAAACGTTGTCAGATATGTTGTGGTAATTATATGAGCTAGATTGCCATGAACCAAAACATTGGCTAGAAAGCTGCTTTTAGTTGCCTGGCTTGTTAGATCGACCTGTCCTAAATACATTTCTAAACGTTTTTTTTTTTGGTGAGCATGTAACGCTGCTATTTGAACCAGGCTGCTGCGATGTTTTTTTTTTTATAATGACAAGGACAAGTTTGATGTCGGACAACAACAACAGAATGTTCATGATTAAAAGCGTGGCAAGGCATACACCATCACAAAGAAATCCATTATTCATTTCTTCATGCAGGTCCTAAGAAACATTATACGACTAATACAATTTATTTTCAAAAGAATAGACTATTTTCAGTTTATGTTACTGGTCTGTGCAGCCTATGCCATGTAAATCAGCTCTTATTTTGTTCATTAAAACAGACAAGACACAGCTGGATAAACTTCTCTCCTTTCAAACTCCCAGCCAGGTGTTTTGGCTGAAGACAGAAACTCCAAATCTCTAGGAGGCTAAGTTAGAAACTGTAACGGCACTCCATCGTTCTCCCTCTCCAAATCAATATATTTTATTAGCAGACATTACGGGGCATGGCATAGGATCTCTACCCTTATTCACGCCAGTAATTCCACCATTTGGACATTGATTGTGTTGAAGGTGATGGCGGAACACAGAGAGGGGTAGAGACGTGTGAATATACCAACACACACGGCCATTGTGAAGGCTCTCAGGAGGTGAATGCATCACCTCTACGATTTGATACATTACTATGCCACCTACAGACAGCTGCGCAGCCAATTACTTTTCAACTGAGGCTATCTGACCAGAGTCCTTAAGAAGGTTACAGAATAGCTGAGAGTATGTACAATTGAACCTAAAATTAGTTTGTGCACTTTCCTGGGTTTTTCTCCTTAGGTTACAGTAGGGTAGGTCGTTTTTTTTTTCTGTCCAGAATAACTAAGAGCCAACAGAATACATAGACGTGTCGTCATACCCCCCCCCCCAAATCCCAAATGAAGTAATTCAAAGTTGGGAGTGATTGAGGGAGAAACTCATAGTAAAGGGTGGAGTATATTGGGTTGTGTATCATCACGTACAGTAATCCAAAGCAGATGCTTCTCTTCGTAATACCTCAAATATGAGTGAGGCTTAGCTGTGGTGTGTGTGTGTGTGTGTGTGTGTGTGTGTGTGTGTGTGTAGCCGTTGAGCTCTATCACCCTGTTGAAACAGTGGTGTTAATTACAGTTGATCCCTGGGTCTCACAGGAAGAGGGAGGGGTGATAGAGCATCCAATCTCAGATGAGAAAAGCCCAAGCCACTGCACCGCTGATCACCATGGCTTGCCTGGCATTCTGGCTCCTTCTGGGAGACTTTAATTTCCACTTTCCACAGACATCTGATGCTTGGATAATACAGTCACAAGCGCATAGAGACGCAATGACAGACACCACTCTCCATATTAAAGCCTATTCCCAAGCAGTATCAGTAGACAGAGCCAATCCAGTTTTAAAGTACACAGTTGATTATAGCGTGACTTGGACTGCAGTAAACAGTCTCTGTGTGAAGCACCAACAGTCTTGTCTGCTGTGGATCTGTGTCCAGTGCTGTCTGATTTCACAGTGACTGTTTATACTGACCTTAGGGGACTATCAGTTCGTCCTGTCTTGTGGCACGGCTCCAGACAAGCATGACAGACAGGACAAATGGATATCATATCATGCTTTAAAAGCTTGGTTGGCGACAATAAGAAAAACTGAACAGATAGGAATTGGTGACCACAAAAGAGAGAGAGGGGGGCAGAAGAGCTGCAGTTACCATGACAGCATTCGCACATGGATAGGAAGTAGATTAGTCTGTTTCCTGCGGCCTGTGGGCCTGACTTCCCGTGGATCAGAGGGAGGGCCTTTTATCTAGGGAGGGGCAGTAAATCACTGGCTAACCACAGACCAGAAAACCCTTTCAGCGACAACAAAACACAGACTCTGCATTTCAGTAGCCTGACGACTCACACTAAATGATTCTGCTGCTGCTCTGTCGTCTGCCACATACTTTAGTCTGAGACTGACATCATTCAAGTCGTTTGTGGTGACGAGGGGCGTTGTACAAAACAAAGTAATCAGCGATTGGATCGTCTCTAATCAGAGGATCAAAGCCATTAACACATATTCAAACCGATGCTTTGCCCACGTGTTCTGGCTCTGGCCCAACCCATTGGTTTCTGGACCAATCAACTGGCCCCGAATGTGTTTGCATTCTGTGAAGAGTCGGGAAGGTACTCAGATCCAGACTTACTGCAGAGAAGAAACTAACGTCCATGGACGTGACGTAGTGTTTAGCCGGAGCAAGGAGTCTGGGTAGCCAGGCAAGTATGTCAGACCACAACACAAAACAGAGGAACTAACTGACCACAGGCCATGTAATATCAGCCACAACACAGAGAGACCTGACTGCCCAATACCGGGATCTAGGCCTACTCATACAATCAACTAGACCTTCAGAGCATTACCAACATAGGTTGTCACTCAAATATGGGCCTCGAAGCCAGTTCCACTGAATTTTCCCCCTCTTATCAGGGACTGATTTAGACCGGGGACAACAGGTGGGTGCGATTCATTATCAGGTAGAAAACTAAACCAGCAGTAGTCCGGACCTCGTAGGGTAGGATTTGAATACCCCTTCAACCAACTGGCTGTCTCCTAGAACCAGTCTAACCCAAAGAGGCTGTCACAGTTGATCTAATGAAAAGAACCAGAGGACATAATGTCCATGAAAACTAGAGTGAATATAAATCTCCATTTGCCTGTCCCTCCCATGAGACATTATGCTTCCACTTCTGCTGCTTGCCATCTCAAAAGATGACCGGTTTTCTAGGCATATCTATTACAATGATTAGGGATGCACAATATATTGGTGAACATATCGGAATCGGACGATATTAGCTAAAAATGCCAACGGCGGTATCGGCCCGATGTCTAGTTTAACGCAGACGTGCAAAACCGATGTCAAAGCTGACGTGCATACCAATATAACATGGGTAGATGACATAATGATGCACGTTCAATTTTGCGCTACACGTGCAACACAGCATTCCTAACCTCGCCCACAACGTCTGCTGTGTGGATCGAGCAGTCAACAAGTCCAGCAGTCATTTGAAAGAGTAAGAACATTTCAGCGAGACGACTCAAAGGCGAAATCCATTAACGCCAAGATCATGGAACTCATTGCCCTTGACAATCAACCGTTCTCTGTCGTGGGTGATGTTGGCTTTAGCACGGGTACACACTACCAAGTGTGTTATTTTTCAGATGTTGCCCTACCGGAGTTGGACAGTAATAGTGTAGTTGCTATTAGCTTCACTCCATACAATGAAACGCTGTTTGGGTCTTCACATGTCAAAAAAGATACACGTCAAATAACACTATTTGACACGTCAAATAACACAGTTCTATTATAGAATGTTCTTGTGTTCTGAATTTGCACGTGAAAGCCAAGCGCCACCACTACTATCAGTAGCACTGTCAAAGCTGTACAAAAAAAGTCTGCAAACAAGCAAACACCGGCCACGAACGATGTTTACACAATACCGCGTTGGTAATAAAGCACTATTTGTTTGACCGCAACTTCTGGGGTAGCTAGCTTTAGCTTGGTACCTAGCAAGCATCAATTCAACCAGCCTGAAAACAATGACCAGTAGAAACTGCAGTCATTCTCATTATTCTTAGCAATGATTTAGGAATCCTTGTGAATAAGTATTAGCTAGGTTGCCACTTGTTGTTCGCATATTAAAATTGAACTTCAGTTCATGAAAATAAATAGCTAGCCAGCCACTTAACCATGTTGCCAAAAGCTAACGTTCTAAGCAGCCAGCCAGCTTAATCTGGGATGGGAGGCTCAACCGGACCGGGTTATGTGTTGTGAAGCTAGCCACAATAAGGATTAGGCACAATAGTGGAATTTGTAGTTAGCCTTCAAAATAAAAAGTACCTCTTTGAAAGTGATGCTTAAGGTTACAATTGGTGGAAACATGCCATATTTAGAGTAGATAATGCTCCTTAACTTCTTAGGTATCTTCGGTATCGGCCAAAAATGTCATATGTGCATCACTAATAATGATATGATATCATAATAACAGGCCATCATATAATGGCACCATTATTATGACCCAATACCATATTATTGGCCTGATCCCTTAGCCTAGTGTCTTTGTGTGAGCGTTTGTCCTGAGTGGGAGAAAAGCTGCCCTACAGCCACAGAGGTTCCCATGAGACCCTACAAAAGGTCAGGTCTCCACCATTCCTCCAGACTCCTCCTTTGAAGCCCCTCCTAATCTAATAGAGCCACAACCGGGAATTTTAATTCGTTCCGTTTTTCAGTTACCACTTACACCAGAGAATATCTGTATTGACAAGGACTAGAGTTGAATGATACATTGGGCTAATGATCCCCATGTTGCTTTTGGTGCAGTGAGGCCATTATCAAGTGTTTTGAGCTGCGTCCCATCCTCCCAATGCTGCAGACTGAGCGGAGAGGTAAAATAACGGTCTGCTCCTCTCTGCAGTAACACCAGACAAATCAATGCAGAGCTCTACCTGCTGTGTACCACAGAAATAAATTAGATGAGACAACTAGGCCTACATAAAAAAGAAAACAGTCAAATAGCAGAGACTTCATCTTGAGATAACACGATGAAACAAACAGCATCAAAACACTCCAACAGCAAAGTGTTCACCTTCAGTTCACCTCCTTGTCTGTAGTCATGGGACCTTTAAACAGATCAAACCATGCTCCTCTACTGAAACACATAATTAAGACAGCAGCGTCGTGTGATCATGGAGGATCAATGCACGCAGCTGAACGAACAGGTCGGTAAGGTCTGGTTCTCCACAACAACTAAGGATTCAAACATTATCTTGTATTTGGTTCAGTAGCAGATGACCTTTTGTTTGTGTAGATGAGAGATCAAGGTACTCAAGTGCTTTCTTATCATCGCTCCTTAGAAACTAAAGTGTCTGTCGTCGGCAGAGAGAGGGTGAATGATGGTGGAGTGGATCAAAGTGTATTAGAGGATATCATTCCCTTCTTAAAGAACACAAAGCTATATTCTAGTAAACAGTGTATTAGAATACAGCTAAACATTTTACATTTCCAATAAGTCGCCGGACAGGCTCGCACGCTTTCCAAATGTTATGCTTTTAATAACACTATTAGCACTAGCAACAGCATAGTGTATTTGTTTCCACACGGTCAGAGAAGTTGTCCAGATCCTAGCCTGGCGCTACAATAGGTTATCCTAAACTGGAGTCCCTGAGGCCAATCCTCCTCTGAGTAAGGAGTGTAAACATGTACAGTTGAAGTCAGAAGTTTACATAAACTTAGGCTGGAGTCATCTTTTTTCAACCACTCCACAAATTTCTTAACAAACTATAGTTTTGGCAAGTCGGTTAGGACATCTACATCTACTTAGTAATTTTTCCAACAATTGTTTTCAGACAGATCTTCCCACTTATAATTCACTGTATCACAATTCCAGTGGGTCAGAGTTGACTGTGACTTTGAACAGATTGTAAAATTCCAGAAAATGATGTCATGTCTTTAGAAGCTTCTGACAGGCTAATTGACATCATTTGAGTCAATTGGAGGTGTACCTGTGGATGTATTTCAAGGGCTACCTCCTAACTCAGTGCCTCTTTGCTTGACATCGTAGGAAAATCTAAATAAATCAGCCAAGACCTCAGAAAATAAATTGTAGACCTCCACAAGTTTGGTTCATCCTTGGGAGCAATTTCCAAATGCCTGAAGGTACCACGTTCATCTGTAGAAACAATAGTACGCAGGTATAAACACCATGGGACCACGTAGCCGTCATACCGCTCAGGAAGGAGACATGTTCTGTCTACTAGAGATGAACGTACTTTAGTGCGAAAAGTGCAAATCAATCCACGAACAACAGCAAAGGACCTTGTGAAGATGCTGGAGGAAACAGGTACACAAAAGTATCTATATCCACAGTAAAACGAGTCCTATATCGACAGAACCTGAAAGGCCGCTCAGCAAGGAAGAAGCCACTGCTCCAGAACCGCCATAAAAAAGCCAGACTACGGTTTGCAACTGCACATGGGGACAAAGATCGTACTTTTTGGAGAAATGTCCTCTGGTCTGATGAAACTAAAGTGTTTGGCCATAATGACCATCGTTACGTTTGGAGGAAAAAGGGGGAGGCTTGCAAGCCGAAGAACACCATCCCAACCGTGAAGCACGTGGGTGGCAGCATCATGTTGTGGGGGTGCTTTGCTGAAAGAGGGACTGGTGCACTTCACAAAATAGATGGCATCATGAGGAAGTAAAATTATATGGATATATTGAAGCAACATCTCAAGACATCAGTCAGGAAGTTAAAGCTTGGTCGCAAATGGGTCTTCCAAATGGACAATGACCCCAAGCATACTTCCAAAGTTGTGGCAAAATGCCTTAAGGACAACAAAGTCAAGGTATTGGAGTGGCCATCAAAAATCCCTGACCTCAATCCCATAGAAAATTTGTGGGCAGAACTGAAAAAGCTTGTGCGAGCAAGGAGGCCTACAAACCTGACTCAGTTACACCAGCTCTGTCAGGAGGAATGGGCCAAAATTCACCCAACTTATTGTGGGAAGCTTGTGGAAGGCTACCTGAAACGTTTGGCCCAAGTTAAACAATTTAAAGGCAATGTTACCAAATACTAATTGAGTGGATGTAAACTTCTGACTCAATGGGAATGTGATGAAAGAAATAAAATCTGAAATAAATAATCATCTACTATTATTCTGACATTTCACATTCTTAAAATAAAGTGGTGATCCTAACTGACCTAAGACAGGGAATTTTTACTAGGATTTGTCAGGAATTGTGAAAAACTGAGTTTAAATGTATTTGGCTAAGGTGTATGTAAACTTCCGACTTCAACTGTATCTGGCAAATGGCTCACATCGCTCCCCGTCTGATCACTAGTAAGTAAACAAGACTTTGGCAGCATTTACAAAGGCATCCCAATTCTGATCTTTTTTTCACTAATTTGTATTTTGACCAATTAGATCAGCTCTGGAAAGAAATCTGATGTGAAAAGATCTGATGTGATTGGTCAAAAGACCAATTAGTGGAAAGAAAAGCTGAATTTGGCTGCCTGTGTCAACACAGCCTCAGTGTCCTAACAGACAGCAGTACTAAGGGCGTTACAAGTGCAGTGGGGACAGTTTTGAGGGGACACGTCAATGAAATTGGACATGATAATTGGAAAGTAGCTAGGTGAACCAACTAAAGTATTGAGCAAAGTATGCAAACACACCCACGCAGGTAGGCGAGCACGCACACACCATTACGCCTGCTATTGACAGACACAGCAGGGAAGGCCATTCTACAGACCATTGCAGAGGAAAGAACAGAGCAGTGAGGAAAGGCTTTAACTTAATAAAGTTACTGCCTGTGGAGAGACTGTCAGAGTCTCAAGCTCACTCTCAGCCCTCCTCCTCCTCTCTTGCAAACTTCCTCCCTTTTGCTCTCTCCCTATCTCTCTCTAACCAGCTGTACACATAAGTGCAGTAGCAGACCTGGGGAGCCCCTCACATCTTCAACAGCCTTGGTACATGCGCACTTAACACACACACTACTGATTACCATAGTCTGATTAATCACAACTGTGACCAATGCGCTCTCCCTCTATTGGGCCATCCAAATCAAGGCGTATCCTCATCCATTAATCTAGCAATTGCTGTAGAATTAACTAGCAGTACATTCACCACCATGAGTTGCACCCAGACAGCTGACCCTGAATCCAACAGTTAATGATTTGCCAGTCAGTCCCAGTCAGACGAGCATTGACCTGAGAGTGATTGGATTAAATGTTGTCCATTACATTCTCCTCTTTAGCGCCAGGCATTAATCAAGTGGGCCTGCCTGCGTTTCTGAAACGGGCCTGGGGGCAGAGCACACCCCTCCCTCTGCAGCCTCCTGCTGTAAGATGTGTCCATGTCCTGCTACAAGTAAATGTGTGTGAAGTCTGTATTAGTATATTGGAATTGTGTATTCATGGTATGTGTATAATAAAGTGTAATGAGATTACCATTAATTATTCAAAAAAATGCATTGGATTGAACACACTCAGGTTTTGCAATGAGCCCTGGCTAGGAGTGTGAGGTTAATGGTAAATAAGGTCAGTGATATCTCAGATACTGACAGATCACTCACTCATAGATATGGCCAGTCGTAACAACTCAGAGTTCAAGTTGAAAATATGTATACTCCATTTTAGTACCACCACAGACTAGGTTATGCAGTGCAGCGGTACCCAGGGCTGTAAGGACTCTGTTGCAGCTGTTGCAGCTAAGGTTGCACATTTCGGGGAATATTCAGAGGTGGAAACTTTGTGGGAATTAACGTGAATATATGGGAATTAATGGGAATATATGCAAATTAATATTAATACCATTTAAATGTAGATGTTTTTTCAATTGGATATATTTACCGTATCATATGGAGACCGAAACATAAACCTTTTACCTTATCATAAATAATCTTTCCAATAGAAATAAAAAAAACAAATTAGTTATGAATTGAACTTTAATTAAACAGACTTTGCTGTAGGCTACAACTTACTAGTTAACCAAAAATCATGTATGTCATTTAAAATATATTCACCCCACCCAGTATTGTAATCAAAACTTACCAGAAAGCATGTAGTCCTTGGCTCAGTGTAGTAGTGTGGGCTCAATATCATCTCAGTAGTGTGCAAGATCTTGAGAATCAGCTGTACATGTGATTGAAGAGTGTACTGCACATGTGATGGAAGAATGCACTGTGCATGCAGAGGGTTGCAATTCCATTGAATTTTTTTATGAATTTAAGCAAAATTTCCCAAATTCCCAGGCCTAACTTCCCATGGAAAATTTCCGGAACAATTCTGGAAATTTACCGGAAAGTTTCCGACCCTTTGCAACCCTAGTTGCAGCACAGCCAAACACAATGGCTGCATCCAAAATTGCATCCTATTCCCTATATGGTGTACAACATTTTGACCAGGGCTCGTCAAAAGTAGTGCACTATATTTAGGGAATAGGATGCCATTTGGATGTACCGTACAGTGTGCTTCTAGATTTGCATTGCTTGTTCTTTGGGGTTTTAGGCTGGGTATCTGTATAAGCACTAGGTGACAACTGCCGATGTAAAAATGGCTTCAGAAAATAAGATTGATTGACTAAACAGCCTTTTCGCAGCTTATTGTAAGCAGAACATTTTACTTGTTTCGTTCATTAGAGGCTTGTGGCGTGGAACCAGAAGCGTGTTGTGTTTAGCGAGGAAGTGGAAGAGGACAGAGTTGCTGAAAAGCCACAAGAGTTTAGAGTGTCTCTAGTGAATCATACAACAGCTTTGACAAGGGCCTGTCATCACATGCTAGTGTCAAAACAATCAGCAGTAGAAATTTTACAAACCATTCTTACTCTCGTCTCCCGCTGTTGAGAGCGAGCTAGAGCAAGAGCGAGCGAATGAGACAGGAAGCTTTTCATCTGTGTAGCAGCTCCACCCAGCCTGCGACCCACTTATAGATCTGTCCCTACTTCAACCACAGCTCACATGATCCCAGAGGTGGAAACGAGTGTGGACACAAAACGTACACACACTGCTGATAGATGTCCAGGAAAATTGAGTGACTTGTATCCCGGTGGAAACACCTGCAGAACCTGTATCTCCTGACAGCTGGAAGCCTATTCCCAGCGCTTATCCTATTCACAAAGCTCTCTCTAACACACACACACACACACTACCCTCTCTCTATCCATCTATGTCTCCCTTTCCATCTGATCAGGTCTTTTTCTTTTTTAAACTCTCTTGTTTTCTCACTCTCTCATTCTACATCTCTCGCTCCACACACCTCCATCAGATCACTCTATTCAGCCTGACACACAGAAGCCTTTCTCGCCATTATTCCTTTGCAGCGCCATTCCCAAATTGAAACTCCAATCCTTAGGATGCATCTAGATTCACAACACAGCTTGTTTCATTAATGCAGCCTATTGAGAATTCCACTATGGAGAGTGCTGCAGTAAAGCTGAGACCACTAGCTATGTCACTTCTCCATAATGCTGCTTTGTGGCCTCGCCTGTAGGCTCCACACACACACACACACACACACACACCTAAGCCCCAAAACCTGATCTGAGTTAAAGAGGCGGGCCTAGAGCCTCCACCTCTCATCCTCCTCCAACGGGAGAGCAGTATTCACCAGCGGGCGTGGAGAAGAAGGGGAGCAGGCCATGTTTCTCTAACTGTTTATTTTGTGGTATTCCCTAAGTACTCCCCCAGCTGCCAAACTAAGCCAGGAGAGGACTGCAGCAAAACACACACACACACACACACACAGAGAGAGACAGAGACAGAGAGAGAGACAGAGAGAGAGACAGAGAGAGAGACAGACAGACACACACAGCCTTGTCTGTCTACCATGGCGGTCTGACTAGCTCTCTTTGCCTACCCACCTACACTCCAAGTGTCAGTTACAGGTCATATCCTCCAACCATTTCCCTATTCACATTCATTCCTCCTTCCCCCTCCTCTCTCACTTCAAGAAACCAGCGTGGGAAGCAGGGGAGGAAGTGAAATGAATCCACACTGCATGTCTTACACTGCCACTCCTGGGTTTGCATCCCAAATGGCACCCTATTCCCTTTAGAGTGCACTACTTTCGACCAGGGCCCATAGAGAATAGGGTGCCATTTGGGCCGCATACCTGTGTGAGCTACATAAATCTTCCAGTGCATGAGTAATATTCACATCCAAAACACCCTTGCAGCTAGCTGAAACGTTCTCTATTGTGGTTAGTGGTATATCTAATCACTTGGGAGCTGCATATGCTGTGTCTAGGCTTTCTTCTGTTATTCTAAGTGTATACATCTGCTCGTCCAGCAGGACCCTCTCTCCTCGGGTCCCAAATGGCACCCTTTTCCCTATATAGTGCACTACTATTGACCAGAGACCTATGGGCCCTGGTCACAAGTACTGTGCTACATAGGAAATAGGGACCATTTGGGATGCAGGCATACTGCATGCGCCAGTGCAGAAATGATCTGAAGGCTAAAGGGAGAGGGGGATAAGTGAATTCAAGATGCTGGGTTAAAAGAACCCTGGTCGTTAATGAATGGGATCTGTAAAGTAAGTGTGTGTGTGTCCTTTAGAGTCAGCCCCTCCACAACTCCACACAGCCCAGGAATAATAAACGCACTGTATCATTCCTCATCTCTGGCAGCCTTCCACCTGCTGCTGAGGTAAAACTGTATAAGCCAGCGTGACACACCGAGGTCAGACACATCAGGGGGATCATTAAAGGTCTCAACCACAACAGAAATATTCCAGTGGGCAATACTAGCTACTTGAAGCAACGTTATGCTGACGTCTTATTTGTTACGTCATGGCCAGCCAGGTTGGACACTGAAAGAAATGGGAAGTATTTTTAATTACCAGAAAAAGTCAATTTCTCTCAGTGGGAGGTAGAGGACCCTGAATGACTATGTTTTTGTCTGGTGGGAGGAGTGGGGGATACATTTCCATAGTCTTCAGTGGGATCAGCTCTGTCATGCATTCAGAGTGAATTAAAGGGCTCAGAGTGCATACAGGGTTACGCTACACTAGCTGCCTGTGAACTAGTGTACTTCAGGGAGTGTGCACTAGGTAGGGCATTGACTCTAGGGAGTGTTTACTGAACCAGAGGAGGAAACATTAACAGTTCTCCTTGGATTGGTTCGGTCTCCGGAAACACTTGGACAAAGGGGAACAGAGAGGAGAATCCCTGTTTATTAACGGGAGTCACAAGGACACCGGCTGGGTTGTGACACACACACACCCTCCAGCGGCCCACTGTCTGGGTCCATGGGACCACTTCAACACCAGAGAGAAAGAGAGAGAGGGACATAAATCTCTGTGTCCAATCTCTCTAAACCCTCTTCTTGGCTTAGCATTGGGCAATCAAAGGGCATTAAGCTCCCTTTGAGATGTAGGAGAGCATAGGGGATGTGGAAGGCATAAGGCCCGCATAATGGCCCAATACATGGGCTGACCGGCAAGGAATTTGAGAAGAATTTAAAAAATCATGGGCAGTGCAAACTGCCAATGCAATGCTGTCCAAAACATAAACTGGACAAAATAGGCCTAATTGTTCTCAGTCCCAAATGCTGCTCTTTGTGTTTCAGAAAGATATCCCAATCTAGAAGTGTGACAGTGATTCAGCCAATTCCATTCCTTCACCCTACGGTCCAACTTGAGTCCATGCCATCAGCAGTGTGCAATAATAATACTCCGCAGTGGAAGAGGGAGAGAAATCACTGACAGTGACACAAAATAAACACCCACTAATTCACAGCACAGCGGTACAGTATGTATGCCTTGAGATACAAAACACATTCCAGTTAGTGGACCTATTTATAACACATGCTATTAGCTCACTGTATGTGTCAGTTGCTACTCCCCAAATTGCCATAGCAGAGAATCAAAAGAGATAGCGGTGAAGGAAAGGCAACTGAACAGCACTGGAGGGCTTAAAACATTATATACATGTGTTTCTTCAACCACTGACTTATCAACCCAAATATGAATGTGCAACAAACTCAAGCCAATTTTTAATAACGCAGTGTCTCGGGTGCGAGTACACACACGTACTTACACAGGGTCTAGCAGCATAGTGTCCTGAGGGAAGGAGGCCCCAACAAGTAAAGCCTGTTCAGCCGAGAGCTGTGATTCACACTGGCTTGTCAAACTCCATCACAGACAGAAATTACTTGTTCTGAGGAAAAGCTAGACCTCGAACTCTGTGTGTGTGTGTGTGTGTGTGTGTGTGTGTGTGTGTGTGTGTGTGTGTGTGTGTGTGTGTGTGTGTGTGTGTGTGTGTTCATAAGGAGGGAATGTGGAGGAGATATTTCCTAAATACTCCAGAAGGGGAGAGGGAGAGAATGTGAAAATCTCAAATGCTGTCAAACAAAGCTGCCTGCCGGTGACAGTATGACAGGACAAATACCAAGTGTTTCCATGAAGCGCGGTGGCTTTGAAAATCCAACTCACTTGATGAAACAGCGGGCTCCTTCGAACGTATATCCCTCCTCCCATCCCGTTGGTAAATCTATGCGGGAAAGAGAGGGTGGAGTAATGAATAGGCTACGAAACAAATAAATCGCAACACACACAAGAGGCTGTTGAGATAGGAGCAGAGATCTGCGCGTGACCGAAAACACAGTTTCCCACGCCAGCCCCTTGCTCAATATTTATAGCCTACCGCTATGCTATCCATTCATGATATAGCCTAGTGCGGATGATAGAATAGCCTCATTGTCATTTCCATTCGTATCCGTTATTCAACCTATTGTATTGATAGGAGCCAATTCAAATGTGAGATAGTCAATGCTTAGGAAGCAGGCTTTTACAGTGTGAGGACCTATGCATTCCGCGCACGATGTCTTCCCTCTATTGCGGTGGATATGGAATGGGAACTATGAACATCCTTGTCCGCAAGTGAAGTCATTTTTCACAACAATACAAACATGTGTTGCAAGTTACGCATCAATGTTTCATGTTATAAATGTTATCAACAACTGTTCTTTACAATTGTTACAAAATAACTGTCCACTGCTTCGACTACGGGCTGAAGCCTTAGTGTAGGCTACAGCCATGGCAAGTGGCAAACAATAATGTAAAAAACGAATTTATTCGGTGATTCATGTGAATGCCTACGTGACGGAACTTTCAACAACTCTGTCGCAATGCCTAGGTAACATTAACGTTAATTGGCGGCTCAAATTGGTGGTCTTCGCTCAACGTTTCTCCGTGGTTTCTGAACCCCTTTAAAACCGAGACTCTTGCGGTATGTAACGAAAGGAAGAGTTCTATGTGAACCGTTTTTACCTGGGGGTTTTCTGTGCCCCGTTATGACCGCCTCTCCGGTGACGGGATGCAGCCAGGTCGTACTCTTGGCTTCTTCACTGTTGGATAAGAAACGGGGAGAAGGTGAACACGCAAATAAGACAGACATTATCAAACGCGTCGAAACAAAGCCAATACACTTCCATGCGCTGTATCCTGAGAATATTTACTTGATGAAGAATATCCTTCCGTCCCGAGTAACCCCATAACTCCAAGAAGAAGGCAGGCAGGAGAGCCAGTCCGGGTTTAGATCCGCCGCCATGTCTAGCAGAGGACGGAGTCTGGAGTGCGCGTATCCGTGCCATCGGCGCGTACTCGGAAACCCTTAGCAACTGGGCGCGGGGAACCTCTGTGGGCTGGGACCGTGCTTGCATGTTAGAGTGGTCTCCTCCTGTTTTTACATATTTTCCCAAACTTTTATAGAAACAAATTATAGTTTGTAAGTTCATACTAAGGAGCATAAACACTAGCCTATATAAGCCTAGATCTAGCCTATGATTCAGAAAAATAGCCCACCTCAGTTATTTACATGCTGAAGATGTCAAATTGAATTTCTCATGTCACAATTAATTAGATATGGCATTGAGTAACATCAGCCTATACAGCATGTCCTTGTAGCCTAGGGCTACTGAATTCACCAATGGAATACTCATACCGCAAGTGTGCTATAGCTTACGGATGGTCCGTCTGTGCTTTTCCGTATTAAGCCATCCCAGGTCAACCTTGTACCTCACTGCATGGTTCAGCTGTCTTTAAATCCCTCTTCCACCAAAACAACCCTCCCCCTCCTTACCCCTCCCTTCACCCCCTCTCTATAGGTCAGACTGAGCAGAGGGTCCTGAGTAGATTGGATGCATGTGTGTGTGAACGGGTGCATGTATGCGAGTGTAGAAGTGCAAGTGTGTGTATGTATGAGTGGTTGCGTGTGTGCACTTCAGATACATGTCCACTGTCCAAGCCATAGTCAAACGGATACCCACTAGATACTGATCTGGGGTCAGTTTGCTGCTCCACTTCCATAATGGTTAAGGTTAGGATTTGGGGAGGGTAAGCTGATCCTGGATATGTTGTCTGAGAAGGGGAACGTCTACCCACCCCTCAGACCCCCTGGCCTTGTGAACCACTAAGTCCACCCAATTAGTAATCCTTATGTCCAAGGGGGTTTATCAGATTAGTGTGGGTGTGTGTGTGTCAGAGGAGACTGTTATAAAACCTAGGTTGGAGTCAAAACATATCTGTTGAGTAGCTTGTGCAACAGCATACAGTGTAGTAACTACTGTGACTTACTTAATAAAAACAAATGTTGACTACTGTTTAGCACATCAAATGAAAATAATATTTGCTTAAGTACAGTGATTTGCACAATAATAAATGCAAATCATCCAATGAATACATGGACTAATAATGTATGATGTAAAAGGTAAATCATGTAAATAAATACATTAACTAGCTAGTAACTACAGTTATATGTACATCATGTAAATAAATACATTAACTAGCTAGTAACTACAGTTATATGTAAATCACGTAAATAAATACATTAACTAGATAGTAACTACAGTTATATGTACGTCACGTAAATAAATACATTAACTAGCTAGTAACTACAGTTATATGTACGTCACGTAAATAAATACATTAACTAGCTAGTAACTACAGTTATATGTACGTCATGTAAATAAATACATTAACTAGCTAGTAACTACAGTTATATGTAAATCACGTAAATAAATACATTAACTATCTAGTAACTACAGTTATATGTACATCATGTAAATAAACACATTAACTAGCTAGTAACTACAGTTATATGTACATCACGTAAATAAATACATTAACTAGCTAGTAACTACAGTTATATGTACATCACGTAAATAAATACATTAACTAGCTAGTAACTACAGTTATATGTACATCACGTAAATAAATACATTAACTAGCTAGTAACTACAGTTATATGTACATCACGTAAATAAATACATTAACTAGCTAGTAACTACAGTTATATGTACATCACGTAAATAAATACATTAACTAGCTAGTAACTACAGTTATATGTACATCATGTAAATAAACACATTAACTAGCCAGTAACTACAGTTATATGTAAATCACGTAAATAAATACATTAACTAGCTAGTAACTACAGTTATATGTACATCATGTAAATAAACACATTAACTAGCCAGTAACTACAGTTATATGTAAATCACGTAAATAAATACATTAACTAGCTAGTAACTACAGTTATATGTAAATCACATAACTCCCAGTGTGTTTACATTCCAGTGTAGATATGGCAGTGGGACAGGAGGATGGAATGCAGTGCTGCTAGTGATGACCTTCTCCTCTCTTCTGGATATCAAAGGTAACGAGATGTTAGACGACACCAGACACCAGAGCCAAGCAGGGCTGGGGCTATATGGGGAACTGCTGCTGTGAGTGAGGGAGGGAGCCGCAAAACGAACATGATGAAAATGTTTCAAACGCTGCTCTGGTTTCTGTCAATGGTCATTAGGACGGAAATGTAGCACAGGCTGTGTGTGTAGGGCAGGGTATTTTTTGTGTGTGTGTGTGACACGTGCTTATGTGCGAGAGTGCCTGTGGTCTTGGATTTGGTCACGGTTTACAATATTCTGTCTAACTGTGACTCAGACAGTTTTACTGTGGAGCTTTAGACCAGAGGCCGGGAGGCTTCATCAAATACCCATCAAATAACCTTGACGGCCACTACATGTTTGATTTGAGTTCAGCCTTGTCCGAAATCTGGCTTGCCTACTACTTACTAAAACAGCACACTGTGCACTACTCATGCGACATACTCTTTAGAACGTACTGTTTAGTAAAAGGTACGCTGTAAGCAACAAATATCAGTATACTACTCATCTGAGAAGGTGTCATCAAATTGAAATCAGGGAGAGAGCGAGAGTGCAACCGAGAGCGAGAGAGAGAGAGAGAGGGAGAGAGAGAGAGAGAGGGAGGGAGACAGAGAGGGAGACAGAGAGAGAGGATGAGGGAGACAAAGAGCGGCAGGGTAGCCTAGTGGTTAGAGCGTTGGACTAGTAACCGAAAGGTTGCAAGTTCAAATCCCCGAGCTGACAAGGTACAAATCTGTCGTTCTGCCCTTGAACAGGCAGTTAACCCACTGTTCCTAGGCTGTCGTTGAAAATAAGAATTTGTTCTTAATTAACTGACTTGCCTAGGAAAATAAAGGTAAACATTTTTTTTGCAAAATCTGCTCAATAGCGATGGTTCCCTTCCATTCGCAACATTTTTTGTAGAGCACGTTCCCTATTCTGACTATCAGCTGTTGTCAAACACAGGTGGGAGGTAAAAGCCAATTCTCTTCCTCAATAAATTGCAGCGAATTCCAGTAGATGAAAAGCCGAAATGAGTATGACATCCTGGAATGAATTTTCGACATTTCACATACTATAAAACGTTTTATTTTCGGTTGACCAAAAAGCCTAGTATTTAGAATTCAGTATGGTTATTCGGACATGGCCTAGTCTGATACTCTGCTTCTGTCTCAGTTTGGCGAAAGTAACTCTGAGAACAGATATGGCCTTTCTCCCAGACCCATTCGGACTAACTATTCAAGGCCTGCGTCCCAAATGACAATACTCCCTATATAGTGTACTACTTTTACCCAGAGCCCTATGGGCCCTGGTCAAAAGAAGTGCACTATAAAGGGAATAAGGTGTGATTAGGATGCAGCAAAGGTCTCCATCAAACTTCCCACCGACCCGAGGGTCTGTCTCTCCCCTCAGTCATGAAAGGGACTGTGAGGGGCTGGAAACTAGACTCATAATGATTATTGATGAGACTGCGGCTTAGCTACGACCCCTGCCGCCTTTTTGAAGTCACCTAGCGCAGAGCAGAGCAGTTCGTCTGATGTCATCATTAGAGGGTCCAACCAAGCCAATGGCTTCTTTAGAAACAGATATGACTTCCTGCTTAGTGACCAATCTGTACCCCACTGTTACTATAGAAGAGCCTCAAACCCCTTTATCAAAACAAACAACTCCATTCCTATTTCATCTCTGCCATTCTCCTCTCCACCTTATTCTCCCAATTCTTATCTTCATCTCTCCTCAATCTCCCCAACCCTCTCCCAATTCTCACCTCCTATCCTCCCACCACCCCCCAATCCTCCCCATCATTTTTCTTCCCAATACTCTCCTCTTTCACCATGTCCTCCTTCCTAACTAGAGTCTCTGACCTCCATGTCACGTCTGTCCCCTCTCTCTGGATCAGCGACTGCAGCATATCATATTCCTCTGTGGAGCTTTCTGTCAGGCCCGCTCAGCCTCTCTCTATGGACTCTGTGTCGCTATAAGTGTTCAATTTAGGGGACGAGGACTATTTCAGCAAAAACAAGACACCTGCGCTGCAGGTTGGCACTACGGTGTTGTACATTGCAGTTGGAACTCCACAGCTAGGGTAAAAGCTTTACCTTTCCGAAGGAATAAAACAAGCTCGAAAACAAGTGCTCTCCACATGACCACGGCTTTAAAAGGTGGGTTTGTGGCTAGAGCAGGCTGGCTCGCTACCTACCCAGTTAGGGGTCCCTTGAACGACCATGCAGTGTGTGTGTGTGTTTCACTAAGACCAACCTATAGATCAGAAACTGAACACAAGGACCAGTTAACCAACACCACACTGGTTCTGCTGCCTATTTGGTTTCCTTAATGTGTCTTTCCCGCCTGAGGTCTGTGTTTGCCCGTGTGTGTTTGCCTGTGTGTGTGTGTGTGTGTGTGGGGTCTATTGTCTGTGCGAGAGATTTTCAACCACCCTAGGAAGACAAAGGAAGTTATTTAGAACATGCTTCTTTATGATTAAAGACGGGTGTCTGTTGTGGAGAAAGCCCAGTGTTGAAGAAGGTGGTTTGAATTTAATGGAACAGATTGCTGCTTTACATTGTACTCTATGTAAGGTTGACTCCATGTGTACTGTACTGTAGCACCCACCACAACATCCCCAGGGCAGGCAGGTCTTCGTGACATCTGATGCCAGGGAGAGAGTTAGACGGATGGGTCAGACAAGGGCACGCTAAGCCCTGGAGGCCGGAGGGCAAGGAGAATGCCAATGTCTGCTAAATACCAAGTTTGTTATCATCGAGCTTGTATAGCATTGAAATCAGGGAGAGAGCGAGAGTGCGACCGAGAGCGCGAGAGAGAGAGAGAGGGAGAGAGAGAGAGAGGGAGACAGAGAGAGAGGGTGAGGGAGTCAGAGAGAGAGGGTGAGGGAGTCAGAGAGAGAGGGTGAGGGAGTCAGAGAGGGAGGGTGAGGGAGTCAGAGAGAGAGGGTGAGGGAGTCAGAGAGAGAGGGTGAGGGAGTCAGAGAGAGAGGGTGAGGGAGACAGAGAGAGAGGGTGAGGGAGACAGAGAGAGAGGGTGATGGAGACGGAGAGAGAGGTTGAGGGAGACAGAGAGAGAGGTTGAGGGAGACAGAGAGAGGGTGAGGGAGACAGAGAGAGAAAGAGCCAGGTTCAAGGTTGATACGTTCGAGACACAGAAATGCAGAACGTGCAGAGATGCTGCTGTGGTCTGGACTAATAATAACATGGTCAACGTTATGTTGCAGAGTCAGGGATGAGACTCAGCGGAAACACACTGTAAATGTGTGAGTCTCAAATGGTGTCAATTGAGAGATGGCCTTAAGGCTCTGTTGTTAGACTGGAGAGGTGTGAGGTCATAAAGGTGGATTGCCTCATCGTACTGCTCTCTAGTTTTGATGGAAAGCAAGGTGTGTACATTGCAACGTCAATACTAACTGACAGGCTTTTGAATGTGGACGGCGTCACAGCTCAAGACCACTTCAGCCCACTAAGCTAAAGCCTAGACATCCGTTTCAGTCAGTTTTATTCGTCACACAAGCATGGTTCATCAAACCAACTCAGTCTTGGTCCGATCTAAATGTTTTGTACAATCAAGGCACTTTAGGTACAGTAAGAGTTAACCCACTGGGCAGAGACGTCAATTTCACGTCTATTCCACGTTAGTTCAACGTCATTTCATTGAAATGACGTGGAAACAATGTTGATTCAACCAGTGTGTGCCCAGTGGGAGCCTTTTACCCCAGCTCTTTGTTTAAAGATTAGAACGACAAACCTTCTATAGACGTCTGAAACGCTACCAGCCCCTGCCAACTAACACAAGCATTGAGAAACATTTACTCTGTTGATGACTACAACCTTCAAGGTGATGTTACTCTGCCAAGGGAAATAAACTGAAATGGCGTGGTCGTAAATATTTCATAGTGAAGGTCTATTTACTATTTAAATGTGTTTACTCTCTCCGCTGGTCTTTGTTTATGTTTGATGAGTAGGATGCACCAGCCAGGTACACAGCAGTAGCTCCTTCATCACACAGCAATTCAAACTCTGGAGTAACTTTTAGATTTCTGTGTGTGTGTGCTAACCCTGGCACCTGCTTTCTTATACTGAGGCTGCCTTGAAGGACTACCGAACTACTGAAGCGAAGCAGAGATCATGCAAACTGATTAAACTAAGATTCTTTACAACACATAACCAGTAGAGATGACTGTAAATGTTTTTTTTTGAGGTGGTAGTAAAGTGCTATTTTTGCCCTCTTCGGTAATACAGTACTGTAATGCATAGCTTGCCCTTAAATTGATGGTGATGTCATACGCTGCATTGCAGGACACAGGGAAATGGCCTGTTGCTAATAGGCTTCAAAAATACTCTGCCGCCTCCAGCCAAGTGATTACACGTGTGTGTGTGTGCGTGCGCGTGCGTGTGAGCGTGTGTGTGTACATTTTGCATCTGTGTGTGTGTGTGAGAGAGAACGAGAAAGAGACAATTATTCTGACACTCTTTTAACCAACTACATTAACAACAATCCTGTCTGACCTTTAACAGAACAGACACACAAACAATTTGCTGCATTCCAAACAGTTTGGTAATGACCTAATTGTCTGAGTCTAGCCGAGAAGAGAATTTGTCAGGCACTCTGGATACTTTTTTTTTTTAGACCTATTTACCCTATGGGCACACACTGGTTGACTCATCCTTGTTTCCACGTCATTTCAATGAAATTACGTTGAACCAACGTGGAATAGACGTTGAACGACGACTGTGCCCAGTGGGTAGTGTACATTTTTTACCATTTGGAGAGTGTTTATTTACAGAATATGTAAAACATTCTTGTTTATTTCCCTAATAGGTCTGCCTGTTTAAAGCAAAAAATATATACCGTAGGCTATGTATTTAGGATATTAAAACCTATTTTCCAGAGTGATACAGAATAATTATGTTCTGTGTCAGTCTGGCCTAGGAAGCTAGTCCTCTCTGGCTTCATTCCAAATGGCACCCTATTCCCTATATAGTGCACTTATTTTGGCCAACGCCCTTTGAGTATTGCACTATATACTGTAGGGATTAGAGTGCCGTTTGGGACGTAGCCTCTACAGTATCTCCCTTAGTAGCCTGGTCTATTTCAGTTTCCACCCTCACCATTTCACGCTTTTGTTGCCGTAAACCCCAGCGCATGGCCAGTGATCAAGGTCAATATGTGATGGTTGGATCAGAGTCGGAGAACTGGAGGCTCCCTTTTCTCGTTTAATAAGACCAGAATACCAACGTTCCATGTCCTCATTTAATAAGACCAGAATACCAACTTTCCCTGTCCTCATTTAATAAGACCAGAATACCAACTTTCCCTGTCCTCATTTAATAAGACCAGAATACCAACGTTCCCTGTCCTCATTTAATAAGACCAGAATACCAACGTTCCATGTCCTCATTTAATAAGACCAGAATACCAACTTTCCCTGTCCTCATTTAATAAGACCAGAATACCAACTTTCCCTGTCCTCATTTAATAAGACCAGAATACCAACATTCCCTGTCCTCATTTAATAAGACCAGAATACCAACATTCCCTGTCTGCATTTAACAAGACCAGAATACCAACATTCCCTGTCTGCATTTAACAAGACCAGAATACCAACATTCCCTGTCCTCATTTAATAAGACCAGAATACCAACATTCCCTGTCTGCATTTAACAAGACCAGAATACCAACATTCCCTGTCTGCATTTAACAAGATAAAGGTGATTAAATATAGGTTAAATAAAGGTTAAAAAAAAGACCGGGAATACCAACGTTCCCTGTCCTCATTTAATAAGACCAGAATACCAACGTTCCCTGTCCTCATTTAATAAGACCAGAATACCAACGTTCCCTGTCCTCATTTAATAAGACCAGAATACCAACGTTCCCTGTCCTCATTTAACAAGATAAAGGTGATTAAATATAGGTTAAATAAAGGTTAAAAAAAAGACCGGGAATACCAACGCTCCCTGTCCTCATTTAATAAGACCAGAATACCAACGTTCCCTGTCCTCATTTAACAAGATAAAGGTGATTAAATATAGGTTAAATAAAGGTTAAAAAAAAGACCGGGAATACCAACGCTCCCTGTCCACTTTTAAGAAGACCAGGAATACCAAGGGTCCCTGTCTGCTTCATTGCTCCCTCTTTGTCAGGCCGTTGTTGTTCTCAAATACTTTCCTGGTTAAATAAAGTCAGTTACTTTTCTAACGGTCACACAGGAAGCTGAGGTCACACAGGAAGCTGAGTGGAAGACTCTTAGGATTTTACCTCCTCTCACTCACTGCCTTTTGCCTGTCAGTGTTTCTGCCTTTGAACTGCCTCTCATGGAGAAACTGTGAGGAATACAAACTCTGATGTTTTACTCAGGAAGCTGAGCAGAAGACTCAGTTCTTTCAGATGTTTTTTTCTGCCCCATCCCCACCTCTATAGAGGGCAACTTTATAATTTATTTATATCAAAACATGAAGTTTTTGCACTTCCTCCTGTCTCTTTGCCTTTACCTTCTCAAAGGAACTTTCTGAATAACATGTTCTTCTCTTTTTTCAAAAATGTAATTCCATGATTTTCCATGTTGCTGTATATAGCGTAACAGACTTCAAAGATGAGAAATGGTCCCAATTTAAATTTTGCAGAGCCCAAAGAGATAGTTCTTAGAGAGATGGCTTTGTTTTTAGATGGAGGAAACTCTACAATTATGCAGTAGATCATTTGAGGAAAGTGGAAGAAGCACCTCTCAAGAATTCATGAACCATCTTGTACCTTCAAAATAAACATCACATTCTGTACTATTCATTACTCTGTTGGCTTCTTTCATTTAGTTTTCCTCGTCTTGCCTCTGCCAACTGCTGAGCTTTGCAACCATGTTGATGAAACAATAGAGATGCATTACTTGTTCTTTCTTAGACGCCTCAATATTGACAAAATGAAAGGTCGAGCTCTCTGGATGGGCTCTCTGAGTGCGTCCCAAATGCACCGTAACCCTATCTCCTATATAGTGCACTACTTTTGACCGGAGACATGGTCAAATGTAGTGCAATACATAGGGAATAGGGTGCCATTTAGGAGGCAGCCTATATTGCCTCACTACAGAGGCCTGCAGCATTCCTGTGGTCTGAAGCTCAGTTGCCTGGACTCACTGAACCCCTGCTCTCCCTCTCTCTGCTTTGCTAGGGAGTATAGTGTGTCTGTGCTTGGCCCCGTTTCCCTGTTTCTCTCCCCCTACTTTGGATATTCTCTCTCTCTCTCCCCCTCTCTCTCTCTCTCTCTCTCTCTCTCTCTCCATCTCTCTCTTTTCTCCCTTTACCCTCTCTGTTTGCTTAAACTCTCTCTGCCCCATTTCTCGCAACCAAGTAGGAAGGACCCAAATAAAGCTGCTCACCCCCCCCTCTGGCTCATCTTCACTCCACAGTCTGAATTATATTTATTTTGCTCAGCTGTCTAATATTCAGAGCATGTAAATGCTCTGTCCTCAGTGTGGGAATGATTGAGTACTAAGACCTGTAGTACTGGAGATGTAATTGAATAAATACTCTTGTTTTCCTCATGTCTTGGGAAGATGATAGAAACCCCTCTGGAGATCTCATAATGTTGAAGCCGGCAGCGAGGATGTGTCCCAAATGGCGCCCTATTCCCTATATAGTGCACTACGTTTGACCAGAGCCCCATGCCCCCTGGTCAAAAGTAGTGCACTATAAAGGGAATAGGCTGCCATTGGGAATGCCGCCTGAGAGAGGGCAAGGTTAAAATAAGCCCCTTCCTCATGATGAGGGATGACTCTCAGGAGAGACACGTTGATTTAAGCAGCTGGGGTGATGGAGAGGAGGCACTCTTAGGGCTTGAAGGGCATCAGCTTCACCTTCCTCTGCGCTGCTTAGAGACCTCTAAACACACAAACACAGGCACTAAGGCGTCAGACAGGCAGGCACGCACACACCACAGACACAGACATGCACGCACCAACACAGACACACATTCACAGACACACACATGAACTCATCTACTGCACCAGTCCATCTTACTCTAAAACAAGTGAAGGGGAAAACCACCTTATTCCCTTTAGTAAAAGACAAAAAGTTGCCGTCTACATTCTTCAATGATACTTCATGGTCTCCAGGGCCAATAGCAGCAGCCACACAAAGAGAGACAATCAGGGAGCCCAGCCGAGCTGAACCACAGCAGATGATGAGGGAGAGAGAGATTGAGGGATGGAGGGAGAGAGAAAGAGACTCCTGGATGCGCTCCTGCTGGCTTCAGACTGTTCTCGGGAGGTCCGGGCCGCCCAGCCAATTCACTGTAACACAGAAAAGGAACGCCTTGATACAGTTACTCAACCCACTCTCTGATCTAACAACACATGAAGAGAGGAGAGAAGAAGAGAAGCGTATGGTTCACTTTCAGTTTTAGATTGAATGGCATGAGAGAATCACATCAACCGTTACACATTGTTCATAACACAGTGTCTTTAACATCTGACAGTAAACAATACAATGACTCAAGATGTCAACAGGACATTCCACGCTGCAACGCCGCTGTTGTACAACTGACCAACCGGTGTCCCTCTGTGTTTACGAAGAGGAGTACCGCCTTCTTCTCAGAAATGTTGCAGGGGTCTTTCTTATTGAACCAGTATTACTGACCATGCAGGAAGTAGAACCACTATTCAGAACTACTAAACCAATGTCTGGTAGGAATGCTGATCTAGGATCAGGTACCCCTGTCTTATTTATTGTGACCTTAAAGGCTAAACTGATCCGTAGTCAGCACAACTACTCTGAGATGCTTGGAACATACGGCCCCAGAAGTAACTGCCATGGATAGGGCATATGGAGTCAGTCAGTCAACTGCATATGAACCCTGTTGATGTGGATAAGAATTCCAGAGCTTTAGGAACCATCTCTGGGATCTGTCATTGCATCACTTGCACATTACATCCAGGGAGAATAGTAATTATAATGTAACTGATTGCAGAGCATGGCACAGTAACTACTTCCTGTTATGCACCCATGCATTCACACACACACAGTGGGAATCATTTCTCACGAAGGCCCTCGTAGGTAAACACTGCACAATGGGCCATTACACCATGATTCCAAAAGAGCAGTTTTGGTATTATTTAATTGATTTATTTTACCATGGCTCAGTACAGACTTGAGGCATCAACATTTAATTAATGGATCCGTATTATCAAACAGCTGTTGGAGCTCATTGTTCTGGCTCCAGCTCAGAGGACCCTCCAGTGATGACTCCCTCCCTCCCTCCCTCCCTCTCTCTCTGTCGCTACTCTCTCTCGCCATCTCCTTCCATTTCTCTTTCTCTCTCGTTCTCTCTCTCGCTCTCTCTCTCGTTCTCTCTCTCACTCTCTCTCTCGTTCTCTCTCTCTGTCTCTCTCTCTGAGAAGAAAACCCACAGAGAGGGTTGGCTGCTGCTGTGGGGAGTCAGCTCTTTTCAACCTCATTTTCATTATCTCCAGCACAATACGTATATAAACATATGCATTTTTACGTTTTGTAGAAACAAATATAAAGTTAAAAAGTTCTACCCGAGGACATCGTCAAAAACAGTGATTTTCCAATGCTGTGAGATTCAGGGTCCAAGAAAAAGACCTTCCCCCAGGTTTTGAAAATCACAATTTAAATCACTTTTAATCCTACCCTGTGATGTAACAGAGAAGCGTTTCTTTAGGACCTTTCTTCTTATCTTTTTAACCACAGATCATAGAAACGAGCTGTTTTCACATATGTTAAGTTGTTTTCACATATGTAGGGGCACTTTTTTCACATATGTTAACGCACTGTTTTCACATATGTTAACACGCTGTTTTCACATATGTAGACGCACTGTTTTCACATATGTTAACGCTGGTTTGGTGCTGGAGATAGTGAAAATGAGGTTGAAAAGTGGCGGAATTGCGCTTTGATTGCCCCCTTTGATTGCCCCAATCAAAAAGAATGCTCAGAGAGAGAGAAAGGCTTTCATCTTTCCCAGCTCTTCTAAGGAACCCCTTTATCGTATTTTGAGTTGGGGTCTATCTGTGTATGCCCCACATGTTAAGTCACATGCATACCGTAGTGGCCCCTTCCTCCCTAGAGCCCAAACATTGTGTTGTGTTGTTTCTGCTTGCTGTATAATGTGCTGGCTATGTTCCTCTTTGTTGGTGTGAGTGTGCACTTGCAAGACACCAAGACAATTTGTCATTGTATGTCTCTTTGAGAAATAGGGTCACAGTGAAAGTACACTATGCTCCTCTGGCTCCATTGCTTCTCTCTGTGGACTAGGCCTAAGTCATGAAGTCACAATGAGACTAGGCCCGATCCTCATCTCCTCCTCTTCATTAGCCTCAGAATGAGCATGGCGAGAGAGATCGAGAGAGAAAGAAAGGGAGAGAGAGAGTGAGAGAAAGAGAGAATAGCCTCCTAGATGAGTTTAAGGTAGCATTGTCTGTTCTCCTGGCAGCTTCATAATGACAGTTTTTAATGAGGGCATTAGGTTTTGCTTCATTATGCCTTATTTCATATGATGTTTGCTTTGTTATGGAAACTTCTCTGCTCTCCGGTGGGACTGGATTTCTAAGCTAATGAGTCCAAAACAAGCAGCTTTTAAAAGGAGCAGCCAGCTCGAAGCCGGGAGCTGGAGCTAGTGCTGTAACGGACCTCTCCTTCACATCGCTTTGCCTCGCTGTGTGGAGATACACTATTCAGCATCATTCAGCATGGTTCTCTCTCTCTCTCTCTCTCTCTCTCTCTCTCTCTCTCTCTCTCTCTCTCTCTCTCTCTCTCTCTGCCCCTCTCTTTATCTGCCTCATTCTATCTTGCTCTCTCTCTCCCTCCTCTCTCTCTCTCTCTCTCTCCCCCCACCCTTCTCTCTCTCTCTCTCTCTCTCTCTCTCTTTTTCTCCCTCTCTCTATTCAGTCAGTGTAAGACCTGTGACAGCTATAACAGATCCACTTTATTCCAGAAGGTCATGAGGTGTGTGTGCCCGCGCTCGCTTCTGTGTCAAGTGATACAGTTCTATTTTTCTCTGAACACACACACACACACACACTGACCTTGGTTCAACCCTTTGATGCTCGCTAAGCGCTGTAGCTGCCGGGGATCATGCAAATCTGGGTGGCATTTTCCTGCTATATTATTGGATGAAGAGCCCAGGCCTGTTGTCTGTGTTCATGCATTGATAGCTCAATTGTCTACTTCCTGTTGTTTGTGTGTATGTGTAAATGTGTGTGTGTGTGTGTAGCATAATGCATCCAGAGCAAATAGAGCACATCAAACACTAAGCAGTAGGCTAAGCACATCAGTGTACCGTATTACACAGGAGTAGTTTGAATCTGTGTGGATGGGAGCCATTTGTGTGTGTGTGTGTGTGTGTGTGTGTGTGTGTGTGTGTGTGTGTAGTGTAGTATGTTAGTCTTGAGCCAGTGGACCACTGTCTAGTCTAGGTACTTTAACTGGGGTTCCAGCAGACTTAAGCTATCTAAATTGCATCTGCGCTTGTAAGACACTCAGTGCTATGAGGACACATCAGTATTGGATGGGCTGCGGGGTGAAGTCCTTCTCAACGTCCGGTTTAAAATGAAAATGAATTACTTTCCAGTGTTTTGATGAATGTTTTAGGGCTTTGGAGCCATTTTGTTTAACCTTTGTTTTACCAGGTTAATTGAGTGGGAGAGAAATACTGACTGGGGAAAAGGGGTTTTAGTGGAGGGATCGATATCAACACCTGTGGTTGTGTAATTAGATGGTGGGCAGAGAAGTGTGTGTGAGTGTGTGTTCCGACATGTGTACATTATGTGGTGAGGATCCAGTAGGATGGTCAGACCGTCGTCGTGTCACAAGACGACAAAATAAAAGTTTGAATACTTCCTTTAGCACGCGGCCCATTAAAATCACATGAATCTCTTTCTCTTTCTCTTCAGAATTAGTGGTTAGAGCATTGGGCCAGTAACTGAAAGGTCGCTGGTTCGAATATATGAGCCGACAGCCTTACAGTCTAGTGAGTGAGGTCATCTCAGCAGTAACTCTCCCGAGGCGAGAGGCGTAACTAGATACCACCAAGGGAAATGCTTTTTTATCAAACAACTCCTGCAATCAAAACAAAGTTACGCTTCTTCCCACCCAAAAAACATCACGATGGGCCATTTTTAACTTTGTGATTCTCTTTCTGACTGAGAGTTGGATTCTGTGGAGCACGCAGACATGACTGCACTCCCTCTCAGAGTCTGAATCAGTTTATTAGAGTCTAGCTGCACCTGTTATCTTTGTGACAGGCAGGCTCGGTCGTTTTCTCCCTTATCGTCTGCCTGTCAGTACAGAGACTGTAATCCATGAGTTTCAATAGAGCTCGCAGAAATCTGCACTACGCTCTCACTCACATGCACACACACACACAGTCACACACACAAACACACACACAGTCACTCAGTCTGCTTCTGAGGCCAAACCTCAATGATGTAAAATTCATAGAGAGCCTAATAAAGCGGAGTGCCAATCTGCTGTGCAGCTAGAATAGAATATAAAGCTGCAGCAGCACATCACAACACACTGTCTTTGAGCTTTGGTCCACTGTCTCCAGGGTAATAATGGGTTGTAGTTCATGATCTTGTAGAATGTGAATCTGCACACAGAGCACGGCTTGGTTTAGCTGGGAAACAAGTGGTGCTGTGAGTCGTATACGAGTATGTCTCTATTTGAAAGGGATTCTGTACAGAAAGGAGTGCAGGGGGAACAAAACGTACAGCTGATCTACAGGATATGATGGGTCTGTGGATCTACAGGATAAGATGTATCTGTGGATCTACAGAAAATTATATATCTGTGGCTCTACAGGATGTGATATATCTGTGGATCTACAGAGTGCAGATACACTATCTCCAGCACAGATAAAGGCTTAGACAAGGGCCTATGAATCAGAGTTACAGCAAAGCCAGAGCCTGGCAATAGGGTCTACTATTGGACGGGAACTACACTACCGCCACGATACATCACATCACTGTTTGTTTCTTTTTCTTTTTTAGAGCCAGATGGAAAATTAAGGTCAATTGAGTTTTTTATCAATGTAATTCTTATAATAATATTCTATGTTCTGTTAACCTTTACAGCTTTGGTATAGCGTAAGAAGGAGATTTTGCGCCAAAGATTACAAACAGCCTGCTAATCATGAACAGCGGGTGTCCAGTTATGTGCGACCAATGGTAGTAACCATTAACAAGGTCAAAGGTCAGCATTAGCCAATGAGCTGCAATGCCAGGGGTAACCTGGGCGGTGGAATGCCGGCAGTGCTTATTCTGTTAGAGCATGGAGCTGAGAGGGTGTAGAGTGTAGAGCGTGTCTGATGTGAACCATCTCTCTCCCTCTCTTTCTCTCTCTCGCTGTCTCAATTCAATTCAATTCAAGGGGCTTTATTGGCATGGGAAACATATGTTAACATTGCCAAAGCAAGTGAAGTAGATAATAAACAAAAGTGAAATAAACAATAAAAATGAACAGTAAACATTACACTCACAGAAGTTCCAAAATAATAAAGACATTTCAAATGTCATATGTATATATATAGTGTTGTAATGATGTGCAAATAGTTACAGTGAGGGAAAAAAGTATTTGATCCCCTGCTGATTTTGTACGTTTCCCCACTGACAAAGAAATGATCAGTCTATAATTTTAATGGTAGGTTTATTTGAACAGTGAGAGACAGAATAACAACAAAAAAATCCAGAAAAACGCATGTGAAAAATGTTATAAATTGATTTGCCTTTTAATGAGGGAAATAAGTATTTGACCCCGTTTCAATCAGAAAGATTTCTGGCTCCCAGGTGTCTTTTATACAGGTAACGAGCTGAGATTAGGAGCACACTCTTAAAGGGAGTTCTCCTAATCTCAGTTTGTTACCTGTATAAAAGACACCTGTCCACAGAAGCAATCAATCAATCAGATTCCAAACTCTCCCCCATGGCCAAGACCAAAGAGCTCTCCAAGGATGTCAGGAACAAGATTGTAGACCTACACAAGGCTGGAATGGGCTACAAGACCATCGCCAAGCAGCTTGGTGAGAAGGTGACAACAGTTGGTGCGATTATTCGCAGATGGAAGAAACACAAAAGAACTGTCAATCTCCCTCAGCCTGGGGCTCCATGCAAGATCTCACCTCGTGGAGTTGCAATGTTAATGAGAACGTTGAGGAATCAGCCCAGAACTACACTGGAGGATCTTGTCAATGATCTCAAGGCAGCTGGGACCATAGTCACCAAGAAAACAATTGGTAACACACTACGCCGTGAAGGACTGAAATCCTACAGCGCCGCAAGGTCCCCCTGCTCAAGAAAGCACATATACATGCCTGTCTGAAGTTTGCCAATGAACATCTGAATGATTCAGAGGACAACTGGGTGAAAGTGTTGTGGTCAGATGAGACCAAAATGGAGCTCTTTGGCATCAACTCAACTCGCCGTGTTTGGAGGAGGAGGAATGCTGCCTATGACCCCAAGAACACCATCCCCACCGTCAAACATGGAGGTGGAAACATTATGCTTTGGGGGTGTTTTTCTGCTAAGGGGACAGGACAACTTCACCGCATCAAAGGGACGATGGACGGGGCCATGTACCGTCAAATCTTGGGTGAGAACCTCCTTCCCTTGAAAATGGGTCGTGGATGGGTATTCCAGCATGATAATGACCCAAAACACACGGCCAAGGCAACAAAGGAGTGGCTCAAGAAGAAGCACATTAAGGTCCTGGAGTGGCCTAGCCAGTCTCCAGACCTTAATCCCATAGAAAATCTGTGGAGGGAGCTGAAGGTTCGAGTTGCCAAACGTCAGCCTCGAAACCTTAATGACTTGGAGAAGATCTGTAAAGAGGAGTGGGACAAAATCCCTCCAGATATGTGTGCAAACCTGGTGCCCAACTACAAGAAACGTCTGACCTCTGTGATTGCCAACAAGGGTTTTGCCACCAAGTACTAAGTCATGTTTTGCAGAGGGGTCAAATACTTATTTCCCTCATAAAAATGCATTTTTTTGCTGGATTTTTTGTTGTTATTCTGTCTCTCACTGTTCAAATAAACCTACAGTGGTCAGGTATTCTGCCACTGTGTACTCTATGTTTAGGGCCAAATAGCGTTCTAGTTTGCTCTGTTTTTTTGTGAACTCTTTCCAATGTGTAAAGTAATTATCTTTTTGTTTTCTCATGATTTGGTTGGGTCTAATTGTGTTGCGGTCCTGGGGCTCTGTGGGGTCTGTTTGTGTTTGTGAACAGAGCCACAGGACCAACTTGCTTGTCTCTCTCTGTCTCTCTGTCTCACTCTCTCTCTCTCTTTCTCTCTCACACAGACACACACACACACAGACACATAGGATTGTGTCTCAATCTCTTGTCATCTCAATCTCCCAGGAACCTTCCGGACAAGCTAAACACCTTCTTCGCCCGCTTTGAGGATAACACATTGCCACGCACGTGGCCTGCTACCAAGGACTGTGGGCTCTCCTTCTCTCCTTCTCGGCTGCCCACGGCATCACTAGCTGCGTCCTCAGAGCATGCGCAGACCAGCTGGCTGGAGTGTTTACGGACATATTCAATCTCTCCCTATCCCAGTCTGCTGCTCCCACATGCTTCAAAATGTCTGCCATTTTTCCTGTACCCAAGAAAGCAAAGGTATCTGAACTAAATGACTATCGCCATGTAGCACTCACTTCTGTCACCATGAAGTGCTTTGAGAGACTAGACAAGGATCATATCACCTCCACCTGAACCCCGCCCTGTGCAACTGGATCCTGGACTTCCTGACGGGCTGACCCCAGGTGGTGAAGGTAGGAAACAACACCTCCACTTCACTTGATCCTCAACACTAGGGCCCCACAAGGGTGCGTGCTCAGCCCCCTCCTGTACTCCCTGTTCACCCATGACTGCGTGGCCACACACACCTCCAACTCAATCATCAAGTTTACAGACGACACAACAGTAGTAGGCCTGATTACCAACAATGGCAAGACAGCCTACAGGGAGGAGGTTAGGGCCCTGGGAGTGTGGTGCCAGGAAAATAACCTCTCACTCAATGTCAACAAAACAAAGGAGCTGATCGTGGACTTCAAGAAACAGAGGGAGCACCCCCCTATCCACATCGACGGGACCACAGTGGAGAAGGTGGAAAGCTTCAAGTTCCTCGGTGTACACATCACTGATAAACTGAAATGGTCCACCCACACAGACAGTGTGGTGAAGAAGATGCAACAGCGCCTCTTCAACCTCAGGAGGCTGAAGAAATGTGGCTTGTCACTTAAAACCCGCACAATTGAGAGCATCCTGTCAGGCTGTATCACCGCCTGGTATGGCAACTGCACCGCCCACAACCGCATTGCTTTCCAGAGGGTGGTGCGGTCTGCCCAACGCATCACCGGGGGCAAACTACCTTCCCTCCAGGACACCTACAGCAGCCAATGTCAAAGGAAGGCCAAAAAGATCATCAAGGACAACAACCACCCAAGCCACTGCCTGTTCACCCCGCTATCATCCAGAAGGCGAGGTCAGTACAGGTGCATTGATTTGATTTGAACCCAGATGTCCCCCGGACGTGCACCGGGGTTCGATGGACTCCCAGTGGAGTTTTATAAAAACTTCTGGGGAATAATTGGACTGGACTTACTTTGCATGTAGCAAAGTGTGCGTCGGGGTAGGAGAGTTGCCGATGAGCTGTCGTTGGGCGGCTCTGACTCTCCTGCCCAAGAAAGGGGACTTGTGTGAACTTAAGAACTGGAGGCCTGTGGCATTGCTCTGTGCGGACTACAAGATAACAGACTGAAGTCCTATCTGGACTCTATAGTATACAAGGAACAGACATATTGTGTACCGGGAAGCTTAATCACAAACAACTTGTTCTTAATCAGGGACATGTTGGACTTGTTGAGAGTTTCTAATGTGAACTTTGGACTGGTCTCTTTAGACCAAGAGACGGCTTTTGATAGAGTGGACCATGAGTATCTGTTTAATGTGATGTCTGTGTTTCGGTTTGGGGAAAGGTTTTTGGCCTGTGTGAATATGTTGTATGCTGTGACGTCTTGTATAGCAGTGTTGGCGTATGCAGATTACATTTCTGTGATGGTCAGGGATGGGCAGGATATACAGGCACTAGAGAATAGTCTGAAGGTGTACGAAGGAGCTTTGTCAGCTAAGGTGAACTGGGGCAAGAGCAAAGCTCTGTTATGTGGGGCATGGGGGGATAGGGCCCTTCCTCTGCTTCCAGATGGTTTGCAGTGGGGTTGTGAAGGGCTTAACATTTTGGGTGTGTACCTGGGCTTGGGGAGGTGGGTCAGGAAGAACTGGGAGAGGCTGTCACAGGCAGTAGTGTCAAGACTGGCCAGGTGGAGGTGGCTCCTGTCCCAAGTGTCATATAGAGGGAGGGTGCTGATAATCAACAACCTGGCGGAATCTTCCCTGTGGCATAATCTGGCCGTTCTGCTCGCAGACCTGCAATGCAAGCTGGTGGATTTTTTCTGGTCGGATCATCACTGGCTGAGGGTGGTAGTGTTGTATATGTCTGTACACAAAGGAGGACAGGGCCTTGTGGAACTGGAGAGCAGGGTGGCTGCATTCCGCCTAAAGGCGGCGCAGAGACTGCTGTACCATTCTGATGTCAGCTGGAGGGAAGCAGCATGCTCGCTGCTGAGGAGAGCTGGTGTATTAGGGTTGGACCGGCAGCTGTTCCTCATGAGGCTGGAGAGGCTGAGTAGAGCAGCTCTCTCAGATTTTTACTCTGCGGTGCTGAGGGCCTGGCAGCTGCTAAGACCCACACGAGAAGGGGGTGTGGAGCCTGGACTGTGGGTGTGGGAGGAGCCGATCTTCCACAACCCAGCCATCCTTTTGAGATCGGTTCAGTAGGCCACCCTGCAGATGCGACTGATGGCAGAGGTTTACTAAGGCTGGGTGACCTGCGGATGCTGGGGGAGGAGTGGTGGAAAACCCCGGAAGTCCTGGCACAACAAATAGGACTAACATCTCTTAGGCTGATGGAGAGATTTGTGGGGAGGTCCAGGAGGCACCCTCTGAGCCTGTAAGGGGGTTGAGTGGCCAAACGGGAGGGGCCACCAATGTTTCCGCCACTGCAGGTGACGGCAGAGACTGGGGACTGGCAAGGGGGTCTGGAGGACTTATTCGATTTTAACACTCAGAGCCTGGGGGAGTTTGAGGGGGTGGGAGGTAAAGCCCTCTACAACTTCTGCATTATGGTAAGGAACATTAGTGGCAGGGGGTATGTGGGGAGGAGAGTATGGTGGGTTTTAGATGGAGGGGGCTTTACAAACCCCCAGTACCAAAGAGGTCAGGGTTCTACATGGAGCCCTGGCCACTAACAGCTGGTTGGTACGGGTTGAACCGGGAGTCGGCCAGGGGTGTCCTTTCTGTGTTATGAGTGAAACTGTGCATCATGGCATCATGGCCAAGTTAATGCCATTAATGTCTCCATTTGAATGTCTGTGTGAGAAGTTGGGGGTGTAGTTTACTGTTGGGATGTTTATAATGGGGTACAGGTATTCGAATAAGGAAAAGGCCAAATGTTTGTTGTTGAATTTTCTGTTTGCTCAGGCAAAGTTGGAAATTTGGCTAACAAGGAGGAACAAGGTGGGGGGATATCAGACCCTTTGCTATTATTTAATGGGATGGTCTCTGAGCACCTTAGGGTTAGTTCTATAAATTTATAAAAAGTGTGGAGATGTTTCAGTAGATATGGTGTGTCTGTTCAGCTGAGCAAGATGGGTTGGATATATACGGTTGTAGAAGTGGTGGGGTTTTTGGTTGTTGTGGTGTTGTTTTCTATCATGGGGTAGAGGGCAAGGTGAGTATCTAGTGGTGAGGTTTTAATGAAATGAGGATGTATCATTAAAGAAATACAAAAAGTCAAAAGTCTGTCTCTCTCTCTCTCTCTCTCTTTCTTTATTTTTACTATTTTCTACATTGTAGAATAATAGTAAAAACATAAAAACTATGAAATAACACATATGGAATCATGTAGTAACCAAGAAAGTGTTAAACAAATCAAAATATATTTTATATTTGAGACACTTCAAAGTAGCCACCCTTTGCTCTTGGCATTCTCTCAACCAGCTTCATGAGGTAGTCACCGGGAATGCATTTCAATTTAAAGGTGTGCCTTGTTAAAAGTTCATTTGTGGAATTTCTTTCCTTCTTAATGTGTTTGAGCCAATCAGTTGTGTTGTGACAAGGTAGGGGTGGTATACAGAAGATAGCCCTATTTCGTAAAAGACCAAGAAACGACAGTCCATCATTACTTTCAGACTTGAAGGTCAGTCAATCCGGAAAATTTCAAGAACTTTGAAAGTTTCTTCAAGTGCAGTCGCAAATCACATCAAATCAAATTGTATTTGTCACATGTGCCGAATACATCAAGCGCTATGATGAAACTGGCTCTCATGAGGACCGCCACAGGAAAGGAAGACCCAGAGTTACCTCTGCTGCAGACGATAAGTTCATTAGAGTTCCCAGCCTCAGAAATGGAAGCCCAAATAAATGCTTTACTGAGTTAAAAGAAACAGACACACCTCAACATCAACTGTTCAGAGGAGACTGTGTGAATCAGGCCTTCATGGTCAAATTGCTGCAAAGAAAACACTACTAAAGGACACTAATAAGAAGTAGAGACTTGCTTGTGCTAAGAATCACGAGCAATGGACATTAGACCGGTGGAAATCTGTCCTTTGGTCTGATGAGTCCATATTTGAGATGTTTGGTTCCAACCGCCGTGTCTTTGTGAGACGCAGAACAGGTGAATGGATGATCTCCGCCTGTGTGGTTCCCACCATGAAGCATGGAAGATAAGGTGTGATTGTGTGGGGGTGCTTTGCTGGTGACACTGTCAGTGATTTATTTAGAATTCAAGGCACACTTAACCAGCATGGCTACCACAGCTTTCTGCAGCGATATGCCATACCATCTGGTTTGCACTTAGTGGGACTATTATTTGTTTTTCAACAGGACAATGACCCAACACACCTCTAGGCTGTGTAAGGGTTATTAGACCAAGAAGGAGGGTGACTTGCCATCCACAATCACCTGACCTCAACCCAATTGAGATGGTTTGGAATGAGTTGGACAGCAGAGTGAAGAAAAAGCAGCCAATAAGTGCTCAGCATATGTGGCAACTCCTTCAAGACTGTTGGAAAAGCATTCCAGTTGAAGCTGGTTGAGAGAATGCCAGTAGTGTGCAAAGCTGTCATCAAGTGAAAGGGTTGCTACTTTGAAGAATCTAAACTCTAAAATACATTTTTGGTTACTACATGATTCCATATGTGTTGTTTCAAAGTTTTGATGTATTCACTATTATTCTACAATGTAGAAAATAGTAAAAATAGAGAAAAACCCTTGAATGAGTACGTGTGTCCAAACTTTTGACTGGTACTGTATAACTTATGTCTGATAGCCTGAAACCTCGAGCCATTAACGTAATTAGATCTCGTCTGTGAAAAGGCGAGGTATTAATCATAATAAGAAAATGCTTTGAAGATGTTGAATACATTAATTTGGTGCACAGAGAGAGCACTCTTCGGTTGTCGTGTCTGTAGAGACGCAGCTGAATGAACGGAATGCGGAAGAAACATTCAAATAATAGATATTATGAGGATATGGAATACTTGTTTGTTTATTGTGTCTTATACAGTCGTGGCCAAAAGTTTTGAGAATGACAAAAATATAAAATTTCACAAAGTTTCCTGCTTCAGTGTCTTTAGATATTTTTGTCAGATGTTACTATGGAATACAGAAGTATAATTGCAAGCATTTCATAAGTGTCAAAGGCTTTGACAATTACATGAAGTTGATGCAAAGAGATATTTGCAGTGTTGACCCTTCTTTTTCAAGACCTCTGCAATCCGCCATGGCATGCTGTCAATTAACTTCTGGGCCACATCCTGACTGATGGCAGCCCATTCTTGCATAATCAATGCTTGGAGTTTGTCCGAATTTGTGGGGTTTTGTTTGTCCACCCGCCTCTTGTGGATTGACCACAAGTTCTCAATGGGATTAAGGTCTGGGGAGTTTCCTGGCCATGGACCCAAAATATCGATGTTTTGTTCCCCGAGCCACTTAGTTATCACTTATGGCAAGGTGTTCCATCATGCTGGAAAAGGCATTGTTCATCACCAAACTGTTCCTGGGTGGTTGGGAGAAGTTGCTCTCGGAGGATGTGTTGGTACCATTCTTTATTCATGGCTGTGTTCTTAGGCAAAATTGTGAGTGAGCCTACTCCCTTGGCTGAGAAGCAACCCCACACATGAATGGTCTCAGGATGCTTTACTGTTGGCATGACACAGGACTGATGATAGCGCTCACCTTGTCTTCTCCGGACAAGCTTTTTTCCGCATGCCCCAAACAATCGGAAAGGGGATTCATCAGAGAAAATTACTTTACCCCAGTCCTCAGCAGTCCAATCCATATACCTTTTGCAGAATATCAGTCTGTCCCTGATGTTTTTCCTGGAGAGAAGAGGCTTCTTTGCTGCCCTTCTTGACACCAGGCCATCCTCCAAAAGTCTTCGCCTCACTGTGCGTGCAGATGCACTCACACCTGCCTGCTGCCATTCCTGAGCAAGCTCTGTACTGGTGGTGCCCCGATCCTGCAGCTGAATCAACTTTAGGTGATGGTCCTGGCGCTTGCTAGACTTTCTTGGGCGCCCTGAAGCCTTCTTCCCAACAATTGAACCACTCTTGAAGTTCTTGATGATCCGATAAATGGTTGATTTAGGTGCAATCTTACTGGCAGCAATATCCTTGCCTGTGAAGCCCTTTTTGTGCAAAGCAATGATGACGGCACGTGTTTCCTTGCAGCAACCATGGTTGACAGAGAAAGAACAATGATTCCAAGCACCACCCTCCTTTGGAAGCTTCCAGTCTGTTATTTGAACTCAATCAGCATGACAGAGTGATCTCCAGCCTTGTCCTCGTCAACACTCACACCTGTGTTAACGAGAGAATCACTGACATGATGTCAGCTGGTCCTTTTGTGGCAGGGCTGAAATGCAGTGGAAAGTTTTTTGGGGGATTCAGTTCATTTGCATGGCAAAGAGGGGCTTTGCAATTAATTGCAATTCATCTGATCCCTCTTCATGACATTCTGGAGTATATGCAAATTGCCTTCATGCAAACTGAGGCAGCAGACTTTGTGAAAATTTATATTTGTGTCATTCTCAAAACTTTTGGCCACGACTGTATACTGTATCTAGTGAATAGCCTAGTTGGAGTTGGAGACAGTTTTACTGCATGTCCATAGGGAAATATCTACTGCGTGTGTTTTAATGCTGACCAATTACAGGACAGAACCAGGATTCAGAGTACATGACCAACTCCTGAGGTGATGACGTAACTCATCTATCTCTTTCTCTTCATTGTCTCTATCTCTCCCCCCTCTTTCAGTCTTTATCAGCCTCCGTTTCCTTTTCTCTTTATCAAGACCTGTCTTTTGTACTATGAGAGTAATATTAACTATTGTTTCGTCTTGACACCCTCTCATTGTCCTGCTCTACCAGGGGACTCAGCTGCAGGGATTGAAGGATGGAGAGAGGGAGGAGAGAAGTCCGGGGTCAAAGGTTGAAGTTAAGACGGAGGGAAAAAATAGAACTGTTATAAAATTCAGCATTGGAGTGGCCTATTAAAGTTTAGCTATTAATTCCCAGTGGTTAAAGGGATACTTTGGGGTTTTGGCAATGATGCCCTTTATCTACTTCCCCAGAGTAAAATGAAACTCATGGATATCATTTTTATGTCTCTGTCCATTATGAAGGAAGTTAGAGGTAGTTTTGCGAGCCATTGCTAACTAGCATTAGCGCAATGACTGAAAGTCTATGGGTATCTGCTAGCATGCTAGCTATGGGTATCTGCTAGCATGCCAGTCATTATGCTAATTCTAGTTAGCAATTGATCTAGCGCTAGTTAGCAACCTCCTTCAAACTGCACTTAGAGATATTAAATTATATCCACAAGTTAATCGGAAGTAAATAAGGGCCAAAAGGGACAAAATCCCAAAGTATCCCTTTAATGCTTCATTGCCATGTCAAAGCTGCCCAAAAAAACATGGCTCAATCAAAAGGCACAATTGTGATCATCAATCAGAGATAATGTCATCCTTGCTATCAGTGTGGGTGTTGTCATTCTCTTTACCATCACAGCTGAAGAGTGGAGCTGCCAGATGCCAAGTCAGTATAGCAGACTGTCCATACTGACTCAGTATAGCAAGCTGGTGTGAGGCTTTAGGAAATCACAAGTCCAGTCTGTCACACTCCCACAGTGTCCCTCTTCTCTCCACATGGGGTCCAGTAGGACCCTGGATGGTCATCACTAATCTGGCTAGAGAGCACGTAATGTACAGTTGAAGTCGGAAGTTTACATACACCTTAGCTAAATACATTTAAACTCAGTTTTTCACAATTCCTGACATTTAATCCTAGTAAGAATTCACTGTCTTAGGTCAGTTAGGATCACCACTTTATTTTAAGAATTTGAAATGTTGGAATAACAGTAGAGAAAATTATTTATTTCAGCTTTTATTTCTTTCATCACATTCCCAGTGGGTCAGAAGTGTACATACACTCAATTAGTATTTGGTAGCATTGCTTTTAAATTGTTTAACTTTGGTCAAACGTTTTGGGTAGCCTTCCACAAGCTTTCCACCATAAGTTGGGTGAATTTTGGTCCATTCCTCCTGACAGAGCTGGCGTTACTGAGTCAGGTTTGTAGGCCTTGCTCGCACACACTTTTTCAGTTCTGCCCACAAATTGTCTATAGGATTGAGGTCAGGGCTTTGTGATGGCCACTCCAATACCTTGACTTTGTTGTCCTTAAGGCATTTTTCCACAACTTTGGAAGTATGCTTGGGGTCATTGTCCATTTAGAAGACCCATTTGCAACCAAGCTTTAACTTCCTGACTGATGTCTTCAGATGTTGCTTCAATATCCACATAATTTTCCTGCCTCATGATGCCATCTATTTTGTGAAGTGCACCAGTCCCTCCTGCAGCAAAGCACCCCCCACAACATGATGCTGCCACCCCTGTGCTTCACGGTTGGAATGGAGTTCTTCAGCTTGCAAGCCTCCCCGTTTTTTCCTCCAAACATAAAGATGGTCATTATTGCCAAACAGTTCTATTTCTGTTTCATCAGACCAGAGGACATTTCTCCAAAAAGTACGATCTTTGTCCCCATGTGCAGTTGCAAACCGTAGTCTGGCTTTTTTATGGCGGTTTTGGAGCAGTGGCCTCTTCCTTGCTGAGCGGCCTTTCAGGTTATGTCGATATAGGACTCGTTTTACTGTGGATATAAATACTTTTGTACCTGTTTTCTCCAGCATCTTCACACGGTCCTTTGCTGTTTTTCTGGGACTGATTTGCACTTTTCGCACCAAAGTACGTTAATCTCTAGGAGACAGAACGCATCTCCTTCCTGAGCGGTATGACGGCTGCATGGTCCCATGGTGTTTATACTTGCCTACTATTGTTTGTACAGATGAACATGGTATATTCAGGTGTTTGGAAATTGCTCCCAAGGATGAACCAGACTTGTGGAGGGCTACAATTTATTTTCTGAGGTCTTGGCTGATTTCTTTAGAATTTCCCATGATGTCAAGCAAAGAGGCACTGAGTTTGAAGGTAGGTCTTGAAATACATCCACAGGTACACCTCCAGTTGATGTCAATTAGCCTAACAGAAGCTTCTAAAGCCATGACATAATTTTCTGGAATTTTTAAAGCTGTTTAAAAGCACAGTCAACTTAGTGTATGTAAACTTCTGACCCATTGGAATTGTGATACAGTGATTTTTAAGTTAAATAATCTGTCTTGTAAACAATTGTTGGAAAAATGACATGTGTCATGCACAAAGTAGATGTCCTAACCGACTTGCCAAAACTATAGTTTGTTAACAAGAAATTTGTGGAGTGGTTGAAAAATGAGTTTTAATGATTCCAACCTTAGTGTATGTAAACTTCCGACTTCAACTGTACATTGGCACTAACATTGGCATTATGCCCATTGTAGAAAGGACTGAATAGAACTGTAGAATAGAACTGTTTAACCACCAACCCAAAACTTAGCCACCTCAACCAGGATCCTAACCCTTGCCTTGATTAGGAATAAATAGCTCATAATGTGAATGCTAAAGTTCAGATTATATTTCCGGGGTGTCCTTTCTGGCATGCCTATTTAATGTTGAAGCACAAGGCCCCCTCTGATCGCCACACCTCCTACTCAGCATGAAGCTTCAGGGCTGTGCCGTCCCAGGGCCGGGTCTGTCAGCACTCTGCCCCGGCCAGGGAGCTCTAGTTGGGCTTTGAGCTCAGTGGGAGATGGCCTGCATGAACAGGAAGTCCCCAGCTGGCAGGCTTCATCTCTATCCATCTGAGACTGCAGACTGGGTGTGTCCTAAATGGCATCTGATTCCCTATATCGTGGACTACTTTTGACCAGAGCCCTAGTGCACTATAAAGGAAGTAGGCTGTGATTTGGGACGTAGGCTATAAGGACTGTGAACCAGTAGAGCAAACGAAACAGCTCTGATAACTCAACACCCACTGACTGAACACAGTGGAGGCAATCGAGGCACTCAGGGGCAACAAAGGGACCGAATCAGCAGTAGAGCCAGGAAAGGAAACGAATGTGCGAGGCCGGGGCCCTCTCGCCCATACAGAGTAGAGGCCCCTTGCCATCTTTGGATGACTCTGCACCGCATGCTATGCCAACGATCAATGCCCACTGCCCAGAGAGCAGGAGGGTGAGAACTTGATAGGGATTCTGTGCCCTATCAAAAAAGAAAACAAATAATTTCCAGAAAGGTTGAAGTAAAGCGTATTTTGTGGGGGTTTGGTTGCATAGTTTTTATTCATTTATTGATGTATTTATCTGCTTTCAGCCAGCCAGAAGATGGCTCCTCCTGGTGTGCTGAAGTCATGCAGAGGCTGAGGCTGTTTGTATGTTTGTGCCTGCTCTTTCAGGTGAATAATACCGTCCCTGAGCCCATGCATCCAACTCTCTCTATCTCTCTCTCTTCCTCGTTCTCTCCCCCGCTCTCTGCCCCCCTCCCGCTCTGTACAATAGGATCTGGCAAAACAAACAGAAGCAAACAAAGAAAAGCAAGTAAACAAGTAGCTCACCGCCAGGCGTGATGGCTGGCAGCCTTAGCCCTGAGGTAGCAGACTCACTGTCGTCAGCCTTTTCAGAATCCTCTCACAACTCTCACAACTTTCCCTCTGTCTCTGTCTCTGTCTCTGTCTCTCTCTCTCTCTCTCTCTCTCTCTCTCTCTCTCTCTCTCTGTCTCTCTCTGTCTCTGTCTCTCTCTCTCTCTCCCTTTCTCTTCTCTATCTCTATCCCTCTCCTCCTCTCTCTCCACCATCGAGCAGAGTAACACATCTCCAGCAGGTTGTAGGTTTAGCAGGCTAACGCTAATTATCCTCATAGGGTTAGAGGAGGGACAGGGAAGGGGGCGAGAGGACTACCCTCTCTCATTCTGTTCAGGCCAAGGAGGGACTTGGCTGGGGACTGGGCTTTTGCATACTGTACACACACACACACACACACACACTCATGCACGCACACACGCATTCACACACGCGGTAAGTCAAATCTAATGAACATCCACACATCGTAATGTTATTTCATAGCTGTGCCGCACAGTAACAAGTTAATATATTTTCATATGGTCAACAGCTGTCGAAGCATCACAACGTGTGCTTCTAGTGCCAAGGCATTTTATATTACGCTTTTGGTGCCATTGGTCTGCCAAACTATGTAGCAGTCACATAACTCTTCCTTCACTGCTCCGTAACAGTATCCAGGTGCTAGGATACAGTAGAGCAGTGGTCACCAACCTGTGGTCCTGGAGACCTACAAGTTGTGCAGGTTTTGTTCCAACCCTGCACTAACACCTAATTCAACTAATCAAGGAAATCATTGGTGATTATCTCTGAACGACCAGCACTTAAGGTAGACCATGGTGCCAGAGTGTACATAACACTTGTAGTGCTCTACCGGCATGATTTATCAATGGTTAAGTATTTCACTTGATCTGTTTTTCTATGGGATTCTGCATGAATAAAGACAATTCAACACTCTGCCTTTCTACCCCAAAGCTCCAGATTGGAAAAGGTTCAGAAAATGTGGTTTGTTTATAATGCAATAAAAGTAGAAGCATAAAAAAGACAGAAGGGATGAGTTTATGCAGCAATCTTTATTTAATGGTTGAGAACACTATTCACTAGGCCATACAGGCACATGACAAGAGGGTTGGGAGGAACAGTTTGGACTTTGTGTACATGAGAGATTCAATCCTCATGACCAAGATGCTGTATGTTCATCATCATTCCACATAGAGCAGCACTTGGAGAGTGTTACAGCAGTCTGAGATGAACGCATCAGTCAACACCAATTCAACTCCCCCACATAAAATAAAAAACTATTTCCTACAGAACACTACAGTACTTATTATATAATTCTGTAGTAAACTGTATTATACTGTAGAATAGTATACTACACACTGTAGTATCCCTCAATCATGTGTAGTACTTAATATAAAATGTTGTAGTATACTGTAGAATACTATAGTAAATAATACAGTATACTACAGACCGCAAAAACACTACAGTCTGCACTATAGTATATACTACAGTATTTCATTTGCACTTACCCTGCCCATTCCCCTCCCCTATATCCCAATTTGTGCCACCCATAAGTGAGAAATCTACATGCCAAATGTAGACCATATTTTGTGTTCCCTACAGGTTATAGAAAATAGCATAAGCTCTGAACTATCTGTTCAGAACTCAGTCCTTCCTTCCTACTAAATTTGCCCTGCTACAGTGCATTCGGAAAGTATTCAGACCATGGAGATGCTTGGGAATATGGTCAATACGGTGGACCATGTTATGGGTGTTTCAGGGAAAAGGTGTACATTTGACCTCCATCATCTAGGACGTGACAATGGTTAATAAAATCTCTCAATTTCTGACCATTTTTATGCACGGTCTTGCAGGCCCTCTCATACAGCTGCAACTGTATATGCATTTGTAAATCAAGACCTTTCTTGAGTTGGGCTCTGGGATGGTGCAACTGTTGAGAATGTGAGCCTATGGTTGTGTGGGGGGAAAAGGTTGAGTGTGTGTGGGTGTATGTGTATCCCACAACTGTTGCGAAGGAGTAAATGCATTTGGCGGTTGATCTACTTCTGTTCTGTAATTGGCACTGTGTGCTCTTTTCGAAGGATGGATCCCAGTCTTTTCAGGGCTATGGGATACGGGGGGTCGGGGGTGGTCTGCCGGGCATTGGGATGACAACCCAACTCGGGATGAGGAGGGGTTTTAGCAGGTGGAATAGCGGGGACCAATTGGAGGTTTACTTAGTAGCAATGCAAATATCATGGTACAGCTATATAGACACTCAATCATCATATTACTTTTTAATGGTACGTTGACAAACCTATATTATGATAAAGAGAATTGAAACTTGTGTCTCATTATGGTAATTGGTGAAATAATTATAGCCAGTTATATTTGTAATGGCTTAGCAGATAATAAGAAAAGACGATCAGTATTTACCTGGCTAAAAGAGAAGGAATATAATATCTATTATTTACAGGAAACCCATTCAACAATTTTAGATGAAGTTTTGTGGAAAAAGGACTGGGAGGGCGAAATATATTTCTCCCATGGGCAAAGAAATTAAAAAGGGGTGATGGTTTTAATTAACAGTAATTTTTATCCAAATGTGCAAATTGTCCAAACAGATCATGAAGGTAGATGGATTATTTTAAATGTGTTATTGGACTATAAACAGAAATGGCTTATTAACCTATACGGTCCAAATAATGATGATCCAAGCTTCTTTGAAAATATATATGAACATTTATTAACTCTACAAGCAACACTAGACTCTATTATTATGGTGGGAGATTTATAATACTGTCTTAAATACCTCTATGGACCGGAAAGGAAATCACACTACAAACTATCACCTTCAGGCACTTAAGGAAATCATGAATGTCATGGATATATTGGAATTAGTGGAGACTTAAATACCCTGACCTAGTGAGATATACATGGCGGAGGCTTAATCAAGCTAGTCGTCTTGATTACTTTCTTATGTCATTCTCTCTGGCACCAAAAGTAAAAAAAAGTGTTGATAGGGGACAGAATGCAGTCAGATCATCACATACTTGGCATATATATTACTCTCACAGAATTTCCACGTGGGCGAGGATATTGGAAATTTAATCAAAGCCTACCAGATGATAAATTGCTTAGAACTAGGACATAATAAGTTATAACTGACTTTTTCAGACATAACATAGGTACAGCAGATCCCCTTATTGTATGGGACACTTTTAAATGTGCCTTTAGAGGCCGTGCAATTCAGTACTCATCTATAAAACAAAAGCAATTTAGATCGAAAGAGTCCATATTAACACAGGAAATTGAAGGACTAACAGTGCAGTTAGATAGCAATAAAAACTGTACCATAGAGGCACAGAATAAGTTAGAGAAAAAATAAAAATAAATGGAGGAACTTATTCAAGAAAGATCCAGTGTAATATATTATAAAAAATAAATCGAACTGGATGGAATATGGTGAAAAATGTACCAAATTCTTTCTCAATCTTCAATATAGAAATGCTACCAAATTATATTTTGAAAGAGGAAGTAAAGTACTTTAAGAATATGTTTTTGTTTCAGTCTCCTCCATACCCACTAACTGAAACTAATTGTATGGATTTTGTTTCTAATAATAATGTAAAATTAACATCTGTACAGAAAGAGTCATGTGAAGGCCAAATTACAGAGGAGGAACTTCTTGATGCCATTAAAACCTTTAAGGCTGGGAAAACTCCAGGGCTGGATGGCATACCAGTGGAAGTATACAAAACCTTTTTTGATATACTCAGAGGACCATTATTAGCATGTTTTAACCACTCTTATATAAATGGTATATTATCAGACACGCAACAAGAAGGTCTGATATCGTTATTACTGAGACAGGACCCAAGTGGTATATATAAAGATCCAGTCCATTTAAAAAATTGGATACCTCTTACACTTCAGTGTTGTGATGCAAAAATCCTAGTAAAATGCTTGGCGCATTGAATTTAAAAAAGTATTGTCAGATATTATTCATGCTAATCAGACAGGTTTTTTACATGGATGATACATTGGAGATAATATAAGACAAGAACTGGAAACAATAGAATACTATGAAATATCGGGGACACCAGGCCTGGTTTTCATAGCTGATTTTGAAAAGGCTTTTGATAAAGTATGACTGGAGTTTATACACTGCTCAAAAAAATAAAGGGAACACTTAAACAACACAATGTAACTCCAAGTCAATCACACTTCTGTGAAATCAAACTGTCCACTTAGGAAGCAACACTGATTGACAATAGATTTCACATGCTGTTGTGCAAATGGAATAGACAACAGGTGGAAATGATAGGCAATTAGCAAGACACCCCCAATAAAGGAGTGGTTCTGAAGGTGGTGACCACAGACCACTTCTCAGTTCCTATGCTTCCTGGCTGATGTTTTGGTCACTTTTGAATGCTGGCGGTGCTTTCACTCTAGTGGTAGCATGAGACGGAGTCTACAACCCACACAAGTGGCTCAGGTAGTGCAGCTCATCCAGGATGGCACATCAATGCGAGCTGTGGCAAGAAGGTTTGCTGTGTCTGTCAGCGTAGTGTCCAGAGCATGGAGGCGCTACCAGGAGACAGGCCAGTACATCAGGAGACGTGGAGGTGGCCGTAGGAGGGCAACAACCCAGCAGCAGGACCACTACCTCCGTCTTTGTGCAAGGAGGAGCACTGCCAGAGCCCTGCAAAATGACCTCCAGCAGGCCACAAATGTGCATGTGTCTGCTCAAACGGTCAGAAACAGACTCCATGAGGGTGGTATGAGGGCCCAACGTCCACAGGTGGGGGTTGTGCTTACAGCCCAACACCGTGCAGGACGTTTGGCATTTGCCAGAGAACACCAAGATTGGCAAATTCGCCACTGGCGCCCTGTGCTCTTCACAGATGAAAGCAGGTTCACACTGAGCACGTGACAGACGTGACAGAGTCTGGAGACGCCGTGGAGAACGTTCTGCTGCCTGCAACATCCTCCAGCATGACCGGTTTGGCGGTGGGTCAGTCATGGTGTGGGGTGGCATTTCTTTGGGGGCCGCACAGCCCTCCATGTGCTCGCCAGAGGTAGCCTGACTGCCATTAGGTACCGAGATGAGATCCTCAGACCCCTTGTGAGACCATATGCTGGTGCGGTTGGCCCTGGGTTCCTCCTAATGCAAGACAATGCTAGACCTCATGTGGCTGGAGTGTGTCAGCAGTTCCTGCAAGAGGAAGGCATTGATGCTAAGGACTGGCCCGCCTGCTCCCCAGACCTGAATCCAATTGAGCACATCTGGGACATCATGTCTCGCTCCATCCACCAACGCCACGTTGCACCACAGACTGTCCAGGAGTTGGCGGATGCTTTAGTCCAGGTCTGGGAGGAGATCCCTCAGGAGACCATCCGCCACCTCATCAGGAGCATGCCCAGGCGTTGTAGGGAGGTCATTCAGGCACGTGGAGGTCACACACACTACTGAGCCTCATTTTGACTTGTTTTAAGGACATTACATCAAAGTTGGATCAGGCTGTAGTGTGGTTTTCCACTTTAATTTTGAGTGTGACTCCAAATCCAGACCTCCATGGGTTGATACATTTGATTTCCATTGATAATTTTTGTGTGATTTTGTTGTCAGCACATTCAACTATGTAAAGAAAAAAGTATTTAATAGGATTATTTCATTCATTCAGATTTATGATGTGTTATTTTAGTGTTCCCTTTATTTTTTTGAGCAATGTATATAAATGCCTAGAATATTTCAATTTTGGGGAATCTCTTATAAAATGGGTTAAAGTTATGTATAGCAACCCTAGGTGTAAAATAGTAAATAATAAATAACATCTCAGAAAGTTAAGCTATCTAGAGTAGTAAAACAAAGTTGTCCACTATCGTCATATCTATTTATTATTGCCATGTTAGCTGTTAAAATTAGATTAAATAATAATATTAAGGGATTAGAAATCCGTGGCTTAAAAACTAAGGTGTCATTGTATGCTAATGATTCATGTTTTCTTTTAAGACCACAATTAGAATCTCTCCACGGCCTCATAGAGGATCTAAATACTTTTGCTATCCTCTCTGGATTAAAACCAAATTATGATAAGTGTACTACATTACGTATTGGATCACTAAAAAAATGCAATTTTACATTACCGTGTAGTTGACCAATTAAATGGTCTGATGGGGATGTGGACATACTCATTATACAAATTCCAAAGAAAGAAATGATCTCACATTTTTATAGAAAGTTAGCAAAAATAGATAAGATCTTGCTACCATGGAAAGGAAAATACCTATCTATTTGTGGAAAAATCACCCTAATTAACTCTTTAGTCATATCACAGTTTACCTATTTGCTTATGGTTTTGCCTATACCTAGTGACCTGCTTTTTAAATTATATGAACAAAAAATATTCTATTTTATTTGGAATGGCAAGCCAGACAAAATTAAATGGGCCTATTTATATAATGAATATGAATTCAGAGGGCAGAAATTATTAAATATTAAAGCATTAGACCTCTCACTAAAGGCATCAGTCATACAAAAGTTATACTTAAATCCAAACTGGTTCTCTAGTAAATTGGTAAGAATGTCTCATCCTATGTTCAAGAATGGCCTTTTCCCCTTTATTCAGATTACACCTGCTCCTTTTTGGTTGTTTGAAAAGGAAATAATCTAAAAAAATATCGCTATTTTTTAAACAAGCCTTAGAAAGTTGGTTACAATTTCAGTTTAATCCACCTGAAAAGACAGAACAAATAATACAACAAATATTGTGGTTAAACTCAAATATACTAATTGATAAAAATATAAAATTCTTGCAACCAATATAATGTTATATATATGGGGGATACATTCTTCCCAGCTCTGCAGATTTTTCTGTGAGGACGCAGAGTTATTAGATCATTTATTTTGGTATTGTCCATATGTAGCTCGTTTTTGGTCACAGGTCCAGGAATGGCTGAAGAATTGCAACATTTGCCTAGAACTAATGTTGCAGATAGCAATACTGGCTGATTTGAAAAGCCATAGTCAATCAATCAATAATATAATAATTATTTTAGCAAAAATGTGTATTTTTAATTTACAATCTGTAGAAGCTATGAGAATAGAAAGGTTCACAGCACAGTTGAAAAATATATGGCAAATAGAAATCCAAAATGGATGGTGTTGAGAGATAGATGGGAGGGGTTGAATGGAGCTGAAGGGTGGGACTAATAACAAGATAACCAATGTAAAACATACGGGATCTGTAAATGTTTATAGGTTCAGAACTTTTGTGAAATAGCACAGTTACAAATAGAAATCAAACTGGATGACATCAGAAATAGAGGAAGGACAAAAAACAAACAAATATAACTATTGTAAAATAGATTGTGTCTGTAAAAAGTGTATAAGAGGTATAAACTGAAGGTAGAAGCCTAAGTGTTTATGTTTATTAGTTTACTCCAATTGGGGGAAGGGTGGTAGGGTTTGAGTGGAATATTAAAGGTATATTCAAAAAAAAAGTATGTATGTCTATATAGGTATGTGTATGTATATATGTGTAAATGTATGCATATGTGTATGTATATGGATATATATATATATATATATATTTACCCTCGAAATATATATGGGGGATTGGAAATGATGCAGACAATTTCATTGATGGAAGCAACAATCTTTCCGCAATATTAAGCTGATCCACCACTTAAAAAAATATATATATATATATTCAGACCCACCTTTTTCCACGCTTTTTCACATTACAGCCTTATTCTAAAATGTATTAAATTAAATTAAAATTGCAATTAAATCAATCTACACACAATACCCCATAACAATAAAGTGAAAACAGAAATACCTTATTTACATAAGTATTCAGACCCTTTGCTATGAGACTCGAAAGAGCTGGCCGACTGGCCAAACTGAGCAATCAGGGGAGAAGGGCTTTGGTCAGGGAGGTGACCAAGAACCCGATGGTCACTCTGAAAGAGCTCCATAGTTCCTCTGTGGAGATGGGAGAACCTTCAAGAAGGACAACCATCTCTGCAGCATTACCAATCAGGCCTTTATGGTAGATTGGCCAGACGGAAGTCTCTCCTCAGTAAAAGGCAAATGACAGCCCACTTGGAGTTTGCCAAAAGGCACCTAAAGACTCTCAGAACATGAGAAACAAGATTCTCTGGTCTGATGAAACGAAGATTGAACTCTTTGGCTTGAATGCCAAGCGTCACGTCTGGAGAAAACCTGGCACCATCCCTACGGTGAAGCATGGTGGTGGCAACATAATGCTGTGGGGATGTTTTTCAGCGGCAGGGACTGGGAGACTAGTGAGGATCGAGGGAAAGATGAACGGAGCAAAGTACAGAGATCTTTAATGAAAACCTGCTCCAGAGCGCTCAGGACCTCCAACAGGACAGTGACCCTAAGCACACAGCCAAAACAATGCAGGAGTGGCTTCGGGACAAGTCTCTGAATGTTCTTGAGTGGTCCAGCCAGAGCCCGGACTTAAACCCGATCGAACATCTCTGGAGAGACCTGAAAATAGCTGTGCAGCGACACTCCCCATCCAACCTAACAGAGCTTGAGAGGATCTGCAGAGAAGAATGTGAGAAACTCCCCAAATACAGGTGTGCCAAGATTGTAGTGTCATACCCAAGACGACTTGAGGCTGTAATCTTTGCCAAAGGTGCTTCAACAAAGTACTGAGTAAAGGGTCTGAATACTATGTACAGTTGAAGTCGGAAGTTTACATACACTTAGATTGGAGTCATAAAACTTGTTTTTCAACCACTCCACAAATGTCTTGTTAACAAACTATAGTTATGTCAAGTCGCTTAGGACATTTACTGTGTATATGACACAAGTAATTTTTCCATCAATTGTTTACAGACAGATTATTTTATTTATAATTCGCTGTATCACAATTCCAGTGGGTCAGAAGTTTACATACACTAAGTTAACTGTGCCTATAAACAGCTTGGAAGAAGATTATGACAAAGGGGGAGGCTTGCAAGCCGAAGAACACCATCCCAACCGTGAAGCACGTGGGTGGCAGCATCATATTGTGGGGGTGCTTTGCTGCAGGAGGGACTGGTGCACTTCACAAAATAGATAGCATCATGAGGCAGGAAAGTTATGTGGCTATATTGAAGCAACATCTCAAGACATCAGTCAGGAAGTTAAAGCTTGGTCGCAAATGGGTCTTCCAAATGGACAATGACCCCAGGCAAACTTCCAAAGTTGTGGCACAATTGCTTAAGGACAACAAAGTCGGTATTTGAGTGGCCCTGGTATTTGAGTGGCCCTGAAGCCCTGACCTCAATCCTATAGAAAATGTGTGGGCAGAACTGAAAAAGCGTGGAGGCCTACAAACCTGACTCAGTTACACCAGCTCTGTCAGGAGGAATGGGACAGAATTCACCCAACTTATTGCGGGAAGCTTGTGGAAGGCTACCCGAAACGTTTGACCCAAGTTAAACAATTTAAAGGCAATGCTACTAAATACTAATTGAGTGTATGTACACTTCTGACCCACTGGGAATGTGATGAAAGAAATAAAAGCTGAATTAAATCATTCTCTCTACTATTATTCTGACATTTCACATTCTTAAAATAAAGTGGTGATCCTAACTGACCTAAGACAGGAAAGTTTTACTAGGATTAAATGTCAGGAATTGTGAAAAACAGAGTTTAAATGTATTTGGCTAAGGTGTATGTAAACTTTCGACTTCAACGGTAAATATGATTTTTCCATTTTCCATTTTTTATACATTTGCAAAAATGTATAAAAAGCTGCTTTTGCTTCATCAATATGGGGTATTGTGTGTAGATTGATGTGGGGGAAAAAACAATTGAATCCATTTTAGAACAAGGCTATAATGTAACAGAATGTAAAAAAGTTAAGTTAAGGGCTCTTTACTTTCCCGAAGGCACTGTATGTCAAAGATAATAAAGCATAAACGCTTAAGTAAATACTACAGTAATGTCCGCAAAAACACTATAGTAAATACTACAGTGTACTACAGTCCGCAAAAACACTATAGTAATTACTATAGTACTGTAATTACTGTACTACAGTCCTCAAAAACACTACTGTCATCTCTGCAACACTACAGTAAATGTATACTATAGTATTTATACAATCATATACTGTAGTATTTTTTCATGTGGGCTGATTTGATGAGGGAATTTGTCTGGTTCGTTTTACATCATTTTAAATTATTTTTAGCCTTGGTTAAAAATACCATGATGGGGAAGGCAGAGGCTTATATTTTATGAGCAATGAAACATTTAGATTTAGCAAATGCCTGGAGGGGATATTAGAGTTGTGAAAACTAGCTATGCCCCACAACAAAACTCACTCTGCTGCTTGGTAGAAGAAATGTGAGTCAAGATGGTTAAAGTCAAGAAGACAGAAGCCTTTACATTGCGTATTGGAGTGTGACATGATACATTGTTGTGAATCATGTCACACCGCATTTCTGAATCACTTACTTTCACAATGCTGTTTTTACACCCCACCATGGCAGGAGTATGGTTTGGTTAGGTTTTCTGTAGCAGTGCTCCCCTTTGCGAATTTAAACTGTATTTGCTCCAGATTCTGTGACTATCTTGGCACCCACACAAAACCAGTGTCCCAAATGGCTCCCTATTCCCTATATAGTGCACTGCGTTTGACCACAGCGCTATGGGCCCTGGTCAAAAGTAGTTGGCGCTGTATGAAGAGGCGAGGCAGCACCTGCAAAGTGAGAGCTCCTTCCTTCTCAAGGAGGTTGAGTGAATGTATTTATAGACAGAGCAGCACAGCATGAAACAACCCATCCTTTAGCCCTATCTGAGTGAAACACTGCAGGTTCCACACCACTCACTGCTGAGATGGATGGCTTTACTGATGATGTGAAATACCTCACTGAGTACACCAGTCAGCATAGGTTTCATCACATAATTGGGGTGATGGAAATAGCATACAGTATATTACATTGCCACAGGGCTCTCTACCATGGCATATCACATCACATATTTATGTTATTTTCAGGTTCTTAATACATTTTGAAAGAAGTGTGCATATCAACATGACGTGCCGGAGACAGGTTGGAATATTCCCTTATTGATCTCCACAGGTGTCTCCAACATCATGTAAACAAATGACGTATATTTGATTCAAGATGTATGCACGCGCTCCAGCAGGTATATCTCACTGGTCACCCCCAAAGCCAATTCCTCCTTTGGCTGCCTTTCCTTCTAGTTCTCTGCTGCCAATGACTGGAACGAACTACAAAAATCCAGATCTCTGAAACTGGAGACACTTATCTCCCTCACCAGCTTTAAGCACCAGCTGTCAGAGCAGCTCATAGACCCCTGCACCTGTATATAGCCCATCTGTAAATAGCCCAACCAACTACCTCATCCCCTACCATATTTATTTATTTATCTTGTTCCCTTGCACCCCAGTTTTTCTACATTGCACATTCATCTACTGCACATCTACCATTCCAGTGTTTATATGCTATATTGTAATTACTTTGCCACCATGGCCTATTTATTGCCTTACCTTCCTTATCTTACCTCATTTGCATTCTTTGTATATAGATTTGTTTTTCTACTGTATTATTGGCTGTATGTTTGTTTTACTCCATGTGTAACTCTGTGTTGTTGTATGTGTCGAACTGCTTTTCATTATCTTGGCCAGGTCGCAGTTGTAAATGAGAACTTGTTCTCAACTTGCCTACCTGGTTAAATAAAGGTGAAAAAAAAATAAAAAATGTGGTTCTTCCTGTGGAGTATAGGCCTAGATGTTCCTGGCAGGCTCTGCTCAACATGACCTTTCCCTGTCTCCTCACCCTCCTCCTCGCCTCTCTCTCTCCTCCCACTCCCACTCACAGACAGCTTGTTTCATTCCAGATCTGTGCATAGTTCATATAAGGCATCCATAGGCCAGGTTAATAAGATCACAAGTGAGGAACATTGTCACTTAATATAAAGCATGGCCAGGTTCGGTTGAATGGTATAATCATACTCAAATGGTTTTGATTTCATGCCCCATTAACTCTGAGCACATGGCATTGTTTGAACTGGAGCCTCTGCTCTGCAACAAACAGTCACATTTATTAACCCACCACATGGCATGGCTATAGGAGCCAATTAAACATAATGTATTCATTGAAAGAGTGTAGATTATCTAAGCTATTGTTTTTATATTAAGAGTCAGATGGAATTAAAATGTCCTCTTGAACGTGTTAACCTGCTGTTTACCTGTTACAAGTGTGTGTGTGTGTGTGTGTGTGTGTGTGTGTGTGTGTGTGTGTGTGTGTGTGTGTGTGTGTGTGTGTGTGTGTGTGTGTGGGGGTGTGGGGTGGGGGGCATGTTTGAGTGTGTGTGTGCATGCGTTACAGCTGCACTTACCTCATACACAGCTCTATAGGAAGTCTAAATATTGCAAATATTCATCCCATTCAACATCCTGTTTGACTATTCATCACTCTGGCTTCCACCCAGAACCATTCTGCTCCAACACAGGAGTTGATGAGAGTCTTATGAAAAAATAACATGTCATAAGAAATGGAACCAGAATGGTTTATTTCAACAGCTTAGGAGTCAGCTGTTAGGCAAGGTTTCTTACGAGGAAATGGGAGTGTGTGAGGAAATTAGAGTGAACCTCTGTTTTACTAACTGATTCCACACAATAGTCCTTTTCTAAACTAAAGTTGCTGTAATGTTCTCTTCAAGGCCATGGAAGCTTTTAAAAGTCCAGGTCCCTATCCCCAGACATATTGGATAACGTAATTGGGCAAACCAAAGCCCAAGCTATAGACACTAGATTCCTCAACAAAACTATCAGACTTCTATTACAGCTCTAGAGATCAAGTGTTTTTATTCGGGTCCATTTACTCCTGATGTACACCACCTTTGATGAAAACTACCAGGGGTAAAGCGTTTTGTCTGTGGCCCTCCAAATAGGATACTTAATCAGTTGTCTACAGAGCAACAGCTCGATAAAGACGCCGCATTGCATCGTTTCAGACACAGGCTGCGTCTCAAATGGCACCCTATTCCCTACATAGCGCACTACTTTTGACCAGTGCCCAGCACTATATAGGGAGTAGGGTGCCATTTGGGATCCTCACACATTCTCCACCCTACTTTGTTTCTCTTAGAGGTAGAGCCTAATAGATCTCTGCTGTGATCAATAACAGAATAACATTATCATCTCACGCGGTGCCAGCTCGAGGATGACAGGGAGTTTAACATTTGATCATCCATTTTGTTTCCGAAATGGCCATGGCAGACACGCACGCTGTTACGCACACACACACGCTCACACGCACACACAGTCACACAATGACAAAGAGTAGGATTGACCTGTGGCTGGTAAAGCAAACATAACATTAAGGATGACTTGAATGGTGTGTCTTGACTCTCCTAAAAGAGCGGCATTTAGCACTTTCAATCAACCTCTTATCATCTGACCTTCAACAAGCCAACAAGCCTTCATTCCCAACTGAGACGATTGCAGTTGGCTCCTGTCCCAAATCAGAAAAGCATCACATCGCAAAGGCCAATCATGGACCATCTCTCTATGCGCCTCTTTTTAAAGGCTTTGTGGAAATGGATCGATCTCACAAACACACACACACACACACAGACACACACACACAATAAGAGTTTCGTTTTACTTCTGGCATGGTTAGCTTGTGATTTCTGGGTGGCACCGCGGTAATGGGCCTGATGATTAATCACGCCGTGCCACCATTAGATATCCATCGATCGCAGCAAACCATCCAAATCTCTGATGTATAAATTCCCAGGCCTCACCTACAGTTTAGACAGACAAAGGCTGAATTAGATGTGGATCTCTGTTAGACGTCCAGACAGCGTTGGGGAATCTAAACTGGTACAGACTGAGAGGGGCGTCAGGTCTGGCTCTTCTTGTCGGAGTGGTGTTACCTTCATCCTACTTGTATGATGTGCTGTGGAAATAATTGAACGTCTGTCTGTCTGTGTGTGTCTCTGTCTGTCTGTCTGTCTGCCTGTCTGTCTAGGTAAAAGCAATTGATCCTCATTCCTTATTCTTCTTCTTTGCAGTGCTTTTCAAACCTCTCCTCGGGGACCCCCAGCCGTTCCATGTATTTGATCTATTCCAGAGGTAGCATACCTGATTCAACTTGTCAACTAAAATTCAAGCCATTCACTAGGTGAATCAGGTGAGCTAGTTAAGGGATACAACAAAATTGTGAAGCGTTTTAGGGGTCCCGGGGAGAGGTTTGAGAATCACTAAAAGTATGTCTGTCCGTCATGTAAAGAGGGCTATAACAGAGCTGTACCCTACATCTTAGTACCTGTAGCATATAGGGATTATCCATTGTAGTGAGGGTGGATAAAACTACATGCTGATAACTAGGAAAGGATGTGTTAATTTGATTTAATTAGAGAGGAACAATTACGCCGGGTCATGTCTCGATCTGGGCGGAGGGTAGAAAGGCCAGGCTCCTGGGGGTGGTTTTGATTTATTACGATCCCCATTAGCCGACGCCAATGGCGACAGCTAGTTTTACTGGGGTCCGACACATAACGAAAAATACATTACAGACAAAAGACTTTACAATTGACATACATTTATAAACATGAACATGTAGTGTGTGTTTGCATCTATCAGTTCCACATACATGTCAGTACATACACAACAAGTAGGGCACATGGGGGAGAGGCGTTGTGCCATGAGGTTTTGCTTTATTTGTTTTTTTGAAACCAGGTTTGCTGTTCACTTGCGCATATAAGATGGAAGGGAGTTCCATGCACTCATGGCTCTGGATAATACTGTACTTTTCCTTGAATTTGCTCTGGACCTGGGGACTGGGAAAAGACCCCTGGTGGCATGTGTGGTGGGGTAAGTGTGTGTGTCAACACATTAATGTTTCTTATAAAAACAAGAAGTCAGTCTTTCCTCAATTTCCTCAACTCTCAGCCAAGAGAGACTGGCATGCATAGTATTACTATTAGCCCTCTGATTTAAATGAATAGCTGTTCTGGGCCAGCTGCAGTTTAACTACTGTAGGTCTTTCTTTGCAGCACTTCACAATATGACTGGACAATAATCAAGATAAGATACAACTAGAGCCTGCAGGACTTGCTTTGTGGAGTGTGGTGTCAAAAAAAGCAGAACATCTCTTTATTACAGACAGACCTCTCCCCATCTTTATAACCATTGAGTCTATATGTTTTGACCATGACAGTTTACAATCTAAGGTAACACCAAGTCATTTAGTCTCCTCAAGTTGTTCAACAGTCACACCATTCATTACCAGCTAAGAGCTGACAGCAAGCTGATTGGTCTGCTGTTAGAACCAGTAAAGGCTGGCTCACTGTTCATTGTTGGCATTTCCTGCCTAAGTTTGTTCACTTTGCCAATTAAGTAATCATTAAAATAATTGGCAACCTCAAAAGGTTTTGTGATGAATAAGCCATCTAATTCAATGACAGATAAGAGTTGAATTTGTCTTTCAACTCATAATTTCATTTAAAGTATCCATCATTCTTTATATCATTGATCATGGCTTCATGATACAGTTTATACATTTGTTTGTTGAGTTTAGTCACATAATTTCTCAATTTGTAGTAAGTCAGCCAGTTCTGTTCCCTAGTTTCCCCAGTTCTGACCACCGCTGCCCACCTTTGACCTGTCTTTTGCCTGCCCTCTGTTTGGGCCAATAAACATCTGTGACTCTAGCTGTCTGCATCTTGTCCTGAGTTCTGATACTATCAAACATTTTTTTATTTTACCCAGTAAGTTGACTGAGAACACATTTTCATGAACAGCAACAAGCTGGGGAATAGTTACGGGGAGAGGGGATTAATGAGCCAATTGTAAACTGGGGATGATTAGGTGGCCATGACGGCCAGATTGGGAATTTAGCCAGGACACCAGGGTTAACACCCCTACTCTTACAATAAGTACCCTGGGATCTTTAGTGATCACAGAGAGTCTGGACACCCATTTAACATCCCAGCACCATACACAGGGCAGTCCCCAAAGGGTGCCTCCTACTGGCCCTCCAACACCACTTCCAGCAGCATCTGGTCTCCAATCCAGAGACGGACCAGGACCAACCCTTCTTAGCTTCAGAAACAAGCCAGCAGTCGGATGCAGGGTGGTATGTAGTTCACACATATTATTTAGATACTCACTGTTTGCACTTGGTGGCCTATAGCAACACCCCAAAAGAAAAGGCTTTAGATATGCCATGTGAACCTGCAACCACAACACTTCAATAACACTTGACAAAATATCTTCTCTAAGCATTACAGGGATATGGCTCTGAATACAGCAACACGTCACCCATAAGCGTAGATGTTGTAGATGTTGTATCCTTGTATTGTGGCAGGTAGCCTCCTAGTGGTTAAGAGCATTGGGCAAGTAACTGAAAGGATGCTGGTTTGAATCCCCAAACCAACTAGGTGAAAAATCTGTCAATGTGCCATTGAGCTAAGGCCCTTAACCCTAATTGCTCCTGGAAGTTGCTCTGGATAAGAGTGTCCGCTAAATGACAAACATGTCAAATGTAAAAATGTATTGCTACTGCTATATTATCTAAGTGAGTCTCAGAAATGGATACTAATGGGAAAGGAAAGGGCTGAAAATATCCCATATGAATATATGTAACTTTAGAAATAAGGTTCATGAAATCAATAGCTTACTAACATCAGATATCATGTATATATGAATGTTATCTGATGTTCGTGATTGATTTCATGAACCTTATTTCTAAAGATACATATATTAATATGGGCTATTTTCAGCCCTTTCTTGGGTAGCTTAATATGGAAAAGAGCAAACAAAGCAAGAGAAAAAATATATACATTCAGCAGTCCATTAATCGGTTGGAGTGTGTAAGTGTGTGTGTGTACTGCGGCCAAAGACTCTATTCAAGTGATTACATAACCTGTAAAAGGTAAGGAACACATAGCACACTGCAATCTTTGCACCAATGTGCTTTACAGACAACGTTTTGACCCTCAGGACTTGAAGACCTTTAATACAGCACCCATATGCTGCATTTCCACACAAAATAGCTTCAGCACAAGCTGATTCCACAATGCTTTTGGTAGTCTACTCCCACCTGTTGCTCCATTTCTATGTTCTCTGGTTGTGTTTCCTGACTATCCTCAGTTTAGATAGAACAGCATCATTCTTTAGAGGGGATAAGAACCCAACTACTCATTGGAATGTGTGTGTCAGTATGTCTGAGGTTAAACCATGCCCTCGTGGTTCTGACCAGAACCACCTGAACCTCACACTACAGTAATAGTAGTGCAGAGGAGGGTGAGCACATGATGACCGATCTGCTCTCCACAGACGTGTGTGCGCGTGTATGCACATGCGTGTGTGTGTACCCACACAGTGATTAGTGTAGGAAACAAACCCAGACAACAGGCCCTGTAGCAGCACAGCCACAGTTTAACTCCCCCACACTACCTAACCTCTGACATGTCTCTCTCTCTATCTCTCTCTCGCTTGCTCTCCATAACATTTAAACACAATAGACTAGATGCAGTAGCAGTTCATGTAAATCAGCCTCCGCAGAAAGGTTTTGTTCACCGTCATACTGTGTCTTTCCGCCAAGGTTGAGCGGCTGTACTCGTATCTTTAAACAAACAAACCACAGACCACTATAAGAAGGTTATGTGGAATCATTTGAATATTGCCAGTTTGGATGTTTTTGGGGATTAGAATCTTAAACTTCGCTGTACAGTTATGGGTTTGTCTGTTGGTGCGTGGAGCCACTATGGCTCTATGAGGTCATATGGACCTCAGCCATAGGTAGTATATACAAATGGACAAAGCCATCGATGACGTCACATCATTCATTCCCATGTAAAGTCTCATTGGCGCATTTGAAGATGAGGAAGCCGGTTTTAGTTTACTAAAATGGTGTCTCAATGGGGGGGAGGGGAGTCTCAAGACATAACATGCGCAGTTTGAGTTACTCCAGGAAGACATTGCAGGCTGCGAACAGGGGAGAACGACTGCCCCCTCTCATTGAGTATCTCAAGTTGAAGGTCGACCAGGATACCGCAGGCTGCCAGTGGCAACTAAATTATCCTTATAACTTCTTCTGCGTGTGATTTTAAAATAGTCAGGACATACATAAAGTAAAGGTAGAATACATAAAGGTAAAATAAAGGTAGAATACATCTAGTGTAATAGAAGCAATTATTGGTTCCATGATGGTCTTTCTTTTTCACACAAATATTGACCAGGAACATTGCCATTTTCCTATTGGCTATAATGAGTAATCCTGCTTTCTGGATACAACAGCCTGCAGTACCGCGGTCGGCCTTGAACTTCAGAGCTTCAAGTGAGAAGGGGCAGTCGTTCTCCCCTGGCCACAACAGGCAGACATGCTGATTATTGTGGTTTGAATGAGAGAAGCAGACTTCATAGGAATGGCAATAGTCAGAGAGAAGCTACAAAGTGTGACATTTATTCACTGATAAACATCACAGCATTGGACAATGTGAGGAAGGAACCGGGCTTTTTGTTAGGGCTGTGGTACTCACACCTATTTCTGTGGGTACTAAAACCTTGAATAAAAAAAAAAACGTTTTTATTTCTACAGTATCTTTACTTCAAGCACCGTGTGGGTGTCTGCCAGGGAAATCTGTAGCTCTCAGAGAAGAGAAGCAAAGTGGTTGTATGGTTGGTTGCATCATCGTCTCCATCTCTCCACATATTAGGTCAGTAATAAACACAAGCGCTCTCTCTGTTACAGCCTGATTGCGTGATAATTGTATTTGCTGGTGCTTAATTGGGTTGAAATATGCCTTGTTCCCATGGTTTCTATTTGGGTTATTGCCGTATCATTAGGGCATGATTGTTTGCGTTACTAACGAGAGAGAGATCCAGATAGGGGCTGTGGAGTTATGTGTTTGGAGAGCGATGCTATTATTTGAATGTGTGACACACATACTACACACGCACACACGCTCGCACATACACGTATCCCGACTTACTCTATACAAGCATGTATCTCCCATTTTTCTTGAGGCGATAGAACAAGAAATATATTGTAATGTTTTCGCTTCACTCTGACCCAGAAAACTAGACGGCACTGAAACCTTCCCTTCTAATCTCAGCGACAGGTCCCCTCCATAGTGTTGGTGGGAAACATTCTCAGCTTGGGGTCTGTTGCTGTAGGTCTTCTTTGTATAGAGGGAACCAGTGTTTGCATTGAGTATATCTCATACAGTAGCTATTCGCTATTTGTCTTACCACCATGATCCTTCAGCTAGCTGTGTGGCACCATACGAGGCTGCTGCTTTCACATGCCACAGCATCATTAACATGTATCGACACACACATGCACACACACAGTCACACACACTTGCGCACGCACGCGCACACACACACGTACATACATAAACACACATACACACACTAGCATGTATCGACACAAGGCGTAAGGCATGATATTAAATAATTGAGAGTGCAGTAAGACAGAACCTGACTGCTGCAATGCTCAGGTCATTCTTGAACTGGGACTGGCTAGCAGAGCAGGTAGACGTTACTGCATAGGGTAACACACACACACATAAACACACTCTGCAACGGCTCAATCTGAGCTACTGTTCTAGTTCCCAGTGCTGCAGTGTTCCCACAGGAGACTCTCTCTCTCTTTCCAACACAGAAAAACAAAAACTACTGGACACAAAAGAAGCTGGGCCACTATCCAGTATATTCTCACAAACATTAGTCTGCCCTCCCATGTCCCAGTGTGTATTAGAACTTCAGGACAATAGTTATATCGAAGGGCGGCAGGTAGCCTAGTGGTTAGAGCGTTGGACTTGTAACCGGAGGGTTGCAAGTTTGAATCCCTGAGCTGACAAGGTAAAAATCTGTTGTTCTGCCCCTGAACAAGGCAGTTAACCCACTGTTCCCCGGGCGCTGTGGATGTTGATTAAAGGCAGCCCCTCGCACCTCTCTGATTCAGAGGGGTTGGGTTAAATGCGGAAAACACATTTCAGTTGAAGGCATTTGGTTGTACAACTGACTAATAATGGTGACTTTGACAAAACAAACAATGCTTCACAGGGCTAATTCTATGAAGCAATCAGAGAGATAAAGTACTCTGGAGAAAAACAAATCCACGTTCTCCGTCTGACCCCGTTTCCTCACAATGCCCTCACAGTTGGTGACCAGAGCATCCTGATTGGTTTAGACTCCACTGGGCCGGGTCATATCGGAAATGTCAATGCGTTGATTGGATTAGAGCAGAATACCAGCGCCAGGCCCAGCCATGGAGCCACAACCCTGCTCTCAACCTGACCATCTACTGTATGAGTAAGGTTAGAGACAATATGCACAGCATGGAGGACATATGTTACATGTCAACTTAGGAGCGTCATCAGTCACGAAGGTTGAGATCAGGTCAGGAGCAGAGCAGTAAAGATGTTCAGATACACAGCACAGTGAAAGAGGTCAGTGGCTAATATATATGCTGTGTTCAGATACACAGCACAGTGAAAGAGGTCAGTGGCTAATATATATGCTGTGTTCAGATACACAGCACAGTGAAATAGGTCAGTGGCTAATATATATGCTGTGTTCAGATACACAGCACAGTGAAAGAGATCAGGGGCTAATATATTTATTTGTGCCGAGGGACACTACTGGCGGAGAACAGAGGGCCTTGGAGTGTGTAGAGAGAGAGCCTTATCATGCCTGGCTGTCTGCTGTTTCTCTTTCTTTTTCTCCCTTTCTTTCTGTCTCGCTCTCTCTTTCTCTTTCTCTACAAACTGTCCCCTGGGGTCACGTCTCACTCCCGCGCCCGGCCCCATGCCCACATGCCCACACACACGCTCTCTTTGCTGGCATCCACACACCTGTGGCGGTTCCCTCGGAGCAGCAGCAGAGCAGTGGGAGAGCTTTGAAGCTGGTTCAGAAATGCTAATATCACCTCTGCTGCTAGAGACAGATAAACATCCTCCATCTGAGGTGAAGAGTTGAAAAGGCCGCTCTCTGTTCCTCTGTTCTTCTCTCCTCACCCTGTCCCTCTCCCCCTCTCGCTCCTTCTCTCTCTCGCTCCTTCTCTCTCTTGCTGTCTCTCTCTCTCTCTCTCACACACACAAACACACTCTCTCTCCCCATCTCCGGTGGTGACCCGTCATTCAGGGCAGGTGGGGCAGAGCTCGAAAATTCAAGCCCCTTGGGTGCTGCCATAGATTTTTTCATTAGAAGTGCCCATCCAAGAAGGCTCAAGGTCATTGGTCACAGATAAAATGACGTCAAGTCACGTTACATCTACAGTAGCTTTGATTGGACTGATCAACATCATCCTTTCAAAATCTTAGCTAACAAGCTAGACCAGCAGTCATCATCATGAATCAAGGCAACAATCTACTGGCAAATCCTTTTCAACCCTTGTCATTTGAAGAGCATTGGACATAAACATTACACAAGTTGGAAATCACAAATTCATCAATGAGTTGTTTGGAAGGATTCAGTGGCTAAATGCAAGCGTTGTAAAGCAATCACTAGCCTGCTATTCAGTGGAGAGTGTGTGTGGTCCAAGTCTGAGTTTAAGGATATATTTTCCATTCACATGCGACACCATGGCCCAGAAAAAGTTTAGTACATTGGCCATATTGTCAATCCAGCATGACATCTGCGACTTTCAAAACAACTGGAAACTCGGAACTGGGAAATCTCAGACTTCTGTGAATTCAAGACAACAGGGAACTAGCTCCGACGGACAAAATTCGTTTGAACCGTCATCCAACTCGGAATTCCAAGTCGGGAACCCGACCTGAACATCACCGATGTCATGATTCAACCAAATCAAATCAAATCAAATTTTATTTGTCACATACACATGGTTGGCAGATGTTAATGCAAGTGTAGCGAAATGCTTGTGCTTCTAGTTCCGACCATGCAGTAGTATCTAACAAGTAATCTAACAAATTCACAACAACTACCTTATACACACAAGAGTAAAGGAATGAATACGAGTATGTACATATAAATAGATGGATGAGCGATGGCTGACCGGCATAGGCAAGATGCAGTAGATGGTATGTAGTACAGTATATACATATGAGATGAGTAATGTATGATATGTAAACATTATATAAATGGCATCGTTTAAAGTGGCTAGTGATACATTTATTTCATCCAATTTTAATGATTAAAGTGGCTAGAGATTTGAGTCGATGGCCGAACGGCATAGGCAAGATTCAGTAGATGGTTTAGAGTACAGTGTATACATTTGATATGAGTAATGGCGGATATGTAAACCTTATATACAAAGTTTTTTAAAGTGGCTAGTAATACATTTGTTACATCCAATCCTATTATTTAAAGTGGCTAGAGATTTAAGTCAGTATGTTGGCAGCAGCCACTCAATGTTAGTGGTGGCTGTTTAACAATCTGATGGCCTTGAGATAGAATCTGTTTTTCAGTCTCTAAGTCCCAGCTTTGATGCACCTGTACTGACCTCGCCTTCTGGATGATAGCGGGGTGAACAGGCAGTGGCTCGACTGGTTGTTGTCCTTGATGATCTTTTTGGCCTTCCTGTGACATCGGGTGGAGTAGGTGTCCTGGAGGGCAGGTAGTTTACCCCCGGTGATGCGTTGTGCAGTCCGCACTACCCTCTGGAGAGCCTTACGGTTGTGGGCTGAGCAGTTGCCGTATCAGGCGGTGATACAGCCCAACAGGATGCTCTCGATTGTGCATCTGTAGAAGTTTGTGAGTGTTTTTGGTGACAAGACGAATTTCTTCAGCCTCCTGAGGTTGAAGAGACGCTGTTGCGCCTTCTTCACCACGCTGTCTGTGTGGGTGGACCATTTCAGTTTGTCCGTGATGTGTACCCTGAGGAAGCTTTCCACCTTCTCCACTACTGTCCCGTCGATGTGGATAGGGGGGTGCTCCCTCTCCTGTTTCCTGAAGTCCACGATCATCTCCTTTGTTTTGTTGACGTTGAGTGAGAGGTTATTTTCCTGACACCACACTCCGAGGGCCCTCACCTCCTCCCTGTTGGCTGAGAACGCATCCGTGTGGGGTCCCAGTGTTGAGGATCAGTGGGGTGGAGATGTTGTTTCCTACCCTCACCACCTGGGGCCGGCCCGTCAGGAAGTCCAGGACCCAGTTGCACAGGGCTGGGTCCAGACCTAGGGTCTCGAGCTTAATGACGAGCTTGGAGGGTACTATGGTGTTAAATGCTGAGCTGTAGTCGATGAACAGCATTCTTACATATGTATTCCTCTTGTCCAGATGGGTTAGGGCAGTATGCAGTGTGATTGCGATTGCGTCGTCTGTGGACCTATTGGGACGGTAAGCAAATTGGAGTGGGTCTAGGGTGTCTGGCAGGATGGAGGTGATATGATCCTTGACTAGTCTCTCAAAGCACTTCATGATGACGGAAGTGAGTGCTACGGGGCGATAGTCATTTAGCTCAGTTACCTTAGCTTTCTTGGGAACAGGAACAATGGTGGCCCTCTTGAAGCATGTGGGAACAGCAGACTGGGATAGGGACTGATTGAATATGTCCGTAAACACACCAGCCAGCTGGTCTGCGCATGCTCTGAGGACACGGCTAGGGATGCCATCTGGGCCAGCAGCCTTGCGAGGGTTAACACATTTAAATGTTTTACTCACGTTGGCTGCGGTGAAGGTGAGTCCGCAGGTTTTGGTAGCGGGCCGTGTTGGTGGCACTGTATTGTCCTCAAAGCGAGCAAAGAAGTTGTTTAGTTTGTCTGGGAGCAGGACGTCATTGTCCGCGACGGGGCTGGTTTTCTTTTTGTAGTCCGTGATTGACTGTAGACCCTGCCACATTCCTCTCGTGTCTGAGCCATTGAATTGTGACTCTACTTTGTCTCTATATTGATTGCCTTGCGGAGGGAATAGCTACACTGTTTGTATTCAGTCATGTTTCCGGTCGCCTTACCCTGGTTAAAAGCAGTGGTTCACGCTTTCAGTTTTGCGCGAATGCTGCCATCAATCCACGATTTTTGGTTGGGGAAGGTTTTAATAGTTGCTATGGGTACAACATCACCGATGCACTTGCTAATAAACTCGCTCACTGAATCAGCGTATACATCAATGTTGTTGTCAGATGCTATCCGGAACATATCCCAGTCCACGTGCTCGAAGCAATCTTGCAGCGTGGAATCAGATTGGTCGGACCAGCTTTGAACAGACCTGAGAACGGGCGTTTCCTGTTTTAGTATCTGTCTATAGGCTGGGAGCAAGAAAATGGAGTCATGGTCAGACTTTCCGAAAGGAGGGCGGAGAATAGTCTTGTATGCATCACGGAAATTAGAATAACAATGATCCAGAATTTTACCAGCCCGGGGGTGTCACATTCAATATGCTGATAAAATTTAGGGAGCCTTGTTTTCAGATTAGCCTTGTTAAAATCCCCAGCCACAATAAATGCAGCCTCAGGATATGTGGTTTTCAGTTTACATAGAGTCCAATGGATTTCTTTCAGTGCCGTCGATGTGTCAGCTTGAGGGGGGATATACAAGGCTGTGATTATAATCGAGGAGAATTCTCTTGGTAGATAATGCGGTTGGCATTTGTTGTAAGGAATTCTTTGTCAGGTGAACAAAAGGACTTGAGTTCCTGTATGTTGTTATGATCACACCCCGACTCGTTAATCATAAGACACACACCCCCTTCTTCTTCTTACCAGATAGATGTTTGTTTCTGTCGGCGCGATGCGTGGAGAAACCATGTGGCTGTACCGACTCAGATAACGTGTCCTGAGTGAGCCATGTTTCCGTGAAGCAAAGAACGTTGCAGTCGCCGATGTCTCTCTGGAAGGCAACTCTTGCTCGTATTTCGTCTACCTTGTTGTCCAGAGACTGGACATTGGCAAGTAAAATACTCGGGAGAGGTGCGCGATGTGCCCGTCTACGTAGCCTGACCAGAAGACAGCCGCGTTTCCCCCTTCTCCGCCGCCGTTGTTGTTTTGAGTCGCCGGCTGGGATCCAGTCTATTGTCCTGGTTGGTGGACCAAACAGAGGATCCGCTTCGGGAAAGTCGTATTCCTGGTCGTAATGTTGGTAAGTTGACATTGCTCTTATATCCAGTAGTTCCTCCCTGTTGTATGTAATAAAACATAATTTTTCCCGGGGTAACAATGTAAGAAGTAATACATAAAAAAACTAAATACTGCATAGCTTCCTGAGAACTTGAAGCGAGGCGGCCATCTCTGTCGGCGCCGGAAGAAACTCAGCCTTGTTTTTTCCAGTTGTCTTGAAAGCACCATAAATCCATAGAATACCAGACATTGATGACAAAGTTTGATGACAAAATTTGCCCACAAGAAGAACCGCTGGGCCACCTTCCTGTTCAAATGAGCACAACAAGGTGAGTCCAAAAATGTCTTGTATGCTGCTGCATAAATGATGTAATATGCCAGGGAGATACGTATACTGTATCTAAGAAAGTAATTTTTATAACTAAACCAGGAAAAGACCACAGCCTGTCATTTCAAATGGGAACAAATTAACCATAGTGAACAAAACAAGCAAGGAGGTGGGCAGAGCCAAGCACGAGCTAGCGAGATCCTATTGGCGCATTCTAGCTACATTTACATATTTCCGTTGGGGAACAACAACTCTGTGAAGTGCGCGTGTGCAATAACTCAAAACTTAGTCCACTCTGTTCAGAACAGATTGTAGTTTTGGGAACAGAAAACTGTGTTGAAATCAAATGTTTCATCGATGAGTAAACTATCAGAATGTCGGCCAAAATCCATCTCATTCCATCGTCTGCCACTGCTGGCCATTGGTCTTCCTCTATCTACCATATTTGGTAGTGAGTGGAAATGCCAACCGGATGCTTCATATTTATACTGTCTCATCTGTGGAAATACTAAGTGTATGTAATGTCATAAGCTGTTAGTAGCCCATGCCCCTCACTCTAATAATTCGGTCCATTTCCCCCTCATAACTTAGCCTACTGTTCTGACCTGGTGGTGCACATGTAGCCTAAAGCCTGTTTTAGAGAAATGTCATCATCAAATATTGTAAGGTCTTTAATTGTTTTCTATAATTGTTTACTTATATGCCTCCTTTATTTATCCTACGGTGCTGTACAGGGAGAATAATGTAGAATGGCCTACGTTCTGAATTCTGTTGCTGTGCATTTCAAAGTGCTGAACAAATAGTTATATTTACTACGTACAGTGAGGGAAAAAAGTATTTGATCCCCTGCTGATTTTGTATGTTTGCCCACTGACAAAGAAATGATCAGTCTATAGGTTTATTTGAACAGTGAGAGACAAAATAACAACAACAAAATCCAGAAAAACGCAAGATCTCACCTCGTGGAGTTGCAATGATCATGAGAATGGTGAGGAATCAGCCCAGAACTACACGGGAGGATCTTGTCAATGATCTCAAGGCAGCTGGGACCATAGTCACCAAGAAAACAATTGGTAACACACTACGCCGTGAAGGACTGAAATCCTGCAGCGCCCGCAAGGTTCCCCTGCTCAAGAAAGCACATACACATGCCTGTCTGAAGTTTGCCAATGAACATCTGAATGATTCAGAGGACAACTGGGTGAAAGTGTTATGGTCAAAATGGAGCTCTTTGGCATCAACTCACCTCGCCGTGTTTGGAGGAGGAGGAATGCTGCCTATGACCCTAAGAACACCATCCCCACATGTAGGTGGAAACATTATGCTTTGGGGGTGTTTTTCTGCTAAGGGGACAGGACAACTTCACCGCATCAAAGGGACAATGGACGGGGCCATGCACCGTCAAATCTTGGGTGAGAACCTCGTTCCCTCAGCCAGGGCATTGAAAATGGGTCGTGGATGGGTATTCCAGCATGACAATAACCCAAAACACACGGCCAAGAAGAAGCACATTAAGGTCCTGGAGTGGCCTAGCCAGTCTCCAGACCTTAATCCCATAGAAAATCTGTGGAGGGAGCTGAAGGTTCGCGTTTCCAAACGTCAGCCTCGAAACCTTAATGACTTGGAGAAGATCTGCAAAGAGGAGTGGGACAAAATCCCTCCTGAGATGTGTGCAAACCTGGTGGCCAACTACATGAAACGTCTGACCTCTGTGATTGACAACAAGGGTTTTGCCACCAAGTACTGAGTCATGTTTTGCAGAGGAGTCAAATACTTATTTCCCTCATTAAAATGCAAATCAATTTATAAAATTTTTCACATGCGTTTTTCTGGATTTTTTTGTTGTTATTCTGTGTCTCACTGTTCAAATAAACCTACCATTAAAATTATAGACTGATCATTTCTTTGTCAGTGGGCAAACGAAACCAAATCAGCAGGGTATCAAATACTTTTTTCCCTCACTGTACATCTTAGCTCGCTCATTAATGTCTTAATCAAAATTACGGATTTTCTCTTGTCCACTTATCATTCCCTTATGCCATAGTTTGTCAGTAGAAACCACATTTGTTTAAACAAGTCAGCCTTATCAGCTATGTTTTTTTAAAAGGCAGTAAATGAGGCTGAATGAACTGTTTCGCTGCAGACAAGGCTCCGCTGATAGCCAGGTGTAACGGTGGTAAGGATTCACTCCATGGTGCTGAAAAGAAAGCTCTGCTGTTGGGACAGGTTTATGTAGGCCCTAACAGTTTGTGGGCACCGTTTGACACCGTTATAGTGCAATTAATGTATTGTTTAGTGTTGTGTTGTGTAGTGGTTTTGCTGGCATGCATCCCCCAATTTTTTGGGGTGTTTGCCCCACCAAGATGCTAAAATCACCTCTCCCCATCCCCGTCTCCATCTCTCAATCACTTACTCTTTTTCTCCTTTCTCTATCTTTCTCTCTCTCTCTCTCTCTCTCTCTCTCTCTCTCTCTGTGTGCGTGTCTCTGCTCTCTGTGTGGCGCATCTATTACCCAGGCTAGAGTGGTCTAAATGAGATACACTCTTTCTCTTTCTCCCTCACTCCCTCTCTCTCTCCCCTTGAGGAGGATCTCTTGGATTACTGTACAACACAAGTGTTTGGCTGCCATCCCGCTGGAGAACCATTCTGTTGTTGTTGTTGTTTCTTTGATGTACTGAAGCCATATGTTTTACTGTCACGTAAACATCAGGACGTTTACAGTTTTTCTCAGTCGCTTTGGTGCATTTCTTAGATCAAAAGTGCAATTCTTGATACTACTTGTACAAATTCCAAATCATCTAGTCACTTGTGCACATCATTAAAGCAATTTATTATTCCTTTGAACAAATTGCAATTGCTTTTGTACAAATTGCAATTGATAATGTACAGGTGTCAGCTTTTTTCCACATTTTCAATTGCTCATGTCATGTTGATCAAAATATAGTAGATGGTTCTCTGTTGAATAGTCTTACCCCTCAAAACATCTAGGCATTAGTTCCTTGCATAAGCCATTACATGCACAATTGTTGAACTATTTGTCATAAACTGTCAAGCATAGTTTACACATTTCTATTAGACCTTTTGTACAAAAACGTGAATTGATGAATCGTGCAGGTGAAATTGACCTTGTTAGTTCAACAATCAACCAGTTGTCTAAATTGCTCAAAGGTGCATCTCATGAAGAATCAATGGGCAAGCATATATAGACAGACCACAACACAGAGTTGCAATTTTCCAATAATGGATGGACCAGGAAACGAACAGGGTCAACAGCCAAGAGGAGGAAGAAGAGGAGCAAGGATGCGTGGTGGAAGGCAAAACAGAGGAAGAGGCAGAAGAGGACATAGGCGCATATCTGATGACATAAGGGCCACTATTGCAGACCATGTTGTCAATCATGGCCTTACAATGGCTGAGGCGGGTCGAAGGGTGCAGCCGAATATTGGGAGATCAACCGTGTCCTCAATAGTTCAAACGTTTCGACGAGAGAACAGGTATGTCCACCAATGTACAGTGCACTGTTACTGTATATAAGCAGTATACTGTATACTTCCTACAATGCTTCATATTACAGTAGTCCACTTGTATTTCACAGCATACAGAAATATACTCTATACAGATACATACTGCACCTTACATGCACCCACCTGTATGTTTTACAGTAAAATGTGTGTTCGCATAGTTTTTGTCTATGTGAAAGTGTGCGATGCATCACTGCATTTTTCCCCAGATAGGACTGCAAGATTACCTCAAACCGGTGGCAGAGGACGCCTTTTCACACCTCAACAGGAGGAGGCTATTTGCACCATGGTCCGAGCAAACAATGCCATGAGACTCAGGGAAATACAAAGGACCATTATAGAAGTCAACGATGTCTTTGAAAACATCCATACGGTCAGCATCTCAACCATCGACAGGGTGCTGCATAGAAACCAGATGAGTATGAAACAGCTGTACCGTGTACCATTCCAAAGGAATGAGGACAGAGTTAAGGAACTACGGTACCAGTATGTACAGGTAAAACATATATCTATATCTATGTAACTACTTTACAGCAACATTTTATAGTGATACATAGTACAGTAAGCATAAACTGCACACATTTCCATTGCTGTGGAAGGAACATGCAATATATGTACATTTTATGTCACTCTTCCTTACCAAAACGAATTCAACTGTGTGTTCTGGGATATAGTGTATAATGGAGTTGGAATCAAGTGAACCCTCTCACAACTTTGTATACGTGGATGAGGCTGGCTTCAACCTGACCAAATGCAGAAGGCGGGGTCGGAATATCATCGATCACAGAGCTACTGTGGATTTGCCAGGCCAACGGGGAGGAAATATCACCATGTGTGCTGCTATTTGGAGCATGGTGTCCTAACCCATATCCCCTTATAGGGCCATACAACACCCAGCATCTACTCAACTTTTTAGAGACTCTCTACAGGGCTCTCATCCCTGATGATGAGAGGGGTCTGTTTAGAGAGGATTTGCCAAAGTATGTGGTCATTTGTGATAATGTGAGTTTGCATCCATCAAACATCATAAGGCAATGGTTTGTGACCCACCTGAGGATGCTCATAGAATTCCTCCCACCTTATTCACCATTCCTTAACCCAGTTGAGGAGTTCTTTTCAGGATGGAGGTGGAAGGTGTACGATCGTCAGCCACACACACAGATGACTCTGCTGCCCGCAATGGATGCAGCATGTGAGGACATCACAGTAGACGCCTGCAGAGGATGGATAAGGCATTCCAAAAGATTCTTTCCACGTTGCATTGGAAGGGAAAATATCCGGTGTGATGTGGATGAGAATATGTGGGCCGACAGACAGGAACGTCTGGATGTGTAGAGACAGCACTAGAACAGTGCTGCGGGCAAGTTGTGCCTCAGGGGTGGTTTCCTGTGTTTCTTTCTAATTTAGTTGAAATTGATATATGCCATAGAACTGCAGCCTTGTGCATTTTCAATACAGTAACTGTCATCCAAACTGTAGCCTAAGTTTACATCAGATAATACTGTCCAAGTACACAGTTACATTGACAACATGCCTAAACATTTTGTCGACCTTGTTCGTTAACAATGACTTATCATTCTGATGACACTGACATGATCATTGGCATGAATATTTACTTTTGAGAGATGTACTAAGGATTTTTAGTGACTGACTAGCTTTAGAAACATATCTATTGTATATTGCAGTTTGTACAAATTGTTCTGAGAAATGCACTTATTATTTTGCACATGTTAGGGATGATGTGAAAAATGCACCAAAGCGACTGAGAAAAACTGTAAGACACCTTTTGATGACTGTCGTCAAATGACATAAAACCTCTAATATCTCTCTTTCTCTCTCTCTCTCTTTGTACCCTCATAATCCTTTTCAATGCAATGGATGGGGAACACTCTTGCTCTGTAGATATCACCATGAGACATCTATAACTGGTGAGCAATGATACAAATCACATAAAAGGAATTGAATTTGAGTCCTACGTGGAAAATTATGACATCAAACACACAGATTAAAGGGTACATTTTTATTAAACTAGTAAAAGCATTAGCTGATGTGTTCCTGTAGTATGTGGTGATATTCAGTGGCACGCTATTTATCGTCCCCTCTTTTTAATTGCTAGTCTGCGTCCCAAATGGCACCCTATTCCCTATATAGTGCATTACTTATGACCAGAGCCCTACGGACGCAGCCCCAGTCTGTCCTCAAGAGACAGTCATCCTGCAGGAACATCCATTTACCCCCTGCCCTCACAACTAATTGTGTTTTCTAATCACTGCACATTCTCATATTCTCATTATTGCCTGATTAAATATGGTCCGCAGGGCTTCCTAAATGGACAGAAATATTTAACAGAAAATACCCCTGACTTGCTCTGGAAGAGAAAACAAATATAAAGCATTGTGATCATAGAGGGGACATGTGATCTCTGTAAGAGCTAGCAGGTCCTGCTGCTGACAGGTATAATTAAAAGGAAAGTGGCTGCGGTGACAGGCAGGTAGAGCCGTAATGCCCCCTCAGTACTTGGCAGAACAACAGGTTGGCAGGAAACTGTACACCTGCTGGAGCCGTAATGGAGTGTTGACGACACCGGCCACCCAGTGAAAGACAACTCCACTTAAAATGCATGGAGAGCGATAGACACTATTGAGTGGACACAAAGTTTTGTTTGCATAAAGTGTGGTGCAGTGCTTCGCGGCAGGCCGAGCGTCTCTGGCTGTGTGTGTACAGAGGGTTTGGGCTGGGAACAGGGGATAAGGACGTTGCTGATTTAATTTATGTGAACAGACAAGTACTGTAGGCAGCCTCCTCCAGACTGCTATTTATATATGGAGGGGAAGGGCATATTCTCTCTCTCTCTCTCTCTCTCTCTCGCTCTCTCTGTCCCTCTCTGTGTCTTTCATAGACATAGTAATTTGTCCTGTCACCCTGCAGTCCTATTCTGGGTCTGGATCTCATTTTCATTCAACAGAAACACAGAACAAAACAACAAGTGAATGCAGTGACCTTGTGTCCAAGGAGACAGGCTGGTCTTCTGGTGCAGTGTGTATGTGTTTGTGCGTTAGTCACTTCAGAGATCCAGCTCTGCTGTGGCGTGGGAGGTGTATGTGTTTGTACAGGTGTGTGTTTGTCTTCACTGACCTTTCTGTCCAGTCAGGGACCTGGGAAAGAGATGCAGCTTGCATCAAACCGACAACTGGACCTCTCTCTTTCTCTTTCCCACTCTCCATTTACTATCGTTGAATTCCTAGCTCTATGCGTCTCATGCAGACCTTTTGAAACAGAGTGTCAGGGAGGCTCTTCTGGAATGCCTGAGTTTCTCTACGAGGCTAAGGAGGCTTCATTGTCCTAACTACAGTCTTTAACAATGCTGCTGGAACTCTGCTGCTTAGTATTCCTCTGTCCATTATATACAAATATCACTGTAAGGAGCCTCTCTGCATACAGGAAATAGCTTTCAATCTGAATTGCCCTCGCAACAGAAAAATCCTCCATGATTGAATAATTTGAGCTTTTCCTTTTCCACTTGAGGAGTCTTTCCTGTTGTGTAGTTATAATTCCCGGAGGAAATTGAAAAGAAAGGAAGTGTGGATAATGCTGAAGCATTAGGATCCTGCCGTTTCTATAGTTACCATGACACCCTAGTAGCAGCCTAAGCGCGGAGCTGCGAGAAAATTTGACCATGCAGTAGTTAATTATTTTTAGGTGGTTTTCATTGTTGTTTTTTAATCTGCTCTTTTGTTTTTGATAACACTGAGTTTTTCTTGCATATATCTGCCGTTTTTGAAGCACAGATTTGCAGATTGACTGACAGGTTAACACATTTTGGCTTGGCTAACTAGCTTCTGTTTGAAAAATGCGTCTGGATACAGTACCATCTGTTTTGTTTCACCTGGCCGCCAGTTCCTGATCCTTTGAGAACATCATTTCAGGACTGGCCTGAAGCGTGAGAGGAATGGGAGACGGAGGAATACAGCAGTGCTGAGGCAGAGAGCTCGTAGCGAGGACGACTGCCTACTATTCTGAACTGTGTGTGGTGATCTTTCTTGCGCCCAGAGCTGCTGAGGCATCAGCCAAGTGGGTGTTACACAGAGAGGAAGAGGAGAAATCCTGTAGCTATAAGAGCCTGGCTGGTCCCCTGACTTGCCCTCTACAAGATCACCAGCAGACTCCATCACCATCATCTACCATCCTCTGTCCAGCTCCCTTCGCTCAAGCCACGAACTGACCCAGTCTTCAGAGGATGCAGCTTTTAAATACTGTACATGGCCCCTATTGGTTGACCTGTCATGATATATTGCTTCTTTGTTTTTTTGCTTGAGATTCTACGATAAGATTAGATGAAAATGTTATAAATTATTATTGTCATTGTTATTATTATTAGGCTATACCTGAGCTGTATATATCTATCTAAGTAAATGGCTCTTAGCTGTACTACTTGTCAAGGCTTTGACTGCACTACAATTACACACCAGCTGTGGTGTGTGTGTGTGTGTGTGTGTGTGTGTGTGTGGTATTGCTAAATCTGCTTAATCAATTAATTGAGTTGTTTTGCAAGTCTAAAGCACCCTAATTAGGTGTCTAAACTGGTAGAATGAATATTTGTAATATCCAGTCTTATTTGGCAGTGTGTGCCCACGCGCCTCAGAGCATTTGAATGCGAGTGTGTGCATCATGATCTCCATTCTCATGCTAACAAGTTATTTGCCATCTGTGTGCGTGTGCAGGCCAGCATATCAAACAGGGGGGGCATTGTCGAACAGGAGGGCATAGTTTGTTTGTTTTTGTAGAGACTTATCATTGACGTGGATTGACTCACACAGTTGTATTCTAGCCAATATTATTGACCTATCCTGTACTGTAAATGATTTGCACAGTGGATACGTATGTTTGTGAGCAAACACCTTGTATTTGTTGACCCCCCGGGGCCCAGAGACTGCCATCAATTTGGAATAGACCCTTAGCCCATACTCCCTAGGCAGCTGTGGAGATCTTATGTAGATCTGAAGGAATTGAACATACGTAAATAGCAGGGTAAATATATTTAGTTTTGCCATATTGTTTTTACATACAGGTATCTGACCGATTGGGAATGTAGACTCCTTTATGGGCAGACACCCATTGCTGCTTCTATTCTCCTCTGCCTGAAGATATTCCAGGTACACCAGGTGACTTGTTAAAATCAAGGGATATTTGCAAATCACGGTCAAACCATGCAATGTGGGATGCAAGCTTTGGATTTTACTTTGATTCAGTACATGGAATGCAATACGTTTCAGATCAATGGTTGTCTTAGTTTTGTGTATATTTCTTGGTTTTTTGGAACTCAGTCAAAAACAAATTCCTGGGCCAAAAGCTCAGTGGGACTCTCCAAGATACAACCATCCATTCATTCAGGTCATATCGTATCGATCCAATAGTTTCAACGCAGATATGCATCGCGGACCCAGACTGCTTAATGAGTGTCTTATTGCTCTACTATAGCATCCCAATGTTCTGTAGCTATAGCTCTCTAACTACACAAGCTGATAATCCTTCCTTATCGGCCATGACATTTAAACAGGCATGAACAGCTATCTCCCAGACCCAGACCCAGCTTAGGAATCAGGTCTCTACAGCGATAACACTGATTGTAGATTTGCCTTAAAGCTTCAGCCCTTTAGAAGGTCTCTGTTATTCAGCCAGAAGACAGTCTTTAAAGGTGCAATCTCAGATCGGGGAATGTGATCAATTGCAGATTGTTGCTTTAATGGGCCCATAGACGTTATTAGGCTGCTTCTCATCACAACATTCACTTGGCAGTTCGATGATTGGGTGTGTGTAGAGTTAGAGTTACATTTATTAAAGTGTCACTCCACAATGATAAATAATTGACAATACAAAATATAGATTTAAAAAACACACTCAAATGGAGTTGAGACACTAAAAACAATCATAGTCATGCATGGTACAGTATTTCCTTTGCTGTCGTCTATAATCCGTGACATTATCTATGCATTATTGGTATCAGTTATTACGTCATCTATACACATGTATGGAAAAACAAAGTACAGTAGATAAAATGACCCTTAAATTGAAAAAGAAATCTATCTGTGTAACTGTGTAAGAGAGAAGGACCCTGACTACAGTATATGTGTAGAGAGATGTGGGCCCCATGAAGCACCTCAGGACTCAAGCAGGTAGAGGTAACAGTCACAGGACAACACATGGATAATGAAAAAAAAAATCATAATCCACTGTAGTACTTGACTGTTATTACATTGCAATAGAAAACTCAGTAGAAACCTTAGTAAAAGGTATTACAAACCTAGCCTATGTACTCAGAAACTGTCTGGAGGTCTTAATGATACTAAACGATTTACTATGAAAAAGCAATCAGGGCTGGAGTTATAGATTGGAAGTGCCATAATGTGTTGTGTGAAATATGGATTTCTTTCCCATCGTAAGGCCCGCCACACAAGGGATATGCTGTATATTAGAGGCTATGGTTAATGGTTGTTGATGTGCTGTTTATATTTCAGACCTGTTTTATTCCTGTCTGAAAGTGCCGCCACTAAGCAGTCTAATACTGAGCTCTCCATAATTGCTTCAGTGCGGTTGTTAAAAGATAAAAGGGGTTGTATACCATTTGAAATAAACCTGTGATTTTTTTGCTATAACAGGTGCCAGAGCAGTTCTCAGGTGGTTGGAAAAAAAGTTGTGGGCTAGATTCCTGCATAGGCCACATCTGAATATTGAATGTACTATTTGTAAGATATAAGCTTAGATATGTGTCTCATACATTACCATATTATGACCATTGGGAGTAAAACATCACCCCCACCTTATAGCTGTGTCTAGGGACAATGTTGTTATGATCAATGATACGATAACGTACACTGAGAATGACGGTGTTGGTTAAAGGTGAGTAGGGCTGGTTGTAAACTAAAGGACGTGTCTGTGTGGCCTGTTTGCCGTCTGTCAAATCTACAGTCAATCACAGGAATCCAAAGCAGGTCGGAAATGGAATGTTGCCCTGAGGAGAAGGGAGAGTACCACACAACACCCCCTGAGACTTACCACGGGTAGGAAGAGGTTATAACGAAAGTGGACCATCGTCATTACTGGTTACCCCATGGTCAAATGACTGGTTTTACTTATAAGTGCTCCTTGTCGAATGTCCATTTAGGTAGTATGTCATGTGAATTTGACTTGGTCTTTATAAAATCCACTGGTTGCAGGTTGCAGTCTACGTCAACCCCTCCAACATTTGCAAACAGAGTAGTTCAGGTTTTGACCCCACTACTGAAGCCTCTGGCAACAAGCTTGATGTATTTATAGTTTTGCCTTGGTGAGGGGGAGAGGGAGGAAAGAGAGGGATAGATAAATAGATTGGGGGAGGAGATGCGATAACAAAGACGCTTTGTGTGTAGGTACGTCACGGATCTCTGTAATGTCCTTCCATTGCGAAAAAGGCTTTCTGGGGCAGAGATTCTGTCTGTGTTATGTTGTAGGCATTTCAGTAGAAAATGAAATTGGTCTGTGAGTGAATTTGTGAGTTGGAGGTGACCTCCATTCAGTTGAGTGCAGCTCGGTTCAGCTCAAATCAAATCAAATTTTATTTGTCACATACACATGGTTAGCAGATGTTAATGCGAGTGTAGCGAAATGCTTGTGCTTCTAGTTCCGACCATGCAGTAGTATCTAACAAGTAATCTAACAATTTCACAACAACTGCCTTATACACACAAGTGTAAAGGAATGAATACGAGTATGTACATATAAATATATGGATGAGCAATGGCTGACCGGCATAGGCAAGATGCAGTAGATGGTATAGAGTACAGTATGTACATATGAGATGAGTAATGTAGGATATGTAAACATTATATAAATGGCATCGTTTAAAGTGGCTAGTGATACATTTATTACATCCCCTTTTTAATTATTAAGTGGCTAGAGATTTGAGTCGATGGCCGAACGGCATAGGCAAGATTCAGTAGATGGTACAGAGTACAGTGTATTTACAGGAACAATGGTGGCCCTCTTGAAGCATGTGGGAACAGCAGACTGGGATAAGGATTGATTAAATATGTCCGTAAACACACCAGCCAGCTGGTCTGCGCATGCTCTGAGGACACGGCCAGGGATGCCATCTGGGCCGGCAGCCTTGCGAGGGTTAACACGCTTAAATGTATTACTCACGTTGGCTGCTGTGAAGGTGAGCCCGCAGGTTTTGGTAGCAGGCCTTGTCGGTGGCACTGTATTGTCCTCAAAGCGAGCAAAGAAGTTGTTTAGTTTGTCTGGGAGCAGGACATCGTGGTCCCGGACGGGGCTCGTTTTCTTTTTCTAGTCCGTGATTGACTGTAGACCCTGCCACATTACTCTCATGTCTGAGCCGTTGAATTGCGACTCTACTTTGTCTTTATACTGACGCTTAGCTTGTTGGATTGCCTTGCGGAGGGAATAGCTACACTGTTTGTATTCAGTCATGTTTCCGGTCGCCTTACCCTGGTTAAAAGCAATGGTTCACGCTTTCAGTTTTGCGCGAATGCTGCCATCAATCCACGATTTCTGGTTGGGAGAAGGTTTTAATAGTTGCAACGGGTACAACATCACCGATGCACTTGCTAATATACTCTCTCACCGAATCAGCGTATACATCAATGTTGTTGTCTGATACTGTCCGGAACATATCCCAGTCCACGTGCTGGAAGCAATCTTGAAGCGTGGAATCAGATTGGTCGGACCAGCGTTGAACAGACCTAAGCACGGGCGTTTCCTGTTTTAGTTTCTGTCTGTAGTCTGGGAGCAACAAAATGGAGTCATGGTCAGACATGCCGAAAGGAGGGCGGAGAATGGCTTTGTATGCGTCACGGAAGTTATAATAACAATGATCCAGGATTTTACCAGCCCGGGTCGCACATTCGATATGCTGATAAAATTTAGGGAGCCTTGTTTTCAGATTAGCCCTGTTAAAATCCCCAGCCACAATAAATGCAGCCTCAGGATATGTGGTTTCCAGTTTACATAGAGTCCAATGAATTTCCTTCAGTACCGTCGATGTGTCAGCTTGAGGGGGGATATATGCGACTGTGATTATAATCGAGGAGAATTCTCTTGTTAGATAATGCGATCGGCATTTGATTGTAAGGAATTCTATGTCAGGTGAACAAAAGGACTTGAGTTCCTATATGTTGTTATGATCACACCACGACTCGTTAATCAAAAGGCATACACCTTCTTCTTACCAGATAGATGTTTGTTTCTGTCGGCGCATTGCGAGGCTCAGGCCTTCTCTTCAAGGGGAAGGGAGAAGTCCGTTAGTCAACTCAAAGATCTTGGTCATACAGGTTAAAAAGACGCATGTTCTGTTCATTTCTCTCTTGCTCTTCACTTTCCGCATATTCACTATGCACACACAAGTCAATGCACACACATGTACAATGAAATGTCAAAACCCAACAATGCAATAATCAATAATACTAGAAAAAACGCACAAGAAATAAGAAGAAATATGAAAAACACAATAAGTAAGTTAGCATACTATATACAGGGTCAGTTCCAATATCATATATACAATGTGCAGAAATACTGGAGAGATAGAGGCAGATATGTATAAGGTTACTAGGCAACAGGATATAAGATAAACAGAGTAGCAGCAGCTTGTATGTGAGTGGGTGTGAGTACGTGTGTGTGAGTAATCAGATGACGTGTGTGTGTGCGTGTGTGTGTGTGTGTGTGTGTGTGTGTGTGTGTGTGTGTAGGGCCCTGTGAGTGTGTAGGGCCCTGTGAGTGTGTAGGGCCCTGTGAGTGTGCATAGAGACAGTGCAAAAATACAAATAAAAGGTCAATAAAGATACAAGGTTAACTCAGTCTGTGTAGCTATTTTGTTAAATATTGCTTGTGCTAGAAGCTGTTCAAGAGCCTGTTGGTGTTAGACTTGGTGCACCGGTAACACTTGCCGTGCGGAAGCAGAGAGAATAGTCTATGGCTCGGGTGGTTGGGGTCCAAGTGATGTACTGGGCTGTCTGCCCTACCCTCTGTAGCGCCCGTCCGGAAGTCCTGGATCCAGTTGCAGAGGGAGGTGTTCAGACCCAGAGTCCTAAGCTTGGTGACGAGCTTGGAGGGGACAATGGTGTTGAACGCTGAGCTTTAGTCAATTAACAGCATTCTCACATACAGTTGAAGTCGGAAGTTTACATACACCTTAGCCAAATACATTTAAACTCAGTTTTTCACAATTCCTGACATTTAATCCTGGTAAAAATTCTGTCTTAGGTCAGTTAGGATCACCACTTTTTTTAAGAATGTGTAGAGATAATAGTAGAGAAAATTATTTATTTCAGCTTTTATTTCTTTCATCACATTCCCAGTGTGTCAGAAGTGTACATACACTCAATTAGTATTTGGTAGCATTGTCTTTAAATTGTTTAACTTGGGTCAAACGTTTTGGGTAGCCTTCCACAAGCTTCCCACAATAACTTGGGTGAATGTTGGCCCATTCCTCCTGACAGAGCTGGTGTAACTGAGTCAGGTTTATGGGCCTCCGTGCTCACGCATGCTTTTTCAGTTCTGCCCACAGATTTTCTATGGTATTGAGGTCAGGGCTTTGTGATGGACACTCCAATACCTTGACTTTGTTGTCCTTGAGCCATTTTGCCACAACTTTGGAGGTATGCTTGGGGTCATTGTCCATTTGGAAGAACCATTTGCGACCAAGCTTTAACTTCCTGACTGATGTCTTGAGATGTTGCTTCAATATATCCACATCATTTTCTTTCCTCATGATGCCATCTATTTTGTGAAGTGCACCAGTCCCTCCTGCAGCAAAGCACCCCCACAACATGATGCTGCCACCTCCGTGCTTCACGGTTGGGATGGTGTTCTTCGGCTTGCAATCCTCCCCCCTTTTTCCTCCAAACATAACGATGGTCATTATGGCCAAATAGTTCAATTTTTGTTTCATCAGACCAGAGGACATTTCTCCAAAAAGTACGATCCGCTTTTTTTTGGCGGTTTTGAGCAGTGGCTTCTTCCTTGCTGAGCGGCCTTTCAGGTTATGTCAATATAGGACTCGTTTTACTGTGGATATAGATACTTTTGTACCTGTTTCCTCCAGCATCTTCACAAGGTCCTTTGCTGTTGTTCTGGGATTGATTTGCACGAAAGTACGTTCATCTCTAGGAGACAGAATGCATCTCCTTCATTAGCGGTATGACGGCTGCATGGTCCCATGGAGTGGTTGAAAAACAATCCATTTATTGGCGCCGACAGAGATGGCAGCCTCGCTTCACGTTCTCAGGAAACCATGCAGTATTTAGTTTTTTTATGTATTACTTCTTACATTGTTACCCCGGGAAATATTAAGTTTTATTACATACAACCGGGAGAAACTATTGGATATAAGAGCAACGTCAACTTACCAACATTGGGACCAGGAATACGACTTTCCCGAAGAGGATTCTCTGTTTGTTACCCCAACTAGGACAATAGACTGGATAGCACCCGACGACTCAAAACAACGGCGGCGCCAGAGAAGAGGGAAACGCGCCGGTCTTTTGGTCAAGCTACATCGACGGGCGCATCGTGCACCTCTCCCGAGTATTTTAATCGCCAATGTTCAGTCTCTGGACAACAAAGTAGACGAAATCAGATCAAGGGTTGCCTTTCAGAGAGACATCCGAGACTGCAACGTTCTTTGCTTCACGGAAACATGGCTCACTCAGGACATGTTATCTGAGTCGGTACAGCCACCTGGTTTCTCCACGCATCAGCTACCGACAGAAACAAACATCTATCTGGTAAGAAGAAGGGTGGGGGTGTGTGTCTTATGATTAACGAGACGTGGTGTGATCATAACAACATACAGAAACTCAAGTCCTTTTGTTCACCTGACATAGAATTCCTTACAATCAAATGCAGACCGCATTATCTACCAAGAGAATTCTCCTCGATTATAATCACAGCCTTGTACATCCCCCCTCAAGCTGACACATCGACGGCACTGCAAAAAAAAAATTTAACTCTAGGTAAATTGGAAACCACATATCCTGAGGCTGCATTTATTGTGGCCGGGGATTTTAATAAGGCTAATTTGGTAACAAGGCTCCCGAAATTTTACCAGCATATTCGAATGTGCCACCCGGCCTGGTAAAATCCTGGATCATTGTTATTCCAACTTCCGTGATGCATACAAGGCTATTCTCCGCCCTCCTTTCGGCAAGTCTGACCATGACTCAATTTTGTTGCTCCCAGCCTACAAACAGAAACTAAAATAGGAAACGCCCGTTCTCAGGTCTGTTCAACGCTGGTCCGGCCAATCCGATTCCATGCTGCAAGATTGCTTCGAGCACGTGGACTGGGATATGTTCCGGATAGCATCTGACAACAACATTGATGTATATGCTGATTCGGTGAGCGAGTTTATTAGCAAGTGCATTGGTGATGTTGTACCCATAGCAAATATTAAAACCTTCTCCAACCAGAAACCGTGGATTGATGGCAGCATTCGCGCAAAACTGAAAGTGCGAACCACTGCTTTTAAACAGGGTAAGGCTACCGGAAACATGACTGAATACAAACAGTGTAGCTATTCCCTCCGCAAGGCAATCAAACAAGCTAAGCGTCAATATAGAGACAAAGTAGAGTCACAATTCAGCGGCTCAGACACGAGAGGAATGTGGCAGGGTCTACAGTCAATCACGGACTACAAAAAGAAAACCAGCCCCGTTGCGGACCATGACGTCCTGCTCCCAGACAAACTAAACAACTTCTTTGCTCGCTTTGAGGACAATACAGTGCCACCAACACGGCCTGCTACCAAAACCTGCGGGCTCTCCTTCACCGAAGCTAATGTGAGAAAAACATTTAAATGTGTTAACCCTCGCAAGGCTGCCGGCCCAGATGGCATCCCTGGCCGTGTCCTCAGAGCATGCGCAGACCAGCTGGCTGGTGTGTTTACGGACATATTCAATCAGTCCCTATCCCAGTCTGCTGTTCCCACATGCTTCAAGAGGGCCACCATTGTTCCTGTTCCCAAGAAAGCCAAGGTAACTGTGGTAAATGACTATCGCCCCGTAGCACTCACTTCCGTCATCATGAAGTGCTTTGAGAGACTAGTCAAGGATCATATCACCTCCATCCTGCCAGACACCCTGGACCCAATCCAATTTGCTTACCATCCCAATAGGTCCACAGGCAGCGCCAATCGCAATCACACTGCATACTGCCCTAACCCATCTGGACAAGAGGAATACTTATGTAAGAATGCTGTTCATCGACTACAGCTCAGCATTTAACACCATAGTTCCCTCCAAGCTCGTCATTAAGCTCGAGAACCTGGGTCTCGACCCAGCCCTGTGCAACTTTGTCCTGGACTTCCTGACGGGCCGCTCCCAGGTGGTGAGGGTAGGAAACAACATCTCCACCCCGCTGATCCTTAACACTGGGGCCCCACAAGGGTGCGTTCTCAGCCCTCTCCTGTACTCCCTGTTTACCCATGACTGCGTGGCCAAGCACGTATCCAACTCAATCATCAAGTTTGCTGACGACACTACAGTGGTAGGCTTGATTACCAACAACGACGAGACGGCCTACAGGGAGGATGTGAGGGCCCTCGGAGTGTGGTGTCAGGAAAATAATCTCTCACTCAATGTCAACAAAACAAAGGAGATGATCGTGGACTTCAGGAAACAGGAGAGGAGCACCCTATCCACATCGAGGGGACAGTAGTGGAGAAGGTGGAAAGTTTTAAGTTCCTCGGCGTACACATCACGGACAAACTGAATTGGTCCACCCACACAGACAGCGTGGTGAAGAAGGCGCAACAGTGTCTCTTCAACCTCAGGAGGCTGAAGAAATTCGGCTTGTCACCAAAATCACTCACAAACTTCTACAGATGCACAATCGAGAGCATCCTGTCGGGCTGTATCACCGCCTGGTACGGCAACTGCTCTGTCCACAACCGTAAGGCTCTCCAGAGGGTAGTGAGGACTGCACAACGCATCACCGGGGGCAAACTACCTGCCCTCCAGGACACCTACAGCACCTGATGTCACAGGAAGGCCAAAAAGATCATCAAGGACAACAACCACCCGAGCCACTGCCTGTTCACCCCGCTATCATCCAGAAGGTGAGGTCAGTACAGGTGCATCAAAGCTGGGACCGAGAGACTGAAAAACAGCTTCTACCTCAAGGCCATCAGACTGTTAAACAGCCATCACTAACATTGAGTGGCTGCTGCCAACATACTGACTTAAATCTCTAGCCACTTTAAACATAGGAATTGGATGTAACAATAGCCACTTTAAACAATTTTGTATATAATGTTTACGTATCCGACATACTCATATCAAATGTATACACTGTACTCTAAAACCATCTACTGAATCTTGCCTATGCCGTTCGGCCATCGACCCAAATCTCTAGCCACTTTAATAATTATAATTGGATGAAATAATGTATCACTAGCCACTTTAAACAATGCCATTTATATGTTTACATATCCTACATTACTCATCTCATATATATATATATGTGTATATGTGTATATACTGTACTCCATACCATCTACTGCATCTTGCCTATGCCGGTCAGCCATCGCTCATCCATATATTTATATGTACATACTCGTATTCCTTCCTTTACTCTTGTGTGTATAAGGTAGTTGTTGTGAAATTGTTAGATTACTTGTTAGATACTACTGCATGGTCGGAACTAGAAGCACAAGCATTTCGCTACACTCGCATTAACATCTGCTAACCATGTGTATGTGACAATCAAATTTGATTTGATGGTGTTTATACTTGCGTACTATTGTTTGTACAGATGAGCGTGGTACCTTCAGGTGTTTGGAAATTAATCCCAAGGATGAACCAGTTTACCATTTTCTTCTGAGGTCTTGGCTGATTTCTTTTGATTTTCCCATGATGTCAAGTAAAGAGGCACTGAGTTTGAAGGTAGGCCTTGAAATACATCCACAGGTACACCTCCAATTGACTCAAATGATGTCAATTAGCCTATCAGAAGCTTCTAAAGCCATGACATCATTTTCTGGAATTTTCAAAAATGTTTAAAGGCACAGTCAACTTAGTGTATGTAAACTTCTGACCCACTGGAATTGTGATACTGTGAATTATAAGTGAAATAATCTGTCTGTAAACAATTGTTGGAAAAATTACTTGTGTCATGCACAAAGTAGATGTCCTAACCGACTTGCCAAAACTATAGTTTGTTAACAAGAAATTTGTGGAGTGGTTGAAAAACAAGTTTTAATGTCTCCAACCTAAGTGCATGTAAACTTCCGACTTCAACTGTAGGTGGGTGAGGGCAGTGTGGAGAGCAATTGAGATTGCGTCATCTATGGATCTGTTGGGGCAGTATGCAAATTGGAGTAGATCTAGGGTGTCAGGGATGGTGGCGTTAATGTCTGCCATAACCAGCCTCTCAAAGCACTTCATGATTACAGAAGTGAGTGCTAAACGGCGGTAGTCATTGAGGCATGAAGCCTTAGAGTTCTTGGGGACAGGAATGATGGTGGTCATCTTAAAACATGTTGGGATTACATACTGGGACAAAGAAAGGTTGAAAAGTACCGTGAATTTGCCTGCCAGCTGTTCTGCGCATTCTCTGAGAACGCGCCCTGGAATACTGTCGGGCCCCACGGCCTTGCGGGTGTTGACCTGATTAAAGACCTTCTTAAGACCTTTCTCACAGCCCCGGAGAGCGAGATCACTCAGTCCTCTGGGTTGGTGACGGTCCTCACACCCGGCACGATGTTGTTGCTGTCAAAGCGTGCATAAAAAATGCATTGAGTTCGTCTGGTAGAAAGGCATCATTGGGCAGATCACGGTTGGGTCTTCCTTTGTAATCCTAGACCGTAGCCCCTGCCACATGTAGCAGACATCAGATCCTGTGTGATATGATTTCACCTTATTCCTGTATTGTCCTCTTGCTTGTTTGATGACTCTGTGGAGGTCAAAGCGGGACTTCTTGTACTTATTCCCTGTCCTCGGCAGTAGCCTCAGGGTTGTTTCCAGTAGCTCCGTGTGCGGTAGTACTGTCCTTTAGTTTAGAGCCAACTTCGATGTTAATCCAAGGCTTTTAATTGGGGAAGCAGCGAACCCTCACTGTGTGGACAACGTCGACGATGCATTTTCCAATGAAGCCGGTGACGGAGGTGGTTAGCTCGTTAATGTTACCGGCGAAGTCTCGAAACATTATCCAATCAGCGCTAGCAAAGTAGCCCTGTAGCATAATCAGGAGGACGGAAGCAGGAGGAAGCAGGAGTATGGAGTCATCTTATTTGCTGAATGGCAGATGAGGGAATGCCTTGTATGCTTGCTTTAGGATTAGGATTTTATCGACGCTAGAGGCGTTGGAGCTGTGCTGATTAACGTTGGGCATCACGTGTCTTAGTGATGCGGAATTAAAATCGCCGGCAACCAGAAAAGCAGCCTCTGGATGTAAGTTTTCTTGCTTGTTTATGTACAGTTCGTTAAGTGCCAGCTTATTATTTTTCTTGTCCTGAGGTGGAATGTATACATCAGTCACAATAACAGCTAAAAACACCCTCGGGAGGTGGAAGGGTCGGCATTTGACCATCAGGTATTCCAAGAAAGGTAAACAGTGGGTCGACACTTCCACCACGCTGGAGTTACAACACCAGTTGGTGTTGATGTGGAGGCAAACCCCTCCCCCCCTAGATTTCCCAGAATCCACTGTCCTGTCCACCTGGTGAATGAAGAATCTATTGAGTTTGATCGCCATGGGGGAGAGAGAGCCATGGGGGAGAGAGCCATGTTTCAGAAAAGCGAAGAATATTGCTGATTCGAGAGTCCTGTTGGTAGCAAATCCACCATCGGAGGTCATCCATCTTATTATCAAGTGATTGTACTGTACATTGGCCAGTATATGGAGTGAATAGATGGCCGGTTTTCCCTTCGCCTTAATCTCAACAGGAACCCCCCCCCACACACACACACACACACACACACACACACACACGCCTCTGTAATGCCGGCGTTTCCTCTTGGGTAACCCGGAAATTGGGTCAGAATTACAGAGACAGCCCAGAAGTTGAAGCCGTAATTGGGGTAAGTAACTGCCGATCTGATGTTCAAAAGTCGTTTTTGGTTGTAAGAAATAATAGTGGATACATTTTGTGAAGATAAAGTAAAAATTAACTTCAAAATAATGATAAAATAGCCAAGTTGGGTCGGAGCTTGCAAACTGGTGGCCATCCAGTACAGTGCCATTTCACGTCTTGAAACAAACGCAGGTAGGCATGTCAACATAAAAGCTCAAATACACAAACACCCACACAAACATATGCTCATACACATGCACAAACGCACACACAGCCATCTGTAACCTAGTCATACCCTATTGATGCCTCTGAACTCTGCCGACTCCATAGTCCTCAAACTGTATCCGAGGAGGCATGAGATTCTGAAGGAGCTGAGATGTCCTCCACACACTGCCTCAAAGACTAACTCAGTGGGCTTTCCCTCACTTTAACCAAGCAGCCTGCTCCACTGCAAAATACGAATGTGTTACCTCAGTCATACAGGTAAAATAAGAGGCAGGCATCCCCGTAGGGCTTCTCTCTACCCCCCAGCCTTAATGCTGCATAGTAGATGGTGTGTGAGGACTGTTAAATACTCCTATATGTGACTGCTCTCTCGCATTTTCTGTTTTCTAGGGAGACTGTTACTTTTTTTCTAGGGAGCCTGTTAGTTGTCCATTACAGACACTGTCTTTTCTGGGCTGTCAGAACTGCTCATCACACACACACACACACCCACACACACACGTTCATGCACACAAGTGACCGCAAATGGTCATTCTCTCCAGCACTTGACTGATGCCTCTCTGAAAGAGAGAGGGGGATGAATAAAGTGCTCACCATTAAAAAAAGGAGAGAGAAAGAAAGCAAGGGAGGGTTTACTGGGCCTGGAGAGCTGCTGGATGAGAGAGACATAGAGGGATGGGTCCTGGCCTGTCTCCAGTCACTGCAACACTCTCACAGTCATCTGAGGAAGCGAAAGCTATACAGAGCTACGTAGCAGGTTACTGTGTAGAGAACAGCCTTACAATTTAACGTACAGTAATTCAATATTAAAGAAGCATTTTGAATTGAACTTCAGTTCACTGTGGTTAAACATGTCTTGCACATTGATCCTGAGGGTAACCAACCAGATTGTCTGTGATTAACAAAGTTAATTTCTTCACTGAGCACCAACCCACCCACCCACACAGTGATTAACATTACCATTTCCACACTGCTCCTTGGTTAGCATACCACGTCTGCAATGCTGTGATGCCCAGGCATGCTGCTAACTTGTAGTGACACTCACTGGGAGGCTACTGTATACAGTAGGTGGGACTCTTCAAGGCTGCTATTAGAGGATGGGAGGAGAGAGGGGGGAGGGAGAGAGGAGAGAGAGTGAGATTGTGGGGTAGAGAGAGGATGGAGATAGGAGAGAGAGGGGGAGAGAGAGATATAGGAAGTGTGTGGGGTCATGGAGGCTGATTAAGATCTCTGCACTGCAGCGTCAATGTTTCATTCATGATTAAGTAGAGCTAGTGCACCAATTAGGCCATACACCAATCTCTCTCTCTCTTTCTATTGCTCTCTTCTCTTTCCTCTCCACTCTCTCTCTCTATACACACACACACACACACACACACACACACACACACACAAGCGTCCCGCTGAGGGATGCTGCCACATTGTAATTAGTCATGCTTCACAGGTGAGGTGCTTATTAGTTATTAGGTACTGCTCCGACTGATAACACAACCACAATCATTAGAGTCTGCAGCTTCTCTCACACACACACACACGCACGCACGCACGCAAGCCAAATCTGATCACAACTCTATCCTCCTGATTCCTGCTTACAAGCAAAAACTCGAACAGGAAGTACCAGTGACGCGCTCAATACGTAAGTGGTCTGATGAAGTGAATGCTAAACTACAGGACTGTTTCACAGACTGGAAAGTGTTCCGGGATTCATCCGATAACATTGAGGAGTTTGCCACATCAGTCACCGGCTTCATTAATACTGTAAGTGCATCGACGACCTTGTCCCCACAGTGACTCTACGTACATATCCCAACCAGAAGCCATAGATTACAGGCAACATTTGCACTGAGCTAAATGTATGAGCTGACGCTTTCAATGAGCGGTACACTAATCTGGACACTTATAAGAAATCCCGCTAGGACCTCTGATGAGCCATCAAACAGGCAAGCGTCAATACAGGATTAAGATCAAATCCTACTACGCCAGCTCTGATGCTTGTTGGATGTGGCAGGGCTTGCAAACTATCACAGATTACAAAGGGAAACCCAGCCTTGAGCTGCCCATTGACGCCAGTCTACCTGATGATCTAAAAACATTCATAAGGCCGCGTGGCCAGATTTATTACCAGGACGCATACTCAGAGCATGCACTGACCAGCTGGCAAGTGTCTTCACTGGCATTTTCAACCTCTCCCTGACGCTGTCTGTAATGCCTACTGTATATGTTTCAAGCAGACCACCATAGTCCCTGTGCCCAAGAACACCAAGGTAACCTGCCTAAATGACTAGTGACATAGCCCTCACATCTGTACCCATGAAATGCTTTGAAAGGCTGGTCATGGCTCACATCAACACCATCATCCCCGACCCCCTGGACCCACTCCAATTCGCATACCGCCCCAACAGATCCACAGATGACGCAATCTCTATTGCACTCCACACTGCCCTCTACCACCTGGATAAGAGGAACTCCTATTTGAGAATGTTGTTCATTGACTACAGCGCAGTGTTCAACACAATAGTACCCTCCAAGCTCATCACTAAGCTTAGAACCCTGGGACTGAACAGCTCCCTCTGCAACTGGATCCTGGACTTCCTGACGGCCACCCCAAGGTGGTATCGGGAGGCAACAACACATCTGCCACGCTGTCCCTCAACATGGGGGACCCTCAGGTGTGAGTGCTTAGTCCCCTTCTGTACTCCCTGTTTACCCACGACTGCTTGTCCGCGCACGACTCCAACACCCTCATTATGTTTGCTGACAACATGGAGGTGGTAGGCCTGATCACCGACAATGATGAGACAGCCTATGGGGAGGAGATCAGTGACCTGCCACTTTAGTGCCAGGACAACAACCTTTCCCTTAACGGCAGTAAGACAAAGGAGCTGACTACAGGAAACGGAGGGCCGAGCACGCCCCATCCACATCGACGTAGCTGTAGTAGAGCGGGTCAAAAACGTAAAGTTCTTCAGTGTCAACATCACTAAGGAATTAACATGGTCCACACACCCCAAGGGTTGTGAAGAAGGCACAATGTCATGGGCCCTCAGATCCTCAAAAAGTTATACAGCTGCACCATTGAGAGCATCTTGACTTGCTGCATCACCACTTGGTATGGTAACTGCTGGGCATCCGACCACAAGACACTACAGAGGGTAGTGCATACATCACTGGGGCAGAGCTTCTTGCCATCCAGCACCTCTATACCCGGCAGTGTGAGAGGAAGTCCCTAAAAATTCTCAAAGACTACAGCCACTCAATTCATAGACTGCTCTCTCTGCTACCGCACGGAAAGCGGGACCAATGCACCAAGTTTGGAACCAACAGGACCCTGAACAGCTTCTACCTCCAATCAATAAGACTGCTAAATAGTTAACCAAATAGCTACCCAGGATATCGACATTGACCCCCTTTGCACTAACTCACATACCCTGCTGCTACTGCTTATCATCTATCCTGTTGCCTAGTCACTTTATCCCTACCTAAATGTACATATCTACCTCAGTTACCCCTCCACATCGACTCGGTACTGGTACCCTGTGTATATAGCCTTGTTATCGTTAGGCATTGTGCATTTATTCCTTGTATTATTATCTTTCTGCATTGTTGGGAAGGGCCCACAATAATTTCACTGTTAGTCTACACCTGTTGATTACAAAGCATGTGACAAATACTATTTTATTTGATTTTGATGCACAAACACAGAAAGGAGAGAGAAACAGGTCTGGCTGCCAGACTATCCAACACCTGTAGCTCTCAACTACAGCTTGTGTATTCCAATGGTAAGACTATGTGAACCTTTAGTGTAGTATAGATTCTTCACCTCACCATGCGTTTCATCTGGCTCCTAATAGTCCTCTTAGTAGTAAAAGGCATAGTTGAATATAGGGCCTTCACAGAGACACAGTGAGTTCACACAGACCGAACCGGTTCAAGGCTACATTAATAATGAGTTCACTCAGACAGGGTCTGTTTGCCAAATGGCACCCTATTCATTATATAGAGTGCTACCTCTGACCAGGTTCCATAGGCCTCTGGTCAATAGTAGTGCACTACACTCTTAGAAAAAAGGTTTCCAAAAGGTTTCTTCAGCTGTCCCCATAGGATAACCCATTTTGGTTCCAGGTAGAACCAGTTTTGGTTCCAGGTAGAACCCTCTTGGTTTCCATGTAGAACCCTCGATAGAAAGGGGAACCAAAAATGGGTCTTCAAAGGGTTCTCTAATGGAAACAGAACCCTTTTAGGTTCTTGATAGCACCTTTTTTGCTAAGAGTGTACAGTACATGGTGAATATGGTGCAGTTTCAGCTGCAACCAGGCTACATTAGTTAGTTCAAATCAAATACCATTTTATTGGTTGCATACACATATTTAGCAGATGTTATCGCGGGTGTAGCGAAATGCTTGTGTTCCTAGCTCCAACAGAGCAGTAATATCTAAGTATTTACAACAATACACACAAATCTAAAAGTAATATTAGGGTAAGCTATGTCAGAGTCGGAAGTTTAAATATATATATATATACACTGATCAAAAATATAAATGCAACATATCAAGTGTTGGTCCCATGTTTCATTGAGCTGAAATAAAAGATCCAGTGTCTGTGTTCTTTTGCCCATCTTAATCTTTTATTTTTATTGGCCAGTCTGAGATATGGCTTTTTCTTTGTAACTCTGCCTAGAAGGCCAGCATCCTGGAATCGCCTCTTCACTGTTGAAATTGAGACTGGTGTTTTGCGGGTACTATTTAATGAAGCTGCCAGTTGAGAACTTGTGAGGCATCTGTTTCTCAAACTAGACACTCTAATGTACTTGTCCTCTTGCTCAGTTGTGCACCGGGGCCTCCCACTCCTCTTTCTATTCTGGTTAGAGCCAGTTTGCGCTGTTCTGTGAAGGGAATAGTACACAGCGTTGTACAAGATCTTCAGTTTCTTGGCAATTTCTCACATGGACTAGCCATTTCTCAGAATAAGAATAGACTGACGAGTTTCAGAAGAAAGTTATTTGTTTCTGGCTGTTTTGAGCCTGTAATCTATCCCACAAATGCTGATGCTCCAGATGCTCAACTAGTCTAAAGAAGGCCAGTTTTATTGCTTCTTAGATCAGCACAACAGTTTTCAGTTGTGCTAACATAATTGCAAAAGGGTTTTCTAATGATCAATTAGCCTTTTAAAATCATAAACTTGGATTAACTAACACAACGTGCCATTGGAACACAGGAGTGACGGTTGCTGATAATGGGCCTCTGTACGACTGTGAAGATATTCCATAGCAAATCAGCCGTTTCCAGCTACGATAGTCATTTACAACATTAACACTGTATTTCTGAACAATTTGATGTTATTTTAATGTACAAAAAGTTTGCTTTTCTTTCAAAAACAAGGACATTTCAAAACTTTTGAACGGTAGTGTACATATGAAATGTGTAAAACTGTATCTAACCATTATTAAAGTGACCAGTGGTCCATGTCTATGTACATATTTAACAGTCTGATGGCCTTGAGATAGAAGCTGTTTTTCAGTCTCTCGGTCCCGGCTTTGATACACCTGTACTGACCTCGCCTTCTGGATGATAGTGGGGTGAACAGGCCGTGGCTCGGGTGGCTGAGGTCCTTGATGATCTTCTTGGCCTTCCTGTGACACCGGGTGCTGTAGACGTCTTGGAGGGCAGGCAGTGTGCCTCCGGTAATACGTTTGGCAGACCACACCACCCTCTGGAGAGCCCACACAGACAGGCACTTCACAGGGACAACATTAAATTAACATGGAGAGCTGGAGTGCTAGAGCTGAGAGAGTGATCTGCTGGAGAGAGTTGTAATCAGAGTGACAGACAGTGTTGACTGTGCACTTTTCATGACATACAGTGGATACTATTTGAACGATGAGCTCACATAATGCTGTAGACATGTATTTCAATGATAACGTTGTATAACGGCTGTGTGTGTGTATGTCTTTACTAGATGGTAGCCTACAGCTGATGTTGAGTTAAACAGCGTGACCATGTCTCCCTCACCATGTCTCCCTCTAAACCACAGATTGTCTGGTGGTGGAAAAACACATGGCTGATGATATTAACAGATCTAGGATCAGATCAGCATCTCCGAATTCTAACCTCAACCATTTGGTGTAAAACAACCAAACTGTACTCGGAGGTAACTTCAACACATTTTGATGACAACAGCCTATTGGGAGGAGGTAAGTGATCTGGCATTGTCGTCCCAGGACTACAACCTCACCCTCAAAGTCAGCAAAATAAAGGAGTTGAGTGTTGACTTCAGGAAGCAGAGGAGGGAACATGCCCTGATCCACATCAACAGAACTGCTATAAAAGAGTCAGCAGTTTTAAGTTAAGATTTGGCATGGATCAAAAACACAGCCACTCTTGTCAAGAGGGTGCAACAGCGTCTCTACTTCCAAACGCAGCTGGAAAAAAATTGGCATGCCATCCTGGGTCCTCTCAAAATACTACCGCTGCACCATCGAGAGTGTCCTAACCGGTGGCGTCACGGCTTGGTACAATAATTGCTCTGTCCATGACCGCATGGCCTTCCAGCGGGTGTTGAAGACTCCTCAGTACATCACTGGGACAGTTATCCCACTCATCCAGGACACAGTGCCTGAGGAATGTCGGCAGCATCATCAAGGACCTCACACACACCCCAGCCACAAGCTGTTCACTCCCTTACCATCGGGCAGACGGTATCGGAGCATGAGGTCTGATACCAAAAGGCTCAGAAAAAATGTCTATCTACAAGCCATCAGACTGCTGAACACTCAAACTGGACTGACCACCTGCACCGACTCTCCACACCTTAGCACACATGCACTCACTTGCACACACACCAACATTGTCACACCCTGATCTGTTTCACCTGTCTTTGTGATTGTCTCCACCCCCCTCCAGGTGTCGCCCATTTTCCCCATTATCCCCTGTGTATTTATACCTGTGTTCTCTGTTTGTCTGTTGCCAGTTCTTTTTGTTTCGTCAAGTCTACCAGCGTTTTTCCGTCTGCTCCTGTCTGTTGATTGTTCCTGTTTCCTACTTTTCACGGTGTTGACCATTCTGCCTGCCCTGAGCCTGCCTGCCGTCCTGTACCTTTGCCCCACCTATCTGGATTACTGACCTCTGCCTGCCCTTGACGTGTCTTTTGCCTGCCCCTGTTCGATCAATAAACTGTTGTTACTTCGACATTGTCTGCATCTGGTTCTTACCTGAAATGTGATAAACATAGATATATTGTACACTCATCCACACAGAGACACACACACAAACATACATGCATGCTACATACAGTGCACATCACAGCTGCTGCTATGTGACTCTTAATATGATTGCTAAATACCGCAAATCCTTGTTTGCTCCATGGCTCAGGCGGCCAAGTGGACACAAGGCTGTTTGGCTCATCTCAGTCACAAAGAGGAATAACTTTGCAGCTGTTTCTGATTAATAAGCAATGTCATGCTGGTGGGTGGTAACATTAAAATAAAGCCCTAAAAAGAAACGTAGGCTGAAAAGAGTGGGCAGTTCAGATTTGTCACTTTAAGCCCAAATACATTAATATCTTACCTTGACGAAAACAATTTACTGACTTAAATCGTTGTGCAACATCGTGGGTAAGCTCTGGCCATCGTCTTCCAGCTGCAAAAATGTAATTTCTACTGGTGTGGTAACACTTGTCCCCTCAAAACACGTATTGATATTGTATTATACATTGTGCCTTCCTGCATTATACTTGTGCTAAAATCTTTATTCTATTCTACTGCCATTTACTTTATGTTCTTATTCTTATCTTTTCTTATTTCTTATTGTTGTTGCATTGTTGAGAAGGAACCTGCGAGTAAACATTTTGTTGGATGGTGTTTATCATGTGTACATAGGACTCATACAACTTGAAATGTGAAACTAGATGCACACTTTAAAGCCAATACTTTGCCTTCAGGGAGTGTGTCTGTGTGTGTGTGTGTTATAATCATAAGTAAATAGCTAACAATATTAGAGAGTTGGTCCTTAATGCAATTAAAAGTTTCATTCTTGAGAGCAGAATAGATATGACAGAACAAACAATTATCAACAGGTGTAACCATTGACTTGCGGCCATATTCAAATCTTTGAAGATGGCGCCGACAGAGATGGTCGCCTCGCTTCGTGTTCTTAGGAAACTATGAAGTATTTAGTTTTTTTATGTATTATTTCTTACATTGTTACCCCAGGAAATCTTAAGTCTTATTACATACAGCCGGGAAGAACTATTGGATATAAGAGCAACGTCAACTTACCAACATTACGACCAGGAATATGACTTTCCCAAAGAGGATCCTCTGTTTGGACCACCACCCAGGACAATGGATCGGATCCCAGAAGCCCGACCCAAAACAATGGCGCCGTAGAAGGGGCAGACAGAGCGGTCTTCTGGTCAGGTTCCGTAGACAGGCACATCGCTCACCGCTCCCGAGTATACTACTCGTCAATGTCCGGTCTCTTGACAACAAGGTAGACGAAATTCGAGCAAGGGTTGCCTTCCAGAGAGACATCAGAGATTGTAACATTCTCTGTTTCACAGAAACATGGCTCACTCGGGATATGTTATCAGAGTCGGTACAGCCACCCGGTTTCTTCACGCATCGCACCAACAGAAACCAACATCTCTCTGGTAAGAAGAAGGGCGGGGCTGTATGCCTTATGATTAACGAGTTGTGGTGTGATCATGACAACATACAGGAACCCAAGTCCTTTTGTTCACCTGACCTAGAATTCCTTACAATCAAATGCCGACCGCATTATCTACCAAAAGAATTCCCTTCGATTATAATAACAGCCATGTATATCCCCCCCCAAGCAGACACCTCGACGACCCTGATAGAACTTCATTGGACTCTATGTAAACTGAAACCATACATCCTGAGGCTGCATTTATTGTAGCTGGGGATTTTAACAAAGCTAACCTGAAAACAAGGCTCCCTAAATTTTATCAGCATATTGAATGCGCGTCCCGGGCTGGCAGCATTCTGGATCATTGCTACTCTAACTTCTGCGATGCATACAAAGGCCTTCCTCGCCCTCCTTTTGGCAAATCTGACCACGACTCCATTTTGTTGCTCCCAGCCTATAGACAGAAACTAAAACAGGAAACGCCCTTGCTCAGGTCTGTTCAACGCTGATCCAGCCAATCGGATTCCACACTTCAAGATTGCTTCCATCATGTGGACTGGGATATGTTCCAGATAGCCTCAGACAACAACATTGATGTATACACTGATTCGGTGAGCGAGTTAATCTGTGATGTTGTACCCACGGTGACTATTAAAACCTTCCCCAACCAGAAACCGTGGATTGATGGCAGCAGTCGCGCAAAACTGAAAGTGCGAACCATTGCTTTCAATCATGGCAAGGCGACCGGAAACATGACCGAATACAAACAGTGTAGCTATTCCCTCCGCAAGGCAATCAAACAAGCTAAAGCGTCAGTTTTAAGACAAAGTAGAGTCGCAAATCAACGGCTCAGACACGAGACGTATGTGGCAGGGTATACAGTCAATCACGGATTACATAAAGAAAACCAGCCCCTTTGCGGACACCGACGTCTTGCTCCCAGACAATTTAAACAACTTCTTTGCTCGCTTTGAGGACATTCAGTGCCACTGACACGGCCTGCTACCAAAACCTGCGGTCTCTCCTTCACCGCGGCCAACGTGAGTAAAACATTTAAACGTGTTAACCCTCACAAGGCTGCTGGCCCAGATGGCATCCCTAGCCGTGTCCTCAGAGGATGTGCAGACCAGCTGGCTGGTGGGTTTACGGACATATTCAATCACTCCCTATCCCAGTCTGCTGATCCCACATGCTTCAAGAGGGCCACAATTGTTCCTGTTCCAAAGAAAGCTAAGGTAACTGAGCTAAATTACTATTGCCCCCGTAGCACTCACCTCCGTCATCATGAAGTGCTTTGAGAGACTTGTTAAGGATCACCTCCACCCTACCTGACACCCTAGACCCACTCCAATTTGCTTACCGCCCCAATAGGTCCACAGACGACGGAATCGCAATCACACTGCACACTGCCCTAACCCATCTGGACAAGAGGAATACCTTTGTAAGAATGCTGTTCATCGATTACAGCTCAGCATTTAACACCATAGTACCCTCCAAACTCGTCATTAAGCTTGAGACCCTGGGTCTCGACCCTGCCCTGTGCAACTGGGTCCTGGACTTTCTGACGGGCCGCTCCCAGGTGGTGAGGGTAGGAAACAACAGAAGGTGGAAAGTTGTACGTTCCTCGGTGTATAAATCACGGACAAACTGAAATGGTCCACCCACACAGACAGCGGTGGTGAAGAAGGCGCAACAGCGCCTCTTCAACCTCAGGAGGCTGAAGAAATTTGTCTTGTCACCGAAAACACTCACAAACTTACAGATGCACAATCGAGAGCATCCTGTCGGGCTGTATCACCGCCTGGTACGGCAACTGCTCCGCCCACAACCGTAAGGCTCTCCAGAGGGTAGTGAGGTCTGCACAACGCATCACCGGGGGCAAACTACCTGCCCTCCAGGACACCTACAGCACCTGATGTCACAGGAAGGCCAAAAAGATCATCAAGGACAACAACCACTCGAGCCACTGCCTGTTCACCCCGCTATCATCCAGAAGGCGAGGTCAGTACAGGTGCATCAAAGCTGGGACCGAGAGACTAAAAAACAGCTTGTATCTCAAGGGCATCAGACTGTTAAACAGCCATCACTAACATTGAGTGGCTGCTGCCAACATGCTGACTCAATCTCTAGCCACTTTAATAATAAAAAAATTGGATGTAATAAATGTATCACTAGTCACTTTATATAATGCCACTTTATATAATGTTTACATACCCTACATTACTCATCTCAAATATATATACTGTACTCTATACCATCTACTGCATCTTGCCTATGCCGCACGGCCATCACTCATCCATATATTTATATGTACATATTCTTATTAATTCCTTTACACTTGTGTGTATAAGGTAGTTGTTGTGAAATTGTTAGATTACTTGTTAGATATTACTGCACGGTCGGAACTAGAAGCACAAGCATTTTGCTACACTCGCATTAATATCTGCTAACCATGTGTATGTGACCAATAAAATGTGATTTGATTTGAAATAATTAATTTCAAACTAGCTCTAATCTCACCTCTCCCAGCCCTGGTGCCTCAAACAAAACACGCAAACACACATTCTCACAATCAAAGAGCCAGCACAACACAAGGCCACGGTCGAAGGAGAGTGATCGATTGTGGTAAGATTTCCTCTGTGGCTAAGGTGGAATGTGTATGTGTATTTGTGTTTGTGTGTGTGTGCGTGTGTGTGTTTGACCCTGCATGCCTGTGTGTGTGTTTGACCCTGATGTATAACGTCTGGGTAGGGTTACACATACATGCACGCACACACACACACACTCTTCTGCTTGACCTGACCCTCCTCTCCTCTCTCGCTCCTCTCCTTCCGCCTCTCTCGTCCCTCTCCCTGGGTTTCTCTCCTTCTCTCCTCATCTCAGTGTGTGAGATGGGGTTCTGACAGTAGCAGTCACGATCTTAATCAATGAGAGTATCGATGTAGCTCTCATCTCTGCTGTACCCGGGGTCAACGAATTGGAACCCCACTCCCACATTGTCCTTAGACAGTGTGTGTGTGTGTGCTTGTGTTGTGTACGTGTGTCTGTACATGTCCCAGGCATTAGACAGTGGGACAGCACCTTGGCAGTGAACTCTGCCTCCAATCAATTTTGTTCTCCATCAGAGACGATTAATTGAAATCCACTTATTTATTATTTTCTTATTGAATTTCTGTCCAAGGTGAGAGAACACCTAAATAATGTGTTTCAGGACAAGCTTAACCTCAGGGGAGTCCTGCCATCATAGTGTGTAGAAATCCAGTGTCATGCATTTATATTAGCTGATGTCTTATTGGACAAGCAGGGGACATTTACAAAGTGTCTAGTAGGATACAGTAGCCATAATGATCAGTTTGGGGAGGCAGAATCTCTTTGGTCAACTAAGATCAGAAGGCTGGGTCGTACATTTACATGTTATATTTCCCTACAGGTCCTGCTCTTTGATTCATCAAAGTATTCACAGGAGTTTTACAACATCTCAAACTTTGGGCAAATGGAACACTGGTATTTCAATGAGCTAAATTATTTACAGCTGAGGGACTCTAGTAGAAGCTGTAAGAGACCACTGCAGTGAAAAGGGCAACTTTATCATTTCATGATTTTATGGAGGTGATCTGCAGTATCTGGAGAGCAGGGGGAATGTACATGACCACTTTATAAGAGGAGACTTGGCATGGTCAGACTACCAAGGGACCTCTCATTTTACAGTTTAGTGCATAGTGATGACATCTGATGAGTGCATAAAAGTGCATTGCACTAAAATAGATCTCTGTATATCTGCATTCTCCAGTTTGGTGTTCAAAGCAGCGACACACCATTGAGTGTACTCTTATTATACTTAGATGTCAAAGGCAAACAAATGTCCCTGTTCACTGACAGTGCCACCAGGTCAAGGGTCCCTTTAAGGCAGCGCCCCGCACCTCTCTGATTCAGAGGGGTTGGGTTAAATGCAGAAGACACATTTCAGTTGAATGCATTCAGTTGTACAACTGACTAGGTATCCCCTTTCCCTTTCCTTTCCCTTCTAAGAGGTCAATTACACCCTCTTATACCTCTATAACCCGACATAACCATGCTTACTCTGCCCACTCTGTTGTGAAAGCACAAGCTTTCCACTTACAAAGCTAGCATCATTGATGGTTGGCTGGTATTTGTACTCCTATTCCCTATATATAGGCCCTGGTCAAAAGTAGTGCACTGTGAAGCTAATAGTGTGCCATTTGGGATGCAGACTCTGTGACTCCCTCACTTCCCTCCTCTGTCAGGAGTAGTGTGAAGAGAGCAGACGGTTTGTCCATCCACTGAGCATCTGTACTGACCTCATCGGAGCATCTTCCTAACTCACTCTTTGTGTTATTATGAAGCTGTCCAAAGTAAATTGTAACAGGAAAAGAAGAAAAACAACTAAACGAGAAGCATTCATTATTGAGCTGTCATAGTTGGTCCTCCTGGTCTTGCCAGAGTGGGAACGCATCAGTAGTTTACGGTGGCACCACTACCACAGGTTCTCTCTTGAAGCGTAACTTTGTCTCTAAAGTGATTTGTTATTTATGACTCAATGCAGCGTTGCTTTGTAGGAAACCCAGAATGCTCAGATAGCTCTCCAAAAGGAAAGTGTATGATGGACTAACTGGTTCCAAGTAAATAATGGTAAGGAGGCCTAGGCTGGTTTCCTCTTCAGATCCTTAGTAAACAGCAGATGATAGTTAAAAGCACTCAGCAGGAGTGTGTCACCTCTCTGTACTCAGAAAATGTGTAATTTCTCTAGTGAAAGTGTCCATTACTGCTTTCTTCATACTTTCAAGGTAAGTGCCCATCATGTAGACAAGACACCACTGGGGTCATTTCTCTCTGTGGCCCCCAACATGAGCTCGGGTGCATCACAATACTCTTAAGTGGTTTCTTCTCCTCATCTCCTCTCCTTCATCTGCAAGGATGTGAAAGTACTAACCCGTATGACACCTAATGCTCGCTGATTGAATGCCCCCCATGGTAGTAGCCAATGACATTTCGACACATCACACAGGCTTGGAATGGCAACCAGACGCTGACAACACTGGCATGTCGACGTGTGTGTTTGGTGTGATGGTGTGTGTTTGTAAAGGTCTACGTGTATTTACGTATGTCCGTTCAGCTTTTATAGTCTTTTTCTCTCTATTGACACAAGCCTTGGCTGTATCCTGCAGATCAAAGAGCACTTAAAAGGCTGGAGGCAAACGTCCACTGAATGTTAAAGTCATGGTTGTGAATGGGGTGCGTGTCATGAATTTAAATCTCATGGCAATCGTACAGGCAATAGGATTCTGTCCCTCTCCCCATCTCCATGGGACTTACATATAGAGCTTTGAAATGCATGAGAGACAGAGGGTTTCTATGTGGGAGAACAGTTTTGATCCACAGAAAGCAAGGAAGCGCTGTCTTTGCTATGCCATGTAGAGGTAGAGAGAGAGAGGTAGAGAGAGAGGTAGAGGTAGAGAGAGAGAGAGAGAGAGAGAGAGAGAGAGAGAGAGAGAGAGAGAGAGAGAGAGAGAGAGAGAGAGAGAGCAAAGCTACAGATTATGACTAAATGGTGGAGAGGTAAATTAATATGTCGAAAATAAACCAGCAATGCTATATGATTTTTATTACATGGCAGAATCAGACAACTAGGTTAAGTTTCTATTTTAGCTTCCCTAATGTCTTTCCTCTAGCTGGGACAAAAAGTTAATCGCTTCCCAGTTATTATACTCTGGGGGGGAAATAATCGTTTTTCTTCTGGAATGGAATGTGTTTTACACATCTGTAAATGACAGTCAGATAATATTTCTGGAGATGATTGAGGACCTGGCTGTGCTGGAAGCTGGAGTCTGTATTTAAATCTGTGGTCTGGAGTCTGCACACACACACACACACATACACACACACATACATATACAGACACACTACACTCTAGACCACAGACAGAGAAGAGACAGAGTGGGGAAAGGAGAGGGAGGGGAGAGGAGAACAGGGCCATCTTTAGGGGCGTCTGGACAACTAATTACACTGTGGTTATATATCCATCTTTCTGTGTGTGTTGCTGTGTAAGACAGGCAGTCTTTCAGCATATGTATAGAACTACATACTGGGAACATGCAGAAAGCATTGATGAACAAGTTCTCATCTTGCAGGTAGAATTCAGCTCATAGCGAAAGCTTCAAACTATTGCAGATGAAAGGGTGGTCGTACCCTGTGGGGTTTAAACGACAGTTCCAACACCTCACCTTATGAGGCCCAGAAGCAGAGAGAAGCCAAAGGCACACACAGTGGTGTAAAGTACTTCGCTAAAAATACTTTAAAGTACTACTTAAGTAGCTTTTTGGGGTATCTGTACTTTAATGACTGTTTATATTTTTGACAACTTTTACTTCACTACATTCCTAAAGAAAAGTATGTAATTTTTACTCCTTGTTACATTTTAGCAGGACAGAAAATGCTCCAATTCGCACACTTATTACAGTTTTTTTCCAACTGCTTACACACGTTTTCAAAACTGTCTCCTTTTTTCAAAATTCTACACACAATTCCCAAAACTGCACACACAAAATGCAAAATGCCTCACATCTCCTTCAAAATGTAACACTGCATTCAAAATGCCATAAACACATGTCAGGATGAAGCATTTGCACTGCTTTCATAATAGTACATTTTTGGATATACCATGTAAACACTGTTGTTTTAAATCTAAAGCTCTTTGGTCTTTCATAGGCTTATATCTACATTTCAATACAATGTTCTACAGTGAAAGTAATCTGCTGAGAGAGGTAACAAGTACACTGTAAACACCAATGCAATGTAGAAACAGAAAATATTTATTAGGCCAAACATTACTGTTGTATGCAGTGTCACAGGCCGGCTCATAGCCTGTGGCAAAAATGAGGGGACACGAACAACAGGTATAGGCCAATCAAAAGGGTTCTTTATTATAAGCCAAAAACTATTAATTTTAAACAAAGAAAAAGGAATGAGGTGTAAAAATGTCATAATGTAAGGTATATGTAAAGTGCAGGGATGCAGGGATGCGTGAACATGACTGAGTGGAAACTACATAAAAGCAGAGAGAGAGAGAGAAAAGTGATTAGTGAAGCATACCCTGAACCCAGGTGGCTCCAATCACTAACGACCCTCCTCTGCCTGCAGGAGGAACCGCCCCTGCAATGCAGAGGAGGGGCCGTAGCATACAACAAAACCATAAACATATGTAAACCAAAAGTATATTCTTTAGAATACAGTAAAGAACACAATTGTGTGTGTGGGGTCCCGGGGGCAGTCCAGGAATAGGTAGGGGGCAGTCACCAGTGCTAAGCTACGCTTCATCTCTTCTCCGGCCTGGGTCTGGCCACAATACTTCGATCCACATCACAAGATACGTTTTCTCTTGCCAAACATCGAGGGAAGTATCTCCTAGCATGGCGTATCCAACCTTGGACAGAGGCAACCTCTATGTCCCCACATGCGTCCTCCATTGCCTGGAGAAGCGGCATGCGGGCATAGGGTTGGCGATCATACACTTTCCAGCGCCAGGCTGAGAAGAATTCCTCTATGGGATTTAGAAAAGGTGAATATGGGGGTAGGTACAAAACTACAAATTGTGGATGGGTGGCAAACCAGTTTTGGACAAGAACAGCCCGGTGAAAACTAACGTTGTCCCATAAAACCACAAATCTAGCAGGCTCCTGATCTGGATCAGGGACAAGCATTGTGTAAATTGCATCCAGAAAAGTGAACATATGGCCGGTGTTGTACGGACCCAGTGTGGCATTGTGATGGAGGACCCCGTTTTGAGTGATGGCAGCACACATAGTTATATTACCCCCACGCTGTCCAGAGACATTGGTAATTGTTATTTCATCGTCACTCGGTGCCGTTGGAGGATGCGTTGTATGGTCGACAGGCTTACAGCATTGATGTTGTTAAATATGGTGTCATTATTCAAGATATGCTCTCTTATCTCTCGAATCCTAATTGCATTGTTGGCCAAAACCATATTTATAATTGCAGTCTCTTGTACATCTATAAACAAGCATCCTCGTCCTCCATGATGTCTTTGCCTTTCCACTCTGTACAGAATTCAAACACAGTATGTGTTCAGCATAGGAACTGTAAACAATGTACAAAAAAAGGTAGTACAGCATGATAACCAACCTCATTCATTCAATGCAGTGCAGTAAATGGATGGCTTAGAGTTACAAATGTTTATGCAATACTATGCAGTCATACGTATTTTACAGTACATTACTGTAATGCTAAAGTAGTCATTAGATAGTTGCATACCTGTTCTCATTTCTGAAGGTTCGAATTATGGACGCCACTGTAAATCGACTCAAGTTGGGCTGGACTCTCAGTCCAGCCTCTCTCATGGTCGAACCGTGGTTGATCACATGATCAACAAGTGTTGCCCTAATCTCATCAGAGATGGCTCTCCTTCCTTCTCTTCTTTGCCCTCGTCCTCTTCTTCCTCTTCCTCTTCCTCCCCCCTCCTACTCCTCTTGCTCTCTGTCCATTGTTGGCATCCATTGTTCAAAACAGGTAATCTGACCTTTGACCTATTTATAGGCCTATACTACAGTAAAGCAGTGATTGGTTAGTGATCAGTTAAGCTATTAGTGTTTGCACATGTGAGGAGTGTGTGTGTGACCTGGTGAATAAGTGTAGCATTTTGATTGGTTGTGTTTGGAAAAGGAAAGCAAGTCACTTCCTGTTAGATTTTTGTGTTTTAGGTAGAGAATTGTGTGTAGTGTTTTGAAAAAAAGGGTTTTATGCAATTGACAACTGAGTCAAAGGCTGAGAAATACCTTATGGTTTTGGATATTTGGTGTGTAGTTTTACACTTTGAGTGAGAGGTTTCAAAAATCGTGTGACATGAAAAGATTTTGTGTGTAAGCAGTTGGAAAAAACTGTAAGAGAACATCCCTGGTCATCCCTACTGCCTCTGATCTGGCGGACTCCCTAAACACAAATGCTTTGTTTGTAAATTATGTCTGAGTATTGGAGTGTAACCCTGGCTATCCGTAAATAAAACAAAAAAATATAATTGTGCCGTCTGGTTTGCTTAATATAAGGAATTTAAAATTATTCGTACTTTTACTTTTGATACTTAACTATATTTTAGCAACTACATTTACTTTTGACATTTGTGTATATTTAAAACCAAATACTTTCAGACTTTTATTCAAGTAGTATTTTACTGGGTGACTCACTTTTACTTGAGTCATTTTCTATTAAGGTATCTTTACTTTTAATCAAGTATGAGAATTGAGTACTTTTTCCACCACTGCGCACACACACACACACACACTCACACACACACACACACACACACACACACACACACACACACACACACACACAGCTTTCCCAGGGGAACAGCTTTAATCACAGAGGTTCTCTCTCCAGCTAGTTGGAGCTGTGTGAGGGAACCGGTCTGTAACAGGTCTGTGAGGTCTGGGTACATGGCATGCAAACCATCGGAAAATGGAGCTGCCACACTACGACACAGGCTAGAACCTGCCTCCTCTTTATGAGTCATTCCATCAAACTACAACCTGTCAAGAGTAATAACTCACCAAATACATACACTACATGACCAGAAATATGTGGACACCTTATTCCAAAATCATGGGCATTTATATAGATTTGGTCCCGCCTTTGCTGCTACAACAGCCTCCACTCTTCTGGGAAGGCTTCCACTAGATGTTGGAACATTGCTATGGAGACTTGCTACCATTCAGCCACAAGAGCATTAGTGAGGTCGGGCACAGATGTTGGGTCGGTAAGGCCTGGCTCACAGTCGGCGTACCAATTCATCCCAAAGGTGTTTGATGGGGTTGAGAATCAGAATCATCTAGAATGTCATTGTATGCTATAGCATTAAGATTTCCCTGTTATGTGAGCTTGTGTGGCCTACGACTTTGTGGCTGAGCCGTTGTTGCTCCTAGACGTTTCTACTTCACAATAACAGCACTTACAGTTGTCCGGGGCAGCTCTAGCAGGGCAGAAATTTGAGGAACTGACATGTTGGAAAGGTGGCATCCTATGATGGTGTCATGTTGAAAGTCACTGGTCTCTTCAGTAAGGCCAGTCTCCTGCTAATGTTTGTCTATGGAGATTGCATGGCTTCGTGCTTGATTTTATACACCTGTCAGCAGCGGGTGTGGCTGAAATAGCCGAATCCACTAATTTGAAGGGGTGTCCACATACTTTTGTATATATAGTGTACATGTACATACAAAATATAAAAGGAAAAGGTCAAACAAATAAGAATCACAGAGCTGAATAATATCCTTGACTCCAATAACGTTTCCCCTCCAAATCTTAATACAATCATTCTTAATGTCCCTGGACAGTCCCTGGACAGTGGTCAAAAACATGTTAAGAACATCTCTTTAACCACCGCGGACAGTCAATTGCCCTCCAATTTCACTTTGAATCTCATGCATGATAACAAAAGACAGAGAGCTATGATTAGCCATGGTGTGTAGAGAGGCTTTAGTTAAAGGGGGAAATTAGCTCTTAACAAGAGGAGAGAATAGGGAGCGTGTGTAGGGCATTTGTACCACTCAGTACCACTGCAGAATGAGTCTATGTAATTCCTCTATTTACATAAGGGGTCATAATGAGCACGCAACTCCATTAATCTTCCCCCAATTTAATTAATATTTGTGGTGACAGGATATTTCCTGTAGGAACCATTATTATATAACACAGCTGATGAAACAGGCCAGGGCTGAGCAGGCTAATAAGCACTGAGCCTGTAGTTAGTTGATGATATGGATTGAAGCTAAATACAAATCAATTAAAAACAAAAACATATTTTTAAGTGAGCATAGGCATTGGTTTGAAGGAAATTTAAATTGGTTTCTGTTTTTTTCTTCTCTCTGGAAAATCAGCTGTTAATATTAAATAAATAATAACAACTACATTATTTCTTTTGCCATTTGTCATTATTGTTTACTATTACTTATCTTTTATTGCTGTGTTATGCTGTATTATAATGCTGTATTATAATGTTGCATAATCACCTTCCGGTGTAAAAACCATGGAAATTAAAAACAAAAAAACAATGTTTTAAGTGAGACAAGGCATTGGTTTGAAGTCGAAATATCTAGGAAATTCACGAGTACCACAATGCCTATTCCACCCATGCTCTACCAAGGTTTTCCATCACACAACCTTGACCTACTACAGTAGCTATGTTGGTATTGTACTTCAAATTATGTGTAGGCAGGTTGTTTAGGATTAAAATCTTCTCAAACAGTCATTGTCAGAAATTATACAAAAAGGTAGCACATCATTGTTTCTTAATGGACATAAATGTGGACTTTATGGACGCTATAGTCTGGTTTTAATCTGAAGTCTAGAATTTGAACTAGGTAGCCGCAAGAAACACTCTTAAAACTCAATTGCGAACGACCCTGTTAAAAAATCCAGAATGTGGTTCTCGGTAAAGGACGGACAGCTCATGGTGAGCGGCGGGAGTGTATTGTGTATCTTCATTCAAGTTGATTTTCAAATTTTCATTGAGATCGTTGATTTGAATTTAACAGATTTGAGATAAACCAATACCTATATAGACACAACTATCGTCACATCTATAATGTCAATGAATGAAGCTAGCTAGGTGAGGAATGGAACTTGATGTCAACGGTATTGAGTGAAGCTAGCTAGTCAAGCTAAGGAACTTGATGTCAATAGTATGGAGTGGCAAGCTTGTGAAAATTTGTTCTTAACTGACTTGCCTAGTTAAATAAAAAATAGTTACAGATGAGAACTTTCTTAGTAGATAAAAGGGTCTACAGTTCACCATGATGTATTCTATAACTAGGCAAGTCAGTTAAGAACAAATTCTTATTTACAATGCCGGCCTACACAGGCCAAACCCGTACGACGCTGGGCCAATTGTGCACCACACTATGGGACTCCCAATCACGGCCGGTTGTAATACAGCCTGGTTTCGAACCAGAGTGTCTGTAGTGACACCTCTAGAGATGCAGTGCCTTAAACCGCTGCTCCACTCGCTGCGTCACAGGCTTCATCAATAAGTGCATACATGAAAGCCCACTACGACAAAACATTAAGAACACCTTCTTAATATTTATTTGCACCCCCCTCTTTTGCACTCAGTACAGCCTCATTTCGTCAGGGCATGGAATATACAAGGTATTGAAAGGGTTCCACAGGGATGCTGGCCCATGTTGACTCCAATGCTTCCCACAGTTGTGTCAAGTCGGCTGGTTGTCCTTTGGGTGGTGGACTATTCTTGACGCACGTGGGAAACTGTTGAGCGTGAAAAACCCAGCAGCGTTGCAGTTCTTGACAGAAACAGGTGTGCCTGGCACCTACTACCATACCTCGCTCAAAGGCACTTCAATCTTTTGTCTTGCCCATTCACCCTCTGAATGGCACACATACACAATCCATGTATATTAAAATTAAAACGTATGTAAAAACATGGAAATAAATTAATCCGCCATCATTAGTACAATGGAAAAAACAAATTATCTATTATTGAAATAGCATGGGCGACTGAGAAAAACAAATTGGTACAATTTAAGGTCAAGTGGCAAATAACAATGCAGACACTAGGGATGAGGGTGTGAGCATGCGGGTCTGGGCAGATGAGATGTAGTCGTTGTTTGTGTGCGTCTGTAAGTTTTTGTTTGAATGTTTATGTTTGTATTTGGTGTAAAATATATATATATATACTATCAAGGCACAAGGTGAGACTCAGATGCAGACACAGGAGGCAGATGGTTGGAGTCTTACAATGTTTAATAATCCAAAGGGGTAGGCAAGAGAATGGTCGTAGACAGGCAAAAGGTCAAAACCAGATCAGAGTCCAGGAGGTACAGGGTGGCAGACAGGCTCGTCAAGGCAGGCAGAATGGTCAGGCAGGCGGGTACAAAGTCCAGAAACAGGCAAGGGTCAAAACCGGGAGGACTAGAAAAAGGAGAATAGCAAAAGGAGTACGAGAAAAACACGCTGGTTGACTTGACTAAACATACAAGATACACTGGGGAAAATAAGCGACACCTGGAGGGGGTGGAGACAATCACAGGGACAGGTGAAACAGATTGGGGCGTGACATATACATATATTAGAAAAATCGAACATTTTGTAAATAATATGATTAATATAATTTTAAACACTTCTACATTCATGTGAATGCTACCATGATTACGGATAATTCTGAATGAATCAAATCAAAACAAACTGTATTTGTCACATGTGCCGAATAAAACAAGTGTAGACCTTACCGTGAATGGTTACTTACAAGCCGTTAACCAACAGTGCAGTTCAAGAAGAGTTAAGTAAATATTTACCAAATAAACTAAAGCAAAAAATTATAAAAAGTAACAAAATAAAATAACAATAGCTAGGCTATATACAGGGGGTACCGGTTCCGAGTCAATGTGTGGGGGTACAGGTTAGAGGTAATTTGTACATGTAGGTAGGGGTGAAGTGACTTTGCATGGATAATAAACAGTGAGTAGCAGTAGTGTACAAAGCATAACCCACAAACGCATAACGACACAATACAAACACACTACACAAACAACACATGGTGTCAAGACTTCCTCCGAAGTCGGTCCCTCTTCTTGTTCGGGCGGTGTTCGGCGGTCGACGTCACCGGTTTTCTAGCCATCACCGCTCCCTTTTTCGTGTGTCTATTGGTTTTGTCTCTATTGTACACACCTGTTGTTCATTTGCTCCCAATCACGCTCCTGCTTATATTCCTCTTTTTCCCCTCTTCCCCTTGTGCGTGATTGTTATTTTGTAATGGTTATTTTCTCAGTCTGTGTACTGAGAGCTGGGATTATTCCTCATTGTTCCGGGTTGTTTATTTTCGCCAGTCTATTTTGTTCGTGTGGGTATTTTGCAGCACCAGATTTATTTTGTATTTTTCTGGTGGTTTTATTAAAACTTCTTAGGGAGCGTTGGGGCGCTAAACATGCATCAATATACAAGTGTTTCATAGTCATCAAAAGCTCTGCTTCTTGGCAATATCACAGCGTTGTCAGATTTCAAAAAGGCTTTACGGCGAAAGCACCTCATTTGATTGTTTGAGGGTAGCACCTAACATATTTCTTCCATTACCATAATTGCATAAGCCTCCACGGTTCACAGAAAACACATTTCACAGCGAAAACAAATCAATTACCTTTTGAAGAACTTCTGCTGAGGGCTTCCAAAGTGTCCAACGAAGACAATCCATGGTTCTTTTGTTAGAAAAAGTAATGTATTATATCCATAAATCTCCGTTTGGTTGGCGCGTTATAATCAGAAAAAATAGCGTTGACTCCTCCATTGAAACGTGAAGAGAACTCGTTCAACTTATACCTATAAACTTGTCCAAGAACAATCAAACATCATTGTAAATGTATTCTTAGGAACACTTTTATGTATAAATAGCATAATATTTCAACCGGAATATAAACTGGGCGCAAACAAAGGAAAAAAACAAAGAACGTGCCTGCCGGGAGCGCGCATTTTCTTGTAAGGACATCTGTGGGGGCACTTCCTTATTCCTCTTCTTCTCTGCTCTAAAAGCATCTAAAAAGAATCAGAACACTTTCTCGAGACTGTTGACATCCAGAGGAAGCGAAAGGTACTGCATTCATATGCCCTTATAAGGGCATTTTCATAAGGGAGGGGCTATAAATGAGGCAATGTGTCAAAACCACTTTTTCCAGGACAGAAATTCCTCGGGGTTTCGCCTGCCATATCCATTCTGTTTTCCTCACAGACAAATTGTTAACACTTTTAGAAAATTCAGAGTGTTTCCTATCCAATGGTACTAAATATGTGCATATCCTATTTTCTGGGCCTGAATGGGAGGCATTTTACTTTGGGCACGCCAGGGTCTCCAAAACGGTCACCTCGTGCGCTGCTCCCAAAAACGTTACATTTTACCTTCACACGCATCTCAACTTCCTGCGCTTGACTCCTTCTCTCCTACATAACCACAGCCTTAACACATGCATACACATTACACACACGCACACACACTTTTACACTCACCATTTGCTGCTGTTGCTACTCTTATTACTCTTTTTACTCTTATTATTATCTATCCGGATGCCTAGTCACTTTACCCTGCCAAAATGTACATATCTAGCTCAAATACCTTGTACCTCTGCACATTGATCTGGTGCTGGTACTCCCTTGTATATAGCCCCATTCTTGTGTATTTAATGTTATTCCTCTTGTGTTATTATTATTAATATTTGTTTTACTCTGCATCGTTGGGAAGGGCTCGTAAGCAAGCATTTCACGGTAAAGTCTACAGCTAGAGCCATTATCAAGAAGTTTGGACCTCTTGGTGTAAAGGTTAAGGTGTTGGCTTGATAGTAGCTGGACCTGGGTTCAAGTCCCAGTTGGGGCTACCACCTGAATTTGCTACAATGTATTCCTCACATTACACTAAATCCAGTGTTATTGTTGCTGCTTCTTCAGTCGAAGAAAAAGGGATCGTTCTCTTATCATCCTTGAGTGCCTGTGTTTGTTCCCTGGTAATATGGGTTAGTCTCTCAGCTCTACATGAACAGAAGCATCAGTCGGTAACAGCAGATCAGTAGTCTCAGTCCTGCACAACCCTTTGGCAGTCAAAAGCTGGTTGTCATGCACGATGGGAAGTGACAATAGGATCTGTCTATGGAGAGATGAGACAGGAGAGGGGATATGGCTGGTGTTGAGCCCAGAAGCAGTGCTTATCTGTACAGATCACCTCCACGTGAGTCTCGGACTTCATCTTAAATGTCACTCAGTGTCGCCCAAATGTAGTACACTACTTTCGACTGAGCCTATGTGGCTGCCAAAAGTAGTGCACTTAATAAAGGGTGTCATTTGTCCTGAATCTTATGATAACCGACTCTAAAATGAAGTATCCTATGCCAAAACACACACAACACCCACACTGTCGGGAATGGGTCAGACCGGTTATGTAGAAAGAGGTTATTTTGTGATAGTTGGTGTCTAGACACTTACAGATGCATTGTCTGTCATGTCTACATGACCAGACTTGACTACTGTAACCACGAAGTCTCTCCCGAGACACACACACACGCCCCTCGATGTGGAAACGATACTGCTTGGCTTACAGAAGTTCCATCATCTTGTCATGCGAAGAAGAGAGTGGGTTATTTAAGACCAGAGAGTGTACATTCTTCGGGACTGTGTGTTTAACACCAACAAAAGGCGGACAGCAAACATACCAATGTGTGGTGATGGACAGATCTATTTGACATGGCCTGTCATACAGTACAAACACACACACACACACAAGCACATACGTACCCACATCGGTTTCCTTGGATACAAAGAACAAGATTTGTTTACTTCTTTAGCACCACATGCATAGCCACTTTAACTCTACCTACATGTACATATTACCTCAATTACCTCAACTAACCGGTGCCCCCACACATTGACTCTGTACCGGTACCCCCAGTACAGTGGCTTGCGAAAGTATTCACCCCCCTTGGTATTTTTCCTATTTTGTTGCCTTACAACCTGGAATTAAAATAGATTTTTGGGGGGTTTGAATAATTTGATTTACACAACATGCCTACCACTTTGAAGATGGAATTGTGAAACAAACAAGAAATAAGACAAAAAACTGAACTCGAGCATGCATAACTATTCACCCCCAAAGTCAATACTTTGTAGAGGCACCTTTGCAGCAATTACAGCTGCAAGTCTCTTGGGGTATGTCTCTATAAGATTGGCACATCTAGCCACTGGTATTTTTGCACATTCTTCAAGGCAAAACTGCTCCAGCTCCTTCAAGTTGGATGGGTTCCGCTGGTGTACAACAATACTTAAGTCATACCACAGATTCTCAATTGGATTGAGGTCTGGGCTTTGACTATTCCAAGACATTTAAATGTTACCCATTAAACCACTCAAGTGTTGCTTTAGCAGTATGCTTAGGGTCATTGTCCTGCTGGAAGGTGAACCTCTGTCCCAGTCTCAAATCTCTGGAAGATTGAAACAGGTTTCCCTCAAGAATTTCCCTGTATTTAGTGCCATCCAGCATTCCTTCAATTCTGACCAGTTTCCCAGTCCCTGCCGATGAAAAACATACCCACAGCATGATGCTGCCACCCCCATGCTTCATTGTGGGGATGGTGTTCTTGGGGTGATGAGAGGTGTTGGGTTTGCGCCAGACATAGCGTTTTCCTTGATGGCCAAAAAGCTCAATTTTAGTCTCACCTGACCAGAGTGCCTTCTTCCATATGTTTGGGGAGTCTCCCACATGCCTTTTGGCTTTTTTTCTGGCCACTATTCTTTTAAGCCCAGCTCTGTGGAGTGTACGTCTTAAGGTGGTCCTATGGACAGATACTCCGCTGTGGAGCTTTGCAGCTCCTTCAGGGTCATCTTTGGTCTCTTTGTTGCCTCTCTGATTAATGCCCTCCTTGCCTGGTCCGTGAGTTTGGGTGGGCGGCCCTCTCTTGGCAGGTTTGTTGTGGTGCCATATTCTTTCAATTTTTTTTATAATGATTTAATGGTGCTCTGTGGGAAGTTCAAAGTTTCTGATATTTTATTTTAACCCAACCCTGATCTGTACTTCTCCACAACCTTTCCCTGACTTGCATGGAGAGCTCCTTGGTCTTCGTAGTGCCACTTGCTTGGTGGTGCCCCTTGCTTAGTGGTGTTGCAGACGCTGGGGCCTTTCAGAACAGGTGTATATATACTGATATCACGTGACAGATCAAGTGACACTTAGATTGCACACAGGTGGACTTTATATAACTAATTATGTGACTTCTGAAGGTAATTGGTTGCACCAGATCTTATTTAGGGGCTTCATAGCAAAGGGGGTGAATACATATGCGCGCACCACTTTTCAGTTTTTTATGTTTTCATGTTTTTTTGTTTTTTTGAAACAAGTTGTTTTTTTCATTTCACTTCACCAATCAAAATCAAAATCCATTTAAATTACAGGTTGTAATGCAACAAAATAGGAAAAACGGCAAGAGGGGTGAATACTTTTACAAGGCACTGTATATAGCCTCGCTACTGTTATTTTACTGCTGCTCTATAACTATTTGTTATTTATTACTTAACACTTATTTTCCCTAAAACTGCATTGTTGGTTAAAGAATTGTAAGTGAACAGTTCACTGTCAGGTCTACACCTGTTGTATTCGGCACATGTGACAAATAAAATGTAATTGTATTTTATTTGATACAAACCACACAAACACATCCATGCTAATGTGTGATCAGTGCTGATTTAAACTGCAGCAGTGTGTTTGGCTGCTGTAAATATTTCCACCAACAAGACCATTAGGAAAAGCCAATTACAGTGAGAATGATTAGCAATGTTTCTCTCTCTCGTTCTCTGCTTTCCTCGGCAGCTGTTCAGCCTGCTCTGTCTGATATGAATCATGTTAGAGCCAGATGCTCTATACCACCAGATTGATTAGGGAGTAATGGCTCAGCGCAGAGAAGTAGTAGTGTGTGTGTGAGGTGTGTGTCCGTGTGCATGCGCGCATGGTGTTACAAATCTGCACAATGCGCGTGTATAGGAGTTGCCAAGGAATTCACAATCCATTGGGAGGAGGTTAAAGTGTCTTTTAGGTGTTCCAACATTCCCAACACATATTCCCTCAGGGCTGTCATTCACTCACCTTTCTGTGGGAATGTTTTCCTCATCAGCCTAGATTAGTATTCAAGCACACTACTCTTTTAGCATTGAACAACAACACACAGGAACACCAAGGTTATCATCTATGGGTGTGTTCGTAAATTCAATCTGGAGTGCTGGAGTGCTGGAGTGCTGGAGTGCGCTCAGAGTGCACTCAGTGCATTCATAAATTCAGAGCGTTGTCACATTATCCATTCATAAGTTCAGAGCGTTTCGCTGTCGGAGTGTCCAGAGCGCACACTGGATGCTCTGGCCGAGGAGTAGGGTTGATCCAAGCATTCTGACCTCACGACAGCAGTCAAGCACCCAAGCTACCTGGCTAACGTTGGCTAGCTACTTCCAGACACAAATGAGAGAACATCTCACTCTGACCATTTTACTCTCCCAGCAGTGCTGGTTATGCTGTTTTCATGTTATCCAGTGCTGTGCTGCTGGCAACAATTTAATTAAGCTTTCATACCGACATTTACTGACACCGGTCATATTCAACGGGTGTTGAGCGCTTGTAAATTCATCAGTTATTCTGCGCTCTGGCACACTCAGACGAGAATGCTCTGAAATCAGAGTAGATGGCCAAAGAACATTTACAAACGCATCTTATGTCTCTCTAGCTATAACTCTATAACCATAGTTCTAATTCTATGCCTATAACACCCAAATCATCCACCGTTGGTCGGTTCAGATATGACTGTATTGAAGTGTAATGTGAAGCTGAAATACTGGCGTGGCCGTTTGAGGAGGCGTTTGACTCTGATCTCATGGCGAAGTTGTATGGAAATAACAGAGGCGGGATCGGTGTGTGTGTGTGTGTACTGTAGATAGAGGCTGGAGAAAGGGAGGGAGATGGGTTACAGGGATAGAGAGAGGGATGGAGATGAAGAGGGAGGTGTAAATTGCCAGTCTGCTTTATGGGACTGGCCTCAAAGTAAGCTAGGAGAAATGGAGGAGGAGTGGAGGGGGGTGCTATGGCCTGTGAAGGGGCTAAACTGCCCCATTCCACTTCTCACAGATGGGTTCATGCAAAACAGGATCATTTCTTCTCCAGCCTCCCAGGCTAAAAGCCCCATTGATCCAACATGTCACTTTACAGAGCAGGGAGAGAGAGAAAGGGATATAGGAGGGTGGATAAGGAGAGATATAAAGTAGTACATGGGGGGGTAGGAGAGGGATTGCAGAGTAAAGGGAAGTCAAGGCAGGTTCAGGGGCATGCAAATTAGCAGCAACACAAGGCCTTGGACTAGAGAACACTGTGTGGGGAGAACACTGTGTGGGCTGGTCTTAATCTCAGGTGGAAGTTGCCTCTAAACATTGAGAAATATCATTGCTTTCGCAACTAATTAGGAACATCAGGTTAGCTCCACCATATTCTGTTCTCACCCAGGGGGTCTTGAAGAGTGTTGAACATTCTGCCTCAGTGGTTTCCTGTGGTGTCTCATCAACTGCCACCCGGGACAATACAGCCCACAGCTACACTCGTAGTCCATTACTCACATTACAGCAGATTCACACCTTCTAAGATGCCATGTTTTATTCATCTCTAGAGATTAGGCGTCTATAAAGACATCGAGCCGTTGCCCTGGGAGACAAACATGGAAATTAAATGATTACGCATCTTAATCAGCCTTGTTATCTCCACTGCCCAGTTATCTTCAATCCCTAGTAAACACACGCACACATGGACGCATGTGGATAGTGTTCTCTATTGAATACACTCTAATCAGTCCACACAACACACATACAGTGAGGGAAAAAAGTATTTGATCCCCCCTGCTGATTTTGTACGTTTGCCCACTGACAAAAAAATGATCAGTCTATAAATGTAATAGTAGGTTTATTTGAACAGTGAGAGACAGAATAACAACAAAATAATCCAGAAAAACACATGTGAAAAATGTTATAAATGGAATTGCATTTTAATGAGGGAAATAAGTATTTGACCCCCTCTCAATCAGAAAGATTTCTGGCTCCCAGGTGTCTTTTATACAGGTAACGAGCTGAGATTAGGAGCACACTCTTAAAGGGAGTGCTCCTGATCTCAGCTTGTTACCTGTATAAAAGACACCTGTCCACAGAAGCAATCAATCAATCAGATTCCAATCTCTCCACCATGGCCAACACCAAAGAGCTCTCCAAGGATGTCAGGGACAAGATTGTAGACCTACACAAGGCTGGAATGGGCTACAAGACCATCGCCAAGCAGCTTGGTGAGAAGGTGATAACAGTTGGTGGGATTATTCGCAAATGGAAGAAACACAAAATAACTGTCAATCTCCCTCGGCCTGGGGCACCATGCAAGATCTCACCTCGTGGAGTTGCAATGATCATGAGAACGGTGAGGAATCAGCCCAGAACTACACGGGAGGACCTTATCAATGATCTCAAGGCAGCTGGGACCATAGTCACCAAGAAAACAATTGGTAACACACTACGCCGTGAAGGACTGAAATCCTACAGCGCCCGCAAGGTCCCCCTGCTCAAGAAAGCACATATACGTGCCCGTCTGAAGTTTGCCAATGAACCTCTGAATGATTCAGAGGACATCTGGGTGAATGTGTTGTGGTCAGATGAGACCAAAATGGAGCTCTTTGGCATCAACTCAACTTGCCGTGTTTGGAGGAGGAGGAATGCTGCCTATGACCCCAAGAACACCATCCCCACCGTCAAACATGGAGGTGGAAACATTATGCTTTGGGGGTGTTTTTCTGCTAAGGGGACAGGACAACTTCACTGCATCAAAGGGACGATGGATGGGGCCATGTACCGTCAAATCTTGGGTGAGAACCTCCTTCCCTTGAAAATGGGTCGTGGATGGGTATTCCAGCATGACAATGACCCAAAACGCACAGCCAAGGCAACAAAGGAGTGGCTCAAAAGAAGCACATTAAGGTCCTGGAGTGGCCTAGCCAGTCTCCAGACCTTAATCCCATAGAAAATCTGTGGAGGGAGCTCAAGGTTCGAGTTGCCAAACGTCAGCCTCGAAGACTTAATGACTTAGAGAAGATCTGCAAAGAGGAGTGGGACAAAATCCCTCCTGAGATGTGTGCTAACCTGGTGGCCAACTACAAGAAATGTCTGACCTCTGTGATTGCCTAACAAGGGTTTTGCCTTGTTAGTAATAAGTCATGTTTTGCAGAGGGGTCAAATACTTATTTCCCTCATTAAAATGCAAATCAATTTATAACATTTTTCACATGCGTTTTTCTGTATTTGTTTGTTGTTATTCTGTGTCTCTGTCACGATCTTCATGGACGGACCAAGGAGCAGCGTGCCGGGTTGCGTTAGACATATTTATTAGTTAACTCACTCAAACAAAACAACAAACGAAGATCAAAAGGTATAGCACCAACGGTACATACACAATAACAGAGTCAACTTCCCACAAGGCTGGAAGGAAAAATGGCTGCTTAAGTGTGGTTCCCAATCAGAGACAACGATAGACAGCTGTCCCTGATTGAGAGCCACACTCAGCCAAAACAAAGAAATACAAAAAGAACATAGAATGCCCACCCCAAATCACACCCTGACCAAACCAAAATGAGACATAAAAAGGCTCCTACAGGTCAGGGCGTGACAGTCTCACTGTTCAAATAAACCTACCATTAAAATTATAGACTGATAATTTCTTTGTCAGTGGGCAAATGTACAAAATCAGCAGGGGATCAAATACTTTTTTCCCTCACTGAATTCAAATGCACACATGCACACACACATATGCATGTATGGACAGACACATAAACATATCCCTTTTTGGTATTACATGGCTGGGTGGAGATTGATGTTGGTAAGCAATGCCGACAGTATCTGCGGTATCCTGTGTGTGTTTCAATCAGGGCCTCTCGCTGCTCTATCGGTATGCAGGTCTACTTATCCCCCTGAGGACAGTGGGAGTGTGAGATAAGGCGTGTGTGTCTATGCATGCTTGCATAGACATACAGGATACCTCAGGATACTGTCAGCATTGCTTACCAACATCAATCTCCACCCAGCCATTGAATACTAAAAAGGGATATGTTTATGTGTCTGTCCGTGTGTGTGTGTGTGTGTGTGTGTGCGGGCGTGTGTGTGGATCTAAGGGCACCTCCTCCAAAGTTCACCCCAGGGTTCAGTGCTTAGTGGGCCTCTGCCCTCACCCTTTCAAAAACTGAAACAACATATTTCTCTCTTTCCCTCCCGCCCTTCCTCCCCTCTCCTGCTCCTTCATCTCTCGCCTCTCTATTTTATCCTGTTTTTACACAGGAGTGTTCCATGTAAAGAGCACCCAGGTTGTCTTCAAACAGTCTCTCTCTCTCTCTCTCTCTCTCTCTCTCTCTCTCTCTCTCTCTCTCTCTCTCTCTGCAGCGTGCTGTGGTCTCCTCTGGCAGGTTGTGGGAAAGAATGTCTGATTAGGTGGGCTAGCTGCTGGCTTCCCCTCCTTCACTGACTGTGTCCAGAGCTCAAACCTTTAACTTTCACCACAAGGTTTTTGGGGTAGTAGACGTCATCGGCTGGCTTGTTTTGAGGCTGTTACTCAAAACAATGACTATGTAGTTCATACTTGAGAAAACCAGTGTGCGTGACTACACTCCAGCAGCAAAGTAGTTTAACTGTCCTGCCTGAGGAGCTCAGCAAGTGTCTTTGTGTATCAGACCTACAGCGTTTCTCTGGATTAATAGACTGCAGATAGATCTATGTTGAGGGCCAAATGAGCTGGAAAATATGAGACGGAGAAGAAAAGAGAGGTTTTCTGCAATTAATGTCACTTTTTATACTGTGGCTTTTTACCTCGCATTAACCAGCTATCAGGGTAAATTGTATTTGTCATGCACAATTTCACAATGTTCTGCACGTTTTTTGTTTTCTTAAATGATAGAAATTGTGCCTGACACTGGCCTGTAGGTTGTTGCAAGTGTAACGTTTGGGAAAATTAGAACTAAAGCCATATTCAGATGCATTGGAAATATGGAAATATGAAATACAAGGTTAAATCTTTTTCAAAGGGAGGAAAAGTTAAGCATCGACTCGTTGCTCCTCTCTGGAGTCAAACATTCAAATTCATCTATCGACCCCAAACGTCTCGACAAGCGTCTGATTTTAATTTAAGATGTTCTCTCAGTGGTTCCCCTGGCGCTATAGAATCAATGATATTTCATTCTGTGTTAAAGATTTTGTACAGGGAATACAGTTCTTCACAGCTGAAGTCACAATCACCTGAGGTAGCAATCCAACAGCTGGTATTAGACTTGTTGTGTACCCAGCCTTTAGCATGTATGACGTAGTAGCGGATTAGTGGATCCAAGTCATCCAGTCCTGGTTCCGTATTCATAAAGCATCTCAGAGTAGAAGTGCTGATCTAGGCTCAGGTCCCCCGTCTCCATGTAATGTTATTCATAAAGAAACACTGGCCCCGAGTGTTTGGCGGTGAATCTGTATTTGTGCTGTTGGTGTCTCTCTTACAGCCTAATCTACTCTCCTCTCCACAATGCAGCTGTGGATTTCTCATCACCATTACTTCATGAGAGGCAGGAGTGTGACCTCCATGGTGGTGGTGTGTTGAGTCTCAGCTGGTTTGACTACAGTTGCATTTTACCTCTGCTGTGGTTCACTGTTGCTGTTACTAGGAGCTAATAACATCTGTGTTCTTAGCCTTTGATAGCTTGCTGCTGTACAGACAACACATACCAGTCAACAGGCCTGGGCTCAATATTTACTTGAAATAATACTTTATTTGGGCTTGATTAAACTTGCTTGGGGCAATGGAACAAATGGAATGGTTGCAAAACCCTCCACATGTGTGTGTTCCTGTGAGCTCTGATATGATATCCTCTGTATTTTATTGGCTCTCATACAGTATTTCTAAGCTGGAAGATTGGCTGATCAGGTCTCCTCTCATTAATATTTGTCATATGTGCCTGAGTGGTCCAGGAAATTACTTTAGGACTAAAATAAAGGAATTACAGTTGTCTGTGTCTTCCGAGGTACGAGCGAAGAATTCAAATTGCATTCCCACCCAAGAGCCAGAAAGTGATGCATTGCTGCATGTATCTACTGTAATGTTTTACTGCTGCTTTGATGTCTCTACCCCAAAGATTTAATCTCCATTATCAGCAGTGTGAGGTCTTGTTGTCCGGGAACATAGAAGGGAATCTGTATGGTGAATCTGCTCCAGCAACACAAAGCTTTGTTGTGCTTGTAAATTAAAACCCTGGTTAGACCTTACAGAGAGAAATGCGAAGTACACACAGAATTATATGAGGATACACACCTCATTATGGGGTATTACCTAACTTTAGTAGCGTAATCATACATTCATAAATATGGTCATTAGCATTACATGAATACCAACGACATGATCATAACCACAATATTTTGGGCTATATGTCTCGCTTAAGCAAATAGAGTGTGGGTGTTATCTGAGGTTACTCGAGCAATTGAAAGTATTTCTGCAGTTGATGTCTCATCCTGTCTGTGTGTGCTGGGGGCCTTGGCCTCACCAAGTTAATTTGGAGGAACTCAGTGATCCTCTGAACTGAAACTAATTCCCCAATAAGTGACTGTTATTCAGGGTGAGAGGACAGTGGACTGACTGATAGCAATGCTGCTGGACGTCTGTGTCAAGGAGGAGGGAGACAGAGAGAGATAGAAAGACAGATATGGCTGTATGTTCTATTCAGTGGCACTAGCAACCCAGATAGTAACCATACAGAACTGTGTGTGGGAGGGATTCAAGTTAAAGGCAGATCTTTAAACACAGGGTCAGAGTGGTGTGTGGCAGGTTGCAGTGTATATCTGCTATCTTTGGAGAGCATGAAACAAGTGATTAAAAAATACAGAAAATGATTAGGTCTGTGGTGTGTGTGTGTATATTTACATGTCGGTGTGTGTACACCTCTAGGGCTAACTGGCCGCAAATCAAATCCCTGCACTAATCTCATCAACCGCCGTGTTACATTTGACAGATCCTCTCAGCGAAGCATGGAGTGAAAAACACAGTAATGACACATTCAAGAGACTAATGACTAATTATAGAATATTACCCTTAATACCCTGGCTGTTATCTAACTGAGTGCTACACGGACCCAAAACTGAGATAGTTCATTAGATCCTGCTGAAAGCCTGGCTGGAAGATCAGAGGGGTTTCAGGAGACTTACTAACATAGAGAGGAACATGGATACTCTATCTGTCAACCAAATGAAACTGTCTTTACCTGAATTAGATACTGCAAGAACCTCTATCCTTATGTTATAATGTAAGGATGATTACATCTACTGTATGTATGAAAAGTGTCTGATTAAGATGACTGTTCATGATCTCTCTTATGACATGTTTTATGACAACGTTACACAGGTCATAGAACTGAGTGTTTGAAATGTGTTGTAGAGGCACTCTGTTGGGAATTCTAAGGCAAAAAGGTGATGGCCTCAAACATAGCTACATGTACACACAAACACGGTCCCAGATGTGTGTTTTTACCTCAAGTTGAAAATCCTCTGTATCCCTGCGCCTGTTCTCTGTCGTTTACCCAAGCCCAGTTTACACACACACGTGCACACACACCAACTTTGTAGCTGTATCAAAGCATTAACTATCAACATGCTGTATTACCCCTAAGCTTTACAGATGGGTTTCTTATTTTTACTGACTACGATCAGCGGTCCAAAACCTGATGCATGAATAAAGGATAATGAGGAAAACGTGTGACTTCAAAGGAGTGGGATCAGTTAAAAAGCCTTAGACTTGTGGCAATGTGCCTCGCAACCAATTTGTTTACACACGACTCCAACCCCAAGAATTGAGACTGAAAGAAAAACATTTGTGGAAAAAATGCTTTCTGTTTGAGAGAGAGAAAAAACATGTTGCTTTGGCAAATGTGTTTAGGAGATATTCATAATCAAATCAAATGAAATCGAATTGGTCACATACACATATTTAGCAGTTGTTATTGCGGATGTAGCGAAATGCTTGTGTTCCTATCTCCAACAGTGCAGGAGTGTCTAACAATCCAGCAGTAGTATCTAACAATCCAGCAGTAGTATCAAACAATTCAGCAGAAGTATCTAACAAACCAGCAGTAGTAACAAACAATCTAGCAATAGTATCTAACAAGCCAGCAGTAGTATCTAACAATCCAGCAGTAGTATCTAACAATCCAGCAGTAGTATCTAACAATTCGGCTGTAGTATCAAACAATTCGGCTGTAGTATCTAACAAACCAGCAGGAGTATCTAACAATCCAGCAGTAGTATGTAACAATCCAGCAGCAGTATCTAACAATTCAGCAGTAGTATCTAACAATCCAGCAGTAGTATCTAACAATCCAGCAGTAGTATCTAACAATCCAGCAGTAGTATCTAACAATCCAGCTGTAGTATCTAACAATCCAGCAGTAGTATCTAACAAATCAGCAGTAGTATCTAACAAACCAGCAGTAGTATCTAACAACCCAGCAGTAGAATCTAACAATCCAGCAGTAGTATCTAACAAACCAGCAGTAGTATCTAACAATCCAGCAGTAGTATCTAACAATCCAGCAGTAGTATCTAACAATCCAGCAGTCGTATCTAACAATCCAGCAGTAGTATCTAACAATCCAGCAGTAGTATCTAACATATCAGCAGTAGTATCTAACAACCCTGCAGTAGTATCTAACAATCCAGCAGTAGTATCTAACAAATCAGCAGTAGTATCTAACAGACCAGCAGAAGTATCTAACAATCCAGCAGTAGTATCTAACAATTCAGCAGTAGTACCTAACAATCCAGCAGTAGTATCTAACAACCCAGCAGTAGTACCTAACAATCCAGCAGTAGTATCTAAAAAACCAGCAGTAGTAACAAACAATCTAGCAATAGTATCTAACAATCCAGCAGTAGTATCTAACAATCCAGCAGTAGTATCTAACAATCCAGCTGTAGTATCTAACAATCCAGCAGTAGTATCTAACAATCCAGCAGTAGTATCTAACAATCCAGCTGTAGTATCTAACAATTCAGCAGTAGTATCTAACAATTCAGCAGTAGTATCTAACAATCCAGCAGTAGTATCTAACAATTCAGCAGTAGTATCTAACAATCCAGCAGTAGTATCTAACAACCAAGCAGTAGTATCTAACAATACAGCAGTAGTATCAAACAATTCGGCTGTAGTATCTAACAACCAAGCAGTAGTATCTAACAATACAGCAGTAGTATCAAACAATTCGGCTGTAGTATCTAACAAACCAGCAGTAGTATCTAACAATCCAGCAGTAGTATCTAACAATTCAGCAGTAGTATCTAACAAACCAGCAGTAGTATCTAACAATTCAGCAGTAGTATCTAACAATCGATCAGTAGTATCTAACATATCAGCAGTAGTATATAACAATCCAGCAGTAGTATCTATCAACCCAGCAGTAGTATCTAACAACCCAGCAGTAGTATCTAACAAATCAGCAGCAGTATCTAACAATCCAGCAGTAGTATCTAACAATCCAGCAGTAGTATCTAACAATCCAGCAGTAGTATCTAACAATTCAGCAGTAGTATCTAACAATTCAGCAGTAGTATCTAACAATCCAGCTGTAGTATCTAACAATTCAGCAGTAGTATCTAACAATTCAGCAGTAGTATCTAACAATCCAGCAGTAGTATCTAACAACCAAGCAGTAGTATCTAACAACACTGCAGTAGTATCAAACAATTTGGCTGTAGTATCTAACAAACCAGCAGTAGTATCTAACAATCCAGCAGGAGTATGTAACAATCCAGCAGGAGTATCTAACAATTCAGCAGCAGTATCTAACAATTCAGCAGTAGTATCTAACAATCCAGCAGTAGTATCTAACATATCAGCAGTAGTATCTAACAATCCAGCAGTAGTATCTAACAATCCAGCAGTAGTATCTAACAAATCAGCAGTAGTATTTAACAAACCAGCAGTAGTATCTAACAATCCAGCAGTAGTATCTAACAACCCAGCAGTAGTATCTAACAATCCAGCAGTAGTATCTAACAAATCAGCAGTAGTATCTAACAAACCAGCAGTAGTATCTAACAATCCAGCAGTAGTATCTAACAATCCAGCAGTAGTATCTAACAATTCAGCAGTAGTATCTAACAATCCAGCAGTAGTATCTAACAATCCAGCAGTAGTATCTAACAATCCAGCAGTAGTATCTAACAATCCAGCAGTAGTATCTAACAAACCAGCAGTAGTATCTAACAATTCAGCAGAAGTATCTCACAATCCAGCAGTAGTATCTCACAATCCAGCAGTAGTATCTCACAATCCAGCAGTAGTATCTCACAATCCAGCAGTAGTATCTCACAATCCAGCAGTAGAATCTAATAATCCAGCTATAGAATCCCACAATTAAGCAGTAGTAATGAACAATCCAGCAGTAGTATCTAACAATCCAACAGTAGTATCTTACAATCCAGCAGTAGTATCTAACAGTCCAGCAGTAGTATCTAACAATCCAACAGTAGTATCTCACAATTGAGCAGTAGTGTCTCACAATCCAGCAGTAGTATCTAACAATCCAGCAGTAGTATCTAACAATGCAAGCAGTAGTATCTATTAATTCAGCAGTACTGTCTAACAAACCAGCAGTAGTATCTAACAATTCAGCAGTATTATCTAACAATCCAGCAGTAGTATCTAACAATCCAGCATTAGTATCTAACAATTCAACAGCAGTAGTATCTCACAACTCAGCAGCAGTAGTATCTCAGAATTCAGCAGCAGTAGTATCTCAAAATTCAGCAGCAATATTTAACAAATCAGCAGTAATATCTAACAATTCAGCAGGGTATCTAAAAATTCAGCAGTAGTATCTCACATTCCAGCAGTAGAATCTCACAATCCACCAGTAGTATCTCACAATCCACCAGTAGTATCTAACAATCCAGCAGTAGTATCTAACAATTCAGCAGTAGAATCTAACAATTCAGCAGTAGTATCTAACAAACCAGCAGTAGTTACTAACAATCTAGCAGTAGTATCTAACAATTCAGCAGTAGTATCTAACAATCCAGCAGTAGTATCTAACAATCCAGCAGTAGTATCTAACAATCCAGCAGTAGTATCTAACAATCCAGCAATAGTATCTAACAATCCAGCAGTAGTATCTAACAATCCAGCAGTAGTATCTAACAATCCAGCAGTAGTATCTAACAATTCAGCAGTATTATCTAAATATCCAGCAGTAGTATCTCACAATTCAGCAGTAGTATCTAACAATCCAGCTGTAGTATCTAACAACCCAGCAGCAGTATCTAACAATCCAGCAGTAGAATCTAACAATTTAGCAGTAGTATCTAACAAACCAGCAGTAGTATCTAACAATCCAGCAGTAGTATCTAACAATCCAGCAGTAGTATCTAAAGATTTAGCAGTAGAATCTAATAATCCAGCAGTAGTATTTTACAATCCAGCAGTAGTATCTATCAATTCAGCAGTAGTATCTCACATTCCAGCAGTAGTATTTAACAATTCAGCAGTAGTATCTAACAATCCAGCAGTAGTATCTAAAGATTTAGCAGTAGAATCTAATAATCCAGCAGTAGTATTTTACAATCCAGCAGTAGTATCTATCAATTCAGCAGTAGTATCTCACATTCCAGCAGTAGTATCTAACAATCCAGCAGTAGTATCTAACAATCCAGCAGTAGTATCTAAAGATTTAGCAGTAGAATCTAATAATCCAGCAGTAGTATTTTACAATCCAGCAGTAGTATCTATCAATTCAGCAGTAGTATCTCACATTCCAGCAGTAGTATTTAACAATTCAGCAGTAGTATCTAACAATTCACTAGTAGTATCTAACAATTCAGCATTAGTATCTAACAATTCAGCATTAGTATCTCACATTCCAGCAGTAGTATCTAACAATCCAGCAGTAGTATCTAAAGATTTAGCAGTAGAATCTAATAATCCAGCAGTAGTATTTTACAATCCAGCAGTAGTATCTATCAATTCAGCAGTAGTATCTCACATTCCAGCAGTAGTATTTAACAATTCAGCAGTAGTATCTAACAATTCACTAGTAGTATCTAACAATTCAGCATTAGTATCTAACAATTCAGCATTAGTATCTCACATTCCAGCAGTAGTATCTCACAATCCAGCAGTAGTATCTAACAATTCAGCAGTAGTATCTAACAAACCAGTAGTAGTAACTAACAATCTAGCAGTAGTATCTAACAATCCAGCAGTAATATCTAACAATTCAGCAATAGCATCTAACAATCCAGCAGTAGTATCTAACAATCCAGCAGTAGTATCTAACAATCCAGCAGTAGTATCTAACAATTCAGCAGTATTATCTAACTATCCAGCAGTAGTATATAACAATTCAGCAGTAGTATCTAACAATCCAGCTGTAGTATCTAACAACCCAGCAGTAGTATCTAACAATCCAGCAGTAGTATCTAACAATTTAGCAGTATTATCTAACAAACCAAGCAGTAGTATCTAACAATCCAGCAGTAGAATGTAACAATCCAGCAGAAGTATCTAACAATCCAGCAGTAGTATCTAACAATTCAGCAGTATTATCTAAATATCCAGCAGTAGTATCTCACAATTCAGCAGTAGTATCTAACAATCCAGCTGTAGTATCTAACAACCCAGCAGCAGTATCTAACAATCCAGCAGTAGAATCTAACAATTTAGCAGTAGTATCTAACAAACCAGCAGTAGTATCTAACAATCAAGCAGTAGTATCTAACAATCCAGCAGTAGTATCTAAAGATTTAGCAGTAGAATCTAATAATCCAGCAGTAGTATTTTACAGTCCAGCAGTAGTATCTATCAATTCAGCAGTAGTATCTCACATTCCAGCAGTAGTATTTAACAATTCAGCAGTAGTATCTAACAATTCACTAGTAGTATCTAACAATTCAGCATTAGTATCTAACAATTCAGCATTAGTATCTCACATTCCAGCAGTAGTATCTAACAATCCAGCAGTAGTATCTAAAGATTTAGCAGTAGAATCTAATAATCCAGCAGTAGTATTTTACAATCCAGCAGTAGTATCTATCAATTCAGCAGTAGTATCTCACATTCCAGCAGTAGTATTTAACAATTCAGCAGTAGTATCTAACAATTCACTAGTAGTATCTAACAATTCAGCATTAGTATCTAACAATTCAGCATTAGTATCTCACATTCCAGCAGTAGTATCTCACAATCCAGCAGTAGTATCTAACAATTCAGCAGTAGTATCTAACAAACCAGCAGTAGTAACTAACAATCTAGCAGTAGTATCTAACAATCCAGCAGTAATATCTAACAATTCAGCAATAGCATCTAACAATCCAGCAGTAGTATCTAACAATCCAGCAGTAGTATCTAACAATCCAGCAGTAGTATCTAACAATCCAGCAGTAGTATCTAACAATTCAGCAGTATTATCTAAATATCCAGCAGTAGTATCTCACAATTCAGCAGTAGTATCTAACAATCCAGCTGTAGTATCTAACAACCCAGCAGCAGTATCTAACAATCCAGCAGTAGAATCTAACAATTTAGCAGTAGTATCTAACAAACCAGCAGTAGTATCTAACAATCCAGCAGTAGTATCTAACAATCCAGCAGTAGTATCTAAAGATTTAGCAGTAGAATCTAATAATCCAGCAGTAGTATTTTACAATCCAGCAGTAGTATCTATCAATTCAGCAGTAGTATCTCACATTCCAGCAGTAGTATTTAACAATTCAGCAGTAGTATCTAACAATTCACTAGTAGTATCTAACAATTCAGCATTAGTATCTAACAATTCAGCATTAGTATCTCACATTCCAGCAGTAGTATCTAACAATCCAGCAGTAGTATCTAAAGATTTAGCAGTAGAATCTAATAATCCAGCAGTAGTATTTTACAATCCAGCAGTAGTATCTATCAATTCAGCAGTAGTATCTCACATTCCAGCAGTAGTATTTAACAATTCAGCAGTAGTATCTAACAATTCACTAGTAGTATCTAACAATTCAGCATTAGTATCTAACAATTCAGCATTAGTATCTCACATTCCAGCAGTAGTATCTCACAATCCAGCAGTAGTATCTAACAATTCAGCAGTAGTATCTAACAAACCAGCAGTAGTAACTAACAATCTAGCAGTAGTATCTAACAATCCAGCAGTAATATCTAACAATTCAGCAATAGCATCTAACAATCCAGCAGTAGTATCTAACAATCCAGCAGTAGTATCTAACAATCCAGCAGTAGTATCTAACAATTCAGCAGTATTATCTAACTATCCAGCAGTAGTATATAACAATTCAGCAGTAGTATCTAACAATCCAGCTGTAGTATCTAACAACCCAGCAGTAGTATCTAACAATCCAGCAGTAGTATCTAACAATTTAGCAGTATTATCTAACAAACCAAGCAGTAGTATCTAACAATCCAGCAGTAGAGATGTAACAATCCAGCAGAAGTATCTAACAATCCAGCAGTAGTATCTAACAATTCAGCAGTATTATCTAAATATCCAGCAGTAGTATCTCACAATTCAGCAGTAGTATCTAACAATCCAGCTGTAGTATCTAACAACCCAGCAGCAGTATCTAACAATCCAGCAGTAGAATCTAACAATTTAGCAGTAGTATCTAACAAACCAGCAGTAGTATCTAACAATCCAGCAGTAGTATCTAACAATCCAGCAGTAGTATCTAAAGATTTAGCAGTAGAGATCTAACAATCCAGCAGTAGTATTTACAATCCAGCAGTAGTATCTATCAATTCAGCAGTAGTATCTCACATTCCAGCAGTAGTATTTAACAATTCAGCAGTAGTATCTAACAATTCACTAGTAGTATCTAACAATTCAGCATTAGTATCTAACAATTCAGCATTAGTATCTCACATTCCAGCAGTAGTATCTAACAATCCAGCAGTAGTATCTAAAGATTTAGCAGTAGAATCTAATAATCCAGCAGTAGTATTTTACAATCCAGCAGTAGTATCTATCAATTCAGCAGTAGTATCTCACATTCCAGCAGTAGTATTTAACAATTCAGCAGTAGTATCTAACAATTCACTAGAAGTATTTAACAATTCAGCATTAGTATCTAACAATTCAGCATTAGTATCTCACATTCCAGCAGTAGTATCTCACAATCCAGCAGTAGTATCTAACAATTCAGCAGTAGTATCTAACAAACCAGCAGTAGTAACTAACAATCTAGCAGTAGTATCTAACAATCCAGCAGTAATATCTAACAATTCAGCAATAGCATCTAACAATCCAGCAGTAGTATCTAACAATCCAGCAGTAGTATCTAACAATTCAGCAGTATTTTCTAACTATCCAGCAGTAGTATCTAACAATCCAGCTGTAGTATCTCACAACCCAGCAGTAGTATCTAACAATCCAGCAGTAGTATCTAACAATTTAGCAGTATTATCTAACAAACCAAGCAGTAGTATCTAACAATCCAGCAGTAGAATGTAACAATGCAGCAGAAGTATCTAAAGATTTAGCAGTAGTATTTTACAATCCAGCAGTAGTATCTCACATTCCAGCAATAGTATCTAACAATCCAGCAGTAGAATGTAACAATCCAGCAGTAGTATCTAAAGATTTAGCAGTAGAATCTAATAATCCAGCAGTAGTATTTTACAATCCAGCAGTAGTATCTATCAATTCAGCAGTAGTATCTCACATTCCAGCAGTAGTATCTAACAATTCAATAGTAGTATCTAACAATTCAGCAGTAGTATCTAACAATTCAGCATTAGTATCTAACAATTCAGCATTAGTATCTAACAATTCAGCAGTAGTATCTCACAATCCAGCAGTAGTATCTAACAATCCAGCAATAGTATCTAACAATTCAGCAGTAGTATCTAACAAACCAGCAGTAGTAACTAACAATCTAGCAGTAGTAACTAACAATCTAGCAGTAGTATCTAACATTTCAGCAATAGTATCTAACAATCCAGCAGTAGTATCTAACAATCCAGCAGTAGTATCTAACAATTCAGCAGTATTATCTAACTATCCAGCAGTAGTATCTAACAATTCAGCAGTAGTATCTAACAATCCAGCTGTAGTATCTAACAACCCAGCAGTAGTATCTAAAAATCCAGCAGTAGTATCTAACAATTTAGCAGTAGTATCTAACAAACCAGCTGTAGTATCTAACAATCCAGCAGTAGAATGTAACAATCCAGCAGTAGTATCTAAAGATTTAGCAGTAGAATCTAATAATCCAGCAGTAGTATTTTACAATCCAGCAGTAGTATCTCACATTCCAGCAGTAGTATCTAACAATTCAGCAGTAGTATCTAACAATTCAGCAGTAGTATCTAACAGTTCAGCATTAGTATCTAACATTTCAGCAGTTGTATGTCACATTCCAGCAGTAGTATCTCACAATCCAGCAGTAGTATCTAACAATTCAGCAGTAGTATCTAACAAACCAGCAGTAGTAACTAACAATCTAGCAGTAGTATCTAACAATCCAGCAGTAGTATTTAACAATCCAGCAGTAGTATCTAACAATCCAGCTGTAGTATCTAACAACCCAGCAGTAGTATCTAAAAATCCAGCAGTAGTATCTAACAATTTAGCAGTAGTATCTAACAAACCAGCTGTAGTATCTAACAATCCAGCAGTAGAATGTATCAATCCAGCAGTAGTATCTAAAGATTTAGCAGTAGAATCTAATAATCCAGCAGTAGTATTTTACAATCCAGCAGTAGTATCTCACATTCCAGCAGTAGTATCTAACAATTCAGCAGTAGTATCTAACAATTCAGCAGTAGTATCTAACAGTTCAGCATTAGCATCTAACAATTCAGCAGTTGTATCTCACATTCCAGCAGTAGTATCTCACAATCCAGCAGTAGTATCTCACAATCCAGCAGTAGTATCTAACAATCCAGCAGTAGTATCTAACAATTCAGCAGTAGTATCTAACAAACCAGCAGTAGTAACTAACAATCTAGCAGTAGTATCTAACAATCCAGCAGTAGTATCTAACAATCCAGCAGTAGTATCTTACAATCCAGTAGTAGTATTTTACAATCCAGCAGTATTATGTTTTATTTTTTAATTTCACTAGGCAAGTCAGTTAAGAACAAATTCTTATTTTCAATCACAGCCTATGAACTGTGGGTTAACTGAATGTTCAGGGGCAGAACAACAGATTTGTACCTTGTCAGCTCAGGGATTTGAACTTGCAGCCTTTCGGTTACTAGTCCAACACTCTAACCACTAGGCTACACTGCCACCCCGTAACAAACCAGCAGTAGTATCTAACAATTTAGCAGTAGTATCTAACAATCCAGCAGTAGTATCTAACAATCCGGCAGTAGTATCTAACAATCCGGCAGTAGTATCTCACAATTTGGCAGTAGTATCTCACAATTCAGCAGTAGTATCTCACAATCCAGCAGTAGTATCTAACAATCCAGCAGTAGTATCTAACAATCCAGCAGTAGTATCTAACAATTCAGCAGTAGTATCTAACAATCCAGCGGAAGGATCTCACAATTGAGCAGTAGTATCTCACAATCCAGCAGTATTATCTCACAATCCAGCAGTAGGATCTAACAATCCAGCAGTGGTATCTAACAATTCAGCAGTAGTACCTAAGATGCCAGCAGTAGTATCTAACAATCCAGCAGTAGAATCTAACAATTCAACAGCAGTAGTATCTAACAATTCAATAGCAGTAGTATCTCACAATTCAGCAGTAGTATCTAACAATCCAGCAGTAGTATCTAACAATTCAGCAGTAGTATCTAACAATTCAGCAGTAGTATCTCACAATTGAGCAGTAGTATCTCACAATTCAACAGTAGTATCTCACAATCCAGCAGTAGTATCTAACAATCCAGCAGTAGAATCTAACAATTCAACAGCAGTAGTATCTAACAATTCAACAGCAGTAGTATCTCACAATTCAGCAGTAGTATCTAACAATCCAGCAGTAGTATCTAACAATTCAGCAGTAGTATCTCACAATTCAGCAGTAGTATCTCACAATTGAGCAGTAGTATCTCACAATTCAACAGTAGTATCTCACAATCCAGCAGTAGTATCTAACAGTCCAGCAGTAGTATCTAACAATCCAGCAGTAGTATCTAACAATCCAGCAGTAGTATCTAACAACCAAGCAGTAGTATCTAACAATCCAGCAGTAGTATCAAACAATCCAGCAGTAGTATCAAACAATTCAGCTGTAATATCTAACAATCCAGCAGTAGTATCTAACAATTCAGCAGTAGTATCTCACAATTTAGCAGTAGTATCTCACAATTCAACAGTAGTATCTCACAATCCAGCAGTAGTATCTAACAGTCCAGCAGTAGTATCTAACAATTCAGCAGTAGTATCTAACAATCCAGCAGTAGTATCTAACAACCAAGCAGTAGTATCTAACAATCCAGCAGTAGTATCTAACAATCCAGCAGTAGTATCTAACAATCCAGCAGTAGTATCTAACAATTCAGCAGTAGATTCTAACAAACCAGCAGTAGTATCTAACAATCCAGCTGTAGTATCTAACAATCCAGCAGTAGTATCTAACAATCCAGCAGTAGTATCTAACAATCCAGCAGTATTATCTAACAAAAGAGCAGTAGTATCTAACAATCCAGCAGTAGTATCTAACAATACTAATTCAGAACTGGACTATAATCCAGGGAATATAAAAGGCTTTAGAAAGAAGCCTGCTTCCCCATCTGTCCCCATCCATCCTTTCACTGTGGAGCAGGTGTTTTTCATGTTTGAATAACGATATGTCTCATTTGAAGGCTCTCCCACTTCATTGGTTTGTTTTGAAAGCGGTCTATTTGTATTGGCTAGTTTGGCCAGTTCTTTTTGTGAACGACCCCGCCCCAGCCCTGAACTTTGACTTCCCTGCTTGATGGTTGCCTGCTGTGGCGAGGATAGTAGCGCGTGAGTGTGTGTGCACGCGTGGGGCATGCGGGTGTGTATGTCTGTGCATATTCGCGTGCGCATGTTTGAGACTTTGTGTGTTTGTATTCCTCTGGATGAATGGACTCCGTCCACCTGTCTCGTCTCGTGCTTTGCCACCTCTCTTTCTATCACAAATCACAGTTATGAGAGACGGTTAGTCATGTTTGGGTTAAACTCAGTACCTGTTCCTGTCAATACACTCCCCTCACAGTGGAGACCAGACATACAGTATGTGCCCACTCCTTTCACCTATGTGGTTGTGGGTGGGTGTCTGCCTGTGCTGTGGGGTTAATCAGCTCTAGTGTCTTGACATTCAGGTGTTAGGATGATGGGGTGTCGTTTTCCTAACCATCACTTCACTCCTCCTCTCTATCCCTCTCTGTCTTCCTCTTCCTCTCTCCATCCCTCTCCCCCTCTCTCTGTCTCTCTCCATTGAGGGAAGCCAGGAGTGACGGATGCAATCATGGATGGAGAGTGACAGGCGGTCGCAGGAGTGATTTGGTATGCAGAGGCCAACTCCCTCTCTTACACACACACTGGGCCCCTCTCACCTTCAGACCAAGTTAGGATTTGCTTTCCCTCTCTCCTTCTATCTTTTCTCTTCCATCCCTCTCTCCCTAGCTCCCTTACTCTTTACCTTCTCTCTCTCCCACACACACACACACTGCATCAGGGCCTCAGGTAAGGGACCTCTTAGTGCCAACAGATAGATAGGTCATGAATATTCCTCAGATGTTGACATTTTCTCAGAATCCTCTAAACAGAGATTCATACTTGTTTACAAAGCGCTTAACATTGAAAAGGTTACGAAATGCACATACTGATTATTTATGGTCACAAAGGGGCTGAAACAGGGGCATTTCTAAACCTAAATATAAGAATTAAAGTATTTACTGCTTTAAGATGCTTTAATTCTCCTAACCCTACCACATGGCGTAGCAGCCTACTGTACATCACGTTAACATTCACCACAGCAACCATTTCATTACAGTAAAATGGCTCCACTTCATCATGTTATACTTATCACAGATAAAATACTGTCAAATAATGAATTATCCACCAACTAGCAGAGAATTTACCATAACCCTATCATGCTAGTATGTGTTATACTGTATAGTCTATAGTCTTTTTTATTTAACCTTTAATTATACCTGTTATTCTCATTGAGATACAATCTATTTTTCAAGAGAGACCTGTATATCTGGTACTGTCAACACTGAGGTCTTTACGATTTAATGTCTGAGAATCCAAGCCTGAAAGCCTGAGTGTATTCCAGTCCCAGACACAGTGTTATATTAGTATGCTGCTCAGGCTGGACCACCGCTCACTGCTCACACATTGAATTAGTGTGTGTGTGTGTGTGTGTATGTGTCAAGAGCTCTAGTACTGCTGCACACGCACAGATACAAACACATACACACACACACATACACACAGCCTGCAGCTCTTAGATCAGACATGCAGCACAGGGTTCGATGAGGAATTCAATAGTGTCATACTCCTCTCTCTTTCTCTCAATCTCTCCCTCAATTCAATTTCAATTTAAGGGCTTTATTGGCATGGGAAACATATGTTGACATTGCCAAAGGAAGTGAAATAGATAATAAACAAAAGTGAAATAAACAATAAAGGATTAACAGTAAACATTACACTTACAAAAGTTCCAAAAAAAAATAAAGACATTTCACATGTCATATTATGTATATATACAGTGTTGTAATGATGTGCAAATAGTTAAAGTACAAAAGGGTAAATAAATAACCATAAATATAGGTTGTATATTTGTTTTATTTTATTTAACCTTTATTTAACTAGGCAAGTCAGTTAAGAACAAATTCTTATTTACAATGACGGTCTACCAAAAGGCAAAAGGCCTCCTGCGGGGACGGGTGCTGGGATTAAAAAGAAAAAAAAGAAAGAATATATATATATATAAATATAGGACAAAACACACATCACAACAAGGGAGACAACACAACACTACATAAAGAGAGACCTAAGACAACATAGCAAGGCAGCAACACATGACAACACAGCATGGTAGCAACACAACATGACAACAACATGGTAGCAACACAACAGGGTAGCAGCACAAAACACGGTACAAAACATTATTGGGCACAGTCAACAGCACAAAGGGCAAGACGGTAGAGACAACAATACATCACGCAAAGCAGCCACAACTGTCAGTAAGAGTGTCCATGATTGAATCTTTGAATGAAGAGGTTGAGATAAAATTGTCCAGTTTGAGTGTTTGTTGCAGCTCGTTCCAGTCGCTAGCTGCAGTGAACTGAAAAGAGGAGTGACCCAGGGATGTGTGTGCTTCGGGGACCTTTAACAGAATGTGACTGGCAGAACGGGTGTTGTATGTGGAGGATAAGGGCTGCAGTAGATATCTCAGATAGGGGGGAGTGAGGCCTATTTACAATGGTGTTTGGTCTTCACTGGTTGCCTTTTTCTTGTGGCAACAGGTCACAAATCTTGCTGCTGTGATGGCACACTGGTATTTCACCCAAAGAAAATGGGAGTTTATCAAAATTGGATTTGTTTTTTGAATTCTTTGTGGATCTGTGTAATCAGAGGGAAATATGTGCAGAAGATCTAGGTGCTGCTGTTGGCCCTCCTTGGTTGGGGCCAGAAACACCAGATCATCAGAAAACAGTAGACATTGACTTCAGATTCTAGTAGGCTGAGGCCGGGTGCTGCAGACTGTTCTAGTGCCCTCGCCAATTCGTTGATATAAGTGTTGAAGAGGGTGGGGCTTATGCTGCATCCTTGTCTCACCCCCCGGCCCTGTGGAAAGAAATGTGTGTGTTTCTTGGCAATTTTAACTGCACACTTGTTGTTTGTGTTCATGGATTTTATAATGTCATATATTTTCCCCCCAACACCACTTTCCATCAATTTGTATAGCAAGCCCTCGTGCCAAATTGAGTCTAAATCTTTCTTGAAATCAACAAAGCATGAGACGACTTTGCCTTTGTTTTGGGTTGTTTGTCAATTAAGGTGTGCAGGGTGAATACGTGGTCTGTTGTACAGTAATTTGGTAAAAAGCCAATTTGACATTTGCTCAGTACATTGTGTTTGCTGAGGAAATGTACTAGTCTGCTGTTAATGATAATGCAGAGGATTCTCCCAAGGTTGGTGTTGACGCGTATTTAACGGTAGTTATTGTGGTCAAAGTTAAAGAGCTAAAGATGATGTTAAAGAGTTTAAGTATAGCCAATTGGAATTTGTGGTCTGTAAATTTTATCATTTCATTTAGGATACCTTCAACACCACAGGCCTTTTTTGGGTTGGAGGGTTTGTATTTTGTCCTGTAGTTCATTCAATGTAGATGGAGAATCCAGTGGGTTCTGGTAGTCTTTAATAGTTGATTCTAAGATTTGTATTTGATCATGTATGTGTTTTTGCTAGTTTGTTCTTTGTTATAGAGCCAAAAAGATTGGAGAAGTTGTTTATCCATACAGTACATTTCCGTTTTGGATAGATAACTCTTCGTGTTGTATTTTAGTTTTTTTTTAGTTTTCCAATGTTCCCAGAAGTGGTTAGATTCTATGGATTTTTCAATTACATTGAGCTGATTTCTGATGTGCTGTTCCTTCTTTTTCAGTGGTGTATTTCTGTATTGTTTTAGTGATTCACCATAGTGAAGCTGTAGGCTCAGGTTTTCTGGGTCTCTATGTTTTTGGTTGGATAGGTTTCTCCATTTCTTTCTTAGGTTTTTGTATTCTTCATCAAACCACTTGTCATGTTGTTAATTTTCTTAGGCTGTCTGCTTGACATTTTTAGATTTCATAGGGAAACTGAGAGGTCAAATACACTGTTTAGGTTTTCTACTGCCAGGTTTTGTCACGACTTCCGCAGAAGTTGGTGCCTCTCCTTGTTCGGGTGGTTTTCGGCGGTCGACGTCACCGGTCTTCTAGCCATCACCGATTCTCTTTTCATTTTCCATTTGTTTTGTCTGTGTTTTCCACACCTGGTTTGAATTCCCTCATTACATGTTTTGTATTTAACCCTCTGTTCCCCCCCATGTCTTTGTGTGGGATTGTTTATTGTTAGTGCACATCTATTTGAGTGGTGCGTTATGGGTTATTTTGTACCCAATTATTGTCTCATGTTGTTTTGTATCGTTTTGGTAGAATTATTAAACAACTATGATTGTCACCCAGTTTGCTCTCCTGCGCCTGACTTCTCTGCCACCAGTTACGCACTGGCTTGACATGTTTACACACTGAAACATTTTGTCCAGGAAATTATCTAGAAGGGGTTGAATTATTTGTTGTTCCCTAATAGTTTTTTGGTAGATTTGCACACTACTCTCCTTCCATCTATAGCATTTCTTAATATTATTAAGCTCATTTGGATTGGATGCCTCATGATTGAGCAAAGCTCTGTTCAAGTAGAGTGTGATTTTGCTGTGATCTGATAGGGGTGTCAGTGGACTGACTGTGAACGCTCTAAGAGACTCTGGGTTGAGGTCACTGATAAAGTAGTCTACAGTACTACTGCCAAGAGATGAGCTATATGTGTACCTACCATAGGAGTCCCCTCAAAGCCTACCATTGACTATGTACAGTTGAAGTTGGAAGTTTACATACACTTAGGTTGGAGTCATTAAAACTTGTTTTTCAACCACTCCACAAATTTCTTGTAAACAAACTATAGTTTTGGCAAGTCCGTTAGGACACCTACTTTGTGCATGACACAAGTAATTTTTCCAACAATTGTTTACAGATTTTTTCACTTATAATTGACTGTATCACAATTCCAGTGGGTCAGAGGTTTACAAACAATAAGTTGACTGTGCCTTTAAACAGCTTGGAAAATTCCAGAAAATTATGTCATGTCTTTAGAAGCTTCTGATAGGCTAATTGGCATTATTTGAGTCAATTGGAGGTGTACCTGAGGATGTATTTCAAGGCCTACCTTCAAACTCAGTGCCTCTTCGCTTGACATCATAGAAAAATCAAAATAAATCAGCCAAGTAGTCAGAAAAAAGATTGTAGACCTCCACAAGTCTGGTTCATCCTTGGGAGCAATTTCCAAACACCTGTAGGTACCACGTTCCTCTGTACAAACAGTACGCAAGTATAAACACCATGGGACCACACAGCAGTCATACCGCTCAGGAAGGAGATGCGTTCTGTCTCCTAGAGATTAATGTACTTTGGTGCAAAAAGTGCAAATCAATCCACAAACAGCAAAGGACCTTGTGAAGATGCTGGAGGAAACAGGTACAAAAGTATCCATATCCACAGAAAAACAAACCCTATATCGACAACCTGAAAGGCCACTCAGCAAGGAAGAAGCCACTGCTCCAAAACTGCCATAAAAAACAAGACTACGGTTTGCAACTGCACATGGGGACAAAGATCGTACTTTTTGGAGAAATGACCTCTGGTCTGATAAAACAAGAATAGAACTGTTTGGCCATAATGACCAACGTTATGTTTGGAGGAAAAAGGGGGAGGCTTGCAAGCTGAAGAACACCATCCCGACCGTGAAGCACGGGGATGGCAGCGTCATGTTGTGGGAGTGCTTTGCTGCAGGAGGGACTGGTGCACTTCACAAAATAGATGGCATCATGAGGAATAAATTGTGGACATCAGTCAGGAAGTTAAAGCTTGGTCGCAAATGGGTCTTCCAAATGGACAATGACCCCAAGCATACTTCCAAAGTTGTGTAAAATGGCTTAAGGACAAAGTCAAGGTATTGGAGTGTCCATCACAAAGCCCTGACCTCATCCTATAGAAGATTTGTGGGCAGAACTGAAAAAGCGTGTGCGAGCAAGGATGCATACAAACCTGACTCAGTTACACCAGCTCTGTCAGGAGGAATGGGCCAAAATTCACCCAACTTATTGTGGGAAGCTTGTGAAAGGCTACCCGGAAACGTTTGACCCAAGTTAAACAATTGAAAGGCAATGCTACTAAATACTAATTGAGTGTATGTAAACTAAAAAAAAAAACTGAAAAATCATTCTCTCTACTATAATTCTGACATTTCACATTCTTAAAATAAAGTGGTGATCCTAACTGACCTAAGACAGGGACGTTTTACTAGAATTAAATGTCAGGAATTTAAATGTATTTGGCTAAGGTGTATGTTAACTTCCATCTTCAACTGTACATACCCAGTGTCCGTGTCACGATCTTGTGGAGTAACGGACCAAGGTGCAGCGCGCGGACTGAGTTCCCTGATCACATCCTGACCAAAACATCTTAGATGAGCCAGAAGGCTATCTGTGGCCAGGACGTGACAGTACCCCCCCCCCCAAAGGCACGGACTCCGACCGCGACAAAAAGTCAATGGGAAGGGTCTTTGGGTGGGTCTTCGCCCTCGGCGGGGGCTCCAGTGCGGGCCGTGCCGGCCCGAGAAGACGCACCAGAGGCCCGGTGCATGGAGCCGGAACAGGAGTCATCGGACTCGGGAGACGCACAGTAGGGCTGGTGCGTGGAGCAGGAACAGGACGTGCTGGGCTCCGAAGGCACACAGTGGACCTGATGCGTGGAGCAGGAACAGGACGTGCCGGGCTCTGAAGGCGCACAGGGGATCTGATGCGTGGAGCAGGAACAGGATGTGCCGGGCTCTGAAGGCGCACAGGGGATCTGATGCGTGGAGCAGGAACAGGACGTGCCGGGCTCTGAAGGCACACAGGGGACCTGATGCGTGGAGCAGGAACAGGACGTGCTGGGCTCTGAAGGCGCACAAGGGACCTGGTCCGTGGAGCAGGAACAGGACGTGCCGGGCTCTGAAGGCGCACAAGGGACCTTTTGCGTGCAGCAGGAACAGGTCGTGCCGGGCTCTGAAGGCGCACAGGGAACCTGGTGCATGGAGCAGGAACAGGTTGTGCCGGGCTCTGAAGGAGCACAGGGGACCTGATGCGTGGAGCAGGAACAGGACGTACTGGGCTCTGACGGCGCACAGGGGACCAGATGCGTGGAGTAGGAACAAGTCGTGCCGGGCTCTGAAGGCGCACAGGGGACCTGGTGCATGGAGCAGGAACAGGACGTGCCGGGCTCTGAAGGCGCACAAGGGACCTGGTGCGTGGAGCAGGAACAGGACGTGCCGGGCTCTGAAGGCGCACAAGGGACCTTTTGCGTGCAGCAGGCACCATGTGCCCCCCCCAAAAAAATTATTGGGGCTGCTGTGGCCGCGAACCCCCCTATGTTGTCGTAGTTTTGTCTAGTGGGGCATATGGGGGAGGGAATATTGTAGCTTCCAGGTAGGGGTTTGTCCCCCTGTGTGCTGAGGGTGTCAGGTTCTTGTCCAGTTCTGGCATTTAGGTCGCCACAGACTAGTACATGTCCCTGGGCCTGGAAAATGTTGATCTCCCCCTCTAGGATGGAGAAGCTGTCATCGTTAAAGTATGGGGATTATATTGGGGGGATATAACGTAGGTAGCACATATGAGGATTGAGAGAGTAGGAACTGCCTTCGCTCTCAACATAAATCCTCTTAATGGTGATACAGAGCTACTATGTAGGAGGTTAGATACACCAGGGAGCTGAAGCATGTACAGACCTTTCACTCAGTGTGTATGTACACTGTAGGCTACTGTATATACAGTAGAATCCCAATGCATATGTACGTAAGCCTTTAATCACCACTTACTTTGTCATTAGCCAATCTACTCCCGTCTGAAGGAGCATAGCATGCACACACGCACACACACCCACGCACACGCTCTACACCAGACAGACAGCCACCAGACAACTGAAGGCTCTTTGATGGTTCCTCTTTTAATTTGTCTTGATTTGTGGAGGTTTATATATTACAGACAACAGGAACAAACAAACACAGTTCTTGCTTTGATGTTCGCTTCTACGTGTCATTCACATCCTATTGTGTACATAGTGTGTGTGGATGATGTGGGAAAATGTTGTCTGTTTGGGTTTCTGCTTGATACAGGGTTCTCCTATAGTGGGGTGAGAGGTGTCTGTGGGTGGGTGTGTGCATGTAAGCTCATGTGTTAATATGGGGTTTTCCTGCCTAGCTGTTAGGTGTGTATCTAACTGTCCCCCTGTCTAAAGGGTATGCACAGCAACATACAGCAGACAACAGACTCAGGGTGCACCAACATCATCACTGATCAGCCCTACAGGCAGGCAGTAAAAGACTACAGAATACACACAGTAATTTACCCCTCCCTGTCCTCCCATGTGAAGGATCTGCCCTGCAATTTACCCCTCCTCGCCCTTTGGCACCATGTAATGCACATGTCCCAGCACACAGCACCATGCAATCTACCTCTCATCTCCCACTTGACTTTGCCTTGGAGAGGAACACACAGACAGAGCTACACTGGGGAATTATGACCTCTATGACAAAAGCAGTCAAAACAACAGGACTGTCTGGCATTTGGCCTTTCGCTGTTTAATTATCTGTTTTGACTAGAGACTAAAGGATATCAGGGTGGGGATGGTGGTTGGGGGTTGTCATCTAAAACAATATATATTTAATATGTAATAAACTTGCAACCCTCCCTTCAGTTTAACGAAGGAGATAAAATGAAGAGCCATTGCAGAGAAGCAGAGGAAAATAACATATAGTAAATGGTGGAGAATGTATGTTTTTGGTGTGAAAGGGGGGATTTAGCTATGCGCTATCTCGGTTGTCTTGGAAACTGACTCGCATCCCTGCGTTGCCTCATTTTTCCGAAAAGAGTAAAAGAATGAGAGACTGAAACATCCGAGAGAGAGAGAGAGAGAGAGAGAGAGAGAGAGAGAGAGAGAGAGAGAGAGAGAGAGAGAGAGAGAGAGAGACATTAGAAGATTCATGTCATTTGACGACAGTCATCAAAAGGTGTCTTAAACGTCCTGATGTTTACGTGACAGTAAAACATATGGCTTCAGTACATCAAAGAAACAACAACAACAACAGAATGGTTCTCCAGCGGGATGGCAGCCAAACACTTGTGTTGTACAGTAATCCAAGAGATCCTCCTCAACGGGAGGGAGGGAGGGAGGGAGGGAGGGAGGGAGGGAGGGAGGGAGGGAGGGAGGGAGAAAGAGAAAGAGTGTATCTCATTTAGACCACCCTAGCCTGGGTAATAGATGCGCCACACAGAGAGCATAGACACGCACACACACTCATGCACACAACTCATGGGAAGTAGGGGGTTGAGAGACTGGAAATGAACCACTCTGCGAGGAGAGACAGTGGGTTTGGCTGGAGGAAGACATTGTTTGGAAAACCCTTCCTCTGGGATCACTTACCAGCAAAGTGAGAGCAGTTCTTCCTGATTCTGCTGTACAGTAGATACAGTACAGATAGACTACATACTGTACATTCAACGTTCTTTCTTTATTTTTGCTATTTTCTACATTGTAGAATAATAGTGAACACATCAAAACTATGAAATAACACATATGGAATCATGTAGTAACCAAAAAAGCATTCAACAAATCAAAATATATTTTATATTTGAGATTCTTCAAAGTAGCCACCCTTTGCTTTGATGACAGCTTTGCACACTCTTGGCATTCTCTCAACCAGCTTCATAAGGTAGTCATCTGGAATGCATTTCAATTTACAGGTGTGTCTTGTTGAAAGTTAATTTGTAGTATATCTTTCCTTCTTCAAACCTCTTAAGGATCCACACCTGTTTTTCAATTTTCACCTAAAATGACATACCCAAATCTAACTGAATGTAGCTCAGGCCCTGAAGCAAGGATATGCATATTCTTGGTACCATTTGAAAGGAAACACTTTGAAATGTGAAAAGAATACAGAAGATAGCCCTATTTGGAAAAATACCAAGTCCATATTATGGCAAGAATAGCTCAAATAAGCAAAGAGAAATGACCGTCCATCATTACTTTAAGACATGAAGGTCAGTCAATCTGGAACATTTCAAGAAGTGCAGTTGCAAAAACCATCAAGCGCTATGATGAAACTGGCTCTCATGAGGACCGCCACAAGAAAGGAAGACCCAAAGTTACCTTCTGCAGAGGATAAATTCATTAGAGTTAACTGCACCTCAGATTGCAGCCAAATAAATCTCAACATCAACTGTCCAGAGGAGACTGCGTGAATCAGGCCTTCATGGTCAAATTGCTGCAAAGAAACCACTACTAAAGGACACCAATAATAAGAAGAGACTGGGCATTAGACCGGTGGAAATCTGTCCTTTGGTCTGATGAATCCAAATTTTAGACTTTTGGTTCCAACTGCCAATTCTTTGTGATACGCAGAGTAGGTGAACGGATGATCTCCACATCCGGGTGCTTTTCTGGTGACACTGTCTGTGATTTATTTAGAATTCAAGGCACACTTAACCAGCATGGCTACCACAGCATTCTGCAGCGATACGCCATCCCATCTGGTTTGCGCTTAGTGGGCCTATAATTAAGACAATGACCCAAAACACACCAGGCTGTGTAAGGGCTATTTGACCAAGAAGGAGAGTGATGGAGTGATGCATCAGATTACCTGGCCTCCACAATCACCCGACCTCAACCCAAATGAGATGGTTTGGGATGAATTGGACCGCAGAGTGAAGGAAAAGCAGCCAACAAGTGCTCAGCATATGTGGGAACTCCTTCAAGACTGTTGGAAAAGCATTCCAGGTGAAGGTGGTTGAGAGAATGCCAATAGTGTGCAAAGCTGTCATCAAGGCAAAGGGTTGCTACTTTGAAGAATCTCAAATATAAAATATATTTTTATTTGTTTAACACTTTTTTGGTTACTACATGATTCCATATGTGTTATTTCATAGTTTTGATGTCTTCCCTATTGTTCTACAATGTAGAAAATAGTAAAAATAAAGAAAAACCCTTGAATGAGTAGGTGTGTCCAAACTTTTTGACTGGTACTGTACATACTAAGTGAAATCTCCATAACCTACCTCGAGCCTGTTCCCTGATGTATCCAGCCAGCCTCACACAACGTGGCCCTGCTACTATGACCATGGAGACGATTTACTTTCAAAGCCGAGTGGTCGTTCCCCTTCTCTCAATCCCCACGGCCCTTATTTCTAAGTACTGGGCCTACATGGAGAGTTCAGTGTGTTTGTGTGTCTGTGTTAGCGTGTGTGAGAGAGAATTAGAGCCCAGGGAGGGGAGATGAAACAGTTTTATGGGAGTGGGAGTCGGAGATGGAAATGTCATTATGGAATCACCCTTGTGCTAGAATCAGAACCCCACAATGAGCCACTGGTTACTCAGTATACAGGGACCACTTTGTCCAGAGTGTGTCAGTCAACGAGGAAACTAATTATGACCATGGTGATAAAGTTGATTTCACTTGTGGTGCCAGATTGTCGACTTCGTGTATGTTTTTTGTGAGCGTGCAGAGTTGTGTCTGTTTTTTGGCTTAGATGAGGGGCTGTGTTTTGCCAAGCATATGTTCCCAGGCTGTCTTCACACTCTGCATGGTCGAATGTGCGCACACACACACACCACATGGTACAGGTTGTCACACTGCTGTTAGAAAGTGGGAGATTATACAACTAAGTGTCAACTGACACCTGGGGCGAGCATCAAGACACACACATCCCATGCACTGTAAAAAAAAATCATAATTTAGTTTTCATTTAAAGTGTTACCTGAACATTTTTAGTTGGCCCAAACTTAGCTCGAACTTTAGAAAACTCAGTCAATTTAAAATGATGTGTTTGCTCAACTTGTCTAATACAGTATGTTAATCCAACTAGAAATGTATATTTGGCCATCTTAACTAAAAAGGCTGTCTGGAACACACAACCAATGCTTTTAACAAACATTGTTTTCAACTAATATATTTGACACACGCAGACTGGTGAGGGGAGAACGGCTCATAATAATGGCCTGAAAGGAGCAAATGGAATGGCATCCTACACCTGTAAACTATGTGTTTGATATATTTGATACCATTCCCCTGATTCCGCTCTAGTCATTACCACGAGCCCGTCCTCCCCAGTTATGGTGCCACCAACCTCCTGTGACACTGACATACATGATTACATTGTACATGTTCCTTTATGCAGTAATTATCATTCAACATGTCCTCACCTGGGATTTGAACTCACAACCTCTTGGTTCACAGCATTCCTATCTTCCTGCTATGCCCCCATGTCTGTGTCAATTATCAGTTAATTGGATTATTCTCTCATCATTGATTTGATTGACTTATTTCAGCAATCGTTGTGTTTTATGTAAAGTTGTCTAATGTTGGTGAGGGAATATTTATCTGTTTTAATGTTACTCCTTAATCACTATGATATATAATAGTTTTTCATGAGTACTTTTAACAGAGCTCAGATTGAAGTGCAAAATGTAGCAATGAAGGTGAAATCAGAAAAAAAAACTGACATGGTGACATAGCAAGAAGATAGGAATGCTGTGAACCAAGAGGTTGTGAGTTCAATTCCAGGTGAGGGCATGCTGAATAATAACTACTGTATAAATGAATATGCACAATGTATGTCAATGTGTGTCGAATATGTAAGTTGAAAACATAAATGCATTTTTTGTGTGTGTGGGTTTCCCTGACCTTCCCCACAGCCTTGTTAGGTTAAGATGCCCAAATAGTTATTTCTCGTTGAATGAACACATAGACACACATAGACAAGTTGAGCAAACACATTTTAAGATGATGGAATTTTAGCCTAGGTGAAAAGTTGAGTAAACTAAAAAAGTTACTTTAAGGTTGAGGAAGTTAGAATTTTGTCCTCATATGTACCCACAATTCTATTATACACTGAGTATAAAAAACATTAAGATCACCTGCTCTTTCCATGACTGACCAGGTGAATCCAGGTGAAATCTATGATCGCTTATTGATGTCTACTTCAATCAGTGTAGATGAAGGGGAGGAGAGGTTGAAGAAGGATTTTCAAGCCTTGAGACAATTGAGACATGGATTGTGTATGTGTGCTTTCAGAGGGTGAATCGGCAAGACAAAAGTTTAACTGCCTTTGAACGTGGTATGGTAGTAGGTGCCAGGTGCACCGGTTTGTGTCAAGAACTGCAACGCTGCTGGGTTTTCACGCTCAAGAGTTTCCAGTGTGTATCATGAATGGTCCACCACCCAAGGACATCCAGCCAGCTTGACACAACTGTTGGAAGCATTGGAGACAACATGGGCCAGCATCCCTGTGGAACGCTTTCGACACCTCGTAGACTCCATGCCCTGACGAGTTTAGGCTTTTCTGAGGGCAAAAGGTGTTCCTAATGTTTGGTATACTCAGTGTATGTAAATATTCTATGATCAGTGAATGCCGTAATGTAGTTATTTTGTTAGATACTTATCCATAATAGCTGAAATATTTCTTTATTACAATTTCAACACAATTTTAGCTGTCACACTAGCTGTTCGGTACAAACATGGCATTGAATCATTGGAATTTGTCACGATGTGCAGAAGTTGCCTACCTCCCAGGCACATGTGGTTAGGTAACCCCCATGGACTTGCCCAGGCAGGCCACGGCTAAAGCCAGTGTGAGAAACTTGCTACCAAACGTTTGTGCTATGAAACGAAATAAATACTGCACTCTGATCCACCAAACTTATTTGCTAGATTCATGATAGTGTTGTTAGACAAAGAAAGGAATGTTAACTTCAAAATGTAATGTCGTTTTAATGTGATTCGCAGCTGTTGTTGGTAAGTAATGAATCTGATCGCTTCTGACATAACTTACTCATCCTTTAATAGTAGTTAGTTGAAACAACTTGAATTTGTTTAGTGTGTCTAAGATTTGGCTTAACATGTGTTTTTGCCTGAGGTGTTTACAGTGGCGATTTTAGCATGTAAATCTTGGTGGGGCAAACAAAAAAAGTGTGATGCATGCTAGCAAAGCCACTACACAACACAACACTAAGCAATACATGAATTGCACTATAACGGTGACACACGGTGAACACAAACTGTCAGGGCCTACATAAAGCTGTCCCAACAGCAGAGTCCCAACAGCAGTCCCAACACCTTACCACTGCTACAGTTCATTCAGCCTCATTTACTGCCTTTTAAAAAAACAAAGCTGATATGGCTGACTTGCTTAAACAAATGTGGTTTCTACTGACAATTGAGATGTACAAACTATGGCTTAAGGGGACGACAAGAGGATAAGAGGCAATCTGTAATTTCGATTAAGACATTAATGAACGAGCCAGGACAGACGTAGTCAAAATAACTATTTATTTGTTCAGAACATGGGCCGTTCTTACAGGGGGCATATAAGCAGACAATGAAAGCTCTTACAATATTCAATAATTACATTTCTCAAAAACAGGTTATAGGCTACATGTGCACCACCAAGTCAGAACAGTAGGTGAAATTAAGAGGTGAAAATAGACGAAATTATTAGGGTGAGGCACATGGGCTACTAACAGCTTACTACACAACATACATTTAGTATTACCTTCTTAGCTACAGTATACATATCTCCCTGGCATATTACATCATTTATGCAGCAGCATACAATAAATTTTTGGACTCACCTTGTTGTGATGTGCTGACTTGAACAGGAAGGTGGCGAGGCAGTCCTTCGTGGGCAATTTTTGTCATCAAAGAAAGAGGCCAGATTTACAATTCCGAGTTCGATGACCACTCATAACCATTCTGAGCTCATTTATTCCAGACTTCCCAGTTGTAATGCTTGCAGTTAGCCACTGTCACCGATTCATTCCAAACCACTCATTGTTGAATTTGAGATTTCCAACTTGTTGTGTAATGTTCATGTCCAATGGCCGATGAGCATCGATACATTTCATCTATAATTTCTCTTCATTATTTATTTTCATATGACAAGGATTAAAAAGGATTTGCCAGTAGATTGTCAACTTGATTCATGATGATGACTGCTAGCTAAGACTTTGAAAGTAAGACGTTGACATAATCAGTCCAATCAAAGCTACTGTACATATAACGTGATTTGACGTAATTTTATATGTGGCCAATGACCTTGAGCCTTCTTGGAAGGGTATTACCAATGTAACTCTATGGCAGGACCCAAAGGGCTTGAATTTTTTATGTCTACCCTTACTAAGGACTTACACTTGGCGGTGAAGTAGTGTTCCCATGAGTGACAGAACACTGAGCCAATCACGGCGCAACGCTCCTATTTTCTGCTGGCTTGCCCCTCCACCACAGAAAGCACTGAGCTAGGCTGAAACACCTACATTTTGGAGCTGCCTTACTCAAGAAAACAAAAAAGAGACCATGTTTGTATGCAGCTTTATTAACTCAGTGATATATATATTTTTTACATTGTTTGCAAACTGATATGTGACTCGTATTAATGGCAAAATGTTTATGAGTTGCACGTGCTGTAATCAGTGATGTGTATGAACCCTGGATGACTGATCGGGGGCGCTGTTTTGAAGCACCGCATTTTGGTACTCCTCGTCCATTGTAAAAACATTTTTTGGAAGCTATAGAAATGCATTCGTTTTTGACTAGTACATTCTATTACAAACACATTAATGCATGCTTTTAAATTATATTCGTCACGATCTTCGGAAAGGACAGACCAAGGCGCAGCGAGGCATCCAGTATACATGATTTATTTACACACGTAACTGGGACAAAAACAACAAAACAAACGACGATCGCAACGACGATCACAACAATGACCATAACAAGAAACACAATGACACTATGAAAAAAAAACAATAACCCACAAAACCCTAGTGCAAAACTACAAACATATATATGGTTCCCAATTAGAGGTAACGACACTCAGCTGCCTCTAATTGGGAACCATTACCCCAACATAGAAATAGATCACCTAGAACAGAAAAAACCCTACACCAAAACAAAACAAAACACGCCAGCCTGTCTTCTCAGGCCTGGACGTAACAATATTATGTGAACTGAACATAAACATTTTATATTTATGGAAACCTATTCCTTTAAAATTACACTTAATCTTGTCCTTGAACTTTTGTTGAAGTACTGTAGAATTCCATTCGTTCCTACAGTATGGAGGACTGCTCCTTCTGAGGAGTACCAATATGGCGGCCGGTTGCTTCAAAGCCTCTATACACATCCTTGGTATTAAAGTCTTGTCTTGTTAGGGTTTGGGGTTTGGTAACATTTTAGAACTGTCATTAATAAGCCACTCTAAAAGCTCATGAATTGCTTTAGAAATGCTATTTACTGTCTAATCTATCTTTATTATTTACCCACCATAGAATTATTTCCACACTTGTGTGTGTGCACATACGCACACACACACCCTCAGTAGGCTACAGTGCGTTATGTGTTCAGGATAGATGAGCCTGTTTCCTGCTCATGTCTTTGAGTGAAAATGACCCGACTATGAAAGTGCCTTTTCTAGTTGGAGAAGTTCTGCTCCAATTCCCCGGACGACATATTCACCCTGCTGTTTGAAAATGGATGAAATCGCCTGCTAGTACTGCTTTCCATTTCCTTGTTGGAATCACTGGTAAGAATTTTTTTCTACCATGGCAACAACTTTGTCTACTACACTTCTGGGCAAAATGGACAAAAGACCAGTTTAAAACCAAGACAAAGGTTTCTAAACCAATGGATCAATGTAGTAGGCTAGGCATTTATTCATTATTCATTCATCTTCTGATATTATAGGATGTTCAATAATTTGTCGCATCAGTTGGTATTCGGAAACATCTCATTTTGGACATGGTGTCAATTTACACTGAGTGTACAAAACATTAAGAACACGTGCTCTTTTCATGACAGACTGACCAAGTAAATCCAGGTGAAAGCCCTTATTGATGTCACTTGTTAAATCCACTTCAATCAGTGTAGATGAAGGGGAGGAGACAGGTTAAAGAAGGATTTTTAAGCCTTGAGACAATTGAGACATGGTTTTTGTGTGTGTGTCATTCAAAGGGGGAAAGGGCAAGACAAAATATTTAAGTGCCTTTGGACAGGGTATGGTAGTAGGTGCCAGGCGCACTGGTTTGTGTCAAGAACTGCAACGCTGCTGGGTTTTCCTGTGTATCAAGAATGGTCCACCGCCCAAAGGACATCCAGCCAACTTGACACAACTGTTTGAAGCACTGGAGTCAACATGGGCCAGCATCCCTGTCGAACTCAATATTAGGAAGGTGTTCTTTATGTTTTGTATACTCAGTGTATAGTTAATACAAAACAAGCATCATTTATTACCAGAATTACTTTCTTACCTCATTTAGCCACCCAATCCAAAGTCTGATTGTCAAACTTCTGGAACCATGGGCTGACATTATCCCAACATACGGGTCATAGAATCTCCACAAACTTTGATGACGTATACTGTCGCGTTCCGGGGCTTGGGCCTCGCCTCCCAACCATTTGGTGACAGCCAGACATAATCACCTGAAATTGCACACACACATGCACACACACACTTATTTTTTCTCTTTTCCTTTCAGAGTACCTGTCATCCCCCCCTCCTGTGACAGCGGTGAACTTGACACTTCCAAAGGAGCAGGAAATTACGTTTGGGGGTTTTGAAGGGCCTTTTCTCCTCAGTCTCCCATTGAGAGGGCCAGACATGGCTGATTTGGGCTGCTTTCTGACTGGGAGCTGCTCTCTCCCTCTTTTCTCTCTCCTTTCCCTCCTCTCAACTCACCTCTTCCACTCGCCATATTCCCTCATGTCACTCTCCTGTTCCTGTCGTTTCCTTTCCTCTTTGTTGTTCTCCTCTCCTTCTAGCTGGACCTCCCCTCCCTCCATCACCTCCCCATAGCTCCGTGCCTGCACCAGTGAGGTGAATAGTCCACTGAGCATGAGGTCTAGATGGCACCTAAACTATTCATCGCCCCTGTCACTTAGCGCCCGCCTCAACCTAGTCCTTTTAACGGGGCTATTGAGGGCAGCCATTGGGCTGGGGAGAAAGATGGCTGCATCTAAAATGGCACCCTATTCCCTACATGGCACACTCCTTTTGACTGCAGCTCTATGGCCTTGGTACAAAGTAGTGCACTATGTAGGGAATAGGGTGCCATTTGGAATACGTAAATAAAGTCCCATCCATTTTTCTCAGCTGGTGCTTGTTCAAAGTGCTAATGGCCATGACGGCAGCATGTGTGTCTGTGCACAGGTCTGGTATGAATGAGTACACATGTCTCCTGGCTGGACTGGTCTACTACTCTGCTCTACTTCATAGTGAAGGCTCACCTGTTCACACGCGAGTTCCTGTTGATAAAAAATACTTAGTTTAGGGGTGAAATATCTTCAGTAATGTAGTAATGCCATCAGAATTTCTCTCTCTGGCTTGTGGAAAAAAATCACACACTCCATCTTGGCAATGGGAGAAAGTAAAGATTTAAAACATGAGCATGGCAGCCAAGGTTACAGAGACATTATCACTCTGCATGGGGGTCTATGATTTTACACAGCGGCATCCTACGCTGAAATCTGTCTGAAACAGGAAACAACACACATTCCCACAGACCTGACTGTGTTGAAATCCTCATACACCTCAGGACTAGAGGAAAGCCCAGAGAGAGAGAAATGGGAACAACAGTATAGTGGTTATAGCCTGTCAGTAGTGCTTATAACCTGTCAGTAGTGGGTATTACCTGTCTTAGAAAAGAAAAGCAGCACAGTCTCATGCCTCAGATGCAATACCAACATTTTTTACAGCTATGCTGCATGCTTTCATCAGGGTTACCTGTCTGAACCTGTCAGTAGAGGTTCAGATCTGTCACTCTGTCACTATGTCTCAACTCTGTCTCAGTTCAGTCTCAGCCCTGTTTCAGCTCCACAGCCAGAGTATGATTGTACAGCCATACTGGCAGCTGACAGGAATTCTAATGGAGAGCACTGGGCTATCACTCCCAGAGCAGTGCATGTACAAGACAAGGAGATAAAATGAGAACATGAGACGTATTCTTGGACGAGAGAGGAGGAGAAAAAAAGAGATGGTGTCTGAGTGGACTGCAGATCTGTGCTGGACAATTCATTTTCTGATAATGTGTCTATGAAAGGGAAGGAAAGGAAAAGGGGATACCTAGTCAGTTGTACAACTGAATGCATTCAACCGAAATGTGTCTTCCACATTTAACCCAACCCCTCTGAATCAGAGTTCAGCTTTCAGTATACAGCATCTGGAAATGGATGGTCTTATGTCATTTTTTTTTTATTCCCTTCTCATTGCTAAGGTTGGGATGTGGAAAGGATATGCTGATCCTAGATCTGTGGCTAACTGGAGTTTTTCAGCAGTGACTGATCTGTGTCCCAAATGGCACCCTTTTTCTTACATAGAGCACTACTTTGACCAGAGCCCTATGGGCCTCACTCCCCCCTATCTGAGATCCCTACTGCAGCCCTCGTCCTCCACATACAACACTGTTCTGCCAGTCACATTCTGTTAAAGGTCCCCAAAGCACACACATCCCTGGGTCGCTCCTCTTTTCAGTTCGCTGCAGCTAGCGACTGGAATGAGCTGCAAAAAAACACTCAAACTGGACAGTTTTATCTCCATCTCTTCAGACTCAATCATGGACACTCTTACTGACAGTTGTGGCTGCTTCGTGTAATGTATTGTTGTCTCTACCGTCTTGCCCTTTGTGCTGTGCCCAATAATGTTTGTCCCATGTTTTGTGCTGCTACCATGGTATGCTGCAGCCATGTTGTGTTGCTACCATGTTGTTGTCATGTTGTGTTGCTATCATGCTGTGTTTTCATATGTTGCTGCCATGCTCTGTTGTTGTTGTTGTTGTCTTAGGTCTGTCTTTATGTAGTGTTGTGGTATTTCTCTTGTCGTGATGTGTGTTTTGTCCTATATTCTTTTTTTTTCTTCTTTTTTTTTAAATCCCAGCCCCTGTCCGTGCATGAGGCTTTTTGGTAGGCCGTCATTGTAAATAATAATTAGTTCTTAACTGACTTGCCTAGTTAAATAAGGTTAAATAAAACATAAAAACATGTCAAGTAGTGCACTATATAGGAAATAGGTTGCCATTTGGGACGTAACCCAGGTGTAATAAAGCTCCAAGCAGCAGTGGTCTGAGACCAGGACGTCATCTGACTGAAGCTCTAATAGAAGCTGACAGTCTCTTCTCCTAACTGGTGGAAAGTACTCTCCCTTCTTCTTCTACCTCTCAGTTTCCCCCTCTTCCTTTCTTCTCTGAAACAGAAGCCCTAGAGACCTGATTTCCACTGCTGTCTCTTTCTTTCTTCCTTTCTCTCTCTCTTTCTCATTCTACTCTCTCTCTATTTCTCTCTCTCTCCACCCGTCAGACTGACTCTTTGACTCTATGCTAGACAGCCGAGGTAGAACTTTCTGGCCCTTATATTAGCCTGTATGAGAGGAAAATACCACAGTAACCCACCCTTATGCTGGTCTTTTAAATGTCCACCTTGGGAGGACAAAATAAACTATTATATTCTATATTACAGTTGACATATTCAATACAGCATAAACCTGAGAGCAGCTTGAGATTCAGTCCTTGGGGTTTACTAATGTATATAACATTCTAAAACACTGCCACAATACTACTGCACATTGTGGCAAGGGACATCAATTAGTGAGTGTCACACTATGTGAACACAATCAATCAAATCATTTCACGGGAGAAGAAACTGCAAGGGAAAAAACGTATTGCATAAATGTTATGACACTGCAAAGTGTTGGTATGGCTGCCGGCTGTGTTGCTTTTACATTTTCTGTAATATGTAAGTAATGATGCATAGGAATCGTGGAGAGAGAACAGCCATTGATTGTAGTTGGAGGCGTTTTGTCATTGTGGCATTGACATCTGTTTGTGGACCCTGTTTAGTTTTCTCATAGGTTTCTTCATATAGGAAGAGAAGCAGCATTTAGGGATGGAAATATGTGGACTGTTGGTTTATTATGTATGCTATGAAATCTTCTCTCTATTGAAAACAGAAGAACCATATCGTCAATATAGTACGTTCAATGTCAAAGCAAATCTTATGTTTTGTGACAGCCTCAGAGCAGACATAGAAAACACACACACACAAACATGTCAATGTCAATGATTCAATGGAGGCCACGTCATTAAAAGTACAAGTTCACATCAAATGTATTGGTCACATACACAGGGTTAGCAGATGTTATTGCGAGTGTAGCGAAATTCTTGTGCTTCTAGTTCTGACAGTGCAGTAAAATCTAAGAAGTAATCTAACAATTCCACAACAACTAACTAATACACACAAATCTAAGGAAAGGGATGGAATAAGAATATATACATATAAATATATGGATGAGCGATGACCGAGCGGCATAGGCAAGATGCAATAGAGGGTATAAAATACAGTATATACAAATGAGATGAGAAATGCAAGATATGTAAACATTATTTAAGTGGCATTATTAAAGTAACTACTGATCCATTTACTTAAGTGGCCAATGATTTCAAGTCTGTATGTAGGCAGCAGCCTCTCTGTGTTAGTGATGGCTGTTAACAGTCTGATGGCCTTGAGATAGAAGCTGTTTTTCAGTCTCTCGGCCCCAGCTTTGATGCACCTGTACTGACCTTGCTTTCTGGATGGTAACAGGGTGAACAGGCAATGGTTCGGGTGGTTGTTGTCCTTTATGATCTTTTTGGCCTTCCTGTGACATCGTGTGCTGTAGGTGTCCTGGAGGACAGGTAGTTTGCCCCCGGTGATGCGTTGTGCAGACCGCACCACCCTCTGGAGAGCCTTGCAGTTGTGGGCGGTGCAGTTACCGTACCAGGCGGTGACACAGCACAACAGGATGCTCTCAATTGTGCATATGTAAAAGTTTGTGAGGGTTTTAGGTGACAAGCCACATTTCTTCAGCCTCCTGAGGTTGAAGAGGCGCTGTTGCGCCTTCTTCAACACGCTGTCTGTGTAGGTGGACCACTTCAGTTTGTCCGTGATGTGTACGCCAAGGAACTTAAAACTTTCCACCTTCTCCACTTCTGTCCCATCAATGTGGATAGGGGGGTGCTCCCTCTGCTGTTTCCTGAAGTCCAAGATCATCTCCTTTGTTTTGTTGACGTTGAGTGAGAGGTTGTTTTCCTGACACCATACTCAGAGTGCCCTCACCTCCTCCCTGTAGGCTGTCTCGTCGTTGTTGGTAATCATGCCCACTACTGTTGTGTCGTCTGTTGTGTCGTCATCACTTGATGATTGAGTTGGAGGCGTGCATGGCCAAGCAGTCATGGGTGAAGAGGGAGTACAGGAGGGGGCTGAGCACTTGTGGGGCCTAAAGTGTTGAGGATCAGCGGTGGAGATGTTGTTTCCTACCTTCACCAACTGGGGGCGGCCCGTCAGGAAGTCCAGGACCAAATTCCACAGGGCGGGGTTAAGACCCAGGGCCTCAAGCTTAATGATGAGCTTGTAGGGTACTATGGTGTTGAATGCTGAGCTGTAGTCAATGAACAGCATTCTTACATAGGTATTCCTCTTGTCCAGATGGGATAGGGCAGTGTGCAGTGTGATGGCGATTGCATCGTCTGTGGACGTATTGGGGCGGTATGCAAATTCAAGTGGGTCTAGGGTGACAGGTAAGGTGGTGATATGATCCTTGACTCTCAAAGCACTTCATGATGACAGAAGTGAGTGCTATGGGGCATTTAGTTCAGTTACCGTTGCCTTCTTGGGTACAGGAACAATGGTAGCCATCTTTAAGCATGTGGGGACAGCAGACTGGGATAGGGAGAGATTGAATATGTCCGTAAACACAACAGCCAGCTGGTCTGCGCATGCTCTGAGGACGCAGCTAGGGATGCCGTCTGGGCCGGCAGCCTTGCGAGGGTTAACACGTTTAAATGTCTTTCTCACGTCGGCCACAGAGAAGGAGAGGGAGGGCCCGCAATCCTTGGTAGCGGGCCGCGATGGTGGCACTGCATTATCCTCAAAGCGGGCAAAGAAAATGTTTAGTTTATCTGGAAGCAAGACGTCAGTGTCCGTGATGTGGCTGGTTTTCTTCTTGTAGTCCGTGATTGCCTGTAGACCCTGCCAAATACGTCTCATGTCTGAGCCATTGAATTGCGACTCCACTTTGTCCCTATATCGACATATCGCTTGTTTTATTGCCTTGTGGAGGGAATAACTACAATGTTTGTATTTGGCCATATTCCCAGTCATCTTTCCATGGTTAAATGCGGTGGTTCGCGCTTTCAGTTTTGCTCGAATGCCGCCATCTATCCGCGGTTTCTGGTTAGGGTAGGTTTTATTAGTCACAGTGGGTACGACATCTCCAATGCACTTCCTTATAAACTCACTCACCGAATCAGCGTATAAATTTATATTATTCTCTGAGACTGCCCGAACATTTCCCAGTCCGCGTGATCAAAACAAGCGTGGAAGCATGGATTCTGATTGGTCAGACCAGCGTTGAATAGTTCTTGTCACGGGTACATCCTGTTTGAGTTTCTGCCTATAGGACGGGAGGAGCAAAATGAAGTCATGGTCAGATTTGCCGAAGGGAGGGCGGGGGAGTGCCTTGTATGCATCGTAGAAGTTAGAGTAACAGTGATCCAGTGTATTGCCTGCACGAGTGCTACAAGCAACATGCTGATAGAATGTAGATAGCCTTGTTCTCAAATTTGCCAGCTACAATAAATGCAGCCTTAGGATATATGGTTTCCAGTTTGCATAGAGTCCAGTGAAGTTCCTTGAGGGCCGCGTCGTGGTATCGGCTTGAGGGGGGGATATACACAGCTGTGACAATAACCGACGAGAATTCTCATGGGAGATATGGTCGGCATTTGATTGTGATTAATTCTATGTCAGGTGAACAAAAGGACTTGAGTTCCTGTATGTTGTTACAACTGCACCATGAGTCGTTAATCATGAAGCATACTCCCCGCCCTTCTTCTTCTCAGAGAGATGTATATTTCTGTCGGCGCGACGCATAAAGAATCCCGGTGGCTGTAACAACTCCGACAGCATATCCCAAGAGAGACATGTTTCCCGCAGTTACAATCCCTGATGTCTCTCTGGAAAGCAACCCTTGCCCTAATTTCGTCTACCTTGTTATCTAGAGGCTGGACGTTGTCGAGGAGTATACTCGGAAGCGGTGGGTGGTGTGCATGCCTCCAAAGTCTGACCAGGACACCTCTTCTGCGGTGACGTTGTTTTGGGTCGGCCTCTGGAATCAGATCACATGCCCTGGGTGGTGGTGCGAAAAAAGGATCTGCTTCGGGAAAGTTGTATTCCTGGTCGTAATGTTGGTAAGTTAACGTCGCTCTGATATCCAATAGTTCTTCCCGGCTGTATGTAGTAACACTTAAGATTTGCTGGGCTGACAATGTAAGAAATAATACATTAAAAAACAAAATACTGCATAGTTTCCTAAGGACTAGAAGTGAGGCGACCCTCTCTGTCGGCGCCATCTTGCTACTAGTTGAACTACAGTACATGAAGTTCACTATTCCCCAACACTGGTATGCACATGGCATGGTATGTGTGTGTGTGCGTGCCCGATGTGTGTGTGTTTGATTTGATGAGATGAGTTGGGGACTGAGCTCAGTCCTATGTGGGCCTTACAGTACAGCTAATCCCTGACTCTGCTTCCAACTCACTGACTGTCTGCATCTCTCTCACTCGCTAACTCTCCCTCTCTCTCTACACCTATTTCTCTCTTTCTACAGCTCTTTCTCGCTACACCTCTCTCTCTCTACACCCCTCTATCTTTCTCTCTCTCTTTCCATCTCTTTCTGTCTCTCTTTCTCTCTTCGAATCCCAAGTCCCCAATTGATCAGTGGAGGCTCCTCAGAGGAGGAAGGGACCATCCTCCTCAGTGAACTTCATAAAAATTAAAATGGTAAAAGTTTTAAGTAAAACTATGTTAAATATAATCATGTCAACAAATAATATATTACATTTTCTTCCCAATTGTTAACACATGTTTGCTGAAACTACATCTCATGTACTCAAAACTCTAAACACAAAACACAAAACAGCCAATTTCCCCAAACCCCCACAGACATCTAGCAAAATGAATGTACTCCCTGCTCAAAATGAAACTCTGCCTACAAATGAGACACCCACACACATCAAATGAATTTAACTTAGTGACAACCCGGGATCGCACTAATGCGGCATATTCAAAACACTAATATGATAACGTATTTCAGTGTAAAGACTAAGATGTTCTTGTTATACTGTATATTGTTTGTGTGTACTCAAACAAGAAAGGAACACAAATGAAAAAAAAATGGTTTTATATTTCAACATGACTCAATACATGTCAAACAGCATACTGTAAACACAGTAAAATTGCAAAAATACAGTAAATATATGTTGTATATGCAAAGGAAGAAAAATAGGACTATACTGTACTGTATGTCAGATGAATTGTACGGAACAGATACAAAAAACTGTCGAAATAAATCAAATCAAATCAAATCAAATTTTATTTGTCACATACACATGGTTAGCAGATGTTAATGCGAGTGTAGCGAAATGCTTGTGCTTCTAGTTCCGACCATGCAGTAGTATCTAACAAGTAATCTAACAAATTCACAACAACTACCTTATACACACAAGAGTAAAGGAATGAATACGAGTATGTACATATAAATATATGGATGAGCGATGGCTGACCGGCATAGGCAAGATGCAGTAGATGGTATGGAGTACAGTATATACACATATATATGAGATGAGTAATGTAGGATATGTAAACATTATATAAATGGCATTGTTTAAAGTGGCTAGTGATACATTATTTCATCCAATTATAATTATTAAAGTGGCTAGAGATTTGGGTCGATGACCGAACGGCATAGGCAAGATACAGTAGATGGTTTAGAGTACAGTGTATACATTTGATATGAGTATGTCGGATACGTAAACATTATATACAAAATTGTTTAAAGTGGCTAGTGATACATTTGTTACATCCAATTCCTATGTATAAAGTGGCTAGAGATTTAAGTCAGTATGTTGGCAGCAGCCACTCAATGTTAGTGATGGCTGTTTAACAGTCTGATGGCCTTGAGGTAGAAGCTGTTTTTCAGTCTCTCGGTCCCAGCTTTGATGCACCTGTACTGACCTCGCCTTCTGGATGATAGCGGGTGAACAGGCAGTGGCTCGGGTGGTTGTTGTCCTTGATGATCTTTTTGGCCTTTCTGTGACATCGGGTGGTGTAGGTGTCCTGGAGGGCAGGTAGTTTAACCCGGTGATGCGTTGTGCAGTCCTCACTACCCTCTGGAGAGCCTTACGGTTGTGGGCGAGCAGTTGCCGTACCAGGCGGTGATACAGCCCGACAGGATGCTCTCGATTGTGCATCTGTAAAAGTTTGTGAGTGATTTTGGTGACAAGCCAAATTTCTTCAGCCTCCTGAGGTTGAAGAGGCGCTGTTGCGCCTTCTTTACCACGCTGTCTGTGTGGGTGGACCAATTCAGTTTGTCCGTGATGTGTCGCCGAGGAACTTAAAACTTTCCACCTTCTCCACTACTGTCCCTCGATGTGGATAGGGGTGCTCCCTCTCCTGTTTCCTGAAGTCCACGATCATCTCCTTTGTTTTGTTGACATTGAGTGAGAGGTTATTTTCCTGACACCACACTCCGAGGGCCCTCACCTCCTCTCTGTAGGCCGTCTCGTCGTTGTTGGTAATCAAGCCTACCACTGTAGTGTCGCCAGCAAACTTGATGATTGAGTTGGATGCGTGCTTGGCCACGCAGTCATGGGTAAACAGGAGTACAGGAGAGGGCTGAGAACGCACCCTTGTGGGGCCCCAGTGTTGAGGATCAGCGGGGTGGAGATGTTGTTTCCTACCCTCACCACCTGGGACCGGCCCGTCAGGAAGTCCAGGACCCAGTTGCACAGGGCTGGGTCGAGACCCAGGGTCTCGAGCTTAATGACGAGCTTGGAGGGAACTATGGTGTTAAATGCTGAGCTGTAGTCGATGAACAGCATTCTTACATAAGTATTCCTCTTGTCCAGATGGGTTAGGGCAGTATGCAGTGTGATTGCGATTACGTCTGTGGACCTATTGGGACGGTAAGCAAATTGGAGTGGGTCCAGGGTGTCTGGCAGGATGGAGGTGATATGATCCTTGACTAATCTCTCAAAGCACTTCATGATGACGGAAGTGAGTGCTACGGGCGATAGTCATTTAGCTCAGTCACCTTAGCTTTCTTGGGAACAGGAACAATGGTGGCCCTCTTGAAGCATGTGGGAACAGCAGACTGGGATAGGGACTGATTGAATATGTCCGTAAACACACCAGCCAGCTGGTCTGCGCATGCTCTGAGGACACGGCCAGGATGCCATCTGGGCCGGCAGCCTTGCGAGGGTTAACACATTTAAATGTTTTTCTCACATTGGCTGCGGTGAAGGTGAGCCCGCAGGTTTTGGTAGCGGGCGTGTCGGTGGCACTGTATTGTCCTCAAAGCGAGCAAAGAAGTTGTTTAGTTTGTCTGGGAGCAGGACGTCATGGTCCGCGACGGGCTGGTTTTCTTTTGTAGTCCGTGATTGACTGTAGACCCTGCCACATTCCTCTTGTGTCTGAGCCATTGAATTGTGACTCTACTTTGTCTCTATATTGACGCTTAGCTTGTTTGATTGCTCTTGCGGAGGGAGTAGCTGCACTGTTTGTATTCAGTCATGTTTCCGGTAGCCTTTACCTGGTTAAAAGCAGTGGTTCGCGCTTTCAGTTTTGCGAATGCTGCCATCAATCCATGGTTTCTGGTTGGGGAAGGTTTTGATATTTGCTATGGGTACAACATCACCAATGCATTTGCTAATAAACTCGCTCACCGAATCAGCGATACATCAATGTTGTTGTCAGATGCTATCCGAACATATCCCAGTCCACGTGCTCAAGCAATCTTGCAGCATGGAATCAGATTGGTCGGACCAGCGTTGAACAGACCTGAGAACGGGCGTTTCCTGTTTTAGTTTCTGTTTGTAGGCTGGGAGCAACAAAATGGAGTCATGGTCAGACTTGCCGAAAGGAGGGCGGAGAATAGCCTTGTATGCATCACGGAAGTTGGAATAACAGTGGTCCAGGATTTTACCAGCCCGGGTGGCACATTCGATATGCTGGTAAAATTTCGGGAGCCTTGTTCTTAAATTAGCCTTATTAAAATCCCCAGCCACAATAAATGCAGCCTCAGGATATGTGGTTTCCAGTTTACATAGAGTCCGATGAATTTCTTTCAGTGCCGTCGATGTATTAGCTTGAGGGGGATGTACACGGCTGTGATTATAATCGAAGAGAATTCTCTTGGTAGATAATGCGGTCTGCATTTGATTGTAAGGAATTCTATGTCAGGTGAACAAAAGGACTTGAGTTCCTGTATGTTGTTATGATCACACCACGTCTCGTTAATCATAAGACACACACCCCGCCCTTCTTCTTACCAGAGAGATGTTTGTTTCTGTCGGGCGCGATGCGTGGAGAAACCAGGTGGCTGTACCGACTCTGATAACGTGTCCTGAGTGAGCCATGTTTCCGTGAAGCAAAGAACGTTGCAGTCTCGAATGTCTCTCTGAAAGGCAACCCTCGATCGGATTTCGTCTACTTTGTTGTCAAGAGACTGTACATTGGCGATTAAAATACTCGGGAGAGGTGCACGATGCGCCCGTCGACGAAGCTTGACCAAAAGACCGGCGCGTTTCCCTCTTCTCCGGCGCCGCCGTTGTTTTGAGTAGCCACGTGCTATCCAGTCTGTTGTTGTGTTTGGGTTAACGAAAGGAGAATCCTCTTTGGGAAAGTCGTATTCTGGTCGTAATGTTGGTAAGTTGACGTTGCTCTTATATCCAATAGTTCCTCCCGGTTGTATGTAATAAAACTTAATATTTTCCGGGGTAACAATGTAAGAAGTAATACATAAAAAAACAAAATACTGCATGGTTTCCTGAGAACGTGAAGCGAGGCTGCCATCTCTGTCGGCGCCGGAAGTCTAGAATACAGTAGAATCTAAATCATAAATCAAGAAACAAATACTCTAAATCAAAATCAGTCATGTCTGTTGTTTTGGTCCAGCCACAGTTTTTCATCAACATCACAGGCGATTGTAACAAACGAGACTCCCGCGGTTCCTCCTGCTCACCACCAGAGGGAACCCTCTCCTGAATATTAAGCCCTGAACTACACTCCCACATACCTGGTCCCAATCACCGTTGCACCTGTCTCCCATTAATAGACTATTTAGGCTCTCTCTCCCTTTCTCTCCTTGCGAAGTCTTGTTATCCCTGGTGATCATTTCTGAGCGTTTTCTCCCGTGTCTGTCATATCGTGGTTATACTCTGGACTGTTCTCCCTTTTTGATTCTTGCTGCCTGCCCTGGACTATATTCTTTACTGGACTGATTTTTGTAAGCTTGCTGCCTGCCCTGACCTAATGCCTGTACCTGGATTACGATTTGCCTTATCCCTGCTGTTGTGTTTGCTGGCGATTGACCCTGTTCGTACGACCAAGATTGTAACAAAACTGCAAATGGATCCTCACTCTCTGGGTGCTTCATTACAGAAGACTTCGCCATCTGTAACACAAATAAACATCTCAGACAACTACCATCGGGCCTACTGCAACCACTACCAGTTCCCCACCGACCATGGTCCCATCTCGCCATAGACTTCATTACCGATCTCCCCAAGTCCAATGGGAATACCACAATACTCACTGTCATAGATCGCTTCTCCAAGGCTTGCCGGTTGATTCCACTCCCCAAACTGCCTACAGCATTGGAAACTGCCGAACTCATGTGCAACCTGGTGTTCCGCTTCTATGGCCTGCCAGAGGACATCGTGGTCGGACCGAGGGCCCCAATTCACATCCAGAGTATGGTCAGCATTCTTCCAACAACTCAACATCAACATTAGCCTCACTTCAGGGTATCACCCACAATCTAACGGTCAAACAGAACGCCTCAATCAAGAGATCACCCGGTTTCTCAGATCCTACTGTCATCAGAACCAAGCAGACTGGAGTCGATTCCTCATGTGGGCGGAGTATGCACAGAACTCACTCCAGAAACCCTCCACCGGTTTAACCCCATTCCAGTGTGTAATGGGCTTCCAACCTCCCTGTTTCCCTGGTCAGGGGAACCCACCGAGGTACCCTCTGTCAATGACTGGCTCCAGAGAAGCGAGGACATCTGGAGTCAGGCCCATACCCACTTACTACATGCAGTCAGGAGACAGAGGTTGCAGGCCAATCGCCACCGCCGCCCCAACCCCGAATATACTCCAGGTCAATGGGTCTGGCTATCCACTCGAGACCTACGCCTCAAACTCCCTGCAAGAAACTCAGTCCCAGGTATGTGGGTCCTTTCCAAATAGTCAAACAAATCACACCAGTTTCCTTCCGCTTTGGCATTACCCGCTAATTACCGTATCTCTCCTACTTTCCATGTATCTCTTCTCAAACCCGCTGGTGGTCCGAGAGCGGAGGAGGGGAGCAGACCAGTGAGCAGGGCCCCCACCCATCTTGGTGGACGGCGAGGAGGTATATCGGCTTCGAGATTTACTCGATTCCAGACGCTGGGCAGGCTCCTCCAATATCTGGTAGATTGGGAGGGGTACGGACCGGAGGAGCGATCCTGGGTTAATGCAGAGGACATACTCGACCCGCACTCATGACTGAGTTCCATAGGACGCACCCGAGAAACCGGCCCCGACCTCGAGGAAGACCCGGCGTCGTTCGCCTCTTCGGCCAGGAGCCGCTCACAGGGGGCTCTGTAACAAACGAGACTCCCGCGGTTCCTCCTGCTCACCACCAGAGGGAACCCTCTCCTGAATATTAAGCCCTGAACTACACTCCCACATACCTGGTCCCAATCACCGCTTGCACCTGTCTCCCATTAATAGACTATTTAGGCTCTCTCTCCCTTTCTCTCCTTGCTAAGTCTTGTTATCCCTGGTGATCATTTCTGAGCCGCTTTCTCCCGTGTCTGTCATATCGTGGTTATACTCTGGACTGTTCTCCTTTTTGATTCTTGCTGCCTGCCCTGGACTATATTCTTTACTGGACTGATTTTTGTAAGCTTGCTGCCTGCCCTGACCTAATGCCTGTACCTGGATTACGATTTGCCTTATCCCTGCTGTTGTGTTTGCTGGCGATTGACCCTGTTCGTACGACCAAGATTGTAACAAAACTGCAAATGGATCCTCACTCTCTGGGTGCTTCATTACAGCGATATTCTCCTTGGCCAGACAGCGGGGGAAATATCTTCTGGCATGACGCATCCACCCCTGACAGGAGTCTGCTGGAACGTCACCACAGGCCATTGCCTGGTGATGGGCCATGTTCATGGGGTTTGTGATCCTACACCTTCCACCGCCATGTTAAAAACAACTCCTCAATGGAGTTGAGAAATGGGGAATATGGTGGGATATGTAAACCTGTAAACCTGGGATGGTCATGGAACCAGTTGCGGACCTGAGCAGCCCGTTGTCTCAAATTAGAACATACATTTGCTGCTCAGGATCACCTGTCCCTCTCTGCCCTGGCTGAAAAAGATTGTCATGTAAGGTGTTCAGGAAATTAAAGAGATTGGCAGTGTTGTATGGTCCAAGGGTGGCATGGTGGTGGAGGACCCCATTGTGGCTCATAGCTGCGCATATGGTGACATTTCCCCCACGCTGGCCAGGTACCTCAATGATGGCACGTTGACCAATGATGTTCCTTCCTCTCCTCCTCATCTGTGCTAAATTGAATCCAGCCTCATCTATGAATATGAGTTCCTAGGGGATGGGACTTGCATCCAACTCCATGATTCTCTGAAATGACAGTAAATACTGTAATTGCTGTATAGTAAAGTTCACTAGCAACATCAATGAGTCTCTAATGTTTCTAGAGAGTAATACTAGTACATTACTTACTTGCACATATCCGTACCGTTTATCCTTCACTCTTTGAGAATTCCTTTGAAATTGGTCTCTGTAGATCTGCTTCCTCCGAAGACAGTGTTTCTTAAGGATGGTTATAAGCTCACACTGATGTTATGGAAGACGGCAGTGTTTTCAATAATCTGTTGTTGGATTTCACAATGGCAGCCTCCTGTTGGTCTGTAAATAGACGCGTTCTACCACCACGTGGTTGTCTTTCAGTTCCACAAAAACAAAATAGCATCCAGTACAGTAAACACTACAGTAATACAGTATACAAGATAAACATGTTACAAAGTAGTATAGCTCCCAATTTCATACATACAGTAAAACATTTATCTTGTTTCCCCTTACAGTATGTTTTGGAATCTATAGTCTTTACTGTGCTTTATGTTGTACTACTGTCAAGTAATAAAAGTAGTAGATAGGTCCAATTTCTGCAGTACATACCTATTTTCATTTTAGCACGTCCAGATGATGGATGCTATGTTGAAGCTGCTCAGATTGGGCTGCACTCTCTGCCCAGTCTCAAAGCACGGTTGACCACATGGTCCACCACAGTCGCCTGAATTTCATCAGAGATTACTCTCATTGTTCTTGGTCTTCCTCCACCTCCACCTCTACCTCTACCTCTCTCTGCCTAGTTTGCTTCCATTGTTCTCCAAACAGGAGTACTCACCTGTGGCCTTTTTATCCATACCAAAAGTCTGATTGCAAAGTGAACATTTACGCATTTAGTGTTTGCACGTGAAAAGTGAAAGTAATGAATTGGTAATTGAGCCTAGCTTGTTGAACAGTGTTGCTTTTCATTTGAACACAAGATGAGAGTGCATTACCCTGCTCTTGTTCTCCAGCCTCGTCTCAGAGCAAAACGTATTATATTTGACAAAAATCCATACCACTCCATTTAGTGTGATATGTTACTTTATGATAGGTTTCAATATTTTACCCGTTTAGAATGATCTATTACGTTCGTCTGCTTTAGTATGATATGTTACATCTGCTATGGTTACATAAGACAGTAGGATACTTATGGTTGCACACGGCATCTACTGTTACCAACCCAAAGGTTGCATGTTTGAATCCCATCACAACTTTAGCATTTTAGCTAATTAGCTACTATGCAACTACTTACCATGTTAGCTAATACTTCTCCTAACCCTAACCTTAGCCCCTAACCTATTGTAGCATATCATACTAAAGCAGTCGAATGTAGCATATCATAATAAAGCAGTCGAACGTAATATATCGCTAAACAGGTCAAAGCAAACTGGTGCAATCAAGATGTAGGACACTATACGTCCTACAATTCGTAATATATTGTGTGACTGCAATTACATTTGTAGGCCAATGTAATTTAACCTAATGTAAAGTAACATATCAAGCTAAATGGAGTGCCACGGATTTGACAAAAATATAATACGTTTTGCTCTGAGACCAGGTTTCTCTCTCTCTTCCCCCTGTAAGACAGGATCATGTGATAACACAAGTACTCTACTCCTCTAACCTCTTTCTCTCTTTATTTCTCTCTCTCTCTCTCTGGCCTCACCCATTATCATCCAACTACTATTCACAATTATTACATCTACTACATGGAAGGGAAGGAGAGAGAGACTAAGAGATGAGGCAGTCCCTCATTCACTGTGCTATCTATCTCTCCATAGGGACAGAAGGGTTGAGAAAGAGATAACTCCCTTGAGAAGCCTGTACAGCCTCACTAGGAATCTGGGGGCCTGGTGATAAGACATCTGCTCCTTTCTGCATTGATTAGTTTGCCTGGTCAGATAAAACTGGATGATGATGTAACAGTGAGGACAAATGGATAATGTGGGATCATGTATGAAATGTCAAAATCAATTGTTATTTGTCACATACACATGGTTAGCAGATGTTAATGTGAGTGTAGCGAAATGCTTTTGCTTCTAGTTTAATTTCACTTTTGCACTTAACTATGCTTTGGCAATGTTAACATATGTTTCCCATGCCAATAAAGCCCTTGAATTGGATTGAATTGAATTGAATTGAGAGAGAGAGAGAGAGAGAGAGAGAGAGAGAGAGAGAGAGAGAGAATACAGCACAGAGGAGCAAAGAGAGGAGAGGAGAGCAGATGAGAAGCTTCTGTTAAATATGTTCCCTCCTGTCCCGACTAGTCCAAGTGATTAATGGCATTCTCTCTCTCTCTCTCTCTCTCTCTCTCTCTCTCTTCTCTGTTTTAGCACAGTGGACACTGCCTCTCTGAGAGTAGTTGGAGTGAGCTGTGGTGGTTTGGTGTATAAGGCTTCCATCTAGAGGTGCAGTAATGGTAAGAACACAATTGTTATTCAGGACCATCATTCTCTCCAAAATATCCACCCAGAATTTTAGATGTATCGCTTTGGATGGAGCAGGAACATCCATCTCCTACTTTACCCACCCACACACACACACACACATACACACTCATACACACACCCTCCCCCATGCATCCTTAACAGAAGAAATACTCCCCCCTCCACTCTCTCTGAAATATAAATGAATACACTTCCCACATTTCTTTTCCAAAAACAACTCTATTTCCTCTCTCTACTTTATTCTGTGTTTCTAGACTGAGTCCCTAAGTAGGAAGTAGCTCCCAACGTTCCTGTGGGGTTCTGGGAATCAGCTCTGTGTAACATTTTTATTTTTATTTAACCTTTATATAACTAGGCAAGTCAGTTAAGAACACATCCTTATTTACAATGATGGCCTACACCGGCCAAACCCGGATGACGCTGGGCCAATTGTGCGCCGCCCTATGGGGCTCCCAATCACGGATGGTTGTGACACAGCCTGGAATCAAATCAGTGTGTCTGTAGTGATGCCTTTAGCACTGAGATGCCGTGCCTTAGACCGCTGCTTCACTCAGGAGCCCAACATGAATAGTAACGTCATTTCCTGGACGTCTGTTGTAGTGGTGTCTTATAGATACAAGAGACAGAGTAGAACTCATTTTAATTGTGTTAGAAGTGCTCCATAAACAGTGACTTTCTTCCTATTGACCACATGGAGGTGCTATAAAACCCCACCTCAGTCAGGTCATAACTGCAGAGCCTATTACTGGATAGAGGGTGCATCTCAATAGTCTAAATTGGCTTCCTCTCCTCCTCTCCTTGTCTCCCCTTCTCCCCTTCTTCTTATGCATTGAAGGAGACAGAATAGATGAAAGCAGCATAACAATGTTTACCTATCAGGTGTTTGCCCAAACAGAACAAGTCTTCCATATGAGTGCAAAAGAATGAGAGTAGATGAGGAGAGGAGGAGAGGAAGCCAATTTAGACGATTGATACGCAGCTAGAGTTCACCAAAAGGCCGCCAACTATTCCGTAGATAGATAGTGTTATTAAGTCAGCTAATTGGGCATCGTAAACCAACACAACACGTAAACACATGAGCCAAAACGCTATTATGATCAATGAACACGTTGATCTTTTCGGGGCTTTTCTAGTAGCCCCAGCCTCATTATGAGGTATCATTCATTTTGACTCATTTTGCAATTAAACACATGGACAACTCGGAAAATGGAATATCATTTCGGGGATGTTTATGAGTTTGGCAAAGAGGTTCAGCTGGCTTACTCTGGTTGCTAAATCTCTTTCTGCTGTAGCCAACTTTTTGGCATGTCAACAACAAAGAATTTGGCCCGAGCAGAAACAGAATGCTACCCTTTATAGCTTAGCTACACTCTTGAGTGTTAAATGATCAAATTATAATCTTCAAAGTTTCTCGACATTGAATGAGAACAGTCAGTTGTCAAGGTAAAGGAGTTTATGGCAGAGTGTGAGTTACACAGTAAACCTGCTCCTCCTTCTATTGATCCTAAGGATCCACTGTATTAGCCTACAGATCCTATGTCTTTACCTGGGGACACAGTTATGACACCTGATAGGAGTTACATGACAGAGAGGTAGAGAGACTAAGAAGGAAGATAGACAGACAGAAATCGACCTTCGGCGAGAGAACAGGTGGGACAGAAGGAGAACAGAGAGACAGACAGGCAGACAGAAGGAGGTATACAGATACAAAGGGAGGAAGAGAGAGACCAAGAGGAAGAGAGCGAGAGAACAAGACAGCGCGCGCGAGAGAGAGACGCACAGAGAGACACAGAAAGAGCGAGAGAGAAGCAAGTCTGAATCCTAGACTACAGACAACCAGTGAGGGGACCAGGAGGTGTAACAAGGAGACAGTTGTACCCCGTCTACAGAGCTCTGATTGGCAGGCTGGGTCACCCTCTACAGAGGAGACTGGAAGTCAGTGGAGGAGAACCAGATAGGCCGGTGGTGCAGGATATGTCAGTGCACCATGGAGGACCACAGAGACAGACTCCAGAGTGTGTCCCCCAAGGTGTTGTCTCACTCCATTGAGCGGATCCTGAGGAGAGCACCGTGTCTGGATGTGGAGGAGAGGGGGGGTGGAGGAGAGGAGGAGAGAGGGAGCATGGCGGGAGAGACTGGGTCTGTGTGTGTGACGACCAACGCTGAGCAACACCCTAAAGTCAACAGATGCCCAGGTGTGTTTAGGCAGTGGTTCCAAAGGCTCAGTTTGTTGGAGCATGCTGTGGATTTGATTAACTGTATGCTGCGGTCTTGATCAAAGTATCTGCTAAATGACCCTATTAGTAGCAGTAGAAAACTTTAATTCCAAAATACAAGGACATTATACATTCAATAGTGTAGATTGTGTGTCTTGTGCTACAGCCTTCTAAACTGTAGTGTTTAACTCAGAGTTTGGAAACAGAGTAAGTAAATGTAATTGTAACAATATTGAATGAGGAAAGAGTGCTTTATATGTTATTTGAAGAAGGTTTAAGTTTGTTCTGGCTAAGTGTTTCTATCCTCTCTGGTGTACTAAAGCTCAGGTACTGCAGAGGCAAGAGTCAGAGGTTGTTTTATGGCTTCGTGCTTTTTTCTACCCTTTTATATGGTGGTGCTTTGATGTTGATTTAGAGAAATGTATTGTTAGTGATTCATTCTATGCTCAATGCTCCATCTTTTCTAAAAGCTGCTAGGGAATTGGATTACTTCAAATTCCATTCTGGAGGAACATAAAAAATAAAAAATAAACAAAACAATTATGATTAAAAATACTCTTGAGACATGGTAATGGGAATTACTGTATAGCTATGGGTTGTTTTAACCTTTACTTAAGGACAAAAATGTTCTACAAATGTGTTACCCCCTGTATATTTAGTGCACAAATAATAACTTATTTCAAGTCATAACTGTTTCTGTAACTGTCAAGGTCTAATTGTATTTGGATAGTTACCTGTAAATACTGTAGACTTTAAGTGCCATATTTAGCTAAACGGCAAACACATGTACAGAGTTTGCTAAATATCTGCTTCCCGTTTTGAAAGCAATAAATTGTGTGTGTGTGTTTTGTTTGGAGTAGTATCACGGAGCAGCATTCGGCGGGTACGAACCACATTCACCTTGGCCCAGCTAGAGGTGCTAGAGAGGTTCTTCCAGGAGAGCCAATACCCTGACATATATTCCAGAGAACTACTGGCTTCCCAAACACAGCTGTCAGAGGCACGAGTACAGGTAAGTGCACTACTGTGTGTATGTGTGTGTTTGTGAGTTTGTGTGCGCAAGCATTTCTGTGTGTTTGGTTGGTTTCCTGATGGTCCTCTAACATATCTGCTGTGTGTTGTCATTCTGACCCAGATATGGTTCCAGAACCGCCGGGCCAAGTGGAGGAAGACTGGAGCTCTGGAAGAGAGCAGAGGATTGGACAAATTCTTAGACATCAACCAACAGCCTGAGAGGATAGTGCCGCTTCCTCCCCTGATTGGATCCCTCCAAACCAGGCCACACCCACTACAGCACAAACTCTTAATCTCCAGGCCACCCTACCATCCCATTGTGGTTTACCAGAACTTCCTGCCCAAGCTCCACCCAGCCCTGGTAGCGTACTCTGAGCCCTACCTGCTTCCCCTCCCAGCCCAGTCCTAGTTTACCCCAATGACACACTCCATACCTGGACACACACTCAGCTGACAAACGCACACACCGGACGTCTTGTATGTCAAATGTGTCTGACCCTGTACATATTTGTTTTCTGTACGTAAAAAATTCTAATCAAACAGAAATCTGCTATTTTCACGAATTTCATACAAAGTAGCATAAATAAAGGTCTTCAGTCTGAGCATGATTAGCTGAATTGGGTGTGTTATTGTAGGGCTGGAATGAAACACCTAGTAGCTCTCCAGGACCAGTTGGAGACCCATATCCCAGACTGATCCTGGGTTCTCTGGGATTCTGAGAAACACTCTGACTCAGTCATCATCATCATCAGTGTTTATGTCACTTCCAGAGTAAACCATATAGTTCCTTGAATCTGAGTAGTCCTCTCAAAGGGTAAAGTAGTTTATGTGATATGATATGATTAATAGGACAATGTTCTGGAGTATTTAAACAATTAACATTTATGGGTGATGATTGCCAAGGAAACCATTATATATTATCATTATGAATTTAGAGTAGAAACTCAATAAATTACATGTAGCCTAAACATACAGTGCCAGGGTTTTAGAGAAAGATAGAGAGAGAGAGAGAGAGAGAGAGAGAGAGAGAGAGAGAGAGAGAGAGAGAGAGAGAGAGAGAGAGAGAGAGTTATTTCAGATGATATGGGGCCTATAAAAGGGAAACTATGTTGAGATTTCAGATTATTACTCAATTGATTTATTGCACTCTACATATATGGTACTACCTTATCTTAATTCACCTGGGGTGAATCTGAGGGCAGGGCATGTGTACAGTCATCATCTGAGACAGACACACACACACACTACCAGGTCTAGAGTCATCATAAAACATTTGTGTAAGATGGTTCAATGTTTCAGTGTTGCAGACATAATTAGATTAGATCAGTAGATCTCTGAGAATTATGTTTTTAACTGCAAGTTCTGGAAATGTCATCCCAACTGAACACACAATCATCTACAGTGCCTTGCAAAAGTATTCATCCCTCTTGGCGCTTTTCCTATTTTGTTGCATTACAACCTGTAATTTAAATAGATTTTTATTTGGATTTTATGTAATGGACATACACAACATAGTCCAAATTGGTGAAGTGAAATGGAAAAAATTACTTGTTTAAAAAAAAATTAAATAAATTAAATAATGGAAAAGTGGTGCATGCATATGTATTGACCCCCTTTGCTATGAAGCCCCTACCAATTACCTTCAGAAGTCACATAATTAGTTAAATAAAGTCCCCCTTTGTGCAATCTTAGTGTCACATGATCTGTCACAGGATCTCAGTATACAGTGGGGCAAAAAAGTATTTAGTCAGCCACCAATTGTGCAAGTTCTCCAACTTAAAAAGATGAGAGAGGCCTGTAATTTTCATCATAGGTACACTTCAACTATGACAGACAAAATGAGGAAAAGAAATCCAGAAAATCACATTGTAGGATTTTTAATGAATTTATTTGCAAATTATGGTGGAAAATAAGTATTTGGTCAATAACAAAAGTTTATCTCAATACTTTGTTATATACCCTTTGTTGGCAATGACAGAGGTCAAACGTTTTCTGTAAGTCTTCACAAGGTTTTCACACACTGTTGCTGGTATTTTGGCCCATTCCTCCATGCAGATCTCCTCTAGAGCAGTGATGTTTTGGGGCTGTCGCTGGGCAACACGGACTTTCAACTCCCTCCAAAGATTTTCTATGGGGTTGAGATCTGGAGACTGGCTAGGCCACTCCAGGACCTTGAAATGTTTCTAACAAAGCCACTCTTTCATTGCCCGGGCGGTGTGTTTGGGATCATTGTCATGCTGAAAGACCCAGCCACGTTTCATCTTCAATGCCCTTGCTGATGGAAGGAGGTTTTCACTCAAAATCTCACGATACATGGCCCCATTCATTCTTTCCTTTACACGGATCAGTCGTCCTGGTCCCTTTGCAGAAAAACAGCCCCAAAGCATGATGTTTCCACCCCCATGCTTCACAGTAGGTATGGTGTTCTTTGGATGCAACTCAGCATTCTTTGTCCTCCAAACACGACGAGTTGAGTTTTTACCAAAAAGTTCTATTTTGGTTTCATCTGACCATATGACATTCTCCCAATCCTCATCTGGATCATCCAAATGCGCTCTAGCAAACTTCAGACGGGCCTGAACATGTACTGGCTTAAGCAGGGGGACACGTCTGGCACTGCAGGATTTGAGTCCCTGGCGACGTAGTGTGTTACTGATGGTACGCTTTGTTACTTTGGTCCCAGCTCTCTGCAGGTCATTCACTAGGTCCCCCCGTGTGGTTCTGGGATTTTTGCTCACCGTTCTTGTGATCATTTTGACCCCACGGGGTGAGATCTTGCGTGGAGCCCCAGATCGAGGAAGATTATCAGTGGTCTTGTATGTCTTCCATTTCCTAATAATTGCTCCCACAGTTGATTTCTTCAAACCAAGCTGCTTACCTATTGCAGATTCAGTCTTCCCAACCTGGTGCAGGTCTACAATTTTCTTTCTGGTGTCCTTTGACAGCTCTTTGGTCTTGGCCATAGTGGAGTTTGGAGTGTGACTGTTTGAGGTTGTGGACAGGTGTCTTTATACTGATAACAAGTTCAAACAGGTGCCATTAATACAGGTAACGAGTGGAGGACAGAGGAGCCTCTTAAAGAAGAAGTTACAGGTCTGTGAGAGCCAGAAATCTTGCTTGTTTGTATGTGACCAAATACTTATTTTCCACCATAATTTGCAAATAAATTCATTAAAAATCCTACAATGTGATATTCTGGATTTTTTTTCCTCATTTTGTCTGTCATAGTTGAAGTGTACCTATGATGAAAATTACAGGCCTCTCTCATCTTTTTAAGTGAGAGAACTTGCACAATTGGTGGCTGACTAAATACTTTTTTGCCCCACTGTATATGCACCTGTTCTGAAAGGCACCAGAGTCTGCAACACCACTAAGCAAGGGGCACCACCAAGCAAGCGGCACCATGAAGACCAAGGAGTTCTCCAAACAGGTCAGGGAAAAAGTTGTGGAGAAGTACAGATCAAAACTTTAAACATCCCACGAAGCACCATTTAATCCATGATTGAAAAATTTAAAGAATATGGCACCACAACAAACCTGCGGAGAGAGGGCCGCCCACCAAAACTCACGGACCAGGCAAGGAGGTCATTAATCAGAGAGGCAACAAAGAGACCAAAGAACCCTGAAGGAGCTGCAAAGCTCTACAGCAGAGATTGGTGTATCCGTCCACAGGATCACTTTAAGCCATACACTCCACAGAGCTGGGCTTTACGGAAGAGTGGCCAGAAAAAAGCCATTGCTTAAAGAATAAAATAAGCAAACATGTTTGGTGTTAGCCAAAAGACATATGGAAGAAGGTACTCCGGTCAGATGAGACTCAAATTTAGCTTTTTGACCATCAAGGAAAACGTCTGGTGCAAACCCAACACTTCTCATCACCCCGAGAACACCATCCCCACAGTGAAGCATGGTGGTGGCAGCATCATGCTGTGGGGATGTTTTTCATCGGCAGGGATTGGGAAACTGGTCAGAATTGAAGGAATGATGGATGGCACTAAATACAGGGACATTCTTGAGGGAAACCTGTTTCAGTCTTCCAGAGATTTGAGACTGGAACAGAGGTTCACCTTCCAGCAGGACAATGACCCTAAGCATACTGCTAAAGCAACACTCGAGTGGTTTAAGGGGAAACATGTAAATGTCTTGGAATGGCCTAGTCAAAGCCCAGACCTCAATCCAATTGAGAATCTGTGGTATAACTTAAAGATTGCTGTACACCAGCGGAACCCATCCAACTTGAAGGAGCTGGAGCAGTTTTGCCTTGAAGAATGGGCAAAAATACCAGTGGCTAGATGTGCTAAGCTTATAGAGACATACCCCAATAGACTTGCAGCTGTAATTGCTGCAAAAGGTGGCTCTACAAAGTATTGACTTTGGGGGGGTGAATAGTTATGCACGCTCAAGTTTTCAGTTTTTTTGTTGTTGTCTTATTTCATGTTTGTTTCACAATTAAAAATATTTTGCATCTTCAAAGTGGTAGGCATGTTGTGTAAATCAAATGATACAAACCCCCCAAAAATCAATTTTAATTCCAGGTTGTAAGGCAACAAAATAGGAAAAATGCCAAGGGGGGTGAATACTTTCGCCTGCCACTGTAAATGTTTCTCAACTCCAGTCCTAGGGAAACAACTGGTCAATGGCTTGATGATTAGTTGATTCATTGAATCTGGGGGTAAGAGTCAATGAATGGGCTGGAGTAAACATGTGCAGCCCTGTGATGTGCTGTGAGACCTCAGGACTGGTGTTGAGGAACACTGATTTAAATATTTCAGTGAGTTGGTTTGTTCCATCCTTCACCTGACCAGGTTAGTGTAGCTGTAGCCTATTTACGACGGCGCTCTTGCCTTGACTCAACAACACTTCTTCCTTCTGCTGAACTTTTGACCCCCTCTTATCTGTATTTTCAGGCGCTTAGCATTTGGGTGAACCCTGTGTTATAACAGTCTTAAGATGTGTCCCCGTCCACAGGCTAACGTTAGAACACACACCAGTTTGGCCAAAGGCTGGCAGCTTTTTATGGGTGTTATAGAATTTTCCAATAATTTGTTTGGTGTGTTTCCGAAATGCCTGAAGTGCTGAGCTTTAACCAACGTCCAAAGTTCAAAGTCATGCACTCCAAATGGAGGAACATTTCATTTTTATATTTCACAGTTCTGTATAACTGGTTTATTATGGTGTGAACAGTGAGTGGTACACTGTATATATATATATATACACATATATATATATATATATATATATATATATATATATATAGTGGGGTAAAAAGTATTTAGTCAGCCACCAATTGTGCAAGTTCTCTCACTTAAAAAGATGAGAGAGGCCTGTAATTTTCATCATAGGTACACTTCAACTATGACAGACAAAATGAGGGAAAAAAATCCAGAAAATCACAATGTAGGATTTTTAATGAATTTATTTGCAAATTATGGTGGAAAATAAGTATTTGGTCACATACAAACAAGCAAGATTTCTGGCTCTCACAGACCTGTAACTTCTTCTTTAAGAGGCTCCTCTGTCCTCCACTCGTTACCTGTATTAATGGCACCTGTTTGAACTTGTTATCAGTATAAAAGACACCTGTCCACAACCTCAAACAGTCACACTCCAAACTCCACTATGGCCAAGACCAAAGAGCTGTCAAAGGACACCAGAAAGAAAATTGTAGACCTGCACCAGGTTGGGAAGACTGAATCTGCAATAGGTAAGCAGCTTGGTTTGAAGAAATCAACTGTGGGAGCAATTATTAGGAAATGGAAGACATACAAGACCACTGATAATCTTCCTCGATCTGGGGCTCCACGCAAGATCTCACCCCGTGGGGTCAAAATGATCACAAGAACGGTGAGCAAAAATCCCAGAACCACACGGGGGACCTAGTGAATGACCTGCAGAGAGCTGGGACCAAAGTAACAAAGCCTACCATCAGTAACACACTACGCCGCCAGGGACTCAAATCCTGCAGTGCCAGACGTGTCCCCCTGCTTAAGCCAGTACATGTTCAGGCCCGTCTGAAGTTTGCTAGAGAGCATTTGGATGATCCAGATGAGGATTGGGAGAATGTCATATGGTCAGATGAAACCAAAATAGAACTTTTTGGTAAAAACTCAACTCGTCGTGTTTGGAGGACAAAGAATGCTGAGTTGCATCCAAAGAACACCATACCTACTGTGAAGCATGGGGTGGAAACATCATGCTTTGGGGCTGTTTTTTCTGCAAAGGGACCAGGACGACTGATCCGTGTAAAGGAAAGAATGAATGGGGCCATGTATCGTGAGATTTTGAGTGAAAACCTCCTTCCATCAGCAAGGGCATTGAAGATGAAACGTGGCTGGGTCTTTCAGCATGACAATGATCCCAAACACACCGCCTGGCAACGAAGGAGTGGCCGTAAGAAGCATTTCAAGGTCCTGGAGTGGCCTAGCCAGTCTCCAGATCTCAACCCCATAGAAAATCTTTGGAGGGAGTTGAAAGTCTGTGTTGCCCAGCGACAGCCCCAAAACATCACTGCTCTAGAGGAGATCTGCATGGAGGAATGGGCCAAAATACCAGCAACAGTGTGTGAAAATCTTGTGAAGACTTACAGAAAACGTTTGACCTCTGTCATTGCCAACAAAGGGTATATAACAAAGTATTGAGATAAACTTTTGTTATTGACCAAATACTTATTTTCCACCATATTTTGCAAATAAATAAATAAAAAAATCCTACAATGTGATTTTCTGGATTTCTTTTTCTCATTTCGTCTGTCATAGTTGAAGTGTACCTATGATGAAAATTACAGGCCTCTCTCATCTTTTTAAGTTGGAGAACTTGCACAATTGGTGGCTGACTAAATACTTTTTTGCCCCACTGTATATATATATATATATATATATATTAATGTATTGATTGATTTTTAAATAAGATGTGCTTGTTGCTATATCACTATATCACAATAAAAATAGCTAATTGACCGAAGTAGACTACTGAAAGCTGATAAACATTACAAAGATGGATAATTCAAACTCATATTTTAAAATAATTTGACATATATTTTGATGAGCTTGGCATGTGTGTCCTCTTGTGGTTCAATAAGAGTATCACAGCTGTGACACCTTATTGCTGTGTTCCTGGTTTGAACAGGTGATGGTGCTGTAGGACTTAGAATAGGCTACTGTAGAGATGCTATCTCCACTTATGTTTCCTCTCCTGGCTCAAACATTATATTGTTTCCTGTCATCTTTCTCACTATTATTTGTATTAGTGGCCTATCTGGAGCAACATATAAATAAACATTATAGGGGCATTGCAGTTGACAACTTAGGATATAGGCAAAAATATACCAGGGGTCCCAATACGGACTTTTGAATTGAATAGTTTTTTCCCCCTCATCAATCTACACACAATACCCCATAATGATAAAGCAAAAACAGGTTAATGAATGTTTTGCCCCAAAAAATATGAATAAAAAAAATAAGTATTCAGACCCTTTACTCAGTACTTTGTTGAAGCACCTTCGGCAGCGATTACAGCCTTGAGTCTTCTTGGGTATGACGCTACAAGCTTGGCACACCTGTATTTGGGGAGTTTCTCCTATTCTTCTCTGCAGATCCTCTCAAGCTCTATCAGGTTGGATGGGGAGCGTTGCTGCACAGTTATTTTCAGGTCTCTCCAGAGATGTTCGATCGGGTTCAAGTCCAGGCTCTGGCTGGGCAACTCAAGGACATTAAGAGACTTGTCCCGAAGCAACTCCTGTGTTGTCTTGGCTGTGTGCTTAGGGTCGTTGTCCTGTTGGAAGGTGAATCTTGTCCCCAGTCTGAGGTCCTGAGCACTCTGGAGCAGGTTTTCATCAAAGATCTCTCGGTACTTTGCTCCGTTCATCTTTCCTTCGATCCTGACTAGCCTCCCAGTCCCTGCCGCTGAAAAACATCCCCACAACATGATGCTGCCACCACCATGCCTGATGCTGCCACCACCATACCACCATGCCACCATGATGGTGTCATATTTCCTAAAGACGTGACGCTTGGCATTCACGCCAAAGAGTTTAATCTTGGTTTCATCAGACCAGACAATCTTGTTTCTCATGGTAAGATATTTTTTAGGTGCCTTTTGGCAAACTCCAAACGGACCATTGTGTGCCTTTTACTGAGGAGTGGCTTCTGTCTGGCCACTCAACCATAAAGGCCTGATTGGTGGAGTGCTGCAGAGATGTTTGTCCTTCTGGAATGTTCTGCCATCTCCACAGAGGAACTCTATAGCTCTGTCAGAGTGACCATCGGGTTCTTGGTCACCTACCTGACCAAGGCCCTTCTCCCCAGATTGCTCAGTTTGGCTGGGCGGCCAGCTCTTGGAAGAGTCTTGGTGGTTCCAAACTTCTTCCATTTAAGAATGATGGAGGCCACTCTGTTCTTGGGGACCTTCAATCATGCAGACATTTTTTGGTACCCTTCCCCAGATCTGTGCCTTGACACAATCCTGTCTCGGAGCTCTACGAACAATTCCTTCAAACTTATGGCTTGGTTTTTGCTCTGACATGCACTGTCAACTGTGGGACCTTATACAGACAGGCGTGTGCCTTCCCAAATCATGTCCAATCATTTAAATGTACCACATGTGGACTCCAACCAAGTTGGAGAAACATCTTAAGGATGATCAATGGAAACAGGATGCACCTGAGCTCAATTTTGAGTGTCATAGCAAAGGGTCCGAATACTTATGTAAATAAGGGATTTCTGTTTTTTTTTATTTTTTATTTTTATATATATTTGCAAACATTTCTAAAAACATGTTTTTGACTTGTCATTGCGGTAATGTGTGTAGATTGCTGATGAATTGTTTATATTTAATACATTTTAGGTTAAGGCTGTAACATAACAAAATGTGGAAAAAGTCAAGGGGTCTGAATACTTTCCAAAGGCACTGTGTAGGGACTATATATAGGGATATATCAGGGGTCCTTGGGTGAAAAGGATTGGGAACCACTGGTGTAGGGGGATGGTATAAAACAAATGATTAGGCCTATAGCTTTCTTGCCACATTAGTTTATTAATAATCCGTGATCACCAACGGTGAAGAAAGGGTGTAAAAGCAACAGATGTCATCATCAACATAAACATGGTCCTCCTTGTCTGTGGACCAACCGAGCGTGACGAGCAGTATTCATACCGTACAGCAGAGGGAGAGATGTGCGGGTGAACGGTCGACGTCACAGCCATAGGCAGCAGAATGATGGGCGAGAGTTGTGTGTACCTTGCCGCTGCTTCATGGCAATAGAGAGAGATGGCGTCCGCATCCCGATGAATAAGCAAAAAAAGAAGAGGAAAAGGGTGATGCTGGACCCTACTACGCCTAGAGGGGAAACCGCTTAATTCAACACATCAGCTATGGAGGGATTCATCTCTCGTTCACAATCATTTCGCTCCGGGGATGTTAACGCCCTTTTCGTGCGTTTTTAAACTCCTCGTCTGAATCCTTCCAACGGAGGTGTGGGGATTGTTGTCCGGTAGGCTACATCTGTTTTCTTCCTCAGCTTCTCTGCCCATCCGACGCAGGGGCGAGGAGAAGAGGAGAGAAGGGGAAGAGAGGGAGAGCGATGGCTGCTGGAGGAGGATGCGGGGAGACGGTGGAACAGTGCCGGGCAGAGGTGGAGCGTTTGACCCGTGAGCTGGCGGAGGCGAACCGGGAGAAGATCCGGGCTGCGGAGTGCGGTCTGGTGGTTCTGGAGGAGAACCAGACCCTGAAGCAGCAATATTCGGATCTAGAGGCCGAGCAAGAGGCGCTCCGACAGGAGCTGGAGCAGCTACAAGAGGTATCAACCACTTAAAACACCCAATTAAATAACACCCTAAGTTAACCATAAACATTGACGCATGTGATATAAGTTCAGTGCTTCCTGGAAATGTATTCGTAAACATGCATTTATTAGTTAGCCTCCAAATCCAACTTCCTTCTGCCCCCCAGGCGGGTAGGCTACATCCCTTCCAAGGAATGGGTGATGTCAGCAAGATTTGGGCAGCCCCCGCCTCATCCCCAGAAGTTGGCACCAGTCAGAGACCCCACAGCGGGTCTGAGTCTGTCAGAGATACACAGGCCTCAGCAGAGAACTGGGAGGGGACGGAGAGGGCTTTGTTGTCCGAGCAGGGGGTAGCGTAGTAACTTGATGCTATGCGCAAGTCTGACGCGCAGGTATGGGCTTTCCAAGGTGTGCTAATGATGCGCATTTTGGTGCAATGGAATATCGTATGTTTGCTGTGGTAGGCTACTTTGTGTGTGTGGATGGATGTAAACTATGGTTGTTAATTATGTGTCAAACAGCTTTTGCATGCCTATTTTAACAGATTTTTTAAGAGATACTGAATTCTGCAATACACTTGAACGCCTATGGGGGGAAGTGTAATCCGTCTATTCAAAAAGTATGTATGTGGAACATTGTGTAAGCTATACAATACTTAGTACCACTGTAGTACACACTTCCCTATCTGGCTGGCAGACTCACTAAGTGCTAAGTGGCACACACACATTTTGGTTAGTCAAGTCCTACTCTAAGAGTCACACCTCTCTAAAATCATTGGAGGAGGACAGTGCTCTCTCTCTCTCTCTCTCTCTCTCTCTCTCTCTCTCATTCTTTTTCTTTATTTCTCTCTCTCTCTATAAATCCTTTGTTCTCTGTTCAGAATTGGTGTCTCTCTCTTCTTCCCCACATATTTGTCTTTCCCAGTGAGCATGTTCTTCATAGTAAATCAGTTTGTATTTGCAAATTCACTAGAGTTTGATATCAAAACAAAACAACATTACAAAGAAAATCAAGGGCGTCATCAAGTCTGACAGAACTTGATTTAACCAGAATGCTATATTACTGGTCTAATCAAAGCAAGCCTTTTCACCTTTACACTACATATTATCATAATGCATATTTCTCCATCAGACCTGGGTTGAAATACATTTGTATATGAGTATCTGGCAAAACAGTTTAAAAAAAATCTGAGTATTTGAGTATTTTCAAATACACAGCCCAAAACAAGTACTTTTTTTTAGTATTTCAATGATTATTTGTATAAACCAAATAGTCGACCAAATACTAATTTCAAATACTATTTTCAAATACCTGGGTAAATGCATGGGAGTGTATTTGAGTCAGTGTACTGTATTTACATTTTTCAAATACTTTCCAAGAGTATTTCCAAATATATTAAAATTACTTTTCTTTTCAAAGAAAATAAATATATGTTGAATACTTTGGTCATTGGTAATTTATTCCTGTTCATTTCAATAATCAATTCATGCTAATTAGCTACACTGTGCCAAGGTGTAATACATTTTTTACAAATACTCTGTCGATCTGCAACAAACAGTATTTTCTTTGCCGTATGGAACCCCATGGCAGTATTCATTCACTGGTTTGTTAGCTATAATACAGATGGGTGTGTCTGTAGGCAGCTGATGATGCATTTACAGTAACTGAAGGTCAGTGTGTGTGTGTGTGTGTGTGTGAGGACCTGGCATACATTCTGAAGCGCTATTAGATTGGTTTGGACATGGTGTAGGCAGCCAACAATGAAGGCATGCCTGTGACTTGTCCTGTCCACTCTGTATATGTCATATGCATGGAAACAATAACGCCACACAATGAGGCCATTTTAAGACATTTTAAGACATCTCAGGTCAGGTTTAAACCATTTAGATGTCAATCAGCTCAGCATTTGCTGTAGTACCCCATCTTCCACTCTCTCTATCTCCCCCCTCGCTCTTCCCCCACCTCATTCTGTTTTCTGTGATACTGTGAAGGACATCACCCTGCTTGCTGAAAAGCTATATATTCACTGCCGCAAGTGGAGACACTTCAGGCTGAGGAGTAAGTTTCACACATCCCCATTTGCTACACCACCCCCAGTTCTCTCTCTATCTCTCTCTGTCCCCCCTTCTGCTCCTCTCCACCCTCTCCTCTCCTCCTCTCTCCCTCTTGGCCCTGGCCACTGATCCTTAGAGAAAGTCTTCATCTGGTCTAGGTTTCCATCAGAGTCAGCTCAATACCTCATTTCATCTCAATTAACTCCTATCGATCACTAGGTTTCACAGGCATACCGCTGCTGCTGCTACTGGGGAAAGGGCTATACTGATCGCAGAATGATCAATCTAGATTGGACTATTTGTTGACAGTTATCTCACGTCGCTGTAATAAGCGGTTTTCTTTACCACTTTGAGAAAAGGTAGATTTCCTACCTTTACTAGTCCTGTGGGTAGTAGTCTTCCACAGGGTGGTCTGGTCCAGTTGGTGATGCAGGGAAAAGCTCATCGTAGCTAGAATTACCTCATCATCTTCCCTGAGACCTGAAGTAACTGAATAAACTGTCACTTCTTGATTGGATTATTGGGACTGACAGTTGGCTTTGGGGTGCAGAGTTATACTTGGGACATATGGCAGTATGCTGGGTTAGTACCTTCAAAATTGGAAGTATCAAACATCCACTTCTTTAGGTTTTTCTTGATGTGTTGTGAGCTGGACTACTCTGTTCCTTATTGCTCATTTAGACCAGGTTCAGTTCACAAGGAAAGCTACTTTAGCACAGACATGCGTACTGGAAACAGTCCACCATGACCACCGTGTTCCCTCTCAGAACTTTACTGGATGAAAGGGCAAAAGAGAGACTCTGTCATAAATGATTCATCATAGCATGCTTTGCTTTCGTCATGGTAGTGTTGTGCTAGACTGTCAGTTTTATTTCATGGGAATGTACAAGCCTAATTGGTAATTATCAATTAACAAGGTCTAGTTGATAATTACCTAACACGGTCTCCTCAGTGTACAGGTAGCAGGAGTCAGTGATTCTAAGCACTATTGGGTCTGCAAACCTTTCATCACTAATTGCTATCAGCAGGTTTGATGAAAGGATGCTCATGACAAATCCAAAGGGAAAAGTAAACTTTTGGTGGTGGTTGTGGTACAGAATGAGTCACAGATTGATTAGTTAATCAATGGAATGGCAGTTTCTAATTACAAAGGTTCAATTGATAAATGACCATATATAATAACACATTTGTGATGTATAATTTCCTTCTTCAAGAGAGTGTTCAGGTGCCAAGTGGTTACGCTAGATATTTCCCTTAGCCAAATTGAAGCCAGCGTTTAAACCACCATCTTCTAATTCAGACATGAACCTACAATGACATAGTCTGTCTTCTGCTCTTCTGACTCTAAAACATTAGGTAATTGAGTTCTGGTATAATATAATCTAATAGCCATTGGTTAACAGCAGGATATGACCCAGAAGGACCAGCCTTGGCAATAAAGATCTACTGACTGCTTAATGTTAATCCAGCTTGCTCCACAGTAGCCCATTAGATTGGTTTTGAAGGGAGGTATATTTAGGCTCCACTCATTTTATTTATTTGCTTTAGGAACATAACGTACACTCACTCCATCTAGGAATTTGTGCATTCATTTGTTAATTGGAAGGGGGTTTCAAAGAGTAGGCTATAGTACTATGTAGTACAGTGAGCTCCAAAAGTATTGGGACAGTGACCGTTTTTTTGTTTTGGCTCTGTACAGTCGTGGCCAAAAGTTTTGAGAATGACACAAATATACATTTTTACAAAGTCTGCTGCCTCAGTTTGTATGATGGCAATTTGCATATACTCCAGAATGTCATGAAGAGTGATCAGCTGAATTGCAATTAATTGCAAAGTCCCTCTTTGCCATGCAAATGAACTGAATCCCTCAAAAACATTTCCACTGCATTTCAGCCCTTACTGGCAGCAAGCATATTGCTGCCAGTAAGATTGCACCTAAATCAGCCATTTATCGGATCGTCAGAACTTCAAGGAGAGCGGTTCAATTGTTGTGAAGAAGGTTTCAGGGTGCCCAAGAAACTCCAACAAGCACCAGGACCATCTCCTAAAGTTGATTCAGCTGTGGGATCAGGGCACCACCAGTACAGAGCTTTCTCAGGAATGGCAGCAGGCAGGTGTGAGTGCATCTGCACGCACAGTGAGGCGAAGACTTTTGGAGGATGGCCTGGTGTCAAGAAGGGCAGCAAAGAAGCCACTTCTCTCCAGGAAAAACATCAGGGACAGACTTATATTCTGCAAAAGGTACAGGGATTGGACTGCTGAGGACTGGGTAAAGTAATTTTCTCTGATGAATCCCCTTTCCGATTGTTTGGGGCATCCGGAAAAAAGCTTGTCCGGAGAAGACAAGGTGAGCGCTAACATCAGTCCTGTGTCATGCCAACAGTAAAGCATCCTGAGACCATTAATGTGTGGGGTTGCTTCTCAGCCAAGGGAGTGGGCTCACTCACAATTTTGCCTAAGAACACAGCCATGAATAAAGAATGGTACCAACAAAATTCTCCCAACCATCCTCAAACAGTTTGGTGACGAACAATGCCTTTTCCAGCATGATGGAGCACCTTGCCATAAGGTAAAAGTGATAACTAAGTGGCTCAGGGAACAAAACATCAATATTTTGGGTCCATGGCCAGGAAACTCCCCAGACCTTAATCCCATTGAGAATTTGTGGTCAATCCTCAAGAGGCAGGTGGAATAACAAAAACCCACAAATTCTGACAAACTCCAAGCATTGATTATGCAAGAATGGGCTTCCATCAGTCAGGATGTGGCCCAGAAGTTAATTGACAGCATGCCAGGGCAGATTGCAGAGGTCTTTAAAAAGAAGGGTCAACACTGCAAATATTGACTCTTTGTATCAAGCCTTTGACACTTATGAAATGCTTGTAATTATACTTCAGTATTCCATAGTAACATCTGACAAAAATATCTAAAGACACTGAAGCAGCAAACTTTGTGGAAATTAATATTTGTGTCACTCTGTACTCCGGCACTAAGAAATTATTCAATTACTATGAGGTTAAAGTGTAGACTGTCAGCTTTAATTTCAGATTATTTTGTGTTCAGTAGAAATGAACGGTAAATTATGTATTGTGTAATTTTGGAGTCGCTTTTATTGTAAATAAGAATATAGTATGTTTCTAAACACTTATGTGGATGCTACCCAGTGGCGACCCGTTATTCAGGGCAGAGCCCCACCTTTTAGGTAAAAAAGTGTTGGGGGGCTTGCCTGTTTTGCTTGTTATTTTGGCATTAATACGTGTCATATATCAGTTTGCAAACAATATAAAAATAAATAAATAATGTAATTGAGTTAATAAACCCGCATACAAACATGGTCTCTTTTTTGCATTTTTGAGTAAGGCAGCTCCAAAATGCAGGTGTTTCAGCCTAGCCCAGTGCTTTCTGTGGTGGAGGGGCAAGCCAGCAGAAAATAGGAGCGTTGCGCCTGGTTGGCTCAGTTTTCTGTCATGATTGGCTCAGTTTTCTGTCACTCATGGGACAGTACGTCATCCCCAATTCTAAGGTTAGAGCTCGAAAGGTTTTGCCCCTTGGGCTCTGCCATAGAGTTATATTAGAAGTGCCCATCCAAGAAGAATCAAGGTCATTGGTTACAGATAGAATGACATCAAATCACGTTATATCTACAGTAGCTTTGATTGGATTGATCATGTCAACATCATACTTTCAAAATCTTAGCTAGCAAGCTAGCAGTCATCATCATAAATCAAGTCGACAATAAAATCATTTTCAGTCCTTGTCATATGAAGAGAAATTTGAGATAAAACATCTCAGTGCTCATCGTCCATTGGTCATAAACATTCCAACAACAAGTTGGAAATCACAAATTCAACAATGAGTGGTTTAGGAAGGAATCAGTGGCTAACTGTGAGTTCAAGACAACTGGGACCTTGGGAAAAACGAGCTACGACTGGGATAAGACGTTTTGAACAGTCATTCAATTGTAAGTTCAGCATCTTTCTCTTTGATGACAAAATTTGCCAACAAAGGACCGCCTTGCCACTTTCCTGTTCAATCACATCACAACATGAGTCCAAAAATGTCTTATGCTGCTTCATACATTTTATAGGATCCCAGAGAGATATGTATACTGTAGCTAAAGTAATACTGAGTGTATGTTGTGTAGTATCCTGTTAGTAGCCCATATGCCTCACCTTAATAATTTGGTCTATTTTCACCAACGCGGTATTGTAAACACATCGTTTGTGGCCGGTGTGTGCTTGTTTGCCTATAACCTGTTTTAGAGAAATATAATCATCGAATATTGTAAGAGCTTTCATTGTCTGTGTATATGTAAGAAAGGCCCATGTTCTGAATTCTGCCGCTGTACATTTCAAAAGTGCTGAACAAAGAGTTATATTGACTACGTCTGTCCTGGCTCGCTCATTAATGTCTTAATCGAAATTACGGATTGACTCTTATCCTCTTGTCGTCCCCTTATGCCATCGTTTGTACATCTCAATTGTCAGTAGAAACCACATTTGTTTAAGCAAGTCAGCCATATCAGCTATGTTTTTTTTAAAGGCAGTAAATGATGCTGAATGAACTGTTTCGCTGCCAGACAAGGCTCCGCTGACAGCCAGGTGTAGCAGTGGTAAGGTGTTGGGACCGCTGTTGGGACAGCTTTTTGTAGACCCTAACAGTTTGTGGGCACCGTTTGTCACCATTATAGTGCAATTCATGTATTGTTGAGTGTTGTGTTGTTGCCCTGCTGGCAGGCATCCCACATTCATTTTTTGTTTGCCCCACCAAGATTTACATGCTAAAATTGCCGCTGATGCTACCATGATTACAGACAGTCCTGAATTAATCGTGAATAATGCTGAATTAATCGTGAATAATGATGAGTGAGAAAGTAACAAACGCACAAATCTCATACCCCCAAGACATGCTAACCTCTCACCATTACAAGGGAGGGAGGGAGGCAGAGAATAAGGCCAGGGAGGGAGAGAGAGAAATGTTTAGGGAATATCAGTAAAGGTTAAGAGTCCTTAAAGTGAGCGTTTTCCATTTCCTGTGTAAAGTGCACCAGTGTCTGGGAGGAGCTGGGTGGAGTATTAACAGGCTATCTACACCTCTCTGCTATACATTCCTCTTTCTAAGCCTGTAAAGCCTCCCTCACTCTAGCTATACATTACACACATATTACATCATGCTACATACACACACCTGCATCTAAATCTGCCCCATATTCCTCTCTGCTATACATATTACACACACACACCTTTGTGGCCCTAACCCACCTACAGTACTGCTGTGCTATTGACTATATTCTCACCATCAACATTTTCCTAAATCCATCTGTCTCGCCATCCTATAACATGGTCTTTGTATTGTTCAATAAACCCTAGGCTATCAGTGATAGTGTAATGAGCTTATTGGAGTGCATTGTCTCTCTACTTGTCTCTATTCTTGCATTAAGAATAAAACACTTCAGCGAGCAGGCCTTTCTAATCGACCTGGCCCGGGTATCCTGGAAGGATATTGACCTCATCCAGTCAGTAGAGGATGCCTGGTTGCTCTTCAAAAGTGCTTTCCACTCCATCTTAAATAAGCATGCCCCATTCAAAAAATGTAGAACTAAGAACAGATATAGCCCTTGGTTCACCCAAGACTTGACTGCCCTTGACCAGCATAAAAACATCCTGTGGCGTTCTGCATTAGCATCGAATAGCCCCTGCGATATGCAACTTTTCAGGGAAGTCAGGAACCAATATACTCAGTCAGTTAGGAAAGCTAAGGATAGCTTTTTCAAACAGAAATTTGCTTCCTGTAGCACTAATTCCCAAAAACTTTGGGATACTGTAAAGTCCATAGAGAATAAGAGCACCTCTTCCCAGCTGCACTGAGGATAGGAAACACTGTCATCACCAATAAATCTCTGATAATCAATAATCATTTTTCTACGGCTGGCCATGCTTTCCACCTGGCTACCCCTACCCCGGCCAACATCTCAGCACCCCCTGCAGCAACTCCAGCAGGTATATTGCACTGGTCATCCCCAAAGCCAACACTTCAGTTGGCAGCCTTTCCTTCCAGTTGTCAGGACCAGGTCGTGAACTCAGGTCTCCGGTGTGAGAACCAGTCACCTATCGAACTGAGCCACAGGTAGTTGGCAGAACCCAGAAGATGAGGCAGACACAGCCGTAACAGAGATGGTGTATTTTAATAAAGACAAAAAACTGAAAGAACTTCAGGCCAAAAATAGTCCACCAAGACAAAAGGTAAATCCACATAGAAAGGAGGAATAAAGACAAAAAACTGAAAGAACTTCAGGCCAAAAATAGTCCACCAAGACAAAAGGTAAATCCACATAGAAAGGAGGAACATCCAGGAAAAGTCTCAAAGGAGAGATCCAAAAAATAACAATACCCAAAACAATGTTCACAAAAAGGTAGTCTCAAAAGAATAATCCAAGGAAAAACGATACCCAAAAACAAAGTTCCACAAGGGAGTCCAACTGGAGCAAAGAACATACACAGCTTCACTGAGGCAGGGTGCTGACATACAAACACAGAGCAAAGAACTAAGGGAAACTAAGGGTTTAAATACATACAGGAGAAACGAGGCACAGGTGCAATTAATAACTAGAAACAAGGGGAAAAGAAAAGAAAGGATCAGACAAAAAGGACACAATGGGAGCCTCTAGTGGTCAAAACCCAGAAACCACCCGGCCAAACGTTGACAGAATCCCCCCCCTAGGAACGGCTCCTGACGTTCCTACCAGCTTTTCTCAGGGTGGAGAACCCTAAACTGACGAATGAGGTCAGGGTCCAGTATGTCTCTGGCAGGAACCCAGGAGCGCTCTTCGGGACCGTAGCCTTCCCAATCCACCAGATACTGCCAGGACCGCTGCACCCGGCGGGAGTCCAGTATCCGGTGGACGGTATAAGCCGGCTGACCGCCGATGACACGGGGCGGAGGGGGGGATCTGCCTGCCGGGACAAAGGGAGAAAAAACAACAGGTTTTAATAAGGAAGCGTGAAATGTGGGATTAATCTTAAGAGATCTGGGTAAAAGCAGGCGATACGTGACTGGGTTGACTCTCCTGGCAACTTTAAAGGGGCCGATGTATCTCTGGGACAGCTTGCGAGACTCCACCCGTAGCGGTAAGTCTCTGGTGGAGAGCCAGACTCTCTGGCCGGGGCGCAGGTTGGGGCCGAGACGGCGACGTCTGTTGGCCTGTCGTTGGTACCGCTGTGAGGAACGCAGAAGATTGAGACGGGCCTTCTTCCACGTAAGCCGACAGCGTCTAACGAACCTCAGGGCCGAAGGCACTCCGACTTCAGCCTCCTGGTCAGGGAACAAAGGGGGGGCATAGCCAAACTGACACTCGTGTGGGGACATACCAGTGGAGGAGGAGCGCAAGGTGTTGTGCGGCGTACTCAGCCCAAACGATGAACGATGACCATGTAGACGGATGGTTGGAGGCCATACACCTGAGGGCAGTTTCCAGCTCCTGATTCATTCTTTCAGTTTGGCCGTTGGACTCCGGGTGGTACCCTGAAGATAGGCTGGCAGTAGACCCTATGAGCTGGCAGAAGGCCTTCCAAAACTTCGAGGCGAACTGGGGGCCTCTGTCGGAAACCATATCCTGAGGGATGCCGAAGACTCTGAACACATGGTTGATTACCAGCTCAGCCGTCTCCTTAGCCGAAGGTAACTTAGTCAGGGGGCGAACCTGGCGCCTTAGAAAACCGGTCGATGATGACTAGGATGGTCGTATTACCAAGGGACGGAGGGAGGCCAGTAATGAAGTCCAACGAGATATGGGACCAGGGTCGGTGGGGGATAGATAAAGGGTGCAGGAGTCCTTGAGGGCGGAGGTGAGAGGATTTACCCTGGCAGCACACGGGACAGGCCTTGACGAAGGTGTCGACATCTTCTTTTATGGTGGGCCACCAGAACTTGCGCTGGATAAACTCCAAGGTGCGACCTACTCCCGGATGACAGGTGAGGCGAGAAGAGTGTCCCCACAGAAGAACCTGGGACCTCGCTGCCTTGGGGACAAACAACCGATTGGCAGGCCCTCCTATCGGACCCGGTTCGGTAGCTTGGGCTCGTCTCACGGTGTCCTCCACTTGCCACGAGATCGGGCCACGATCTTAGCGGTAGGAAGAACAGGCATGTCAGTATCTTCTCTAACGGCAGGGGCGACTCGAGACAACGCGTCTGGCTTGAGATTCTTCGACCGGGCCGATAGGTGAGGATAAACTGAAACCGATTGAAAAAGAGAGACCATCGAGCTTGTCTGGAGTTCAACCGCTTCGCCTGCTGAATAAACTCCAGATTTTTGTGGTCTGTAAGCACTTGAAGCGGTTGACGAGCCCCCTCGAGCCAGTGTCTCCACTCCTCCAATGCCATCTTAACCGCTAGGAGTTCACGATCCCCACATCGTAATTCCTCTCGGCCGGGTAAGCCGGTGGGAGAAGAAGGCGCAAGGGTGGAGCTTCTGGTCTTCACCCTCTGAGACAGAACAGCCCCAACACCAACCTCTGAGGCGTCTACCTCCACCACAAACGGTTCCTCCACTGTAGGTAGTGTCAGGATGGGAGCAGAGAGGATGCGCTGCTTAAGTCCTTGGAAGGCCGTCTCAGCTTCTTTTCCCCACAGAAACCTTGCGTTGCCACCCTTGGTTAACGCTGAGAGAGGAGCTGCCACCGAGCTGAAGTTCCTGATGAACTTGCGGTAAAAGTTCGTGAAGCCCAAGAAACGCTGAACTTCCTTCACGGACTTAGGAGTGGGCCAGTCCGCTACCGCTTCTATCTTCCTGGAGTCCATTTGGATACGACCGGGTTCCACTACAAATCCCAGGAATTGTATTCGGGAGGCATGGAATTCGCACTTTTCCGGCTTAACGTGCAAATGGCTGTCTAGGAGACGTTGGAGTACTTGTCTAACATGTTTGGTGTGTTCTTGAAGGGAGCTCGAAAAGATGAGGATGTCATCTAGGTAAACGAACACGAAGATGTTAAGCATATCCCTGAGCACATCATTTATGAGCGCTTGGAACACAGCCGGGGCGTTGGTCAGACCGAAGGGCATCACCAGGTATTCATAGTGACCAGTAGGCGTGTTGAACGCGGTCTTCCACTCGTCACCGTGTTTGATCCGCACCAGATGGTATGCGTTCGCCAGATCCAGCTTGGTGAATACGGCTGCTTCTTGGAGCAACTCAAAAGCTGTGGCCATAAGGGGTAGGGGTAGCGGTTGCGGACTGTTATGGCGTTGAGACCCGGTAGTCGATGCATGGACGTAAACCCCGTCTTTTTTGGCCACAAAGAAAAACCCTGCTCTGCGGCGAGCTGGACGGACGAATGAGGCCTGCTGCCAGTGCGTCCTTGATGTAGGTATCCATAGCAGCTCGTTCGGGAGGAGATAGGGAAAGATCCGACCTCTGGGGGCAGGTGCCTGGAAACAGGTTGATGGGGCAATCGTAAGGTCTATGGGGTGGTAGTGTGGTGGCCCTCTGTTTGCTGAATACCGGCTTGAGGTCATGGTAACACTCGGGAACTCGGGACAGGTCGATGGGTTCTAGAGACTCGGGAGGAGACCTCGGGGAACTCGGGAAGATGCAAGTGGCTTGGCACGTAGGACCCCACTGCTTGACAGTGCCCACGGACCAGTCGATGAGAGGGTTATGGCTGTGCAGCCAGGGGTAGCCAAGGGCGAGAGGGAACTTCGGAACAGGGGATCAGATGAAAGTTTATAACTTCCTGGTGTTGGGAAACTGATAGTCGTAAGGGGGCAGTGATGCGGTTGACAAGTCCAGGTCCCAGAGGGCTTCCATCCAATGTAGTAACCCTCATGGGGTCAGTGAGAGGTTCAGAGGGGACGCCATTCTCCTTAGCCCAGGTGCCGTCCATAAAGTTGCCTGCGGCTCCAGAGTCTATCAAGGCTTGAAGGGGTAGCTTGTGATTATCCCAGGAAAGGGTGACTGGAATGAGCAGACGGGAGTTGGATGGAGGGAAGGATGTTATGTTTCCCGTTACAGTCCCCCCAGGTCTGCACGGGACCGTGCGTTTCCCTGGAGCCCGGGACACGCAGAGCGGAAATGGCCCGGTTTACCGCAATATAGACAGCATCGCTCCCTCATCCGGCGGTCCCTTTCAGCCTGGGAGATGCGTCCGATCTGCATGGGTTCCGGGGGAACCAGTGGGGATAACGGTGGAGACTCGGAGCTGGGACCGATAGGAGCTAGAGCGGGGGGTCTACGGTTGAGTTCTCGCTCTCTCAGGCGCTGGTCTATGCGCGAGGCCAACTTGATCAGGGACTCGAGATTGTCCGGTGGTTCCCGCGTAGCCAGTTCATCTTGGATAGCGTCGGAGAGACCCTTCAGAAAGCACACCGTGAGCGCCTCGTCGTTCCAGCCACTCGCTGCTGCCACTGTGCGGAACTGAATGGCATAGTCCGTCACGCTGCGCCGCCCTTGGCGGAGAGTCAGCAGCTGTTTGGCTGAATCAGGTCCGCTGGTGGGATCTTGGAACACTCGCTTGAACTCTTCAGTAAAAGCGGAGTAACTGGCACAGCAGGAACTCTGGGCATCCCACACAGCCGTGGCCCAGGCCAGGGCTTTTTCTGACAGCAGGGTGATGATGTATGCGACCTTGGACCGGTCGGTGGGGAATGACGAGGGTTGTAGCTCGAAGGAGAGAGAACACTGGGTTAAAAAACCCTTACAAGCACTCGGATCACCTGAGAATCGTTGGGGAGGCGGGAGGCGAGGTTCCGCCAGGGGGTTAACTACTACAGGCACTGGGATCTGAGGTACTGGGCCGAAGCGGGTGTCGGAGGAAGTCGATCAGATATCTGCCTTATGGAAGACAGCATTTCTGACAGGAGTTGAGAATGTCTAACCATCAGGGCCTCTTGCTGAACCAGAGCAGCTTCATGGCGTTGGACAGTCCCCTCATGGTGGGACAGCGTGGCAAAAAGCTCCTGGGTACTGGCTGCCTCTGGGTTCATGTTCTTGGCTCTGTGTTTCTGTCAGGACCAGGTCGTGAACTCAGGTCTCCGGTGTGAGAACCAGTCACCTATCGAACTGAGCCACAGGTAGTTGGCAGAACCCAGAAGATGAGGCAGACACAGCCGTAACAGAGATGGTGTATTTTAATAAAGACAAAAAACTGAAAGAACTTCAGGCCAAAAATAGTCCACCAAGACAAAATGTTAAATCCACATAGAAAGGAGGAATAAAGACAAAAAACTGAAAGAACTTCAGGCCAAAAATAGTCCACCAAGACAAAAGGTAAATCCACATAGAAAGGAGGAACATCCAGGAAAAGTCTCAAAGGAGAGATCCAAAAAATAACAATACCCAAAACAATGTTCACAAAAAGGTAGTCTCAAAAGAATAATCCAAGGAAAAACGATACCCAAAAACAAAGTTCCACAAGGGAGTCCAACTGGAGCAAAGAACATACACAGCTTCACTGAGGCAGGGTGCTGACATACAAACACAGAGCAAAGAACTAAGGGAAACTAAGGGTTTAAATACATACAGGAGAAACGAGGCACAGGTGCAATTAATAACTAGAAACAAGGGGAAAAGAAAAGAAAGGATCAGACAAAAAGGACACAATGGGAGCCTCTAGTGGTCAAAACCCAGAAACCACCCGGCCAAACGTTGACACCAGTTCTCTGCTGCCAATGACTGGAAAGAATTGCAAAAATCTCTGAAGCTGGAGTCTTATATCTCCCTCTCTAACTTTAAGCATCAGCCGTCAGAGCAGCTTACCAATCACTGTACCTGTACACAGCCAATCTGTAAATAGCACACCCAACTACCTCACCCCCATATTATTACTTACCCTCTTGCTCTTTTGCACCCCAGTATCTCAACTTGCACATCATCATCTGCACATCCATCACTCCAGTATTAATGCTAAATTGTAATTATTTCGCCTCTATGGCCTATTTATTGCCTACCTCCCGACTCTTCTACATTTGCACACACTGTACATAGATTTGTCTGTTTTTCTTTTCTATTGTGTTATTGACTGTACATTTGTTTGTGTAACTCTGTGTTTGTTTTTGTCGCACTGCTTTGCTCTATCTTGGCCAGGTCGCAGTTGTAAATGAGAACTTGTTCTCAACCGGCCTACCTGGTTAAATAAAGGGGAAATAAATAAAAACAAATGTAAAAGAGCTGAATGATTAATGTGTGACCCTTGTGAAGGGGGTTTAAAATGGGGAAGGGTTTTATAGTCACACGTTGGAAGCAAAGGCCGTTAAAGGGAAAGTAGGGGGAAGGGTTTTGTGGTTGATTGAAAAGAAATATGAAACATTCAGCGTGCATTAGCACTGCTGTCAGGCTGAAAGCAGAAGCGCCCAACCCAACCCTCAACTCCCATGATGTCATACACAAACACCCAATGGGATGCGTCCTTCTCTAGCTTGACAACTTGATTATGAACTGTATATAATCAAGTTGTCCCTAGACGCTGATCCCAGGTCAGTTTTGTGTTCTAAGGCCTCATTGTTAATTTTAGAATGTGTGGGAAGGTAAGCTGATCCTAAATCAGTGTCCGAGAGCCACTGCCACCTGGACCTTACCTTGACAGGAAGCAAATGGATCCATGTCTGCATGTCTGTACTAAGGCATTAGTGTGAGTTATGTTATAGCTACTGACGGTCTATCATTGACTCTCAGAGCAAGGAGAATGGCTTAGATCTATTAGGAAAGACCATTAGCCACACTTGGGTACCCAAATGCATTATGTCTTTCCCACTGTGGGGTATAGTGTAGTTGGTTGGGAATCTATCCCTCATCTGATCATGCTGCTATTGTGCAGAATGATCTAAAATACTGAAATGCTAAAATAACTTATTCTGCACACTTACTGTAGTATGTCAGTGAATCTTTTCAGTTTATTGTGGATTCACTGTGGGCAAAAAAATAAGTGAGGCCTACTTTGACTGAAAGTCTCACATGCCTTTCAAACCCCAGAGTGGATGAAATCCCTTAACAGTAGGCTAACTGTTTTCTTCAACAGCTACTGTAGCTGGGCTGCATCCAAATGGCACCCTATTCTCTACATAGTGCACTACTTTTGACCAATCAATCAATCAATCAATCAAATGTATTTATAAAGCATCAGCAGATGTCACAATGTGCTATACAGAAACCCAGCCTAAAACCCCAAACAGCAAGCAATGCAGATGTAGAAGCACGGTGGCTAGGAAAAACTCCCTAGAAAGGTAATAACCTAGGAAGAAACCTAGAGAGGAACCAGGCTCTGAGGGGTGGCCAGTCCTCTTCTGGCTGTGCCTGGTGGAGATTATAACATGGCCATTTAAGGCCAGATTGTTCTTCAAAATGTTCAAACATTCATAGATGACCAACCGGGTCAAATAATAATCACAGTGGTTGTAGAGGGTGCAACAGGTCAGTACCTCAGGAGTAAATGTCAGTTGGCTTTTCATAGCCGAGCTTTCAGAGGTCGAGACAGCAGGTGCGGTAGAGAGAGAGAGTCGAAAACAGCAGGTCCGGGACAAGGTAGCACGTCTGGTGAACAGGTCAGGGTTCCCTAGCCGCAGGCAAAACAGTTGAAACTGGAGCAGCAGCATAACTAGGTGGACTGGGGAGAGCCAGGAGTCATCAGGCCAGGTAGTCCTGAGGCATGATTCTAAGGCTCAGGTCCTCCAGGAGGGGAGGGAGAGTGAGAGAATTAGAGGGAGCGTACTTAAATTCACGCAGGACACCAGATAAGACAGACTGACCCTAGCCCCCCGGCACATAGACTATTGCAGCATAGATACTGGAGGCTGAGACGGGGGGGGGGTCGGGGGACTCTGTGGCGCTGTCTGACGATACCCCCGGACAGGGTCAACAAGGCAGGATATAACCCCACCCACTTTGCCAAAGCACAGCCCCCACACCACTAGAGGGATATCAACAGACCACCAACTTGCTACCCTGAGACAAGGCTGAGTGTAGCCCACAAAGATCTCCTCTACTTGCACGAGCCTGAGGGGGCACAAAACCGGACAGGAAGATCACGTCTCAACCCACTCAAGTGGGACGGCATTGAAGAGCACTAGTAAGCCAGTGACTCAGCCCCTGTAATAGGGTCAGAGGCAGAGAATCCCAGTGGAGAAAGGGGAGCAGGCCAGGCAGAGACAGCAAGGGCAGTTCGTCGCTCTAGTGCCTTGCCGTTCACCTTCACACCCCTGGGCCAAACTACACTCAATCATAGGACCTACTGAAGAGATGAGTCTTCAGTAAGGACTTAAAAGTCAAGACCGAGTCTGCGTCTCTCACATGGATAGGCAGATCATTCCATAAGAATTGAGCTCTATAGCAGAAAGCCCTGCTTCCATCTGTTTGCTTAGACATTCTAGGGACAATAAGGAGGCCCGTGTCTTGTGACTGTAGCGTACGTGCTGATATGTACGGCAGGACCAAATTGGACAGCTAGGTAGGAGCAAGCCTATGCAATGCTTCGTAGGTTAGCAGTAAAACCTTGAAATCAGCCCAGGGCCGTTTAGGGTGCCATTTGGGACGCAGATATCTCTGCCCCTCTCATTAAATGATGGATTCTTCCTCTAGGTGACATGTTCACAGGCACTTAAGTGACGTCTGGAAAAACCTCTGGATGCCTGATGTCAGTCTGTATTCCCCACATAGAGCACAGGGATAGGCTGAATAATTAAACAATATGAGGCTGTGGGTCTCCCATAATTAACCCTTAGACTCCTAAGAGGGGGTGTAGTGGTTGGAGGGAAGGGGGAGACGATGTGACCTGACTGAAAGATTCATGTTAGTGTTCCACCCTCCCTCCCTCCCTATCTCAGAATACCATCCATACATGACACCATCATATTACACACACGCGACACACACGGGCATGATGCACAGAGGTGGAGACAGGGTAGGAAGCAAAACGGAGACGCAGAGAGATCGCCCTCTAACTATCAGTTAAACCAGTTGTGTTTTGAGCTGGGTTAGAACAAAAGCTACCCAGCCTGCTTCCCAGCCTATCTCCTGTTCTATTCCTGGTCCTGTCCACCCAACCCAAGGTTATCTCCTAGAGAGGGTATACTTCAAAAGGCCTGTGTTGTGCTGCAGTGGGGTTCCTTCTTCAAAGAGCACTGGGTCTCCCATGTCTGCAGCCCTCCAGGGCTGCTGAGTCAGGTGCTGCTAACCCTTAGCTAGCTAACTCTCTAACTCAGCTAATCAGGACACAGTGAGAGGGGCAATGAAACAGGTCATGCAGTAAGGATAAGGTGTATTATGCTGATTTGATTCCGAGGCTCATGTACAGTGTTTGATGCGATTTAACCTGCAAAAACACCTAATCTGATAGATGGGTCATTTATTCATGTGCTGTGTTTGCGTGATTACCTGTTGACTTCTGGGGGTTTGTCACGATTTCAGCCAAAGTTGGTCCCTCTCCTTGTTCGCGCGGCTTTCGGCGGTCGACGTCACCGTTTTTTTAGCTACCGCCGATCTACTTTTCATTTTCTATGTTTTTTTGTCTTCATTATACACAGCTGGTTTCTATCTCATAATTATATGTTCCTTATTTAAACCCTCTGTTTCCCTCACGGTTTTGTGCGTGTTTGTTTATTGTTAGATGTTCTTTCATGTTTGTGAGCATGTAACTTTTACTACCGGTTTTGGTAGTTTGTTTATGAGTAAATCTGATTGTATACTCATCTCCGTTGTCCTGCGCCTGACTCTACCTACATGCTACACTGAGACGCCTGACAGAAACACGCATCTATAATGAAGTCAGCAGGAGAACACAGCCTTCCTCTGCCAATTGAGGAGCGCATCCAGCAGCACGCGACCATGTTGCAACATCTCGGCACAGCCATGGATCGCGTGCTGCATAATCTGGAGCGATGGGAGAGAGGTTTTCCAGGGCCTCCACCAGCATATCAACCTCCCACTCCACAACCTACACAGCTGTCCACACCTCCTTCACCTGAGTCCAGAGGGATTCGGCTCGCTCTCCCGAGGGAGTCTGATGGGACGGTTGCCAGGTGCTCGGTGGATTTTTTGACAGATCTTCCGCCGTCACAGGGTAACACCACGATTCTGGTCGTTGTGGATCGGTTTTCTAAGTCCTGCCGCCTTCTTCCTTTGCCCGGTCTCCCTACGGCCCTACAGACTGCGGAGGCCCTGTTCACCCATGTCTTCCGGCATTACGGGGTGCCTGAGGATATAGTTTCTGATCGGGGTCCCCAATTCACATCCAGGGTTTGGAGGGCGTTCATGGAACGTCTGGGGGTTTCGTTCAGCCTCGTTCACCCTGAGAGTAACGGGCAGGTGGAAAGAGTCAACCAGGATGTGGGTAGGTTTCTGCGGTCCTATTGCCAGGACCGGCCGTGGGAGTGGGCAGCTTTCATCCCCTGGGCAGAGATGGCCCAAAACTCACTCCGCCACTCCTCCACTGGCCTCTCCCCACTCTGCCTACATGCTACACTGAGACGCCTGACAGGGGTTTATGATAGGGAGGGCACTGTACACACGGATGGAGATTGGAGACACTGCTATGTAGAGTTGTTAGCCTACTGTCAGTGGGACTACTGGCCTGTCGGGGGCTCCAGCTGTTTCTCATTAGAGACCCCCCTACAGAGAAGGAGATGGATACAATACATAACTCTGTGTATGCGAGACGCATATATACAGGTAACTGCCAAATTAAAGGAAACACCAACCTAAAGGGTTGTTGTTGGGTCACCACAAGCCAGAACAGCTTCAATGCACCTTGGCATAGATTCTACAAGCGTCTGGAACTCTATTGGAGAGATGTGACACCATTCTTCCACGAGAAATTCCATAATTCGGTGTTTTGATGCTGGTGGTGGAAAACGCGGTCTCAGGCGCCGCTCCAGAATCTCCCATAGGTGTTAAATTGGGTTGCAATGGTGGTGTTTCCTTTGAGACCCTTCTTTCAAAGTCACTGAGATGTCTTCTTATAGCCATGGTAGTCAAGATAATGGGCAACTGGGCATGACCCTAAGCATGATGGGATGTTAATTAACTCAGGAACCACACGTGTGTGGAATCACCTGCTTTCAATATACTTTGTATCCCTCATTTACTCAAGTGTTTCATTTATTTTGGCAGTTACATGTACAGTGCAATGTCTACATATTGAATTGTCCTTGAATCCCCACACCACTCCACTCCCCTCCTTCCAGCCCACCTCCTGTCGCCCAGACGGGGGTGTTCCGCTATAGTCTTATGACTCCAGTCCAGAGGTCCTCCACTGTCACTGTGTCATCAACTGACCAGGCAGAAAAAAGTCAATTAACTAACAGTGATATGTCCTTCATATCGATCGAACTGGGCCCCATGCTGTGAGTTTAGTGTGGGGTCACTAAGATATGACAGCTGTGGTCCACAACCCTTGTCCTGGGAGAGTTATAGGAGGTGCAGGTATTTGTTCCAGCCCAGCACCCTGATTCAAGCATTCCATAATTATCAAGACCTTAGTTATTGTAGTTGAATCGGGTGTGTTTTAGAGCTGGGCTGGAATTAAATCCTGCATTGTACATACTAGGGGGTAGAAGAGGGACTGTGTATCTAACAGGAGTGTGTGTGTCCAGGGCTGTAGACCAGTGTTTCTCTCCACAGGTGCTGTATTAGTCTGGCACGGGTCAGATGGCTCTTGACAGATCCAAGATGGCGTGAAATGAAGAGTTTAACAGGGTGTCACTGTGCCGGAGCATGGCCCTGTGTGAGCTCAAAGAGCTGCTAATGATGACATCACCCCTGTTAATGAGTGTGTCAGATGAGCCCGTCTGAGGGAGAGGGGACGGAGAAAGGGTACTGTCTATCCATTATAAAGAGAAAGAAAGAGAACCCGAAGAGTGAAGGAGAGGAGAGACAGGGCAGTATGGTGAATCCGCCTGTTGTCTTGGGAAAGGGCTGTCTGTGAGAATGGTTGCTGAATACTGATGTGTGTATGTGTGAGTGTCCACTTATGTAACATAGATCAAATAAAGCGTATAGGTCACTTTCATTCGACCCCTTTGGTTGATGTGTGTTGTTTGGTCTGTTGATACCTCAGCAGAAAGCTCTGTGAATCCTTGGCACTGGCAGTCCACAACACTGGCTAGCTCTACCGGGAGGGACAGAGTGTCAAACTCAGAGGTACTGCCCATTAGTATTCTGTTAGAGTAGTTGTCTAAAGACACAAAGGAGAGAAAAAAGGAGAGATAAAGAGAAATGAGAGAGAGAGGGAGAACGAGGGGGATATATATACGTGTGTGTATGAGGGAAAGAGACTGTATAACAGGCAAAGTGCAAGAAACAATTTCAAAATGCAAATATTTCTCCCATTCTTCTCTGTCAGTCTGGCCATGAGAGAAAGAAAGGGAGAGGTTGGGAGAAAGTAAAATTCAAAAAAAGCTATTTTCCCTGCCATCCTCTCTGCAGACCATGGTATCCTATGAGATCATAAAGACTGAGAGGGCCTCTGTCAGAGGAGCAGACAGTCTGTCTCTTTCTCTGCCGCCGTCTGGTGGCTCCCTCCGCAGGGTGTGGTCTCTTAGTCAGTCTCCGTGGTCCAGTCCCGTGTGGCTCAGTTGGTAGCGCATGGCGCTAGCAATGCCAGGGTTGTAGGTTTGATTACTGGAATTTTCCAAAACTGGAAATCTATGTGTAAAGGATTTCACGCTGCTTGCTCAGCGAGTAACACGTCCTTGCGATTTGGCCCATTTCTGGTGCGAACTCGGGACCTCTGCCTCACAAACACACATGACCATCCTCCCTCAAGCGTCTTTTCTTTTTCTTCCCTCAAGCGTCTTAGCTGATCGCGCCACCTAAAAAGCTAGCTAAGGAGGCGACGCAAGCGGGACACCTTAAGGCTGAGAGTAAGTTTCACACATCCCCATGTGCTACATATGCACTCAATACTGTGAGTCGCTCTGGGTCAGAGTGTCCGCTAAGTGACTGAAATGTAAAATGTTTCGCCCTCTCTCTCTCTCTTGGAGCGTTACACCTCCATTTGCATGAGGGGGGCCAAGGGCTGGTGGGCATTGGGTCCAGAGTGACAGCTTCCTATGCTTTGGGTGTTCACAGAGATGTTTCACAGCCAGGAGCATGGATAATGAAGGAGCAATATTTTCACAACCCACATATCCAGATCAGAGTGCTGACCTCTGCCAGCTTGTGAGAGCGGGGTTCACTAAGTTGGGTGACCTGCAAGAAGAGGCTGGGTGGAAATCTGCCAGCGACATGGTGGAGGATTCCGCCATAAAGTCCACCAGGCTGCTGCAGCAGGTGGTGGAGGGCGTCCGTTCTGCACTACCGTGCTTGTTTATAGAGATGCTGGGGATTAAGCAGAGACTGGACCGTCGGGGGAACACCAGGAGGGTGAGGGAATGATCCTATAGTTCAATGGGCTGAGGGCAACATGGTGGCCAGGGGGATTTGGGACCTGGCTATTCTCTGAGAGGATGTTTGCGCTCCCTGTATACGCCTCCGATAGAGAAGCGTACTGTTGCTCTACAGTAGAGGATAATTCACGGGGCTATCACTACGAACAGATACGTGTCACACCTTGATCCATCAGTGGGGAGGGGGTGTCTGTTCTGTTGGGAGGAGGAGACAGTGCAGCATCTGTTTTTTTCTTGTTCCAGGCTGTTTTTTGTTTCTGTCCTGGGTGGGTGGTGTACAGGGCTAGGGTTGGGGCTGACTCTGGACCTATACGTTGGAGGGCCTAGGTATAGCGTAGCCAACATGCAAAGGGACTGCCTAGTAAACTACCTGTTGGGGCGGATAAAAATGTCAATGTGGAAGACCAGGAAACATGGGGTGGGGTGTACGGACACCAGAGCTGTGCTGCTGGGGCTGGTGCGGGCTCGGCTCACACTGGAGCATGTACAGTATATGGGGGCTGGTGAACAGTCTGGGGGACTGTGGGGGGGCATCAGGGGGTTCTATGTACAGTGGATGAGGAGGGGGCTTAGTTTTAACTTTCTATGTATGTTAAAATGAAGAAAAGTTTTAGCTTTTAATTATGTAACTATTGGGCCAATAAAGGTAGTATTTTTGTTTTTTATAAATAAATATTGCTCTCGAAGTTGAGTGGGTGACGGAGATGTCCCTAAGGTACTGTGTCAGCAGGATGTCTCTCTGAAAGTAGGAAAACAGATTTCTTAGTGATGCCTGAAGAGTACTGTAGGACGGGGCGGCAGGTAGCCTAGTGGTTAGAGCGGAGGGTTGCAAGTTCGAATCCCCGAGCTGACAAGATAAAAATCTGTCGTTCTGCCCCTGAACAAGGCAGTTAACCCACTGTTCCCCGGGCGCCGAAGACGTGGATGTCGATTAAGGCAGCCCCCCGCACCTCTCTGATTCAGAAAGGTTGGGTTAAATGCGGAAGACACATTTCGGTTGAAGGCATTTGGTTGTACAACTGACTAATAATGGTGACTTTGACTGTATGAGTGAGTGGCACAGAATTCTGGGGGCACAGATTTGGACAATGAGTGAGTGTAACTGGTTAGAGACCTTTGAATGACTGGAACATATGTCTGTGATGAGAACCAGAGTGAAGAAGGGGACTAAAACAGACCCAGTTTACTGTAGCAATGTTATAATGACACACACACACGCCACAGTCTGTTATTGTCTGTGGTATTATTTACTTTCTGTCATATTGGAGATTCCAGGAAACGTCTCTGGTTGATCATCAATATATTGAGAGGCTAATATCACTTACATGTGATATGAGGTAATCTGATGTCATCCCCTGTGCTTTCTCTCCTCTCTCTCTCTCTCTCACTCTCACTCTCTCTGAGACGAGGACAAACATAAAGCAGAGAGAGAGAGTGTGAGAGAAGGAGAGCGAGAGAGAAGACCGAGAAGAGAGAAAGCACATGGGATGACATCAGATTACATCTGACAGTCTGCCTCTCTGTGGATACCAATACCAACCTGCGGGTTTGAACTCCCATGTTTTCAACCGGGCCCACCAGATTTAAGAACCAGCAGCTGCGGTTTGATCATTCCATACAGTGGGGCAAAAAAGTATTTAGTCAGCCACCAATTGTGCAAGTTCTCTCACTTAAAAAGATGAGAGAGGCCTGTAATTTTCATCATAGGTACACTTCAAATATGACAGACAAAATGAGGAAAAGAAATCCAGAAAATCACATTGTAGGATTTTTAAATGAATTTATTTGCAAATTATGGTGGAAAATAAGTATTTGGTCACAAACAAACAAGCAAGATTTCTGGCTCTCACAGACCTGTAACTTCTTCTTTAAGAGGATCCTCTGTCCTCCACTCGTTACCTGTATTAATGGCACCTGTTTGAACTTGTTATCAGTATAAAAGACACCTGTCCACAACCTCAAACAGTCACACTCCAAACTCCACTATGGCCAAGACCAAAGAGCTGTCAAAGGACACCAGAAAGAAAATTGTAGACCTGCACCAGGTTGGGAAGACTGAATCTGCAATAGGTAAGCAGCTTGGTTTGAAGAAATCAACTGTGGGAGCAATTATTAGGAAATGGAAGACATACAAGACCACTGATAATCTTCCTCGATCTGGGGCTCCACGCAAGATCTCACCCGTGGGGTCAAAATGATCACAAGAACGGTGAGCAAAAATCCCAGAACCACACGGGGACCTAGTGAATGACCTGCAGAGAGCTGGGACCAAAGTAACAAAGCCTACCATCAGTAACACACTACGCCGCCAGGGACTCAAATCCTGCAGTGCCAGACGTGTCCCCCTGCTTAAGCCAGTACATGTTCAGGCCCGTCTGAAGTTTGCTAGAGAGCATTTGGATGATCCAGATGAGGATTGGGAGAATGTCATATGGTCAGATGAAACCAAAATAGAACTTTTTGGTAAAAACTCAACTCGTCGTGTTTGGAGGACAAAGAATGCTGAGTTGCATCCAAAGAACACCATACCTACTGTGAAGCATGGGGGTGGAAACATCATGCTTTGGGGCTGTTTTTCTGCAAAGGGACCAGGACGACTGATCCGTGTAAAGGAAAGAATGAATGGGGCCATGTATCGTGAGATTTTGAGTGAAAACCTCCTTCCATCAGCAAGGGCATTGAAGATGAAACGTGGCTGGGTCTTTCAGCATGACAATGATCCCAAACACACCGCCTGGGCAACGAAGGAGTGGCTTCGTAAGAAGCATTTCAAGGTCCTGGAGTGGCCTAGCCAGTCTCCAGATCTCAACCCCATAGAAAATCTTTGGAGGGAGTTGAAAGTCCGTGTTGCCCAGCGACAGCCCCAAAACATCACTGCTCTAGAGGAGATCTGCATGGAGGAATGGGCCAAAATACCAGCAACAGTGTGTGAAAACCTTGTGAAGACTCACAGAAAACGTTTGACCTCTGTCATTGCCAACAAAGGGTATATAACAAAGTATTGAGAAACTTTTGTTATTGACCAAATACTTATTTTCCACCATAATTTGCAAATAAATTCAATAAAAATCCTACAATGTGATTTTCTGGATTTCTTTTCCTCATTTTGTCTGTCATAGTTGAAGTGTACCTATGATGAAAATTACAGGCCTCTCTCATCTTTTTAAGTTGGAGAACTTGCACAATTGGTGGCTGACTAAATACTTTTTTGCCCCACTGTATCTACTGTTACCACCAATTCCATATCTACTGTTACCACCAACCATCATCTTTGGATGAAGACCATAGACTGTGTTTGATTGCTTGACCAGGCATCTCTGAGTGTGTCAGTGTTTGTCTGTTGGAAAGAGCCCTAAACCATCCATGTGCTCTTAATACCTCTCTAGACTACAGCCCTTAACCCTCCATGTGCTCTTAATACCTCTCTAGACTACAGCCTTAAACCCTCCATGTGCTCTTAATACGTCTCTAGACTACAGCCTTAAACCCTCCATGTGCTCTTAATACCTCTCTAGACTACAGCCCTAAACCCTCCTATGTGCTCTTAATACCTCTCTAGACTACAGCCCTTAACCCTCCATGTGCTCTTAATACCTCTCTAGACTACAGCCCTTAACCCTCCATGTGCTCTTAATACCTCTCTAGACTACAGCCCTTAACCCTCCATGTGCTCTTAATACCTCTCTAGACTACAGCCCTTAACCCTCCATGTGCTCTTAATACCTCTCTAGACTACAGCCCTTAACCCTCCATGTGCTCTTAATACCTCTCTAGACTACAGCCTTAAACCCTCCATGTGCTCTTAATACGTCTCTAGACTACAGCCTTAAACCCTCCATGTGCTCTTAATACCTCTCTAGACTACAGCCCTTAACCCTCCATGTGCTCTTAATACCTCTCTAGACTACAGCCTTAAACCCTCCATGTGCTCTTAATACGTCTCTAGACTACAGCCTTAAACCCTCCATGTGCTCTGAATACCTCTCTAGACTACAGCCCTAAACCCTCCATGTGCTCTTAATACCTCTCTAGACTACAGCCCTAAACCCTCCATGTGCTCTTAATACCTCTCTAGACTACAGCCCGTAACCCTCCATGTGCTCTTAATACGTCTCTAAACTACAGCCCTTAACCCACCATGTGCTCTTAATACCTCTCTAGACTACAGCCCTAAACCCTCCTATGTGCTATTAATACCTCAGTAGACTACAGCCCTTAACCCTCCATGTGCTCTTAATACCTCTCTAGACTACAGCCCTAAACCCTCCATGTGCTCTTAATACCTCTCTAGACTACAGCCCTTAATTCTCCAAGTGCTCTTAATACCTCTCTAGACTACAGCCCTAAACCCTCCTATGTGCTCTTAATACGTCTCTAGACTACAGCCCTTAACCCTCCATGTGCTCTTAATACCTCTCTAGACTACAGCCCTAAACCCTCCATGTGCTCTTAATACCTTTCTAGACTACAGCCCTAAACCCTCCATGTGCTCTTAATACCTCTCTAGACTACAGCCCTTAACCCTCCATGTGCGCTTAATACCTCTCTAGACTACAGCCCTAAACCATCCATGTGCTCTTAATACGTCTCTAGACTACAGCCCTTAACCCTCCATGTGCTCTTAATTCCTCTCTAGACTACAGCCCTTAACCCTCCATGTGCTCTTAATACCTCTCTAGACTACACCCCTAAACCCTCCATGTGTTCTTAATACCTCTCTAGACTACAGCCCTAAACCCTCCATGTGCTCTTAATACTTCTCTAGACTACAGCCCTAAACCCTCCATGTGCTCTTAATACGTCTCTAGACTACAGCCCTTAACCCTCCATGTGCTCTTAATAGCTCTCTAGACTACAGCCCTAAAGCCTCTCTATGCTTCTCCCTTACTAGAGCATCCTAGCAGTACGTCTGCTGACTCACCCTCTTCCTGTAAATTATGTCATTTATTTATCTTTAGAAGGAGCAGAGAAAGTGTCCTCTCCTCTGAGGGATAATATACTGAGACACCTCCTCTCATCTCCTTTCCTCTCCTCTCACCACTTCCTGACATCAAAAAGCAGGAATTCCTGTCAATGACTCCGTGTATAACAAACTGAAACGTGCAAACCAGGTGACCAGTTTGTAAGCATTTGTACCGTTACTGTCGCTGTCCGCGGTGCTGAAATACTAACAGACATACTGAAGCGTTAGCCCACGGATGCAGTTCAACATGATCTCTATCCCATGGAATGTCTGTTCGAAACACTGCTCATATAGGCTACCACACAATTGAGTCAATGTTTCATGTTGGTTAAAAGTGCACTACACAGGGAATACATAGGGTCTCATTTGAGACATAACCACACTAGGAGAATGTCTGTCCTAGCCAGACAGAGACATAGCCACACAAGGATAATGTCTGTCCTAGCCAGACTGAGACATAGCCACACTAGGATAATGTCTGTCCTAGCCAGACAGAGACATAGCCACACACGGATAATGTCTGTCCTAGCGAGGCAGAGACATAGCCACACAAGGATAATGTCTGTCCTAGCCAGACAGAGACATAGCCACACTAGGATAATGTCTGTCCTAGCCAGGCAGAGACATAGCCACACAAGGATAATGTCTGTCCTAGCCAGACAGAGACATAGCCACACTAGGATAATGTCTGTCCTAGCCAGGCAGAGACATAGCCACACAAGGATAATGTCTGTCCTAGCCAGACAGAGTGCCTCGAGAGAGTCTACATATTGGGATTTGCAGCAAATAAAAAGGCTTGGTGGCACCGTGGCTTGTTCTGCTCTGCTCTGTAACACCTAATCTGTCTCTAGTCAAGCGGGGAGAATGTTCTACTCTACTCAGAGGAAATTGGATGACCAGCGTTAGGGCATGCATCCCAAATGGCACCATATTTCCTATATAGAGCCCATATGGCTCTGGTCAAAAGTAGTGCACTATATAGGGAATAGGGTGCCATTTGGGATACATCCTCAGCTTCTCTTCTCCACTTAAAGTAAGTGGCTGCGATAAGAGTTGATGCCATTGTAGTGACATTGGAGGGGGACATTGTGTCTTTTAGGATGGCATTTACTCACCCCGTGTAAAAAAAACAACAACTATGATTTCATGTGGCTTTTAGCTTGATGTATGCGGTCATAGTGTAAGTTATTCCTCATACATGCATATAGGTATGACCCACCTCTTTGACCATAGATTGGTAGACCAGTTGCTTGCCATGGGTAATATAGGCACTGTTTTTCTCTTTACTCTGTACTGTACATGCGTTTTGGAAATCCATCTTTTTGTAAGCTGAAATTTGATGTGCTTTTATTAAAGGACACCTTTCATAAAACGCTAGCATATAGTGACATCTGACAGAGTGTATGGTTGTGCGTGTGTGTGTGTGTGTTGGCAGATGAAGGGCAGTGTATCATCATCAAACCACACATGACCTTTAAACCTTCAAAAGCTGTAGAAAACGTCTGGTCCCTTTTCAGTTATATATATAACAGTCCTGAACTACACAACATCCAAACGTTCCTCAGTATCTCCAATCTTATGTGTAATTATGCTGAATCTGTTAGTTTACACAAATACGTCTCTGGGCAAAATCATTACTCTCTATTACAGTGTGGACATGTGAGTCTGAATCGCACCACTGAAGTTGAACTAATAGGAGAGTGATGAATAGCCTGTGGTAGTCCACTGTGGAGTCCCTGCATGGCTGTTTCTGTAGACTGTACTTATTCAGTGGCCCTGTAGGGAATATTACGTTTGTCTTTCCTCTTGTCCTACTTTACGTTAAGTGCACTTAATCCTATGTATTTACATGATCATTATATTTAGGTTCCATTTAGGTTCAGCACCACATCATTTAAAGTGCTTCCACACTGAAAAGTGAGTAAAATGTGCTTTGTCATTCATCTGTGTTCTGTTGCTAGAAGCTCAGAGGAGAGCAGGATTCTTTGCCTCGCTCCATTTCTCTATTTTCCCAACAGTCTTTGTTTTATCCCTCCTTCCCTTGAGTTCACCGTCACTCTGCACCGTAAATAGATTTTCCTACTCTATGATGTTCTTCCTCCCAGCCTCTTGCTGAGCTGTGTATTGATTGTGTGTGTGTGTGTGTGTGTGTGTGTGTGTGTGTGTGTGTGTGTGTGTGTGTGTGTGTGTGTGTGTGTGTGTGTGTGTGTGTGTGTGTGTGTGTGTGTGTGTGTGTGTGTGTGTGTATTAGTGCTGCACAATTAATCCCCCCGAAAAAAATGAAATTCACTGTTTTTGCCTATATGATGCAGACCTACTGTGTGTGTACACCAGACCAGACTAGGTGGTGGAACAGTTTCAGATGGTGGTTGCTCTTTACCTCTCCATGTATGTTATAGGAGTCAAAAAATAACATTTACATAACCAGGACAAAACAAAATGCTGTGCTACTGAAATGTCCTAACTTCTCTCTCACCCCTCCTCTGCCCCTGCCCAGGCATTTGGCCAGACCTTCTCCACCCAGCGTAAGGTGGCTGCGGACGGGGAGACCAACGAGGAGACCCTCCTGCAGGAGTCAGCCACTAAGGAGGCATACTACATGAGTCGCCTGCTGGGAATCCAGTCAGAGCTCAAACAGAGCCGGGCCGTCACAGTCAACACACAGGCCGACAACGAACAGCTCAGTACCCTGCTGCAGGAGCTTAGAGAGGTGAGGCACCAGGGGTTAGAGGTCAGGGGGGAGTGGGGTTTAGAGGAGACTCAGAGCAGTGGCTACTTACTATATACAGTGAGGGAAAAAAGTATTTGATCCCCTGCTGATTTTGTACGTTTGCCCACTGACAAAGAAATGATCAGTCAGTAATTTTAATGGTAGGTTTATTTGAACAGTGAGAGACAGAATAACAATTAAAAAATCCTGAAAAACGCATGTGAAAAATGTTATAAATTGATTAGCATTTTAATGAGAGAAATAAGTATTTGACCCCTCTGCAAAACATGACTTAGTACTTGGTGGCAAAACCCTTGTTGGCAATCACAGAGGTCAGACGTTTCTTGTAGTTGGCCACCAGGTTTGTACACATCTCAGGAGGGATTTTGTCCCACTCTTTGCAGATATTTTCCAAGTCATTAAGGTTTCGAGGCTGACTTTTGGCAACTCAAACCTTCAGCTCCCTCCACAGATTTTCTATGGGATTAAGGTCTGGAGACTGGCTAGGCCTCTCCAGGACCTTAATGTGCTTCTTCTGGAGCCACTCCTTTGTTGCCTTGGCCGTGTGTTTTGGGTCATTGTCATGCTGGAATACCCATCCACGACCCATTTTCAATGCCCTGGCTGAGGGAAGGAGGTTCACACCCAAGATTTGACAGTACATGGCCCCGTCCATCGTCCCTTTGATGCGGTGAAGTTGTCCTGTCCCCTTAGCAGAAAAACACCCCCAAAGCATAATGTTTCCACCTCCATGTTTGACGGTGGGGATGGTGTTCTTGGGGTCATAGGCAGCATTCCTCCTCCTCCAAACACGGCGAGTTGAGTTGATGCCAAAGAGCGCCATTTTGGTCTCATCTGACCACAACACTTTCACCCAGTTGTCCTCTGAATCACTCAGATGTTCATTGACAAACTTCAGACGGGCATGTATATGTGCTTTCTTGAGCAGGGGGACCTTGCGGGCGCTGCAGGATTTCAGTCCTTCACGGCGTAGTGTGTTACCAATTGTTTTCTTGGTGACTATGGTCCCAGCTGCCTTGAGATCATTGACAAGATCCTCCCGTGTAGTTCTGGGCTGATTCCTCACCGTTCTCATGATCATTGCAACTCAACGAGGTGAGATCTTGCATGGAGCCCCAGGCCGAGGGAGATTGACAGTTCTTTTGTGTTTCTTCCATTTGCGAATAATCACACCAACTGTTGTCACCTTCTCACCAAGCTGCTTGGCGATGGTCTTGTAGCCCATTCCAGCCTTGTGTAGGTCTACAATCTTGTCCCTGACATCCTTGGAGCGCTCTTTGGTCTTGGCCATAGTGGAGAGTTTGGAATCTGATTGATTGATTGCTTCTGTGGACAGGTGTCTTTTATACAGGTAACAAGCTGAGATTAGGAGCACTCCCTTTAAGAGTGTGCTCCTAATCTCAGCTCGTTACCTGTATAAAAGACACCCACCTGGGAGCCAGAAATCTTTCTGATTGAGAGGGGGTCAAATACTTATTTCCCTCATTAATATGCAAATCAATTTATAGAATTTTTCACAAGCGTTTTTCAGGATTTTTGTTTTGTTATTCTGTCTCACACTGTTCAAATAAACCTACCATTAAAATTATAGACTGATCATTTCTTTGTCAGTGGGCAAACGTACAAAATCAGCAGGGGATCAAATACTTTTTTCCCTCACTGTACATGTATGCACAGTTATTGGTGGTGGTGGGCCCACTATTTGATCTTAAACACAGTTTGGTATGTGTGGCTTATATATCCCTATCAATGCCAATCGGTCAATCAATAAAACTTATTTAGGATATCCTAGGCTATAAAGTCCTTTTCACGTCAACATTTATCACAAAATGCTTTACAGTAAATCCTTGTTGTGTTTGATAGTAAACCAGTCCAGTGTTGTTTTGCGATAATAACCACAGGTCTTGTGTATTTGATAGTAGCCAGGGTTGTGTGTGATAACTAAACCCTGGTGTTTGTGTCTGTCCTGTAGAGTAATGAGATGTTGGAGCTGCAGCGGAACCGGATGAGAGAGGAGATCAGGGAGTATAAGTTCAGAGAGGCTCGACTCCTACAGGACTACACTGAGCTGGAGGAGGAGAACATCACCCTGCAGAAACTAGTGTCCACTCTCAAACAGAACCAGGTGAGAGAACACACAGTGCATACACACGCATGCGGTTGCGCACACACACACGCACACACACAAACGTACACATACACATACACATACACGCACATGTACACACAGACACACTCACACTTACACATACATGCGGTTACACACACACACACACACACTGTGTCCCCATCCCTAACACCACATTATGCCTCTCCCTCTCTGCTTACCTCTTCCTACCCTCCCCCCTTTCCACTCCCTCCTTCCTTCCCTCCCCCCTCCCTCCCCCCCTCAGGTGGAGTACGAGGGGTTAAAGCATGAGATCAAGGTTCTGGAGGAGGAGACCGAGCTGCTGAACAGTCAGTTAGAAGACGCCTTACGTCTCAAAGACATCTCCGAGGCCCAGCTAGAGGAGGCCCTGGACTCCCTGAAGAGCGAGCGGGAGCAGAAGAAGCACCTCCGCAAGGAGCTGGTCCACCACCTCAGCCTGTGTGACGTCCAATACACGGGCAGCGCCCACCTCACTTTCACCTCAGCTCCACCTAGTGGCACGGCTACACCTGTCTCTGCCCTGTCGCCCAGCTCAGAGGAGCCGGGCAGGTGTAACGGGCATCTACATGGAGGGTCAGGAACTGGGACGGGGACAGGGTCGCTGCCCAGGGCCAATGGAGAGTGTCGGGGAGCGGGGAGGAAAGGAGAGGGGATGGTGTCGGATCTGTTCAGCGAGATGAACCTGACTGAGATACAGAAGCTCAAGCAGCAGCTGCTACAGGTGGGTGGAGAAGTACAGTTCACTCACTTTGAATGAGTAGAGTGGAGTTTTGGTAGCCTCTAGAGTTTGGGGCTCAGATTTCTCAGTGTTATAAGCATGTGACAATGACATACAGGAGGATATCAGAACACTGTGGCAAACAAACATACTCATTCTAACTCATTCATGTAAACCATAAACAATATTACAAAGTGAACACACCGATACCGTACAAATGAACACGTCTAGATCCCCTCAGCAGCCCCATATTGTAGATGTGGGAATAAGTGTTGAATTATTCACAGTGAGAGAGACTGCTGACATAACCTCACTGCATACAGCTCTCTCTCTATTCCTGCTCTCTCTCATCTCTCTCTCTCTCTATCGCTCTCTAACTCTTCTCAGTCTCTCCATCTCTCTCTCTCTCCATCCCTCTCCTTTCTCTGCCTCTTTTAAGACTATAAATAATAAAGTTTATCCCAGCAGTCAAATAAAGTGTTGTAGCACCAGTGAGAAGCTGTGGGATCAGCCGTTACTGGACCACTGGCTGTTACATGGACTCTAATCAAAATGGCCGCCATTTTGTTTCATAGCGGGTGTCTTCTCTTCTGTAGTTTCCTCCAGCCCAGTGGGCCAGTGAGATGAAGATGCAGTAGGATGTGTGTGGGGTTGATGTGTGTCCAACCATTTACTGCAGTCCCTGTAGGTGAAACTGCATCTCCCCACACATTCCCTCAGCCTCTCTCCGATTGGCTGGACTGGAGGAAAGGCTTATTTATATCCTCACTGACACACTAGACTATTGATTCACCCTCAGTAGTGTGCAAGGTTTACTCTTCCCTCTGTAGTGTGCAGGGTTCAGGCCCTGCTGAAAAAAAATGCATAGATGCATCTATGCTGGTTAGTGCTGGTCAAGCTTGTCTGACAAGCATGGTCTAGCTGGTCAGGCTAGTCTGTCCAGCATGGTCTAGCTGGGTATGATGGTTTACTGGTGACCAGCCTTCGCTGTGTTTTGGACACATACCAGTTTATGCTGGTGATGTTGGTATGCTGGTTACCAAGCTGGTCCATGCTGCTCTAGCATGGTCTAGCTGGTCAAGCTACCCTGACCATGCCTAACGGGTGCAATAAGTCCAACTAACAGATTGTAATAGTTTAGAAAAATGTATGTTATTTATCTTTGTGTAGCAGAAGATTAATGAATAAATCAATGTACATGCAGAAACACAACAAACAAAACTGATATTGAGACAAACAATTTCAAAAAATCTACTGCAATAGAGCATGCTGGGAAGTGTACACGTTCCAGTTTAGATAATTTAGGTAGTCTCATTTATTCTTCTTCCTGACCCTGACTGTCATTCTGAATGCATATTGTGGGTGAAGAAAAGTTACAATTATTGGATATCCCCACACTGGCTGGATTCCAATAGAAATTAAACATCACTTTGAAATCCAGCATGCTGATACTGGTTTTGCTGGTGACCAGCTTATGCAAGTCACTGTGTCCAAAACACAGTGAAGGTTGGTCACCACAAAAGCACAACGAAGGCACCAAGAAATCAGAGTGAAGGCTGGTCACCAGCAAAATCAACACCTATGCTGGACCAGCCTATGCTTGTCTATGCTTTCTTTTCAGCAGGGGGGTGCCTAAGGGATGAGGTGAACTGTGCTGAGTGTGCAGGGAAATGATGCAGCTTATTTAAGGTTATGGGGCTGGAGATGATAAAGAAAGCTACTAGTTTAACAATAGGCTGAAAAAAGCTGTGTGTGTGCGTGTCCATAGGTAGAGCGGGAGAAAACAGGGCTGTTGATCAGCCTGCAAGAGTGTCAGACGCAGCTGCAGCATACACAGGGTGCCCTGAACGAGCAGCACGAGAGGGCCCTCCGCCTCAGCGAGAGAGTCACCGCCCTCAGGCACCTGCACCGGGAGGCTCATCTCGCTCAGGAGGCCCAGCACGACCAGGAGGCCCACCTCAACCGAGAGGCCCTGATGGAGCAGGGAGAAGAGGAAGAGGAGGAGAAAGAGAAGGGATTAATACACAGCAGGGGCCAGGCATTCTGCCACCAGACTCCGGGGCTGGAGATCCTCCAGTGTAAATACAGGGTGGCTGTAACTGAGGTGGTCGAGCTAAAGGCTGAGCTGAAGTCTCTGAGAGAGAGGTACAACCAGTGTGTGGAGGGCGGGGTGGAGGAGAAGACACGCGGAGATGCCCAGCACAGATCTCTGGAGCAGCAGGTGGGAAGGCTGGAGAGGAGCTGCCGGGAAGGTAGGGAGAAGGTGGGGGGCCTGGAGACGGAGCTGAGAACAGCCAAGAATCTGGCCAGCGAGAGCCAGGGGGCGCTCAACGCAGCACAGGATGAACTGGTCACTTTCAGCGAGGAGCTGGCTCAACTTTACCACCACGTCTGCCTCTGTAACAACGAGACGCCCAACCGGGTGATGCTAGACTACTACAGGCACGGCAGAGGACTAAGGGGTATCAGTGCCTCGCTCAAGGGTGACGACACCCGCGTTCTACTCACGCCCCGCCTCGCCCGGCGGCTCGCAGCCGTTGCCGCTGCAACCACGTCGTCCACGGCGGAGTCTCGTAGCCCCTCGGAATCCCCATCCAAAGAGCGGTTGTCAGGAGAGGGAGCCCGGGACGGGGGGAGGGACAGGGACAGTCCTGTACCCCGCACCCCTCCTACAGGCTCCCCCAGCATCAGTGCCTCTTCCTCATCTTCATCATCATCATCGTCGCCTGCGGTAGAGCCAGCTGGAGACCTGCGTAGGGAACCCATGAACATCTATAACCTCAATGCCATCATCAGAGAGCAGGTGAAACCGATTTAATCATTTGAATAAACATGTACAACTTTGTTTTTGCCATACTTAAACAGAATATAATTTCACTATTCGTAATACATTTACTTGCAAGCATATATCATTACACCTTTTGTTTTCATTGGCAGTTCAAACCTGAAACAGTTTATCACAGTTTGTATGCCAGGTGTCACCTTTAACCTTCCAAATGGTCATCATGAAGCTAACAGACACAGATTTGAGTGTATATGACTGACAACATTAGCTAATGTTCGCTAACAATCTCCCTTGATGAACATGCTGTAGGTGAGGCACCTCCAGAGGGCAGTGGACCGGTCACTCCAGCTGTCCAGACAGAGGGCTGCAGCCAGGGAACTGGCCCCACTGTTTGACAAGGACAAAGAGGCCTGTATGGAGGAGATACTGAAGCTCAAGTCCCTGCTCAGCACCAAGAGAGAACAGATAGCTACCCTCAGACTGGTGCTCAAAGCTAACAAACAGGTCAGACATGGATATGGTATCTGAGATATGGATAACTATGAACTTGGATTAAGAATCACGCTGGTTATTCACTGTCTAACACTGCCTTGCTAGAATCTCCAAAAGCTGTAGATGGTTCTCACACAAACGTTTTTTTTTTAAGGCTACCAGGCTACAGTAGCCATCAGGATATATATAGAGTATATAGAGGCTACTGTCACAGTCACACTAATGTCCTCACTTTGAATTTTCAATTGTTTTCTAACTCCCTTGTGGAAAAATGTATTCGGACTTCAATGGGGCTTTCTGTTTAAATAAAGGTGAAAGAAATGTCCCTGTTCCCTTGTTCTTACAGACTGCAGAGAATGCCCTGGCCAACCTGAAGAGTAAGTATGAGAATGAGAAGCATATGGTGACAGACACCATGATGAAGCTGAGGAACGAACTGAAGGCCCTGAAGGAGGACGCGGCCACCTTCTCATCGCTCAGAGCCATGTTCGCCACCAGGTGACTATTTCTCTCCTCACTCTATCCCTTCATCTCTCTTTCTTTTATTGAATTCTTACTGTTCACTACCAGGTGAGAGACCAAGGACCAGGGATAGATTGTTGAAGGGATAGACTAGTTCTACATCCTACCTTCACTATTTCTCCCCCGCTCTCTCCATTCTTCTCTCCCTTCTCTACTTCTTCTTCTCGTGTTATTTCTTCTGAACCCATCTCCACCTACACTGTGTAACCAAAACTTTTGTTTTTTGCAAGCACCCAACCCCTCTCCTTGAAACTTCTCAGGTGTGACGAGTATGTGACTCAGCTTGATGAGATGCAGAGGCAGCTGGCTGCGGCGGAGGACGAGAAGAAGACGCTCAACTCCCTCCTGCGAATGGCCATCCAGCAGAAACTAGCCCTGACCCAGCGCCTGGAGGACCTGGCCTTCGACCAGGAGCAGTCGCACCGCACCCGCGGCGGCAAGGTGGCCCGCATGAAGAGCAGCACCCCCAAAGTAAGTCCTTCTCCTCCCTCCAGCCCCCCCACCGGCGCTGGCACCCCCTTATGCCTGACCTCTGCTACTACAGACGCCACAGCCCTAGCTCTGAGCTCCCCTACGTCCCATCATAGACACCCAGTCAGCCCATCCTCCACGGCCCCCTCAGGCCCCACAGTACCAGGCAGTCCCCCCTCCCTGGAGGTGCCCTCCTCCTCCTGGACCCCCCCATCCACTCCCCACAGGCTGGCTCACTCCCAGTGGGCACTGGGTGTCCGGACGTTAGAGGTCGACTCCCACAGTTTCAGTCTCGACTCCCATAGTTTTAGTTTAGAACGTAGCAGTACTGGGCTCTCCAGGCTTTACTCCTCAGACTCACGGCCGTCTCCTAGCAGAGGTGCTCAGCCTGGCTCAGCACCCTCCTCCCCCTACCGTTCTCCCATACTGGGGTCTCGCCGGTTGACATGGAGCTCCCCTCGAACTCGCCCCCTTACCAACCTGACGCGTTCCTCAGCCCTTTATACGCCCTCTTCTTACACCCCTCCTAGTTCCTATACCCCTTCTAGTTCTTACACCCCTTCCTCCCTTTATACCCCCTCTTCTTACACCCCTCCTAGTTCCTATACCCCTTCTAGTTCTTACACCCCTTCCTCCCTTTATACCCCCTCTTCTTACACCCCTCCTAGTTCCTATACCCCTTCTAGTTCTTACACCCCTTCCTCCCTTTATACCCCCTCCAGTTCCTATACCCCTTCATCTGCTCATTACTCTCCTTCATCATATACCCCACCCTCTTCGTACACCCCCCACACTTCATATAGCCTCACCAGCAGATACAGTCCACTCTACCCTAGGTACTACGGTTCCCATCGGCCCCCTCACTGACACTAAACCACAGTTCCCATTAACCTCCTCACTGACAACACTACATATCCCATGAGTCCTCTCTCTAAACAGAACTACAGATTCCATTGGCCCCTTGGCAGACACTAAACTACAATTCCAATCAACCTCCTCACTGACACTACTACAAATCCCATCAGCCTCTTTAATGATGCAAAACTACATCTCCCATCAGCCCCTGGGGGAGAGGGTGGGGCTCACAGAGAGGAGGACAGACTGGTTTCCTGTTTCTTGTGCCTAAGCCTCTGGCCTCGATGCAGCATGTGGATGAGGCTCTGTATCGGCGTGAATGTTCAGACTGACTCTGCTCAGGGATTTAACACAACATGGAGCACAAGTGGCCCTGCCTTCCTCTTATTCACAGACTGTTGATCGGTCTAAACTACAGGAGAGACAGGACACTTTACAGACTATACATACACGGTAGTTTTGGTCTTGCCCTTTAAATCAAATCACCATCCACACAAGCAAGTGAATATGTGTGCAGGACCTTACCGCTGTATGGAAAGACGGATGAGAAGGACGTTTAGGTTAACTGGACATTTAAAGGAATTTGTTCACATGTTGGACTGAGGTCTCCACAGATCAACCCCTTGACAGTGTTATTCTCTCTCTGTTTTTAATGAAAATCACACATACTGTAACCAAATGTCATTCAAAGCAAGTATTGGATAAGACAGATCAATGATTATGGATTGTTTGCTATTTTTAATTGTTCAGTTATTACTCACAGCTCTGTACACACTGTCCTCACAATGTTATTGCAGTCATCCTCACATCTGCTGTGTAAACCTGGCACATATTTAGAGTCTAGCACCACCCAATGGCAGTTTGTAATATCACTATATATTCAGGACTTAGACCGAAGACTTCTGTCGAGGTTGAATATCATATTAAACCTGTAACATAAATGACCTGGAATCAGCACACCATGATGGTTTTAATGTTAGCATTATGAGACAGAGCGAGATAGGTGATTCTGGGTTTCATATCAGTAGGCGAGACAGACAGTGAGCTGTGGCTAGGTAGCACCCCTAGTGCCTCGGAGGGTAACTCCAGAGGAACACAGCAGCATAGATGGATGAATGTAATCGATAGAAAACTCAGGAAGCTGACACACACACTTTTCAACTGGCGTTCAACAAGGATGTATTGTAAATCAGAATTATCCTTACACTGTTATAGAAATATAGACAAACATTTGAATGACATTTAGGCTATGGTTTAGTTAGTGTAGAGCTACTGTACAATGCATAGATGGGATTCCACAGTTTCTGCACACGTGAGTGTGTCACCTGTGTATGTGTGTGCCTTAACAACTACAGCAGCTGATCAGTGCAACGATAAAGACTGATCAGACATCATTTCTATCAGCTCACCTCTTTTCTTTAACAACTCTTTTTTTCATGCCAACAACAACAGTTTTCACATTGGTTTTTGTTTTTTGGCCCGATCCAATAGGTTAGAATGGACAATAACAAAGCCTTGCCAAATGATCAGCGTAAGTGTCTGTAAACAGTGCTCTTGATGAGGGATACACTGCTACTGGGTGTTGGCCAGTGAGTAGGCTTTGCCAACTTTGGCCCAATCCATGCACAGTTTGTTTTTTTTACGGGAAGAACTAAGGGGACGTGGCTGACGTGCAAACCGATATAACATTTTTGAATTGGTTAAAATTACGTTAAGGTTATGAGTTTGATTAAGGTTAAAGGTCAGTTATAGATGTTGGCTAGTTGGGCTGCCAATTGGATGCTGGTCAGAAAAGTCTCCTTAGTCTCTCCCTGTTTTGACTCCCCTCTCTAGTATTGGCCCAGTCCAGTCTTCCCCTCCCCCACCAGTCCCAAGTTTGGAGCCCAGAGTACCACCACAACACTGTTCGTCTATACTCTAACAATCCCAGTCTCCATTGGTTCAAGTGATCTACATATACCCCAACATTTTGTTATAACATGCAATATGGAGAAAAAAACGCATTTGACAGGACTCCTCTCAGCTACTTTGTTGACAACGTTAGGTGAACATTTTACATATTTTTCATCACAGAAATACTGACTGTTCTTGCACTCATTGTTGGGCTGATTGAGCTGGTTGAATGTTTTTTTCCAATAGTCATCTAATGGTGACTGTACAGAAACACAATGAACACTGTAGATTTGGCGTGGGAACCACCTCAGTGACCTTCACGTTTTTATACATGGAGTTTGTATTACTCTGCTTTATTTATTACGCTTTATCACGTTAGCAATTACTTGACATGAGTGTGTCCTATACTCCAGTTTCTACATCTGCACCATCTACCTGCCTTGGCACAACACTGTATGCCTGTTACTTTGATAAGGACACCTTTGTAGTATAGTGTAGGTTATAATATGGAACATTTCCATCGTAGGGTAAATTATAGATGGATATAGATATTTTCTGCAATAAGGGAATGAAAAGTGAAGGATTGTCAAATATCAAATAGATGCTAGGGGTCGCTGTCTTAGCTTCTCAAGAAAGGAAACCAGTGTGACCTCCTCTCTGTGAAACCCTCCTCGTTCCGCCCGACTCCCACTCTCCAATACACACACACATCACACACACACACACATCACACACACACCAAACTCATTCCAGTTTTCGGTCCCGCTACATCATAGTTCCATCCGTACATGCAAGGGGATCTTAATCCTGTCAAATGCGTTGTTCCTCCTTCCCCTTTCCGTTTGAATCGTTTCCCACCACATTGGCCTGTGATTTCTCCCTCTTTGTGAATACAGTGAATGCCGTTTTCCTCTTCTGCTTTCTGTTTCAGGAGTCTTTCATAATGTGAAACATTGTCAATCTAAACGCCCATGCCTGTGCTAACGCCATATCCATTTCCAGGCAGACTGTTAATAGTTACCACTGATTGTCAGCTTGTTAGCTTTTGAGCACTTTATATGCATGTGTATATAACACAGAGTATTGGAAAGCTGTACAGTGCTATGTTCATACTCTTTGTAAATATCATGTATAAATTACCTGTATTTTGTGTGTCGTCCTTTCTGTTTTGGGTGGTCTTGAGCATCTCTCTCATGTGTTCTAGGGAGGAATGTCTTATAATCTTAGTTTCATGAAGTAGCTGTCGTGTGTTCCACTCAGATATGCATAGGCCTACTTTACACAGCCTGCTCAGTTATTGCACAAGCACACGGGTTCATCATAGCATACGGTAAGCGTACATTCCATTGAACAGTACAATATATCAAATACATGAGTTGTTAGGCGTTTGGGACTATTTAAGAATAGGAACATTCTTGCAGATTTTATTTTTTTACTAAATGTACTTCTTGAAAACGCTGACACTGGGGTGATTTTCTTGGTAAGTAGTCTGTATTTTTCCCTTTGATATGATAATCTGTGATGTCCCCTGCTCCCCATCCCTGTCACCTCTCTACAGTACTGTCTCTCCATCTAATCTGTCAGTCTCTCATAGATCGTCAGAAGTCTGCTGCCACAGTGCCGCCAGTCTCCTCACAGCTAAGGTGGGAGAAGGCCTCCCAAGCCAGCAGGTAAACAATTTAGACCAGAATTTAGTGCCAGTCTGTTTGTGCTATCATGCCAACTCCTCACTCATTGACATGCCACAAAGAAACAATGTTGGCAAGCGCACAAACAGATCTGGGACCAGGCTAAAACTCTACATGGGACTGAAACGGTGCGTGTGTTTACAGTAGACGTTCATTATTCCATGTCATTTTGCTTGTACAGTATAGCCAGGGTACAGCATCAGGAAATCAATCCGGTGTGTTTTTTTAATGCTTTTCTTGACCTACCATAAACACTATAAACACATCCTTTTGTCTGTGGTTGATTGAGGTAGATGTCTGAGATCTTTGTCAGGTACAGTGTATCTCCTGTTATCTCCTCTCCTCTTCCTCTTGTCTTCTGGTTGTCTCTGGTCATGCTCCTCCCAGACGTAGCATTGTGTCGGCTATCCGGGAGTACCGAGCTCACTGCCCCCTGAGCAGCTACAGCAGCAGCCCCCCACGAGTGCCTCTCCTTTGGCTCGCCCAGCCGCCTTGTCCCCCTTGTCCTCTATAACCCTGGAACTACTACACCCTGACCCCTGACCTCTAACCCCATCACAGGACTCTGCAGGGCAGAGCCAGAGCAGTGCCTCTCACTGTGGAAGAGAAGGACGACACTCACAAAGACCTATAAGAGACTGTCTGACTGAGGGTCTGTGGGAGAAAAGAGCGGCATGCCGCCATCTTTATTACCGAGCTTGCTACGATGTCATTATTCATCATGTATTTGTCTATGGTGTTTTGGGGGTTGTTGAAACATACTTTTATGTTACGCCCAGTGATGATCATTTTGTTGGGTTCAATAGGTGGACAACTGTTGGGTTTTGCTGAATGTATAGCTAGCTGTACAATCATTAATGGTACCATACAGTTTGTAGTGAACGCCAAGGTGGCAGAGGACAAAGCCATAACTGTGTATTTGAAATGCATGTAAAAGGTATTAGCTTACACAAACTCTTTGTGGATTGGATTCATTGCTTGTCCCCTCCCCTCACCAAGATCGTAGCTTGTTTTTTATATTCTATGGAATTTCTTTAAAACGCACTTTGCTCACACACCCTACGGTATATATAAATCTTTCTGTTGCACTTTTAATATGTTTTACAGGATAAGAGATTTCCAAACATTGTAAAGGCTGACAGTGTTTGTACCGTCATCATCCTTCCTTGGTTCTACAGTATCTATGTTGAAACATCATCTATGTCCCAAATTACACAATTTCCCCCAAAGTAGTGCACTACATAGGGAATAGGGTGCCATTTGGAACGCACATTTGGTCAACCTGTTTCTCTGAAGGCCTCAATCAACCTCCTGAATTACAAGCACAAACTGACCAATGCATTCCAATACTAGTTGTGATCGACTGTTAACCTCACTGGGTTAAATAATGATGTTGAAAATAGATCTGTATCCAAGATTGCCTCTTGTTTTCTACATCCTGTATATGGAAGTAACCATGCTGGATCGGCGTGTAGACATATTTCACTATAGAATAGTAGTACTAGTAGCACTGTAGTGGTAGTAATAGTAATAGTAGAGGTAGTTGGCAGTTTATGCTGTACTGTATTCAACCATGATGCTGTGTATGCTAACCTAGAAATACCAATTTGGAGCTTTTCTCAAACCACCACCCAGCAACATTTAACCATCTATAGAAAACGTCCACTCACAGTCACAGCTCAGAGGCGTGGCAATGCGATGAATTCACACACCTCAACCTGGCTTTAGACTGAACATTCTGTTTCTACAGGATCTCTGACCAGACCTGTGGTTGCTAACTACAGTAAGGTTTCAAAAACGTTGGGTTTTGTCATCCTTTTGTGTTATTCTGGTGAATGCTGTCCTGACTGCTCCATTCCCTCCATCTATTACAACTGGAAGCCATGTAACAAACTGCCAAAGATCGCACTAGGCTTCTCAGACATCACATGAAGCAGATGAAGGAGAGGGGAGGGGTTTTGTGTAACCAGCCAGACTGTATTAACCCACAGAGCTAAAACCCTAGGCATTAGTTTGGGATAGCAAACTGGCTTTGGAGCCCAAGGGCGAGAGTAAGGGAAAGGGGATATCTAGTCAGTTTCACAATTGAAAGCGTTCAAACGAAATTTGTCTCCCGCATATGTTTTGCGGATGGCACAGTTAACAGTCACAATGTCTCCTCAATAATGATGATATCAGTATTCTGTATGTTGTAACACTGTGGTTCGCTCTGTCTATTTTACCCACCATATGTATTTCTCATGTATATGAAGGTTTCTTTAAACTTATCAGATGGTTCAAAGACCATTGAAGGTGTACGTAGGCCAACTGGACATACAGAAAGCTATGGAGAAAATGATGAATGTTACTAGCTACTTTTTCTGGACCTGGAGAGTGTACAGTCGTGGCCAAAAGTTTTGAGACTGACAAATATAAATTTGCTGCTTCAGTGTCTTTAGATATTTTTGTCAGATGTTACTATGGAATACTGAAGTATAATTACAAGCATTTCATAAGTGTCAAAGGCTTTTATTGACAATTACATTAAGTTGATGCAAAGAGATATTTGCAGTGTTGACCCTTCTTTTTCAAGACCTCTGCAATCCGCCCTGGCATGCTGTCAATTAACTTATGGGCCACATCCTGACTGATGGCAGCCCATTCTTGCATAATCAATGCTTGGAGTTTGCCAGAATTTGTGAGTTTGTGTTTGTCCACCCACCTCTTGAGGATTGACCACAAGTTCTCAATGGGATTAAGGTCTGGGGAGTTTCCTGGCCATGGACCCAGAATATTGATGTTTTGTTCCCCGAGCCACTTAGTTATCACTTTTGCCTTATGGCAAGGTGCTCCATCATGCTGGAAAAGGCATTGTTCATCACCAAACTGTTCCTGGATGGTTGTGAGTTGCTCTCGGAGGATGTGTTGGTACCATTCTTTATTCATGGCTGTGTTCTTAGGCAAAATTGTGAGTGAGCCCACTCCCTTGGCTGAGAAGCAACCCCACGCATGAATGGTCTCAGGATGCTTTACTGTTGGCATGACACAGGACTGAAGGTAGCTTTTTTCCGGATGCCCCAAACAATCGGAAAGGGGATTCATCAGAGAAGCAGTCCAATCCCTGTACCTTTTTGCAGAATATCAGTCTGTCCCTGATGTTTTTCCTGGAGGGAAGTGGCTTCTTTGCAGCCCTTTTTGACACCAGGTCATCCTCCAAAAGTATTCGCCTCACTGTGCGTGCAGATGCACTCACACCTGCCTGCTGCCATTCCTGAGCAAGCTCTGTACTGGCGGTGCCCCCGATCCCGCAGCTGAATCAATTTTAGGAGACGGTCCTGGCGCTTGCTCGACATTTATGGGTGCCCTGAAGCCTTCTTCACAACAATTGAACCGCTCTCCTTGAAGTACTTGATGATCCGATAAATGGTTGATTCAGGTGCAATCTTACTGGCAGCAATATTCTTGCCTGTGAAGCCCTTTTTGTGCAAAGCAATGATGACGGCACGTGTTTCCTTGCAGGTAACCATGGTTGACAGAGGAAGAACAATGATTCCAAGCACCACCCTCCTTTTGAAGCTTCCAGTCTGTTATTCGAACTCAATCAGCATGACAGAGTGATCTCCAGCCTTGTCCTCGTCAACACTCACACCTGTGTTAACGAGAGAATCACTGACATGATGTCAGCTGGTCCTTTTGTGGCAGGGCTGAAATGCAGTGGAAATGTTTTTTTGAGGTTTCAGTTCATTTGCATGGCAAAGAGGGGACTTTGCAATTAATTGCAATTCATCTGACCACTCTTCATGACATTCTGGAGTATATGCAAATTGCCATCATACAAACTGAGGCAGCAGACTTTGTGAAAATGAATATTTGTGTCATTCTCAAAACTTTTGGCCACGACTGTATAGTAGACGGGGCACAAAGATGAAGCACTGAACGTGGTTTGCACAATTTCAACACTACTCGACAACTCAATAAAAACAGACATTCAGACAGCAATATATACATGTATGGTATCTTCAAATAATTTTTATTGCATATTAAACCATGTAAATCCAACACTTCAAAAGACAATAAATTCCCCTAATCTTATTGGGTACTGCTAAACACTTTTGTATCTTTTTGTAAAACTTTACCATCAACACCTTTAGGAAAATGGCCAACAGTATTGGAGTTTCCTCTAAAGGCTCACAGGGGGCGGAGGGTTTATAAAAGCGGGGCGGTATTTGTTCCATTGTTAAGATCTATCGGATTCGATTTCACTGATGGAGATTCATGGCATGTGGAAATCGGTATTGGACTTTTGGAATTTGGTACGCTTATTTACGTTTTTGTTGGAGGAGCAGCTCGGTAATTATCTGCGTAAAGCCTTCCGGCGTTCGTAGACTACGCGCCTCGAATCCGATCTCTATTCACGCTCAAGGGAACAATAAGTGGTATAAAGAGTATTATTATGAATCATATTACCATGTTTGACGGTGACCTGATGAAGAGGGAGAGTGTGAAGGCCACTCATCGTGAGACGGAGGAGTTTAGGCGGACGGCGGTGAGGAGAAAGTCTAAGGGAATCCCGCGGGACACTGAAGGTCAGACTTCCCAAACTGCAGTTGTTTTTGGAAACGTTGAGTGAGCGCGTCAGCGCAAATATAACTCACTGGACAGATTTCGAATGTATCCTCCTATAGCCTATGTTGTCTGTGTGTTTTTTTGCAATGAATGTTCTGATGGATTGAACTCATTTTGAGCAGAATAGTGGAGATGGATCCTCTGTGGCTCCTGAGCCAATGTCATATTTTGAGGAAACGGTGAAGATGCCCACAGCCAAGTTATCTTTAGATAGGCAAACACTGGTGTGGTGTGTTTGACATGGACGAGGTTTGCATGTCATTGGGGAGCCCAATCTAATGCTGTAGGAACTAGCTGGTCTGGTCAACCATTTACAGTAGTGACAGGACACCTGGCATTCAGTGATGGCCCCAGTGTCTCCCTTTAGTCCCTAGCTGAGGGCTTTCAGTCATGGCCACAATGGAGACACCCTATTAGCGCCTATTCTTTACAAAATAATCCACTGTGTCATTCTCTAATTGTAAATGTATTGTTAGTGGTTGAATTACCCTACACGTTTTTAGGGTGACTATCTCAAGTGCATTGAAGTGGGTGAACTCAGCCATGTCTAAGGCAGAAGAGGAACATGTCAGTAGTTTCACTGGTTATGCTGACCTACCACTGGCATGCCCTGGAGGGTGTGTCCTGACAACATAACACTGGTTTTGTTTGTAAACAACGTTCTCTAGGTATTGGGTTTCTGTGTGCAAATTGGCAGCAGCTGGGCTCAGCTCTTCGGATTACTGAAGTTGAGCTAAACTGAACTCCCCTTCTTTCATCTGCACAAATCGGACTGGATTTTGCCTGTGGCTCTCTAGACCTAGTCTATGTAGTTCTGAAGCCATAACATAGTGTCTGTGATGTCTGCCAAAAGGATTGACTGAGCACAGGTGACTGATACAATATCTCAGTGATTTACTGTCCCTTAGACGCTGATTTACAGTTTGTCTGTGGAAATAACAGTATTTCTCATCAACGTCTCCTCACTAGACAATAGTCTCACGTTTATGTTATTTCCCCAGTAATAAGGGGGTGAAATAGGTGGTAGATTACGTAGGTTGAATCTATGTAAGATGCTAACCAAATACTCTGAGTTATTGATGGAACTGTTTTTGTCACCTGATTTCACTCAGGAAGCTCCTCCCTTTACAGTTCCTCTGACAAGACAGTCACACACTGACCACTCTGAGTCAGAAAGGGACGTTCGCTGATAAGCAGTGAGTGACTGTGTTTGGGTGTGTATGAGTCTTAGAGGCCGATGCAGGACTCAATCCAAGAGGTAGGTGTGTGTGTGTGTGTGTGTGTGTGTTGCGCTCCTCTGTTTTCTCTGGAATAGTGTATATGAGAAAAGAGGAGACTCAACACATCTTGTGGATTTAAGTTTTGGGCTTTTTCTTGACCAGAAACATGCAAACGCTGATCGTTCAGTTGGTTTACTATTTCACAGTGCCATTTTAAACCAGCAAAGTTTCATTAGATTTAACTGGCCACTGTATGACAAACACACAGGGTTTGAGTGTGTCTGTGAACACAAACTGTGCCAATACTGCAGAGTCAGTGTTATTATGCTAAACTCATGTGTTGGCAGTTGGCACTTTCCATCACATTTTTACCTAGCATGGGTACCAGTCTGTTTGAGTTATCATGCCACTCCTGATCGTGCTAAACAGCACGACACCGAGTACATGGAGTGGAATGTTAGCCTGAAATCCAGAACCTGTGTTTTGTTAACTTTTACCCACTTCAAAACAACAAACTGTCACTTTGGTGGTCCTCTCCTCCTCAGTAGACACATTGACACTGACTGCAGTCTGTTGGTTAAGACATGTAGCCTATTATCTCTCCAGCGAAGTATGAAAGAAAGGGTTAACATGTTGAGAGAAGTGAGAATGAAAAGCAGTCCGATGACTGGGACAAACATCTCAGCAACATGTGGGGAATTTAGCTCAGTTTCCCTTTGATCCCTGCCATTGGTTATAATATCGGTTAGCTTGGCATTGGTTATAATATCGGTTAGCTTGGCATTGGTTATAATATCGGTTAGCTTGGCATTGGTTATAATATCGGTTAGCTTGACATTGGTTATAATATCGGTTAGCTTGGCATTGTTTTTGTCCAGGAATGCAGTTGTTAATCTTTCATTTCTCCTGACATCATTGGGAAAGCATTGGAAACTCGTAGAATAAGCAAGCAAACGACTTAAGTGAAAGAACAATGTCCTCTTACCATAAATAAAGGCCACTTCATTTACAAAGGAATTCAGAGGCACCACATTTGGAGTAGAGAACAGTAGTGAGCTACCCCCTATGAATACTGTAACAAGGTGACACACAGTTCTCCTGCCCAAACACATAAAAAAAAATTTACACTGTTTATTCAGTTTTACACAATGCACTTATTAGTCAACACAATATAATTAACCAAAAAGAAAGCGGTGGGGGAAAAGTCAAACTTTAAAGATACTGTACTTTACACAAGGTACAACTGTTAAATGGGCAATCTGCTGTTCAAACAACAACGACAGCTGCCAGCCCGCTAATGTTCCTGTAAACAGCTGAAGAATAGGGGTGGAGAAATGCAACCACTCTCACATTCATAGACCGCGCTATGGATGCAAAGACTGACCATCCACTAGACCAAAACTATATAGTTTTAACCATTTTTGAGGCTCTAGTGTTTGTTTTACAAGTACATTGTTCACAAACAACGGGGGAAAACAAGCTTACATTTTGGGTTCCGTCTGGGTAAGACCGTTGAACCAAGCTCATGAGGCATCTACAAGTTCCATTATTCAAGAATCAATGGGTAACACATCACCAATCTCAAAATCCAAAAATGGATGTAGCAAACACAGATTGCCCCTTCAACCAATAAGTCACAGGGGTGTCGATTTTACAGATTGATTTAAATTGAACATTTATTTAACTAGACAAGTCCGTTAAGAACAAATTCTTATTTACAATGACTGCCTAATAAGTATGCCATCGGAGGATGGACTGTTCAAAGTATGTGAACTTCCTCATACCCTTACTGTATGTCACTCTGGCAGGTGTCCATTCTCACTCCTACTAGATCTCTCCCTCAGCACTGAGCAGCAGTACATGTGGCTCTGTGTATAGTACTGTAGCTTTGGGAGCACCGTTACCACAATTGGAGAGGAGGTCAATGGAAAGAGTCCTGTTATGAAATCCCTACTCAAACCACAAAGCAAAGCAAAGCACTGTACGGGGACTGAGAGGAGTGTGATTGGTTTAAAATGCGGTGTTAAAATACTGCTACAAATGCCCAGTACACTGCACGATAAATGTAGCCTGGTCCTAATTCTGTTTGTGTTGTTTTGCCAACTTCTAAGGTCTTTGTCATGCCAATAGGAGTTGGCAAGACAGCACAAATATACTGAACAAAAATCTAAATGCAACATGCAACAATTTCTTAAGATTTGACTGAGTTACAGTTCATTTAAAGTAATTAGTCAATTGTTTATTTCAGCTCATGAAACATGGGACTAACACTTTACATGTTGCGTTTATATTTTTGTTCTGGAACCAGGCTAGGATAGATCCCTTACTCAGCTTCTCCCTCCCTGTCTCCAGTGTCGCCTAAACCTGCCCATCTCCAGAGCCCTGGGAAGAGCCCTGTCAAGGGGCCAGAAGGATCAGGACCCCAAGCTAGGGGGCTAACAGTCCACAGCTCAGGAAAGTGTTATGGGACCAGGCCTAGCCATAGCCCGGTAAAGGGGGTACCACCAGAGACCCAGAGCCCAGGAAAGGGACTACGTGTCCACAGCCCAGGAAAGAGCTCCAAACTAGGATCTCAGTCCCCAGGGAGGGGAGCAGGAACCAGGCTGAACCAGCTGAGAAGCCCTGGGGCCAGGATGAAGAGACATGGACTCATGGCAGGATCACCCTGCAGCCTGCCTGACCTCATTCACCTTGAGGAAAACCAATCTGTGCTCAGATCAGCTAACAGCAGCCCAACACATACCAACACCTCTATAAGCCTAGGCCAGCCTAGAGACCCAGACAGTGGGTCTACCCACAGCTCCCACACAGGAATGGATGCTCACAGACACAGTCCAGACAGGGCAGTAGTAGTGGCCCGTAGGGAGGGCAGAGCGAGGGAAACCTCTCCCATAAATATGAATGGTTTGGACCTGATGAGGGACGCTGTACTGGTCAATGGCCATGTAGAAGATGGCGGGAAGGTGGATACAGGGCTCAACGTGGACCTGTCCCCCTCTCACAGAACTGAGACTGGGACTGAGGAGGCCAAGCTTCAGGAGAGCTCCACAGATGAGAAGAAGATGGAGAGGGTGCAGGACTCCACTGAACAGAAGCTCTATAAGATTGCCAACGAGCTTCTACTCACAGAGAGGGCCTATGTTGCTCGCCTTCACCTGCTAGACCAGGTCCGTGTGTCACTGTCAACTTCACTGTTTCTGTTCATTCACTGTAGTTATCACCACATGACTTGATCGGTATGTATTCATTAGCAGTGTTTTAACACTGCGCGTGTGTGCAGGTGTTCTGTGCGCGGCTGACTCAGGAGGCCGATAAAGGCTTGTTCCCTGTAGATGTGGTGAGGACCATCTTCTCCAACATCTCCTCCATCCACACCTTCCACAGCCAGTTCCTACTGCCAGACCTGGAGACACACATGGGCCAATGGTGAGACAACCCAAATAGATGATGATGCAATTGAAGTACATGAGGTACTTCGCTACAATGGAACTGAAGGACATGATTGGAACCTTGTTATTAAATAAAAATATGGTTATATTTTATGTAATTCATCCAGCCTCACAAAGACCACAGTCAGTGGTTTTAACATTCCTACATTAAATCGCTAGCATCATATCTAAACAGTGATTAAATAATCACTTTTTGACCTTTGATCTCCGACCCTTGAACCCACAGGTCTGTGAGCCCTCGTCTGGGTGATGTCATGCAGCAGCATGCTCCCTTCCTCAGGATGTATGCTGAGTACGTGATGAGCTTTTCGACCACGCCATGGAGCTGCTTAGGGTCTGGACGGAGAGGTCCGCACCATTCAGGAATCATACAGGATATACAGGTACGGTGGCTGGGCAGGGACACCGAGTAAATCTCTGTTCACACTTTACCTGAATATCTTTATTCATTCTCTTAATCTTCATATTACCATTCACCCAATGGAAATCAATATCTGCTAACTTTGCAGGGGTGGAAACATTTAGTCGGTCTTGCCCTGTTGTTGATTTTGTGTTATCTTCCAGAGTCAGGAGGTGTGTGGTAGTCTGACCCTGCAGCACCACATGTTGGAGCCAGTCCAGAGACTACCTCGTTATGAGATGCTGCTGAGAGACTACCTCAAGAGACTGCCTGATGATGACTCGGACCACAGTCATGCAGAGAGTGAGTTGACACCTGCCTTACTGTAGCATAGACATCGTCCAACATACAGTAGATCCACAAAGGCCGGCCTCACTCTTACTGTAGCAGAGATCAGGTAGTCCACATCGCTAGCGAAGACTCACGCAGTGTCATCACAGTTACTACAAGTCTGAGGAACGGTCACAGAAACCATAATAGATTAGGTTTTGTGGTTTTGCTATTCTAAAAAAACAAAAAAAAAACAAGGTGTTGTTCTCTTTGTCTGCCTTCAGAGTCTCTGCAGGTCATCTCCATGGCAGCAACACACTCCAACAGCGCCATCCGCCAATCAGTACGTGCAGAACTAATATGCTAATCCTCTACTTACTGCAGATAACAATTGTCAGTACAGTATATCTAGAGACCATTTCTCTTTAGGCATAGTGGTTACTACTGTCAACCACTGTTACCATCTGTACTTTGTTATTGTGCTCTCGGTTGGGACTGAAGTTTGTGTCTAGCATCCTCTGTTCTGCCGTGTTGTCCTCTAGGAGAACCTGAAGAAGCTGCTGGAGATCTACGAGATGTTGGAGGAAGAGGACGTGATGAACCCCTCCAATGAGTTCATCAGGGAGGGACGCATCCTGATGCTGGCTGCCAGGCACTCCGCCATGGAGAGACACCTCTTCCTGGTTAGACCAGCTCACAATATTTTTACCTTTATTTGACCAGGAAGTCCCATTGAGGTCAGACCACCTCTTTCCCAATGAAGACCTGATGGTGTTTAGGAGGACGCAACGTTACGTAATGTTGCTCTAGAAATGTATAGTGTAGAACAGACATGATTTTCTGCTATGTATAATATGAAATTAAATCATCTCTATTTCATCAGAATCTTGCACTTCACTGACTAGGAACCACTGAACATCCATCCATTTAATCCACACGTGTCAAACTCATTCCACGGAGGGCGGTTTTTGCTCCACCCTTGTACTTGATTAATTAAGGTCACTAATTAGTAAGGAACTCCCTCACTTGGTTGTCTAGGTCTTAATTGAATGGCAAAAAATGAAAACCCGCAGACACTCAGCCCTCTGTGGAATGAGTTTGACACTCCTGCATTAACGGGTCATTCAGGAGACTCTTGTGGCACATACTTAAAACCCTCATGTCTTTCTGGCCTCTCCCTCCCCCTGCTGTCCATCCAGTTCAACAACATGCTGCTGTGCTGCACTCCTCGGTTCAGCCTGGGGGGGCAACGGTTCACCGTGCGGACACGGATTGACGTGGAGGGCATGACGGTGCAGCGCACCACCAACGAACACCACCCCCACACCTTCCAGGTATCTGGCAAGGAGAGGACCCTGGAGAGGACCCTCGACCTACAGGCCAGGTGAGTGGAGGGTGTCACAATAATATAACTCACCTGAAGGTCTTGGATGGATGTATATATTTTGTATCAATGTTAACATGTGGCGTTGTCTTTCTAGCTCTGAACAAGACGAAGAGGACTGGATAAAGGTAACAGTGCTTTGTCATATTTTGAAACGCGTTTAAATTACCAATGGCACATAATGAGTATATAGGGAGAGTACACATGGTCTAATGTGCCTTGTACTTTCAGGCTTTCCAGGATACCATTGATGTTTTCCGGCAGAAGAATGAGACTTTTAAGTCAGCTTCTAAAGAAGTACAGGTATCTGTAAGGATCCTTTATTTTTGTGCAAAACAGAGACCAATAGAATGTTTTCTTCCATTCGTTTGTGTCTTTCTCCATCTGTACAGTATGCTTGCTGTATTCATATAAAGGGATAAATCACAGGCAAATGGGTGTGGAGGGGGAACTGATCATTTAGCAACTCATTTGAGATCCTCTTGCGTGTACGGGTGGAAAAACAACTTGGCGAGACAAACTGATTCTGTGTGTGTGAACAGACGGAGGAGCTGGGTCGGCGTGCCCCTCGGTGGATCAGGGACAATGAGGTGGCCATGTGTATGAAGTGTAGCGAACCCTTCAACGCCCTCACCCGATGGAGACACCACTGCAGAGCCTGTGGCTGTGTGAGTTAACACACACACACACGGGTACATAGGCATACACACACACACACACTCACTTTACCTGGCTGGGGTAAGGCTGTGATTAGTTGAAATGGCATTCACGTTCCGTTTACTTCCATTCTTTCTAACATAACCAGACAGATATGACCATGACGTCCTGTGTGTCCACCTGTTTGTCAGGTGGTGTGTTGGAAGTGTTCAGACAACAAAGTAACTCTGGAGTACGATGGCAACAAGGTGAACAAGGTGTGTCTAGACTGCCACTCCGCCCCTGACCCTCCGGGCCAACAGAGAGGAGAGGGGAGAGGGCAAGGAGGGGGGGTCATTCTAGAGGTTCCACACCCCTCCTCCACATTTCCATCCCTACCCTTTCCCCAGGATGTGAAGGCCTTGTCTAGGGTCCCCTTGCAGGGGACAGGGGACGGCGGTCGTCAATGAAAATGGGATGGTGGTTAATGGGATGACAACGCCATGGTTGGCAATGGCAAGAGGACTTTCATCAATGGCAACGGAAGTGTCACTTATAATGGTTACGGGAGTGTCGCCAATAGAAACGGGATGGCTGTCAATGACAGTGAGGAGGCTCGCTTGTACAGCCTCAGTGTTCACACACACTATCCCCAAGTGTCTGTACTTGTGTTCAGTGTTATGGCCTTAATGAGATAGTGAGCTCCAAAACTATTGGGACAGTGACACATTTGAAATGATACAATGACTATGTTAAAATGCAGACGGGTGACACATATAGAAATTACAGCACTTTTTGTACATAGTCCCTCCATTTTAGGGGACCAAAAGTATTGGGACAAATTCACTTATGGGTATTAAAGTAGTACAAAGTATTTGGTCCCATTTTCCTAGCATGCAATGATAACATCAAGCTTGAGACTGTTTGTTTTGGTTGTTTCAGATGATTTTGTTCCCAATAGAAATGTATGGTAAATAATGTATTGTGTAGTTTTGGGGTCACTTGTATTGTAAATAAGCATATATGTTTCTAAACACTTCATTAATGTGGATGCTACCATGATTCTGGAACGTTTAACTACATTAATACAGATAAGTGAATTTGGCCCAAAATACTTTTTGTCCCCTTAAAGGGGGAGGACTATATCCAAAAGGTGCTGTAATTTCTAAATGTTGGATGAAAATACCCTCATTAAAGTTGACAGTATACACTTTAATCCCATAGTCATTGTATCATTTAAAATCCAAAGTGCTGGAGTACAGAGCCCAAAATGACCAAAAATGTCACTGTCCTAGTACTTTTGGAGCTCTGTATACTGTAATGGGTTGGCAGTTAGATGTTTTTCTATTAAAAACTCAAGAGATGCAATGTAAGAGTATTCTGGCTATTACCTATCTGGAACAGAAAATCAAGTAACCGTATAGTTTGCATTTGAAATGATATGCCTTTTGAAAAAATAAAGTTAAACTTGTTTGAAAAGTGAAGCAAGGTGTTCATTTGACTAGAAAAGAAAAGTTTGAAACTTATCAGTTAAGTTTCTTATGTTAGCAGTATGTGTTATTAAAGAGATTCTCCTATACTTTTTTTCCCAGTAGTTCTGAAAGTAGCACTCATGGTCCATCACAGGTACAGGCAGGTATGTGCATCACGTCATTGCTCTCTTGATTAACCCCACCCGTGTAGGTGTGTTTTGCATTGGCTGGAAGTTGATTGCCTTCTATTTGGAACCGGGCTGCCTCCCGGGTTTGAGGTGCACCTTTCTAAGCCCACTGCCTTCCCAATGAGACATTTTTGGAAAATTCTAACATTTTGTTTATGGAAAAGAGATGCACCATGCTGCCTTGTTGACAAAATGACAGAGCAGATCACTGTTCCATTTGAGAAGGGCGCTCCTCCCTCCCCGCTGTCGCCCAATGATGTAAGGGGCCATAGACCGGTGCCTCGTCAACTTATAATAATAGAATACGCCCTTTCTCTGCTGTGGCCACTGAGCCGTTGGGTCTGCCCTGCGACATCATTGGATAATGCTGGGCAGGCCTCTTGCTAGCTCTCGCTCAAATACGAGAGGCTGAAGCTCATTGGCTAGAACTTGAATTGGCAGGAGGCTGGCCCATGTGGGGGGAAATGTAGGGAAGTGGTGCAACACAGCCTCAAGAAAAGTCGCTTAAAATCTAGGGATTTCGTGGCTAATTGATGTAAAAAAAGTAATTATTCTCAGATTATGCATGTATGATCTAGAGTGTTTGGCCAGTAACTGGAAGGTTGCTGGATCGAATCCCAGAGCTGACAAGGTAAAAATTGGTCATTCTGCCCAAGAGCAAGGCAGTTAACCCACTGTTCCCCGGGCTCCGAAGACATGAATGTCGATTAAGGCAGCCCCCCGCACCTCTGATTCAGAGGGGTTGAGTTAAATGCGAAATACACATTTCAGTTGAATATCCCCCTTTCCCATTCCATTGAATACATCCAGCCCAAAGTGGGAGGTTTAAAAATTATTTCACCAAAGTACAGGAGCATCTCTTTAGGTAAATATATTCCTATGGAAAGATTCTTGGAACATGGAAGCCAGACTGGAGAGGAAGAATGCAGGTACAGTGCATTTGAAAAGTATTCAGACCCCTTGACTTTTTACACATTTTGTTATGTTACAGTCTTTAAAAGTGTGTTTTTTTTTTTTCATCAGTCTACAGACAATACCCCATAATGACAAAGCAAAAACTGGTTTTTAGAATTTTTTGCAAATTTATACAAATAAAAAAGAAATATCACATTTACACAAGTATTCAGACGCTTTACTCAGTATTTTGTTGAAGCCCATTTGGCAGCGATTACAGCCTTGAGTCTTCTTGGGTATGATGCTACAACATTGGCACACCTGTATTTGGGGTGTTTCTCTTCTCAAGCTCTGTCAGGTTGGATGGGGAGCGTCGCTGCACAGCTATTTTCAGGTCTCTCCAGAGATGTTAGATCAGGTTCAAGTCCGGGCTGTGGCTTGGCCACTCAAGAACATTCAGAGACTTGTCCCGAAGCCACTCCTGCGTTGTCTTGGCTGTGTGCTTAGGGTCATTGTCCTGTTGGAAGGTGAACCTTCACCCCAGTTTGAGGTCCTGAGCACTCTGGAGCAGGTTTTTATCAAGGAGATCTCTGTACTTTGCTCCATTCATCTTTCCCTCTACCCTGACTTGGCATCCAGGCCAAAGAGTTCAATTTTTGTTTCATCAGACCAGACAATCTTGTTTCTCATGGTCTGAGAGTCCTTTAGGTGCCTTTTGACAAACTCCAAGTGAGCTGTCATGGGCCTTTTACTGAGGAGTGGCTTCCGTCTGGCCGCTCTACCATAAAGGCCTGATTGGTAGAGTGCTGCAGAGATGGTTGTCCTTCTGGAAGGTTCTCCCATCTTCACAGAGAAACTCTTGAGCTCTGTCAGAGTGACCATTGGGTTCTTGGTCACCTCCCTGACCAAGGCCCTTCTCCCCTGATTGCTCAGTTTAGCCAGGTGGCCAGCTCTGGGAAGAGTCTTGGTTCTAAACTTCTTCCATTTAAGGATGATGGAGGCCACTGTGTTCTTGTGGACCTTCAATGCTGCAGAAATGTTTTGGTATCCTTCCACATATCTGTGCCTTGACACAATCCTGTCTCGGAGCACTTCATGGCTTGGTTTTTGCTCTGACATGCACTGTCAACTGTGGGACCTTATATAGACAGGTGTGTGCCTTTCCAAATTATGTCCAATCATTTGAATTTACCATATGAGGACTCCAATGAAGTTGTAAAAACATCTCAAGGATGATCAATGGAAACAGAATGCACTTGATCTCAATTTTGAGTGTCATAGCAAAGGGTCTGAATACTTATGTAAAGAAGGGATTTCAATGTTTTATTTAATCAATTTTAGAATCATTTCCTATTGCACTGTATGTATAAATATGGAATTTGTATATCGGTTCAGTGGAGGACAACAGCTTTTGAGTGTTTATTTTAATTGATTATTTATTCCAGCCATTGATTCCAGATTGAGTGCCAGTTAGAGGGAGTTAGGGGAGCTGAAAACTGATAATGCAGGTAAAGGACTGACCAATACAGATCACTGTGTGTTTGTTGAATGTGTAACCTTGCTAAATGTTTGTCTACTACAGTCTTTCATTGCAAATTGTAAAGTGTTATGTCTGTAGAGTTTTTTTGTTGTGTTTATGGACCACAGGAAGATGAACTGTTGTCATGAGGAACCAAATAAAGATACAGATCCCACTGGGGACCGACGTCAGTTCAATGTCTAGTTTTGATTTACATTTGGTTGAGTTGTCAACTGTGAATTTATCGTGAAATAAACCAAAAAATTCACCATATCATTGGATTTAGGTGAACATTTGGTTGAAAAAAAGACTAAATTCCCTTACGTAGATTATTTTTTTTCAAATGCAATCAGTTTTCCATGTTAATTCATTGTCATCACATTGATTTGTTTGGTTGAAATGACGTGGAAACAACAATATTGATTCAACCAGTTTTTGCCCAGTGGGATATAGGCTACTGTATGTGTAGGCCTACGAATGTTAATTTGGTTCACTGTGGATGTTCATTTGGTTCACTATGAGTTTGGTTCAATGAAGTATCAACAGTTTTTGAGCATTGTTTTCATAATTCCAGCCATGGGGGTCAGACTAAGTGCCAGTGAGGTGGTGGTATAGGAGCTGAAGACCGAAAATTCAGGTAATGTGCATTCTGTATGAGATCGGAAGTTAATTTGGTTCATTATTATTATCGGTTCGTGAAAGATCTGTGGCTCTATTCAATCTGTATTGCTGAAGCCTTACAGATTGAGCTATAGAAATGTATAGATAATTTTCCCGATTGAGCCGACAAATGCAGTCTCCGCTAACGCGAGAACATTGCCTTTCAATCACCCTGTAGCGCTGAACTTCCGCGATACGGATTGAATAGAGCCCCAACGGCTTTGAGAATTTCTGACCATAATTCCAGCCATGAGTGCCATACTGAATGCCAGTGAGGAGGTGGAGGAGGAGGAGGAGGAGCTGAAGAGAAAGACTGCCGGTTCAAGTCAGTTGGTTCTCATGAGAAACAAAATGTGTTTAAAATTGTTTTTATTTTTTATAGGTGTTTTCCTCATTATTTTTTGTTTGTTTCCTTTCATATTATTTTTGCCCTGAAGGCCAGCGTGACAGGCAGTGAGTGGCAACACAGGTAATTAAACTAGGTAAAAAACATTATACTTAAGGTAGGTTTAACAAATGTTAAGTTTACTAATGTATCCTTTCCTACAATCACAGCATTGGAGGCCAGACTGTCAGTGAGAGGGAGGTGGAAGAGTTGGAGAGAAGGCAGGTAAAACCGATACAGAAAAGGAGTTGTTTTCCAGTCAAAAGGGCTGCACTTGTTTGTAACCAGAGGAGGTTGGGTGGCTGTTGGTGAACGTTTTGTTTAGCTTCTTAGCAGAATAATGTTGGCTTTCATGGGCTTTATTTATCTTTCAATAATCAGTGCCAATACTGACACCACACTTCTACAGCAAAGTCTTCACCAACATCAGCAAGGCCTGCAACCCAACTACAGGTAGCCTACTAACCACACAAATCAACACACACTGAATCCAGCTAGTCCAGCATTACCAACACTTTCTCTAGCCCTGTTTATACTTGCTGTTAACATGCGTCCTGATCTTGTCTTTTTACAATTTTAAGATCTGATCACAGTCACATCACAATGCGTTTTTTAATCGTCTACACCTGTTAAAAAATGTGGGCACAATCAGAATGTGGACAACATCAGTACAAAGGCCGCATGATAGAACCAGATGTAAACAGGGATTCTGAGAGACGGACAGTGCTGATCCCTCCCTCTCCTCTGATGCAGGTATTTTCACAGCGCCAGTGAGAGGAGTCTACTACATAAGATTCACTGCAATGGATTACCTCACATCGCCGTTCATCTTTACCACAATGACAAAAGTGTTCTGCTAAATGACCAATACGGTACCCATGGAGATCTTGGGTAGTTGTCTAATGCATTGACTCTAGAGCTGGAAGAGGGGGATGAGATCTACATGTGTTTCCCCTCAGGCTGGGTGCTCTTTGATAATTCTGATAACCACAACACTTTGTGGCTTCCTGCTCTTCCCTATGTGAAGGGAGCACCGTAAATAATGTCATGATTTCTGATGTGAACAAATCTGATGAATCAATAAAGAGCATCATTAGAAAAAAGCCAGACAATTTTTTTGTTTACATTTTTTTTCAACATTCTTTGTAATTTAGCAGACGCTCTTAGGGTTAAGTGCCTTGCTCACGGGCACATTTCACCTATTCGGCTCTGGGCTTTAAACCAGTGACCATTCGGTTACTGGCCCAACGCTCATAACCACTAGGCTACTTGCCACCCTCAGTCATTCACAGTTTACCTTTCATTGACGTAGTGTCTCCATCACAGGAGGTTGGTGGAACCTTAACTGGGGAGGACAGGCTCGTGGTAATGGCTGGAGCGGAATCTATGGAATGGTATCAAATACATTGTTTCCATGTGTTTGATACCAGCCCATTAACTCCATTCCAGCCATTATTATGAGCCGTCCACCCCTCAGCAGCCGCCACTGGTCCATTACTGTACATCTGCTTTTCTTTGTATTTCTGACAGTCAGAATTGCAGAGGCGCAAACCAAAAACAATTTAAACCTCAACAGAAATGGAGACAGTATTTTTTTTACCATTCCCTTCGTATGTTTGACATCGAGAGCTGCGGAAACACTGTTTTGAACCCACAACCTCTGAGGTAGAGATTGAACCACTACACCACCACATTGTTTACCCTTCTCTTTGTATGTTTGACAATGAGAGTTGCGGAAACGTACACAATAGCTGAATAGATGAGGTTTGAAACTAGAACCTCTTGGTCTCAAGACAGTAATTGAACCATTGCACCACATGTTATACCATACTCTTTGTATGTTTGACATCGAGAGTTGCTGAAACGTACACAACAGTATAAGAAATTAGGTTTGAACCTACAACCGCTTGGTCTGAAGGACAGGATATAACCATTGAGCCACCAGCTCATTCACATTTTTCACTCTTTGTATATTTGACAGAAAATTGAGGAAACTCACAAGCATACGTTTAAATTTGAGCCCAAAACCTCTTGGTCAAATGGCTGTGATTAAAAGTACATTTTTAAAGTTATATAAAGTTGTTACATTTCCATGTTGGACATCATAAGAAAGTGTGCTGGTGAGTCCAGACCCCTCTTTCACCAGAAACCAAATCCACATGTGAACTAGTGTTGTGCACTTAGGGCTCGATTCAGTCCGTATCACGGAAGTTCCGTGACTGAAATCTAAAGGTAATTTCTGAATGAGTTGACATATGCAGCGTTTACCGTGAATGCAGTCTCCATGAACGCGTAAACATTGCCTTTAAATGTATATCGCACTCTAGCTTGGATCTTCAGCGCTACGGATTGAATCGGGCCCTTAGTATCATGTCCTTAGTATCATGATTATGGATGGTGTTGATGGTCATTTCTATACAATGCTGACCACAGTGGTTCTGGGCTTAGTAGTGACTTAATGGGATCATTTCATAACAAAACACATTCTACAGATCCCTTTCTATTTACAGACAAAAGTTTGGTGATTTCTTCTCTCAAAAACATGAATAAATAGATGTCCTATTAAGAGAAATGACAAATCCTCCCTCAGTTTGAGGACATTACAACAGACTTTAGATTTGACTCCCCATTTGAAAACATAAGGAAACCTGAGCATGACTTCCTTGGTAAGTTCTGCTCATAGGCACCGAATCTCCAGAGTTCCAGGATGTTTCTGGTTGGCTCCTCCAGAACAAGAGGGTTTGGGGATAGACATGAATGACATTCCTCTGTACTGTACATTTTATTGACAGGCAGGAAGGCGATGGTTAACAATCCAGATTGAGCATCCATGAATGTCATAGGACAGTGCCAAGGACCAAATTCCATTAGTCTTTTCTTGTTCAGTGGCTCTCTCCATTCATTTGCTTTTTTGGCCTGAGGGTCTCCCTTATTCATTAAGCCTCTCAGAGTAGGAATGTTGATCTAGGATCAGGTCCCCCCTGTCCATGTAAGTCGTATTCAATGAGCTCTAAAAGACTAAACGGATCCGAGATCAGCACTCCAACTGAGACGCTTTATGAATACAGGCCCTTGTCTCAGCCTTGCCAAAGTATTCTGACCTCTCAGTCCAGACTCCAGACTGTCTGCATTGAGTCTGTGTGTCTGAGTGTGCAGGATCCTGTAGGTCAGTCAGTGTGCCACCCAGGCCTCAGCTGCAGCAAGGGTGCTCGGTGACCAGGAGGCTGTCATAGCCGTATGTCTCCAGCAGGTGGAGCAGGAAGAGCCTGTCTCCGTGAGGGTCTAGCCCCATGGCCCTCACACTCTCCTGGGTTAGGATGGGCTCAGGGCTCCCTGCCACCTCACTCAGCGTCTGGAATATACGGTTATTCTGCTCCAGGAAAAACCTACAACGGTAGGGAAAAGTAACTTAAAAAATGAGAAATACTTCTTTTATGGACATTTTATTTTGTTTATATATATAGAAATAAACTGCTTAAACCGCTCGATTTTGAAGGGTTCTTTATAACGCCAGTTGTAGACTGGGTCCTGATGTAATATACTCACAGAATGAAGTGGTCCTCTTCACTGGACACACAGTCTCCATTCTCCTCCTGAGAATATAACAGCATCTGCCTGGAAACACAATGTTGTCATTATTATCATCACTTATATCCTCTGTATCGACTGCGAGAAGATAACAGTAACTACATTCTCCTCCTCAGGTTGTTTTGCAGACTGTACTGTACCTCTGTTCAGTGAGTTTGCGGTACTTCTCTCTGTCTGCGGCGCTGAGCCGCAGTAAAGGCTTTAGACTCTCTCTGGTCGTCCTTACATTCTGGTTATCCACATAGACGTCGTACAGGTCCCGCTTCTCCTCAAAGATCTTCTCTGTGGTGCCTACACACACACACACAAAACGCACACACGCCCCTCATTTTTATTGAAATAGAGCGGAATATACTTCAGACTGTCTCTCATAGATGTCTCTCATAGATGTGAAAGAAATAGACCGGTTGTAGAAGGGATAGCAAAACCCTGCAATGCATCCACCATATTGCTTTCACCCATCAGTTTCAGTTTTCAGATCAGTGCAGATGAATGAAAGGGGACGTTTAAGACTATAAAGATGCCCTATTCCCTGACTCCAGACACTCACACGCTACGTAGGACAGCTCCGTATCCAGGGTATCAATGTCTGCCACGTTGACATAGAAGAAGGGGCGGAACTCTGGCACGGCCACGCCCACCCCCGGGATGGACACGTTGGCCAGGCAACAGCAGCAGTACACTAGGGAGGACAGGAAATAGAGAAAGTTAATGAAAATGTATATAAAATGTGTATTAAATGCATGTTTAAGAGTACATAGGTGAGTAGCATTGTGCTCTTTTGAGCATGAAGAAAGCAAACGCAACTGAGAAGTTACTGTGTATGTCTGTGCTTGCGTCCGTATCAGTGTGTGTGTATGTCTGTGCTTGCGTCCGTATCAGTGTGTGTGTGTATGTCTGTGCTTGCGTCCGTATCAGTGTGTGTGTGTATGTCTGTGCTTGCGTCCGTATCAGTGTGTGTGTGTCTGCGCGTGTGCATGTGTTAGTGCTCCCTCTCACCTCTATAACAGACCACCCCTACAGGTGGAGGAGAGAAGATGAGGATACGTCTCCTCAGCAGAGCTAACTTCCACAGGACCATGATCTGCTCCCCAAAGAACTGGATGAACTGAGACATGCAGCCAGCTGGGTGGGTGATCTGGAGGGAGGAGGAGAGCTACTGTCATCATTACCACCACCATCAATACTAGCAGCACAAGAACACACACACAGAATCCTGACACCTGAATTACCACTTCATATTCGCGTAATAGTAAACCACACCCTCTCACCTTCATCTCAGGGTGCATACAGTGGTTGAGTGCTGCTCCCCAGGCACTGCCAGGACATGCAGTAACCACACTCTTCCCATCGGGAGGCAGCACTGATCTCTTGTCCTCAAAGAACGCCTCCAGAGGAGAGTACTGGCCAGGAGTTTTCAACTGGAGCCTGGATCAATCAATCAATCAATCAACCAATAGACCAGACCAGACCAGACAGAAATTGAAAGTAATACAGGCAATGTAAGCAGAATGCATGCAGGTAATTATATTCGAGCAGGGCCTGAGATGGACAGGGAAAGACAGGCAGAAAGAAAGAATGAGAATGGGATTCACATCGCGGGCTCTAATATCACCTCTGAAGGGTTAATCCCAAAATATGGTCCATTTAACCCCAGATTAAATCAGTGGTAATCCAAGATTTGGGTTCATTTGTAGCTATCTAATGTAAAGCCATTGTGTATCTGTCTGAGAATGGGTCTGTTTATGTGTCTGGGGGAAGGTTACCATAGTGGGGTCTCTCCTTGTCACACTATAATAACAGAGAAGGTCAAAGTTGCTCCTAAACACTGATACAGGAACAGTTGTTTCCATCCCCCCTAATGATAAATTATTGGGAGTAGGGTAATCTGATCCTAGATCTGTTGTTAGGGACAACTTCTACTTCGAACTATGCTAACATCGTCAGCATTCTCTCTTCAACGCTACTAAGGGTTGACATCTAAATTGCAATCTGTGTGTATAACATTGACAACTGAAAATGTGAGTTATGCATGCAGAGTAGACCTCATGTTAGGATCCATCCTGGCCTATCAATGCAACAGTAGTGTCCTTGAAGTAACAGATGAGCATGCTACTCACACTAAAAATGATGTGCTAAAAACAACCCAATGTTGGTTATTTGCTAACCCAGAGCTGGTTAAATAATGGACAGAACAGATGTTGGGTTATTTTGACCCAGCTAGTTGGGTTGCATGAATAGACCAACAAATTGGAATTACCCAAATATGGGTTAATTTAACCATCAATTGGTTATTTTTACTCTTATGCTGGGTTGACCTAGCAGCTGGGTCTTTTTTAATGTAATCCTTTGGTTATTTTCAGGAGGTGTGGTTTATTAGGGGCGTGGCTTTAAGATACCTCTTATTGGTCACCCATGAGAGTAAATGTCATTCCTGTTCATCATGTTAAGTTTACAAGTTTAAAAATGTTCCTTTTCATTAAAGATGCACTATGTAGAAATGGATCTGCCATTTTCTGTTTGCTAAAATTCTAATAGTTCGCTTAATTTCAGTTTCTGTGACAAAACAAGCAAGTATAGTGTAGAGAATCATTGCACCATCTAAACCAGGGTTTCCAAAACTCGGTCCTGGGACCGAGTAGTGCCCTAGCACTATACACCTTATTCAAATAATCAAAGCTTGATGAGTTGGTATAATAAGGTATACCACCTTATTGGATCCCATAGGCTTTTAGGGAACTCATACACTTCTGTAAGCAGCAACAAAAATACCAATGTTTAACCATAACATGTGATAACTATGCAACAGAAGAGATGAATAGGAATTACATTTACTCTCATGGGTGGCTAAAAAGAGAAAGGGCTATCTGGAAACTACAGTATGTCTGTGTCCAAAATGACACCCTATTACCTATTAGTACAATACTTTTGACCAGAGGGTGCCAGCACAACTTTTGACTCTGGTCAAAAGTAGTGCACTATATAGGGAACAGGGTGCCAATTTTAGACTCAGCCTATCTTGTTGAGCAGGATATGTGACAGATTACAGTGTGACACCCCTTGACTCTCACACACCATGTTTAATGCATGAGCTAATTATAAATACCAGGGAGACGACTGGGACTTGAGGAGAGAGAAAGAGAGACTGACATGAGAGAGGATACAGAGAGTGACAGAAAGTGAGAGAGAGTTAAAGAGAGAATGGGGGATATAGAGTACAAGAAACAGAGATCTGGAGAAAGACTGGGAGAGGGGGAGAGAGGGTAGAGGGTGAGTGAAAGAGAGAGTACAAGAAAGAGAGAGAGATCCAGTGACAGAAAAAGAGAGAGTGAGGGGAAAGAGCACGTGTGTGGAAAAACTGCCACCAAAAAAAGAGACAAAGACAAAGACAGAGAGCAAAAAACAGAGAGAATTGATATTGTCGATAGATAACATAACTTAAACAGGTTCTACCTGACTTGGTGTTCCAGGAAGCTCATGTATCGGTACAGCAGGGTGTAAGAGGTTGACAGGATACCCACAGACTTCATTCTTGCCCCCCTCTCCACCACACTCTCCACCGCCATGTTGGCAAAGCACGCCAGGCCAAAGTACCCGCCCTTACGGAAGTATCTGTGGGGGCCAGAGAGAGAACCGTGAGTAAAGCCAATGGAACATACTGCCCTGCCAGTTGGCCTTTTTTTTTCTGCTGACCATCAGTTCTAAAGTTTTGCTGTCCTGCCAAGGAGGCACAGGGAGTACATCTAAATGTTTAATCTAAAAGGTCTTCCTCGCCTTCACTTGTATGCTTTCCTTCATCAGCTTTGCTATTAAAGAACAGGGCAGAAGGCTGATGCCTGGTAGCGTTCCCCCATTTCAAATGAGTTTAAATGATGGAGACGAGGACAGGAAGCCTATTAGACTACTGAGGTGCATCCAGGATAGGATACAAAGAAAGGATGCCACTTTATACTATTGATATGCACTCAGGATAGGTTCAAAAATAAAGGATTCAAGTTTATATGATTGAGATGCAGCCGGGTGTACTTACATAAAGTCGCTGGAGACTCTGTGGGAGCCGCTGGCCATAGCCTTGAACTCTACTCCCTCCAGGTTCATGTCCCCTGGCAGACACCACTCTAACATGTTACCTAAACAGTGAAATTAGGAAATACTGTAGCTATGGTTATCACAACAACTGTCCTAAAATGTGAAAGTTTCACAAATGTGCAAATCTGCATGTAGATCAACCAACCAACCATAGGCCTCAAACTATTTGGAATACGCCATCATTACCAAATGAAGTCAATGCCCTCATTGATTAAAGTAATTCAATCTGCAGTGAAATCCACAGGCTGACTCCCTCTCTCTCCTACTCACTCATTAAGAATGTATAGTCCCAGGCAGTCTCAAGACTACATACATAACAACTCATTGGTTGTAAAGCCGGTGGTCAGACATTATCAAAAGATGTATATAGCCTACTATGGCTTATAACTGTCTGATATTACGAGGTGAATGGCATGGGTTGCCTTTAGGGTGTGGTCATAGAGAATTCACACATCCCCTGTGACTTTGGGGTTCCTGAGTAAGAATATAGAGGTCTTTGTGTTGAAGCGCATCCTCAAGGCATAGGCAAATACCACACATGACCAGTGCATCTTTCGGTTGGGGTCATCAATTATCTGGCCTAGTTCAAATGAATCCATCCCAAGCTCTCTGATTCAATTTCTGCAAATAATAACCAGCAGGCCTATAATGAACCATAAAATAATTATTATATGCATGGATGCTATAGGCCTATAGATGTTACAAATTGATGGGTGTGACCATGCAGCTGCTTCTCTAGGCAGCAGCACAGCACGAAATAAGATCTGAGGTCCTCGACTCACCTGATCTTGTATCAAATGTCACCACAAACACGGCCACGATCGGATCCTTTTCCTCCCATTTCACCATGATATCGTGCGGCACCTCTCCTTGTCCTGGGGCCGGGGTATGGTCATCCTTGTCGGGACACTGAGCATCCCATTCCGCAGGGTTGGGGACAGTGCTCCTGGATGAGAGGGATGTGTCTATGCTAGAGACTGCTGATGTTAAAAACCCAGGACCCCCCGGACTGGTGCTCCACCCTATCCCGGGCGCAGTGCATCCCAACGCCCGACTATTTGCGGGGCTCGGCCCCTTGACTTCCTTCTCCTGTTCTGGTGTGGGAACAGGCTTCTCCGCCGGAGGAACCTCCTCCCAGTCCAGTAGCGGTGCCCGGTCGGACTTCTCCACCATTGCGGCTCAGCTATCGGCGACCCCGGGCTTGACTCTGTGACGAAGGGATGCAGGAGAACAGAATCGTGTACAGAACGGAGCGGAGAGCCCATTCGTAATGCATTAGCTACGCGCTGGTTGAAATAAATCCATACTCACAATTGCAAATGTTAAATTGATTGATTCCGTTGAAACACAAGCTGTCTAATTTGTTTATCATAGCCTGCTCCTTTTGCATGGGGCCATCCAATGATGTACATCCACTTAGTATAATACGAGTGTACATAAATTATTCTTCCGTTCTTTTGGAGTGCATTCAAGATTCCACAGTATTATACGTGCTATTTGCAGCTCTTTCTACAGGAAAAACGATTTGAAACGTTGGCATCTTGAATACAGCTCATTGTAGGTCTCTAGTTCTGAATCAACGCACATCCAATATAGTATGTTTCTATCGGAACTCACAACTAAATACTATGGGGACAATTTCCTATAAAACAAATAATATGTATAATTTCATGCAATTGTGTTTGAACTATTTAGCATTTCAAAATATTTGTCTGACGAAGGTACTGACAATGAAACAGGAGTACCCATTAATGACGTGTTCCTGCGACACGTCACTGAGTTCCAACAGCTACGGAAGCGGTGCTGTGTCGAGATCTACAACGTCGTTGATCAAGGGTTCAGTGTCTTCAGAATGGGTACGTTTTTACAATATATTTTCCATCTCTTTGAAATCTATAATGGGAATTCGCGCGGTTGTGTTTTATGTAGAGATTCAGGCTTTTCTGCCAGCTCCTGCTACGCACCATGCAACTGGACCACTTGCCAACATAAATAGATAACTAACAAACATAAACGTACTAATTATTGTCGCCTCGCGGACAGCTACTCTGTTATTAAGTTGATGAAGTCCGAATCCCTCTAAGGTGTCTGAGTCACTACTTGTAGTCGTGATTCGTAAATACTGACAGTCTAGCCAAACATTCTAGCTAGCTAACGTTAGCTGTACTGCTAACTCCCTGTGCCAACATGCTGAGAACTTGTAGCCCAGCTGACGTTACAGCGTCAAATAGCCCAATAATTAGTTGACTAACGTTAATCAGTAGTTATCTATTCAACTAGCGTTTTAATGTTAAAATGCAGGAATGTGACACTGCATGTATGTCATAGTAACCATGTGTAGCCTCCCTGTATGCTGACTTCGTCTACCAATAGGTCTGGACCTTTTATAGCACAGACAGAACAGGATATAGCCAAAGACACTAGCTAGCTAATATAGTTATTAGCTAGTGTGCTTACCCCTGCTGGTTCAGGCCATGGTTCAACTGTTCACCTCAATCGCTACAGTAGCATTACTAACGTTAGCACTAGCTCTGGAAAATCATATTGTTCTGTGTGAATTTCCGGCAGACTAGACGCTGCGGATTGCACATTTTGGTCACTCCCCCAAAAAGGTGAAGGGGGAAATCATAAATTGCACCACCATCTAACCCTGCACCTATACACTATCCCCCCTCCGAAACACCACCACCATCCAACTACTTTGGTCCCAAACGATCTGACGCCAGGCACTTCTCTCAAAACGTTCTACACTAAAATCTCTCACCCCAAAATATTTAGCTGCTGCTGCTGCAACTACCAAGTCTATAAAGGCAATAACTCCTAACTTACTAAAACTAATTCTCTCTCTGGTTCTCTCTTCTAGCCTCCCAGTTGAATTGCTCACCCTAGGACTATCATCTACTCCCTTCACTGCCTCAGCATAGGAAACCTTCTGCCCCACTGGCAATCTCAACCTGTCTCTCTCACAGGGCAATTGGGATCCACAGCTGCATGGGTGCTCCCACAGTTGGCACACAGTGCTTTCTCTATCCCAAATGTACGCTCCCTCTGACAATGCCCTTCGGCACTTCTCTCATGTCATGGGATCTCCCTTATACTCACTGCTGCAACATGTCTGAATCCTTGGCACCTGAAGCACCGTAGAGGGTTCAGAACATAGGCCCTCACAGAATAGCAAACCTGACCTTATCAGGTATAAATTATGTGTCAAAGCTCAACAAGACAGACGGGGTATTCTCAGTCTCGCCGGGGGTATTCTCAGTCTCGCCTTTGCCACCGGGTCTACGTCTCACCAAAGGGCGGGCGTCACAAACACCAGGATATTATTTTTCATTTGATCCACCTCTACACTCAACACTACCCCACTGATCACTTCTTTGAGCAGTCCCTGCTCCGGAGAGAAAAGCACAGGTTGAGCCCCAAGACGCGTCACACACACGCTTCCGCTGACTACCTCATGAAGCTGGTTGAGAGAATGCGAAGTGTGCAAAGCTGTCATCAAGGCAAAGGGTGGCTACTTTGTAGAAGTAGAATATATTTATTTTTGGTTAGTACATGATTCCATGTGTTATTTCATGGTTTTGATGTCTTCGCTATTATTCTACAATGTAGGAAATAGTAAAAAATTAAGAAAAACCCTTGAATGTCCAAACGTTTGACTGGTACTGTACGTCCTGCCACCTGCATCCCTTCTGGACACCGGGGGAGCATCAAATACGTTGTTATCTCAACTGTTTGGCACAGTCCCGTTGACAGCACTCTGGAAAACCCTTCTCTCCATATGGTCTTTAGCGGTTCGCTTCACCCACGGCTGGCCATGGGATCTACAATTCCGACAGTGTTATAAACATCAATCATTGCTTCCTAAATGTTTTTCTGAACATACGGCCCTTATCTTTCATATCAGCGAGAAATAATATTTTAAATAAAGATACACTTACTGTGTGTGCCTCGAGTTGACGAACTACACTTCTACCTGAGTTCCGCTTACACTCATGTTTTCCGAGCGCTAGATTGATAATTAGCACAGGTGGTCACCTCTGTCTTATGTCTGTCTTCCGTAAACAAGCGCTGTAACGTGGCAATATGGGGCTAGTGTTCCCACACGGCCAGAAAGATGCGTGATTTTCCAAAACCGTACCGCATGTAAACATTTCGAGCAAGCGTCAGGGCTCAGGTAGTTAACGTCTATACTAGCACTGATTGTCTGTCTAACTCATCTCTTGTCAATGTGCTACAGGTGGGTGGTTTTCCAGTCTCTTCTCTGGCCTGTTTGGCACCAGAGAGATGAGGATCCTGATCCTGGGGTTGGACGGAGCCGGTAAAACTACCATCCTGTACCGCCTGCAGGTCGGAGAGGTGGTCACCACCATTCCAAGTATGTAACTCTTTTCTTTCTACTTCAAAACACTGTTCATGCAATATCTGTTGCCCAGGTGCATACATGGAAAATCAATTCATTTTAGTGTACTCGCCAATGAGTTGAATGAGTCTTCCCACATGTTTGTAGACAATGTCAAAGAGAAGGATGGTTAAAGTGCATTCCTTTCTTTGCCATGGTTTTTAAGTCTCTGCCATTGTGCTCATTGTGTTGTACAGCGATCGGCTTCAACGTGGAGACGGTGACGTACAAAAACCTGAAGTTCCAGGTGTGGGATCTTGGTGGACAGACGAGTATTAGGTAATTATATGAATAGTGTTTCCTGTTTTGTCAAATCAAATTTTATTAGTTACATGCACCGAATACAACAGGTGTAGACCTTACAGTGAAATGCTGACTTACGAGCCCCTAACCAACAATGCAGTTTCAAAAAAATATGGATAAGAATAAGAGATTTAAAAGTAACAAGTAATTAAAGAGCAGCAGTAAAATAACAATAGTGAGACTATATTCAGGGGGGTACTGATACAGAAAATGTGCGGGGGCGCACCGGTTAGTTGAGGTAGTATGTACATGTAGGTAGTTATTAAAGTGACTATGCGTACATGACAACAGACAGTAGTAGTGGTGTATACAGACATTGTTGAATTTTAAAAGGTAGACAGAAGCTTCCTCAAGACAGCACAACTTTCCATACATTGTGGCAAACCTCTTTACAATTTAGAGGGTTTGGCCCACTTGCCTCTGCCCTTCGGTCTCCCTCGAACCTTTGTCTCTCTCCTTCAAACCCTTGTATCTCTCTCCCAGACCATATTGGCGTTGCTACTACTCCAACACTGATGCTGTCATCTACGTGGTGGACAGCAGTGACAGAGACCGGATGGGCATCTCGAAGTCTGAGCTTGTCGCCATGCTGGAGGTAGGTCATGTGGCTAGGCCTGCATTCATTGCATTGATAAGAGTGCAGGTGTCATTTGAGTATGAGGCAGGTATAATGACCATTGTTTGAGGTGCTCTGGAGGGCAACTATGGGCAAATAGTAATGCTCAATCTATTTTCTCCATACAACTGGCTCTCTCTCCCTGTGTGTGTCTCTCTTCAGGAAGAGGAGTTGAAGAAAGCCATCCTGGTGGTGTTTGCAAACAAGCAGGACATGGAGCAGGCCATGACCCCGGCTGAGGTGGCCAACTCCCTGGGCCTCCCCGCCCTCAAAGACCGGAAGTGGCAGATCTTCAAGACCTCCGCCACCAAGGGCACGGGCCTGGACGAGGCCATGGAGTGGTGAGGGTTTGCTTTTGGTTGGCATTATAGTCATGTAGCAGACGTTTTGTTTTCAACAACGATTTTACTATACTTGCATTTAACCTCACTGAGTTCTCATGGTCTAGAACAGGCTGTCATCTCCAGTTGGTTAACCAGTCACTCAGTGCGTGAAATAATAACCACATAGCATATTGATAGGTAGAGCAGAGGTTATTTTGTCACATGTAGAGGTGTCCTGTCCTCGTGTCACCCCAGTCGGCTTTATGCAACACCATGTCATCTGCATGTTGTACTACTACTCAATGTTTGCTCTCTCTCCCTCTCTCCATAGGCTGGTTGAAGCCCTGAAGAGCAGGCAGTAAAGACAGCCCACACTTCTTGTTCTCTGTAAATACTCCAAAATATTTCCTGATTGGACCGCTCAGGAGGACCAGTGACTGCACTCTTTCCAGGGGCACGTTCAGTACGCAAACGTTGTAGATAGAAATGTCATGAATAGAGCTGACGTGATTCCTTACTCTACATGTTAATGTCACACGTGTTTGTTCTACACAATACATTTCTATATGAAGGTTCCACAACGTTGTGCCCTGCCCCATCCCTGAAGCCTTCACCATGCCTTCCAGCCTGGGATAGAGAGGCTGCAATATAGTATACTACCTGGACCCAAAATAATGTTATCACCCCAGCCCATAGCCCTGGTGTTTGCAGATCTGAAGGGAACCAGATAGGTGTAGGTCAGACCAGGTAATGTGGTGATGGCTTCACATTTGCCCTAAAATTGGATGTGTGGCACACATCATTAAATAAATGATTTAGTATCTGTTGTGGAGCTTCTGCCATTTTTGGTGAACCCTTCCAGTTCCTTCTGATCTGTAAACACCCAAGGGAAAGGGGCTAGTGTAATTCTCAGTGGGAAACAACTGACTGACCTATGGCGATGTTACTGCAGCTGGTGCTGTTTTTGTATTGTACTACTCGTGCTGAATCATTCACATTTTTTTTTTTAAATATTTTTTTTCCATTTCTAAAACTTCTGTTGGGTGTGCAATTAAAGTTTGAGGTTGTTAGTTTAGGCCTTTTCATTGGAATGCTCAAATTGGTGTAAATGCCACTAGTCAGTTGTTGAACACTAACCGCTTCATTTGTATGCTACAACTTTTATTGCATATTTATAGGAGCTTGTACAGTGAAAACGACCCTCAGTAAAACTGATTTCACACCGAATATAAACCTTTGTCGTCAAATTACTTTCCTCCTACCCAAGAAACATTATTGAAATATTCAACAGGACCACTGATACTTTTCCAATAACAAGATTGTTCAAAGAAAGTAGCACTGATTTTTTTTAATTAAAAAAGTTACATTTAACTGCACAAACATATAAACCCCTTAGACAATCTTGCACTTCTCAAATCCTTGACTGAGAATTCATACAGAGGTGGCTTGCCACTTGCAATTGTCAGCTCCTGCATTAAGCAGGACATGATTGCCTGGTCTTATCCATCCTTGCTATATAATGGATAATATCATTTCACCATAGCCAAGTCCTTGAGTGAGTTCCTCTGTCTCTTGGCTTTGTAGCCAGGCCTCAGGAACTCAATCTTCCTCTTCTTGGCCTCGATCTTGTTCTTGTGTTTCTTCAGCTTCTTCTTGGCTGCGATGTCAGGGTTAGCCACCGCCTGAGAGAGAAGAGTAAAAGGTGAGTGTGAGATGCTTGGTATCCAACATTACGATCAACATTTGCTTAAGAGTCAAAACCGTGTCTGATGTATTCTATCACTAGCTCAAAGATTTCAGTTTGGCGCAGCAGGTTATCGAAATATATTTAAAACTAAATATGTAAATGAATATTAGCCAAGGAATCTGAGGAATAAGTATAGGGTGTAATAAAATGTAATATTAATCTACAATTGATGTTCTTAACCGTGGGTAACAGGGATTTTGGTATCCACCAATGTATTAAAGTCTGCCACATAACAAAATCTGTAGAATTGCAGGTAACGAGCTTGAAAACGGCTACATTTTCTCTGTGCCTTTAAAATGTTATTTCCCAGGCCCGAGACTTTGTTCGTCCAAACATGCACTGCCAGAGTCAGTGAATGTATGCTATTTATCTCACTCGAGTTGTGTTCTGATTATGAGGGGGTCCCTGATGAATTTGCTGTCAAAAAAGGGGACCCCGGGCCCAAAAAGTGTGAGAACCCCTGCCATAGAGTACACACCTGCATAGCCTTGTGTTTCTTGCGGTTGGCCCTCCTCTGTGAGGCATCCTTCTGAACGGCTGAGAAGGCCAGGGAGAAGGTCCGCAGCCCCACCTGCTTCTTCAACAGCTCTATCAGCTCCTGGGACAGGTTTTTCAGAGTGGGGTCTGGGGAGTAAAACGGCTAATTAAATAGAGCACTAACTTTATGCATCTCTGTGACCAACACCTACAGAGGGATCAGTCGGAAGAGAACTACACAGAGTTGAGTTGTTGACACAGAATAACGAGAGAGCAGTCAGACAACACGACAGCCACAATGAGCACAGTCGGACAATAAACACAGAACAGAAAGCCTAGTTATGATTAGGATGATGAATCTGAGTAGTGGTGAAAGGGAGAGGAAGATGACAGTGTTGTGTTAGCTTGATCCTCGTAGCTGTTATTAAATGATGAGGACAGTATTACAGTATGCTACCTTGGTCTGCATAGGTGCTGTCCAGTTCTCTGTAGAGAGGGGCGATGATGGTGGTGAGGTAAGGACCCAGCCTGTCTTTACCCAGGTCCACAGCTATGGCCCCCAGGAACTTAAACACACATGTTCTCTATGGGGGGAGAGAAAGGACAAATAACAATACAAACATTTATTGCAGATATTCATCAACTCACCATCAGTAAATAAGCAGTGGTGTTGGGAAAATATATAAAAGGACCACGTATTGGGGTGTTTATGTGTACCTTGAGGGGTATCTTGGGCGTGTCTGCAGCTTCCCTCTTAGCCATTAGAGACAGCTTCTTCATCATCCACAGTAAGGATGGAGGACGATCATCCTTCTCACCCTCTTCCTGCTTCTCTTCCTCTTCATCCCCTTTCTCTCCTTCCTCATCCTCTTCATCTTTCTCCCTCTCTCCTCCGTTCTCCTTCATCTCTTCTTCCTCCTCTACTTCCTGGGCAGGTGTGACTTCAGACTCAGGTGAGATCAGGTAGATCACCTTGGCGACGAACAGCAGGTTCTTGATCACCTGGGGAACAGCAGACGAGACGATCAAACCTGTCAATCGAACTACTTCCTGACGTGTGACACCTCAGACTTACTAATAGTCTGCTTGCAACATCATCAGTGGAATATCGTCATCCTTACCTGTTCTCCTGTTGACGTTTCCAGGTACTTCGATTGGAGCTGGTGACAGAAAGACAGGACCAACTCTCTCATCTGGTGGAGGGGAAAGCCAGGTAAAAGACACATGAATCAGTATTGCTAAACATCACTTGAGTCAAACCCTTGTTTACAATACAACGCGTTTAATTATCTCATTGTTATTCAAACTCCAAAAAGTCGCATGTCATTCTAGAAAGTTGTTCTCCCTGTTCCGCCTCATTCACTGAGTAGCCCATCCTGATGACGTGTTTGACCTTGGTCACTCTGAGCAGGTCAAGTCATCGGTCTGCATCTTTGGCTAAGTGATGTTCCGTGCCGTCTCACCTTCTTGTCCAGGTTGGTAGTAAGGAACGTGGTCGCCACAGGTTCTGGTGTGGTGGTGGTGTTGTTGGCACTGCCCTTCTCTGGGGTCTCCTCTCTCCAGCGGGCAACCAGCTGGTCTGGCCGGTGGGCAGCAAACAGCTGACCAAACAGTTGAGAGGCGGTCAGCCACACCCAACAGTGAGGGTAGCGCAGGTGGGTCTCAACATGACCTGGTGGAGGGGGGGAAACACATTGCTCCATTACACAAAGGAGAAGTCAGCAGTTTAGAGGGTAAAATATTACATACAACGATCGATTAATTGATGTAGATCTATAGTTCTAGACTTTATCAGGTGAAAACGTGTAGGCACATGGGTTTAATCACACTGCTATACAGAGCAGGCAATAAGCTTAACATACCACAGTACTGTAGGCCCAGTTATCTCACCCCAGACAACTGAGATGCCTGAGGTGATTTTCAAACCGGGCCCATCTGATAGATACGTGATGTTTGATAGGAAATGGCAAGACAGCTCAAACAGATGTGGGGCCAGGCTAGAGGTAGTAGTGTCTTACCCAGGATGTTAGTGAGCGTGTCTTGAGGCTTGCTGAGCTCCAGTAGGCTACAGTCCTTGGTGAGTTTGGTGACCAGGGTCAGGTAGCTGAACAGCAGTCTGTCTGCTGCCTTCTCATCCTGCTCCTTCTCAATCTGACAGACACACAGATATAGAGCAGCTGTTAGCACAGGTTATAGAAAATAGTCATTAAAATACGAAAAACTTACATCATACTTTTCACATAGTTTACAGTTGAAGTCGGAAGTTTACATACACCTTAGCCAAATACATTTAAAATCAGTTTTTCACAATTCCTGACATTTAATCTGAGTAAAAATTCCCTGTCGTAGGTCAGTTAGGATCACCACTTTATTTTAAGAATGTGAAATGTCAGAATAATAGTAGAGAATTATTTATTTCAGTTTTTATTTCTTTCATCACATTCCCAGTGGGTCAGAAGTTCACATACACTCAATTAGTATTTGGTAGCATTGCCTTAAACAATTTAAACTCGGGTCAAACGTTTCGGGTAGCCTTCCATAAGCTTCCCACAATAAGTTGGGTGAATTTTGGCCCATTCCTCCTGAAAGAGCTAGTGTAAACTGAGTCAGGTTTGTAGGCCTCCTTGCTCGCACATGCTTTTTCAGTTCTGCCCACATATTTTCTATAAGATTGAGGTCAGCGCTTTGTGATGGCCACTCCAATACCTTAACTTTGTTGTCCTTAAGGCATTTTGCCACAACTTTGGAAGTATGCTTGGGGTCATTGTCCATTTGGAAGACCCATTTGCGACCAAGCTTTAACTTCCTTACTGATGTCTTGATGTTGCTTCAATATATCCACATAATTTTCCTTCCTCATGATGCCACCTATTTTGTGAAGTGCACCAGTCCCTCCTGCAGCAAAGCACCCCCCACAACATGATGCTTCCACCCCCATGCTTTACGGTTGGGATGGTGTTCTTCGGCTTGCAAGCCTCCCCCTTTTTCCTCCAAACATAACAATGGTCATTATGGCCAAACAGTTCTATTTTTGTTTCATCAGACCAGAGGACACTTCTCCAAAAAGTACGATCTTTGTCTCCATGTGCAGTTGCAAACCGTAGTCTGGCTTTTTTTTATGGCGGTTTTGGAGCAGTGGCTTCTTCCTTGCTGAGCGAGGTCGATATAGGACTCGTTTTACTGTGGATATAGATACTTTTGTACCTGTTTCCTCAAGCATCTTCACAAGGTCCTTTGCTGTTGTTCTGGGATTGATTTGCACTTTTCACACCAAAGTACGTTCATCTCTAGAAGACAGAACGCGTCTCCTTCCTGAGCGGTATGACGGCTGCGTGGTCCTATGGTGTTTATACTTGCGTATTATTGTTTGTACAGATGAATATGGTACCTTCAGGCATTTGGAAATTGCTCCCAAGGATGAACCAGACAGATTTTCTTCTAAGGTCTTGGCTGATTTCTTTTGATTTTCCTATGATGTCAAGCAAGGAGGCACTGAGTTTGAAGGTAGGCCTTGAAATACATCCACAGGTACACCTCCAATTGACTCAAATGATGTCAATTAGCCTATCAGAAGCTTCTAAAACCATGACATAATTTTCTGGAATTTTCCAAGCTGTTTAAAGGCACAGTCAACTTAGTGTATGTAATGTAAACTTCTGACCCACTGGAATTGTGATACAGTGAATTATAAGTTAAATAATCTGTCTGTAAACAATTGTTGGAAAAGTACTTGTGTCATGCACAAAGTAGATGTCCTAACTGACTTGCCAAAACTATAGTTTGTGAACAAGAAATTTGTGGAGTGGTTGAAAAATGAGTTTTAATGACTCCAACCTAAGTGTATGTAAACTTCCGACTTCAACTGTATATAAAATAGTTCATGTTTGACTCACGTCTTCAAAGTTGTCGGGGTGGATCTCTTTCTCGATGAGGGGCAGCAGGGCATCTAAACGGCGGCCAAACTGAACCCCCTCTACCTCCACAAACAGCCCACACACCTGGGCCCCCAGACGACGCAGAGACACCTGGGGGTAGGGCTCAGAGGTTACAGCAGGCGGACATGGGGTGCATCTCAATAGTCTGAAGTGGATTTCTCTCCTTTCCTTTACATGTCTTTCTCTACGGGTCTAATAAAGCAAAGACTAATGTGTGTGTGTGTGTGTCCATGCGTCCATACCTTGTCTCCAGACAGCCAAGCGTTGACCAGGGTGAACAGGGTGTTCTGGTGTTCCTGGTCCAGTTGACTCAGCAGTGATTTGATAGCCACGGCGGCCATCTTCTTACAGCGAGCCGAGTCATCGTTCACCATGGCCAGAGCCAGAGGGACGAAGAACAACCCACTGTGCTGCAGTAGCAGGTTCTAGGACAGAGACAAATCAGTTACACACGGGAGTAGAATTAGGTTGTCGCAAAAGACTGATCTAAGGTCAGTTGAGTTTATTCCCTCTAATGGTTAGGATGTGGGATCTGTTTCTATAGGCAACTTCTACCAGGAGCAGTGGGTATAGAACGTGACCAGAGTTAATGCTTATCTAACTCAGATAATGATGGGATGTGTGTCAGGAGGATTGTTGTGGATACCTGAGGGAAGGTCTGGAAGATATAGGCCATCATCTCCAGAGCAGCCTCTCTTCCTGTGTCAAACTCATAACTAACACGGAGAGAGACAGAGAGATTTTAGTATCAAAAGTTAAACAAACGACTTACATCTAAAATAACGAATTCCTTTAAACACAAATATATCCTACCTGAGCTGGGCCACGATAAAGTCCAGATGTGATCTCAGTTTCTTCCCCAGAGGATAATCCAAGATATACTTCTGGTAAATCTACAGGTGAAAATAAGAGAAAAACTCTAATAAGAATAAAAAAATGTGTTGCCTTAATTAATAAGCACAGTTAAACCACTGTTTTAACAAGGCACCTTCACAAAAGGTAAAATACAGGTTTAAAATGAATATAAAAAGAAACAAAACCGTACGTGTCTGCACTGGACCCTGATCATGCCGTTCTGCCCGGTAACAGACAGCTTGGCCACTTTCTTCATCAGCTCCTCCATCTCTGGTACTACCAGCTTCCTGGACAGGATGGCCTGTAGGGGGAGATAGAGAGAGGACAGATTAAGAATTTCATTATACACTTTGAAAGCAAATACATCTATATGTCTGGTTAAATAAAGGTATAACAATGTTGGGGTCTGATGTATTAGCTGTAGCAATAAAGTAGGGTCTCAGGTGGAGAGGGAGGGCGTTAGCTACCTTTAGCAGGCCGAAGGCTGTCGCCTGACGTGATTGGTCATAAATGTCCTCCTCAGCGTATCCCAGCAGCACTTGCAGCTGCGTCTCAGTTATCTTGTGTGTCTTCATGTTCTTTACTAGGATGGTGATGGACTGGCAGCAACAAAAAAAGGATCATTCAATTATTTGATACAGCTACATTTCTGTCATTTCAAATCATTAAAACATACATTAAAACATATGGCATGTTTTTGCATATATATCCCGGCTGTCAGCCAATCAGCATTCATGGATTGAACCACCCAGTTTACAATGTTTACAATATACCACAGCTTTCAGGCAATCAGAATCCAGGGCTCGAACGACCCCGTTTATAATTAAAATGTATTCATTCAACCATTTCCAGGATAGAAACAAACACTTGTGCTACCTTGAAGCAGTTCTGGACAAGTTGGAAGTTCTCTCCACGGGCAGCGCCAGCCTTGGAGTAATCTTTGAGCAGGACAAACAGCTGCTTAGTGAGCTGGCCTGCATTCTGCTCTACAGCTGGCAGGGGGAACCGCAACAGGAACGTAAAAGCTAAGAGAGCCTCTGTTATCACCTGGAGGCACGGAGAGAGAGATATACACTCAGACACAGACACTTCTCAACACACACACGCACACACACACACACACACTACTGACCTTGACGTGCATGGAGTTGAGACAGTCTAGTAGCAGAGCAAAGAAGGGATCCAGCATCTCAAGAGCAGAGGCCTCAGAGGAGTTCACCTTGGACTTCTTCAGACTCATATGGAGCAGCTAGACAGAAAGAGCGACAACAGTCAACCGACATTCAACTGACCACAGATGAATGAACAGTAAACCACTATTCAGCCATTGGTTACTATCTATTCACGGAACTGGTCGTTGTTTATCTCAATGCCTGCCTGCTGCAAAACACTTTAATCTTCTAGTCAACCTGTGAGAAAGTTTCTGAAAGTTCTAGGGGAGGGTAGCTAGGTTGGTTTACCCTGAGTCCAGTGTCCACTAGGATGTGCATGTTGGTGCGGCTGCTGACGGGGGCTTTAAGTCCCCCTCTCTTTGGGGTGGGGGGCAAGAGGAGACAGCTGGGAGGGGGCAGGCGAGGGTCCGGGGGCGCCTGGGGCTTTTTCTCCCTACACACAAACAATAAAAACACGCCGTCAAATATGTGAGTGAGTGACAGAGCAAGGAAAAGGGGAGCATGCAAGCAGTCTGTGTGTGTACATACTTGTTCCGCTTGGTGACGAGGGGCAGACTCTCTGAGACCAGGCCGTGGCTGAGCAGTAGTACAGCCTGATGGTCCATGGCCTGGTTCACCAGTAGTCCTGACACTATCCTCTTCAACACTGCATGGGCACGACGGGCTGTCTTCAGATTGGCTGTGTTCTCCAGGATCTAGAGAGAGATAAATAAAGTCACATACACACCATTTGCAGAGGATTTGTATATTTTCTTTTACCATTATTTTACCAGGTAAGTTGACTGAGAACACGTTCTCATTTCCAGCAACGACCTGGGGAATAGTTACAGGGGAGAGGAGGGGGATGAAAGAGCCAATTGTAAGCTGGGGATGATTAGGTGACCGTGATGGTATGAGGGACAGCTTGGGAATTTAGCCAGGACACCGGGATTAACACCCCTACTCTTATGATAAGTGCCAAGGGATCTTTAATGACCTCAGAGAGTCAGGACACCCGTTTAACGTCCCACCCGAAAGACGACACCCTACACAGGGCAATGTCCCCAATCACTGCCCTGGGGCATTGGGATATTTCTTTTAGACCTGAGGAAAGAGTGCCTCTTACTGGCCCTCCAACACCACTTCCAGCAACATCTGGTCTCCCATCCAGGGACTGACCAGGACCAACCCTGCTTAGCTTCAGAAGCAAGCCAGCAGTGGGATGTAATCTGTTGATGTCCCTGGAATTTCAGACACGTATAAGTGATACTTACATCTTTCATTGGCAGTATGAGTTGTATGACTCTGTCCTTGCCAGAGTACTGGCCCAGGAACTCATAGGAGTCCATACTCTTACTGTGGCGAGCCTCCATCAGCTTAGAGACGATCCCCTTCACCTCCTTCTCCTCAGCCACTGCACCAAACAGCTCGTTGTTGAAGATCTACAGGAGAGGAGTGGAACCATGGTGGATGTATGAGACGTGTGAAAGGAGAGCTGGCAAGTTTGTGTATCAAAATGGATTATGCACAGTGACACACACACACACACACACACACACAAACAAACACACACAAATGGAAATGTATAGGTTAGAATAGTTACATCTATTAGCAGGCCCATGCAGTGGTCCAAGTCTCCAGGCTTCAGTATAGGGGCGAGGTGAGACAGGAGTTGGTACACTGTGAACGTCAACACATGGACCTGAGGGAGAGAGTCAGTGGATCAAAACAAAGTCATATCATTTAGAATAATTCACTTAATGATTAAATACATTTACACAGACAGAGATGGAGTCTCAGTCTCAAAAACATACACAGTCGGTAGTCTAAAAAAACTCTACCAAAAAAAAAGGGATTACATTATTTTTTTCCTACCGATCTACACAACCTTCTCCACTGTCTAACTAACGTCTTAATTGCGGATATCTTCACACCCCAGAGTTTATACCTGGTGGAAGCAGCTTTGGCAGCCAGTACAAGTGTAAATCATCAACTATTAGGGCAACATATATGCATTGTTCTTGTCAAACTTGCTCAGTAAATTAGGTTGGGAATCATTTATGAACAGCAATGACCTTTTCTCTGACTTCCAAACAAATTTAAGTTGGAACTGAGACTGGACCACTCAACACCTACAGGAAAGCCATTCTGGTGTGTCTTTGGCATAAAAATGTGTGTAATTGTCCCACTGAAAAATAAAGCTATCCTTTTTAGACTTTCACTAGGCACTGTTAACGTGGTCTTGGAGTAGCCTCCCAAATAGCACCCTATTCCCTTTGTAGTGCACTACTTTTGACCAGAGGCCATTTGGGACGCACGCCTGGGCCTCGTACCCAAGGTCCGAGACGAGGGTTTTGGTCCATCTGTATGAAAAGACAGAAGAACCTATTCAGCTGTAGTGTTCACCTGGTAGCCCTTAACCAGAATGGACTTCATCTCCTTCAGTAGGTACTGCAGGTACTTGACCCCCAGAGTCTCGACGATCTTAATCAGGGTGTTACGAGCCACGTCTCTGATCTCCTGGAAACGATTCCTCAGCAGCACACACATCTTCATCAGGATGCTGTCAACACACACAGGGTTTATTATATACTGCACACACACACTCCCAGAGACACGGACACACACACCGCCAGACACGATACAGCCACATTTACAGGGTGTACCACATTAATGTTGACATTAACTGGGTGTACATACCCAGGCAGGTTGACGTCCATGACAGTCGTGGGTAGCGTCTGCATCAGTTTGACCATGGCGAAGGCTATAGGAACTCTGGCCACCTCCTCCTCTTTCACATCCTTAGACTTTACCGCCTTGCACTCCTCGTCTCGCTTCACCTACACACACATGATGTCATCACTCTGCGACAATACTAAACATGCATTGGTGACACATTCCAAAAGATCCCCGACAGCGAGTACAACTGGTGTGTGTTTGAGCGTGTGTGTACCTTGGCGGTGAGACACTTGTGTAGCCTGGGCAGGACAGCATTTTGAACAGTGGCATGGATAGATGTGATCAGGGCTTCCAGCTCTGCTTTGTTCTGGGGTAATCCACTGGGAGCTGCAGGGGCTGTAGCAGAGGGGGGGTCGGCTTCTTCACCGGAACAGCTTTAGGCTCCGCTGTAGATTCTGTGGCGTTCGTTTCCATAGCAACACCCTCAACGGTCTCAGCGGCGTCCGTTTCCATAATAACAACCATGGCCGTTTCTATGGTGGTTGCTTTCGTCGCTGTTGACAGTTTCAGTTTCCATGGCTTCCTCAGTGTCACTCTCATCTGATTCAACAGCTGCCACCTCTTCCTCATCCCCTTCCTCATCAGCGACGGTGCTCACAACTAAACAGAAAGAGGCAACATCGATTCATATATCACACACTTGGTATGGAAATCATATTCTACTTCATTGGGACCTCTTGGTCACCGATGTCCAGTCTGTTCACTCACCCTCTTTGGCCCTGGTCTTAGCTGCCTCCATTTCTCTCTCCAGAGTGTCATGGTCAAAGTGGAACGCCTCCAGAACAGTCACCAACAGACTGTGGATGGACACAGTTATGAGACAACAGTACTACTGGAAAACAAACATATATCACCCTCTGATACACACAGACACACAGCACCTACCTGACAGCCAGTTTCTGTTCAGCCTGTCCAGTTTGCAGTATGTGAACAAAGTGTTTAAGGTAGTAGAGGTATTTAGACCAGGTCAGTCTCCTACACACTGCTCCTATCACCTCCACTGAGGCTGACGTCATGCCCTCATTCTGCAGGACAGAGAGAAACACACAGGTTACACACACACACACACACCAGCATGAAGGATAACATTGTTCAGTGTGTTGTGTAACTAACCTTGAGCATCTTCTCGTCGAAGAGGGCAGTCATGGCGTAGGGCATGATGTAGTTCTGGAGGGAACGTGATGACATCACAACCGCACCCTCCGTCAGCTGCTTGGCCAACTTCCTCAGAGCGCGACCTCTACGGTGGATCTGAGAGACAAAACATTAAGAACTGGGCTCAACACGAGACTTCCTGACTCATTTGAAGAGCGTCGGCTATACGGCTCCAATCCACGTTGCCCCGTACCAGGAGAAACAGTGCATTTTCCCAGCACAACTCCTATGTTCCGATATCTATACTAGCATACCACTTAAGAGTGCACGCCCAATACGTTGCTTCAATCCATGGAGTATGCCGGTGTGAATACGGGAACAGTGGCTGAAGTCTTACCTGGATGTGCTTCATGTGTTCAAAGAAGTCAGACTCGGGGTCGTTGTAGTCGGTGAGCTGCACCAGATCTCTGAAGTCTCTACGGGTGGGGAAGGTCTTCACCAGACACGCCAGCACTGTGGTGTAATCATGCTGCACACTCTGAGAACACAGGAGATACACACTGGACCCAAGTTCACTTTAGAGTGTGTGTGTGTGTGTGTGTGTGTGTGTGTGTGTACTAACCTCAGTCTTGCTCCTCAGTCCTTTCCTGACCGCGTCCAGTATGGTGTACTGTACTATCTCCTTGTACTCCTCCTCTCCACCACCCACAGCAGCCAGACGTGTGAGGACAGCAGACAGACACAAGGTGGCGTTGTCTGCCAGGGACATGTCTCCAATCTACAACACAGGATGGAAGAAAGTAGAATTTAATGAATGGACGAATTACATTACTGTTAATATTCCTTTTAAGATTCAATTATTTCCACAACTCATCAAATAAATTAAGAGCAAAAACCACAGACTTGCATGGACACATGTTAAGCAATATGCGACACAAATGTTTTGTCAAAAGCTACATACAGTTACATTTATTGATTCATAAAGTGAATAGGACACCTAAAATTAGACGCTACCAAAGTCGATACAACAGTCAAGAGATCAGACTGTAGCGTAACCCCCATCTGTAGTGGCTGATCTCTCCTGGGTGTTTGTCATGGGGTGTGTTGGACTCACCTCGAAGGAGGCGAAACAGTTGTGCATCACGGGGTAGATGAAGTTCATATCCAGCGTGTCCATGTCGTTGATCCTCCTGGTGGCCTCCTGGAAGGCTGTGAGACGCACGTCAAAGTACACCTCGTCCAGGTGACGACTGTCAAACGCATTCAACTGGAGGGAGAGAAAGGGCCGATGATTATACATGGCTGTGTGTGATAAATATGGGTTGTTTGTTCCTGTGTGTGTGTGTGGTTTTCCGAGCCCTACCTTAGCAGCTGTATCTGTGATGTACTTCAGTCCACTATCCAGGTCTGCCAGAGTCTGTTGGGAGACAGAAACACAGGTAAACATTCTGCTACTCAGATCACATTCATACGGACCACTAGATATGAGCAGTGGGAAGCAAGTAGTGCCCGGCTTCAGCAGCTAAAGATGTGAAAATGAGCGAGAGCAACAGCACACACAGATCTGGAGTCAGGCTACAGGGGCTTGAGGTCCTACCTGGAAGACAGAGGTGAGGGCCTGTCTGGGCAGCTTGTTGTGGAGGATGGAGAACAGTCTACTGATAGGCTTGAGGAAGGAGGCGGGATCAGAACACTGTCTCAGCAGGTTCTGGACTGTAGCCAGGATGTCAATCTCTGTCTCCTGAAACACAAGGGAAGGGAAATACATTTGCATTCGAGTCATTCGGCAGGCGCTCTTATCCAGACAAACTTATGAGTGCCTACATTTGCCTACCAGATCAATAATGAGTGGGAGCTCATGTAACACATACCATGGTGTAACGTAACACAGCCTTAACATGACGTAACCTAGCATGACGTTTACTTCGAACAATCCAATACAGCACCAACGCATAAACAAATAACCACAACACAGACATAACATATCACTAGAGCAGTAACACGTTGTTGTACCGGTGGGTTGCGGGCCTTCTGGAGGTATGGCAGAAGCAGGCTGATGAGCACGGAGCTCTGGTCCTTATCACTCACAAACCTGCTGAGCCTGGAGAGGAGAGAGATCATTACATTAGCCTGTAGAAACCATAACTAGCATCACCACCATACAACCACCTTAAACCTGAGAAGGAGAGCTGTGATGAGATCACAAAGAGCAGAGGCTAGAATATTCCATCTATGAACAGGCCTGATCAGTTGGCATTAGAGATGTTCGACTGTCTACAACAGGGCTCTCCAACCCGGTTCCTGGAGAGCTACAGTCCTGTAGGTTTTCGCTCCAAACATAATCTAGCACATCTGATTCTAATAATTAGGTGGTTGATGAGCGGAGTCAGGTTAGTAAACAACTGTGGTTGGAGTGAAAGCCTACAGGACGGTACAGTAGCTCTCCAGGAACAGGGTTGGAGAGCCCTGGTCTACAACGATCACATAAAGTCAGCACGTTACCACAGCGCAGTAGTCAACGCTTCATAAAGGATGCGAGGACCGAAAGACTTACTTTGAGAGGATGTTGAGCTCCTTGGCCACCTGGGATCTAAACTTCTTCTTCTTGAGTCTGTCAGAGTTGCGTACGATGCCACTGAGATACTCCAGCAGGGTGGAGATGTGGGGCAGGATCAGCCTGGCACCCTGGGTCAGATGCTCTGAACAACACAAACAAACCATTAATTTCTGCACTTTTTGTGCATGCTTTGTATTTGCTATTATTACAAGTTATTTTTAAATATTTTATTATCAATGTAAAACTGTGTGGATACTACCCATTTTGCATTTGCTTACACCTACTAGGGCCCATAGTTTTTCCATGTAACCAAACGAGGAAAAACTCTGGTCCATAGTTATACTGTTTAGTGTATCTTTTATTAGTAGCATTTGCATATTCTAGCAGTGGCCCTGTAAACATTGCATTTGCGTTGTCCATAGGCCTCACCTGAAGACATGTAGGCTCCCTCCGGTGGCTGGGGGAACACACTGCCGTTGACGCTCAGCTCCGCCTCCTCACCCTCGGTAACAAGAAGGTCCTTCGTGGTCACCAAGGACTCGGCGATGTCCATCACCATGGCAATGGTCTGGGTGGAGACATTCTTGGTGGAGAGCAGGGCGAACACGTTGAGGAGGACGTCACACTCCGGGTGACCAGACTGCTGCTTGGCCAGGAGGGGGAAGTACCTGAGAGAGGAGGACAGGAAAGGTGGTCACCTACCACTGGGTCATGGTAAATTCCTCCTAGTTCCACACTGGAAACAGGATTGTTGTCAGAAACATTCTCCCATTAATTTACTGATCTCATTGTGAAAGGACTAAACCTTCGTGTAGCTGAAGTCCCAACGCAAAGACTGTTTGATAAGCTTACCTGGCATTCTTGCTCCAGACGTGGATGAGTTTGAGGAGGGGGTTGGGGGAGTAGGGGCTCTCGGTGGGCAGACGGCAGACCTGGGGCCAGACGATAGCCTGGAAGACGGCATCTAGCTCATCTGGGGTGAAGCTGTACGAGTCGAAGCCATCAAAGAAGTCCTGGATCCTCAGGACCCCCAGGCGCCTCAGGTTCTTCAGAGGAGCAATACAGCCCACCTTTAACTGGGCAGAGAGAGAAAAACATTTAGGAGTTATCTTTAAAACCTGTTTATCTATTTTTAGCCTTCCTTTCAGCTGCAAAGAGTAGAAAAATACAAGAGGTGACAAAACAACTTTTAGGAGTTACTGACTTGTCCTAAAAACAAATGTTTGTGTGCAGTATCATACATGAACATCAACATGCTTTATACATGCTCACACCTGCAACTGCCAGGGCAGGCCTCTCTGGGCCTCCTGTTCTAGTATAGGTCTCAGAGGGCGAGCTGCGGCACACTGCCACAATAGCTACACTGCAGCTCCTGCCCAAGACCAGAGTTACTGACTTGAAACTTTACTAAACGTTTTTCTCAAGAGACACCAAATCAATTCAATTGAATTTGTCACATGCGCCCGAATACAACAGGTGTAGACCTTACAGTGAAATGCTTACTTACAAGCCCTTAACCAACAATGCAGTTTAAAGAAAAATAAGTGATAAGTTAAAAATAGATACGTAAAAAAATTAAAAAAATAAAGTTACAAATATTTAAAGAGCAGCAGTAAAATAACAATAGCGAGGCTATATCCACGGTGTATCGGTACAGAGTCAATGTGCGGGGGCACCGGTTAGTCCAGGTAATATGTACATGTAGGTAGAGTTAAAGTTACTATGCATAGAAACCAGGAGCTTATTATCAGGCTTCTCTGAATAGGGGTGCTGATCTAGGATCAGGTCGCCCCCTGTCCATATAATTATTTTCATTATGATCTAAAAGGCAAAACTGATCTCAAATCAGCACTCCGACCCATCCAGCAGCCTCTTGTTACATACCTCCCCTGGTCCAACACAGAACATACAGTAGGTTTCTCAAGGCTAAGCCTATGTGAGACAGTGAAACCCTCCGGCTGTGTATATACCTGTTCTCTCTGGTTGAGGATGGTGGAGACGGAGGCGGTGACACACAGTACGATCTGCAGCACCTTGGGCAGGTGTGTGTGGATGAGGTGGCCCAGTTTACTGATGACTGTGTTGACTATGTTCAGCAGGCTGTGCTGCCGACCCAGAGGAAGGACGGCAGAGGAGTCCGTCTCGGCTATCGCCTTGTCTACTGCAGCTAGACACAGACCTGGAGAGAGGGAGGGGAGAAAAAATAGAGAGAGAAAGAAGAGTTGAGTGTTCATATGTCATACTTTTAAAACAAACAAGCCCACACACACACAACTAGGCTAAAGCTACAATATAATGGCAGAATAGACCAATGCGACCGAGGGCAACAGGGCCATACAGTGAGGAATAAGACGAGAAACACTCCACTCCCATACAGGTTGTATACCACATGGCAGAGGGCACCCTACCTTGTCCGTGGTGGCAGACAGGCTCCAGCAGGAGGTCAATGAACATGCCCAGCTCCTCAGACTGGCATCCTGCCAGGAACCTCAGCACGATGGAGGAACGCTGCACAGCGCCAGACTTGCCCTGGAACTTACTGCCAGTCTTACTGCGCATCCGCCCAAACAGAACCCTACAGAGGTTAGGTTAGAGGAGAGGGGGGATGGGTTGGTTATATTGGAGTAGTAAAGGTGACACATAAATAGGCCACAAGTTTAAGTTCACTTAAAGATGTGACACACACGCACGAGTAATAACAAACATCAGTAATCGCACACACACACACACCTCATAAGCAGTGGGATAAGCAGGGCCCTGTGCGAGGCGTCCACCACGGCCTTCTCCTCTGAGATGTTGAAGTGAACGATCTCATCCTTGAAGTGTTTGTCATCCAGCAGCCTCTCCAGATTCTCCCTGAACACAGCAGTCAGCACATCAGTCAGCGACATTCAATAGCGCAGGACTTTAGGTCCAGAAGCACAAGACATTTCAGATACAGAAGAAGACATCAGTCGAAGACATTTCATTACTATATCACATCAAACACAATCCAGATATATTAGCAACTCTATAAGCCTATCGGCCTGTACAGCATCAAAGAGGCGCCAGAGCAATGTTGTTGACGGGGTCTACACAGGGTCTCCAGGGCGATTCTGTGAACTAGGTCAGTGGTACATGATGGGAAATGAAATAACAGAACAACTCCTATTTCCTTCCATCATTCTGTTTTCAGTGCTGTTCGATGGGAAACGGTTAGTAAACGGGTCATTAGTGAAAAGAGGAACTCCCGTCAGATTTGTGGTTGCTGTTCATTAACATTCCTGTGTCAGTGACGTCTCTGATCTCTATCAGCACTGGTAACAATGACTCCCATTTAGAGACCGGGAGTCCACAACAGTGATTACAGTATCCCTTACTCTTACTCCAATCATCTGAACAAAACTGTTAAATGGTGATTGTGGACAGTACGTTTTATGCCTGGCACACTGTAAAAGGACTGAAGGTATGTTAAAACAAGAGAGAAGATGAGATGTTGCCAGAGAGCAAACTTACTTGTAGGGGAGGACGTTAGGGTCTTTGTAGGTCAGAACACACTCCAATGCTGCCCTCTGGATCTGCTGGTCCTGGTGACACAGCAACTGAACAGACACACAGTCACACACTGATAGCAGTACACTGACAGAGACTACTTACTGTTTAGGTAGATATCTGACCCGTTATCAGCCTAAGTCTGTTTAATTGAGTATACAGTTAATGCAGGTTAAATAGGCATATAGTGAGAACAGCTGAGAGTGAATTGATACGAGTAGCCGATGTGAGAAAGACCTTTAGACAGGTCAACATTCCCAAGGCCGCAGGGCCAGACGGATTACCGGGACGTGTACTGCGATGCGATGACCAACTGGCAAGTGTCTTCACTGACATTTTCAACTTCCCTGTCCGAGTCTGCAATACCAACATGTTTTAAGCAGACCACCATTGTGCCTGGGCCCACTAAGGTAACCTGCCTAAATGACTACCGACCCGTAGCACTCACGTCTGTAGCCATGAAGTGCTTTGAAAGGATGGTCACGGCTCACATCAACCCCATTATCCCAGAAACCCTAGACCCACTCCAATTTCCATACTGCCCCAACAGATCCACAGATGATGCAATCTCTATTGCACTCAACGCTTCCCTTTCCCACCTGGACAAAAGGAACACCAATGTGTGTAACTCTGTGTTGCAGTTTTTGTCGCACTGCTTTGGCCAGGTCGCAGTTGTAAATGAGAACTTGTTCTCAACTGGCCTACCTGGTTAAATAAAGGTGAAATACTTTTTTTTTGAGAATGCTGTTCATTGAGTACAGCTCAGCGTTCAACAACATAGTGCCCTCAGAGCTCATCAATAAGCTAAGGATCCTGGGAATAAACACCTCCCTCTGCAGCTGGATCCTGGTCTTCCTGACGGGCCGCCCCCAGGTGGTAAGGGTAGGTAACAACACATACACCACGCTGAACACAGGGGCCCCTCAGGGGTATGTGCTCAGTCCCCAGCCCTGTACTCCCTGTTCACCCATGACTGCACGGCCAGGCACGACTCCAACACCATCATTAAGTTTGCTGATGACAACAGTGGTTGTGATCACCGACAACGATGAGACAGCCTATAGGGAGGAGGTCAGAGACCTGGCCGGGTGGTGCCAGGACAACAACCTCTCCCTCAACTTGATCAAGACAATGGAGATGATTGTGGACTACAGGAAAAGGAGGACCGAGCACGCCCCCATTCTCATCGATGGGGCTGTAGTGGAGCAGGTTGAGAGCTTCCAAGTTCCTTGGTGTCCACATCACCAACAAACTATCATGGTCCAAACACACCAAGACAGTCGTGAAGAGGGCACGACAAAGCCTATTCCCCCTCAGGAGATTGAAAAGATTTGGCATGGGTCCTCAGATCCTCAAAAGGTCCTACAGCTGCACCATTGAGAGCAACCTGACTAGTTGCCTCACTACTTGGTATGACAACTGCTCGGCCTCCGACCGCAAGGCACTACAGAGGATAGTGTGTAAGGCCCAGTATATCACTGGGGCCAAGCTTCCTGCCATCCAGGAACTCTATACCAGGCGGTGTCAGAGGAAGGCTCTAAAAATGGTCCTAGACTCCAACCACCCTAGTCATAGACTGTTCTCTCTGCTACCGCACGGCAAGCGGTGCAGGAGCGCCTAGTCTAGGTCCAAAAGGCTTCTACCCCAAAGCCATAAGACTCCTGAACAGCTAATCAAAGGGCTACCCAGACCCCTCTTTTACTCTGCTGCTACTCTTTGTTTATTATCTATGCATAGTCACTTTAACTCTACCTACATGTACATATTACCTTGACTAACCGGTGCCCCCGCACATTGACTCTGTACCGATACCCCCTGTATATAGCCTCGCATATGTTATACAACTCCTGCGGTTAAATTATTTGTTACTTTCATTTTCTATTTTTTTTTACCAATTTTTACTCAACACTTCTTTTTCTTAAAACTTCTTAAAGCATTGTTGGTTAAGGACTACACCTGTTGTATTCGAACGCATGTGACAAATACAATTAGATTTGATGAAGTTTACCTGAGTATACAGCTCATTGAGGCTATTCTCCAGGTAGAGAGAGCGAGGGTTGGTGAACTTGGCAAACACCTTCAGGTGAGCGATGAGTTGCCTGGGAAAGAAATTAAATGTATTTAGAAAATGCTATATTGGCTTTAAAAAAAAAAAACATTGAAAAGGTATTGTGAAACAAAAATACAATGTTTTATTTCCAAAATCTTCAATGTGATCATCTCTTACTTGGCTGCTGCTCTTTTTGGTGGCATCTTCCTCTCTGGTCTAGCCTCCTCCTCTTCCTCCCTGTCCTCCTCTTCCTCTCCCGTCATGCTAGCCTCCATGGCAGCAGGACTGCTCCTCTTCCTCAGGTCCTGAGTAGGCGCCACCAGCAGGTCAGCTGAGTAGAACTCATTCCTGCCAATCATGAGAGGGGAGGGGCATAGGGTCAGTTAAGACAGTGGACAATGGCACTCTTTCTCAAAAGCCTTTCCTAGATTTATTGCGTCTTGTGTGTTTACAGACATATTTAATCAATCCTTATCCCAGTCTGCTGTTCCCACATGCTTCAAAAGGGCCACCATTGTTCCTGTTCCCAAGAAAGCTAAGGTAACTGAGCTAAATGACTATCGCCCCATTGCACTCATGAAGTGCTTTGAGAGACTAGTCAAGGATCATATCACCTCCATCCTACCAGACACCCTAGACCCACTCCAATTTGCTTACCGTCCCAACAGGTCCACAGACGACGCAATCGCAATCACACGGCCCTAACCCAGCTGGACAAGAGGAATACCTCTGTAAGAATGCTGTTCATCGACTACAGCTCAGCATTTAACACCATAGTACCCTCCAAACTCGTCATTAAGCTCAAGACCCTAGGTCTCGACCCAGCCCTGTGCAACTGGGTCCTGGACTTCCTGACAGGCCGGCCCCAGGTGGTGAGGGTAAGAAACAACATCTCCACCCCGCTGATCCTCAACACTGGGGCCCCACAAGGGTGCGTTCTCAGCCCTCTCCTGTACTCCCTGTTCACCCATGACTGCGTGGCCAAGCACGCCTCCAACTCAATCATCAAGTTTGCAGACGACACAACAGTGGTAAGTTTGATTGCCAACAACGACGAGACGGCCTACAGGGAGGAGGTGAGGGCCCTCGGAGTGTGGTGTCAGGAAAATAACCTCTCACTCAACGTCAACAAAACAAAGGAGATGATTGTGGACTTCAGGAAACAGCAGAGGGAGCACCCCCTATCCACATCAACGGGAGAGTAGTGGAGAAGGTGGAAAGTTTTAAGTTCCTCGGCGTACACATCACGGACAAACTGAAATGGTCCACCCACACAGACAGCGTGGTGAAGGCGGCGCAACAGCGCCTCTTCAACCTCAGGAGGCTGAAGAAATTCAGCTTGTCACCAAAAACACTCACAAACTTCTACAGATGCACAATCGAGAGCATCCTGTCGGGCTGTATCACCGCCTGGTACAGCAACTGCTCTGCCCACAACCGTAAGGCTCTCCAGAGTGTAGTGAGGTCTGCACAACTCATCACCGGGGGTAAACTACCTACCCTCCAAGACACCTACACCACCCGAGCCACTGCCTGTTCACCCCGCTATCATCCAGAAGGCGAGGTCAGTACAGGTGCATCAAAGCTGGGACCGAGAGACTGAAAAACAGCTTCTATCTCAAGGCCATCAGACTGTTAAACAGCCATCACTAACATTGAGTGGCTGCTGCCAACATACTGACTCAAATCTCTAGCCACTTTAAATAATAGGAAATTGGATGTAACAAATGTATCACTAGCCACTTTAAACGATGCCACTTTATATAATGTTTACATACCCTACATTACTCATCTCAAATATATATACTGTACTCTATACCATCTACTGCATCTTGCCTATGCCGTTCGGCCATCGCTCATCCATATATTTATATGTACATACTCGTATTCATTCCTTTACTCTTGTGTGTATAAGGTAGTTGTTGTGAATTTGTTAGATTACTTGTTAGATACTACTGCATGGTCGGAACTAGAAGCACAAGCATTTCGCTACACTTGCATTAACATCTGCCAACCATGTGTATGTGACAAATAAAATTAGATTTTTCTTGTCTCCACGCCTCCTCCTCAAAATGAAAAGACCTGAGGTTCCTCTCCGTAGGAGGGCAGTGTAGTGTGTAAGGCTGCAGTATCTAGGTGGTGTGTAGGGTATAGTGTAGGACGAACCTGATGAATCGGAGCAGCAGTGGACTGAGCTCCCTACTGCGTGGTTCTACGCGCTCAGGGACCAGAGCCATGGCCCTCCACAGCAGGCCCCTGAAGTTAGTGAAGTCTGTCCTCTCGCTGGGGTCAGAGGTCATCTGCAGACGCTGCAGGAACAACACCCCCACGTCCCCGCTCTCGATGACATCACAGCCCAGCTCCCCTTGCAGCTCCGCGCCGCCATCTTCGCCTTCTTCATCATCGGCATCATCGTCGCCTTCACGCAGCTCCTTTTCTGTTAGACAGAACGTTTACTTGATCGTTTTATACATCAACACAAACAGCTCATCAAATGATCACAAATGAGCACGCACTCACCAGCAAGACCTGCCACCAACTCCAGCTGCTCATAGTAGACCTTCCAGAAGTCTTTGTTGTCCATTCCTCTGGCATGGGTCCTGGAGAGAGAGACACAACATGAGTTAAAAGGTCACAGAGTATGATCCCTTAGATTTAGTGTGGTTGTGCGTTCTTACACTATGAGTTCAATGACGGGATCCCACAGGGGTTTGAAGTTGATGAACAGCATGGAAATAAGATAGCGTAGAGGCACCTGCAAATGGACGTAACTTAATCATACACTAACGATAATCAAACTTTAATCAAAAGTCCCAAGTCTGTTCGAAATCTAGGTTCCATATCTAAAGCTATAGGTTCCAAATTTAAGTTCTATGTTCTGGGTACCTGTTGGAAGGTCCCTTGTGGCCCCCGGGGTAGTGATCGCTCTACCAGGTCATGTCTGAGCTTCCTGAGGTGCAGCAGCTTCTCTCTGTAGTCCTGCACGGAGGCAGGGACCAACTCAGCCTGAAAACACACTGCAAACACAGGCTGGACCTCCACACTCTCCTCACCCTGAGAACACAGAGAGAATCAGAGTTCAAATGTGTTATTATTGTCCATTTAGGCTCAAATGGAAAGTTCTCTCAATTATCTTCTGCCATGTGAACGAATTCAATTAACTTGAACAAATAAAGTCATAATAATCAATTTACAATACATCATTTGATTGTTCTGTACAAACCTCTGACGGTTTGAGCTCTGCCTCAAAGTGGGTCAGAATCCTCAGTGTCAGCAAGCGGATCTGAGGGGGGAAGCATGGTGGAGAGGGTTAGGTCACAGTTTAAACAACTAATGAACTACCCAAAATAATTAAATCTAAACATATAATTAAATCTACTTCCATACTTTGGAGCTGTTGGAGGATAGGTTGACGTGCAGCATCTGGTGCAGGTCAAGCAGTGCACTGTGGGATAGGTGCTCGGAGCAGCCGTTGACTGACAGCCGGGTGTAGTAGAGGTCTCCTAGCAACAGAGCCGACATGTCTGTAGGGAACTTCCTGTGACACACACAAACACAGGAAGTTGATCAGGGTCAAAGTGCACCAATTACGAGAACAAAACCAGTTACCAGATTATATAACCAAACATCAATGGCACCAAAAAACTCACACAGATTTACTGTACCAATCCAGAGCTTTATCTCTGGTCACAGCAGTTATTCCCACTAAATGGAACTACTCTCCAAGAGCTGGTGAACTTTTTCCACTTTTAGTACTTACTGGATGATGGGCTTGACCCGCTCCACTGGCACCAGGGAGAGCACCTCAGAAGATCCATTCACACTGAGCAGGGAGCTGAGGGCCTGCCTGGCCACAAACAGACCGGCTGGATGGAGAGAGGACAGACAAATGGAGAGATCTTTATTGTCCCAGCTCCTGGGTTACTACTGGAGGGATGGTTAGGAGCTAGAACAAATGTGCATTGAATGGAACACAACATTCATTTGTATATCAGATAAGAGCAAACAAGGGCAGCCCATACCTTTCCCCAGCGCTTCACTCTCCACATTCAGTAGCAGGCGATTGAGGAGGGCTGTCAGACTGGGAACGACACACCCTGCTGCCAGTGGTCTGAGGTGGGGCAGGAGGACCAGGGCAGCCCAGGGCAGGGACAGGTCAGTGATGGTCTGGTTCGGGTCCTGCGGTAGGCTGATCAGAGAGAGGATCAACTCTGGTACTGACACCTTCTCTGTCCCATCACCTGGCTCCTTACCGGGGGTCTTTCCGGTGAAGACCAGGGGGTAGGTCTCGAAGGCCATGGAGCCGTCTGTAGGTGGCGGGGCTTTAGCCAGGATGAGACTGACCAGCACCTCCATGGCAGAGTGACGAGACACAGAGTCTAAACTGGAGAACAACCCCTCTAGGTACTGTAGCAGGCTGGGCAGGAAGAACTGGAGAGAGAGAGAGAAGAGGGAGGGGTGAGGAGAGATGGAGAGAGAGACGTAGGGAGTGGCAGAAAGGAGAGAGAGAGATTATGTTATCTATGTCCTGTGAAGGAAGCTTACTCTACTGGAGTCAGCTAGGATGAAATTGCCTGGTGTATTGATGAGGTTAGTCGATGTACCTGTTCAAACCGTTTCATGGTGAACATCTCCTTAGTGAACTCCAGTATCAGGTCCTGGTCCATCCCACTGCTGAACACCTTTTTGACCGTGTCCTGTGTGAGTGTGTTAGGCAGGGAGACATTCTCCCCCAGCAGTAGAGAGGAGATGATCTGGAGCACGAGTCTACAGCAGGGTCCTGGGAGGGCTGCGGTCTGGAGCAACTCATGAACTGTCTACAGAGGCACAGAGAAGGATAAAAACATCAGAGGAAGCTATACATATGATACCAACAGTCAGATTTGAAACCAAACTCGGTTCAGGCATAAGACACATTATGTGATCTGAAAATGAAATGGACACAAAGTATTCTTTTTTGATTCGATTTTTTAAATTTTATTTCCTTTTTCAGTATAAATGGAGACTGTCAAATACATACAGAGATACACACAGCCTCTGAACACAGAACAAACTCTATGCTTATTCTTAGTTTTACTTATTCATGTCGCACAGATTAATGGCGAGCCCTACCTGACAGACAGCGTCTGGCTTGGTGATCTTGGCTGCGTCGCGGTGTCCCACCAGGGTGAGGAGGATGAAGAGCAGACGCTCCAAGTGCTTGGAGGCCTGACCCTCCTCATCAACATCTGTCTTATTCAGGTTCCGTAGGGCCTCGCTCACACACGCCTAGAGAAAGACAAAAACATGATTTAGACATGGGACACGTCCTCAGTCACAGTTAAACAGCCCTGGACGGGATAATGAACAGAATCACTCAAACAATCCGACAGAGAGATGACAACAACCCATCTGTCACACAGGCCTTGAGACAGACAAGACAACCCATGATTCAGCCACACAGACCTACAAAGAGTTTACATTGACACTATGCAGATCCAGTTGTGAGGTAAAAATGCTCCGTAACCTGTAGAGACTCCCACAGAACCAGGAAGTGCTCTTTCTCTACGTGATTGGCTGATGCCTGGGCCATTTGATCCAGTGCGTCTCTGACAGCATCCCAGGGTAAAGATACTTCCTTGTCAGCACTTGGTCCAAGCTTCCTCAGTGCTATTGGGAGGGCCTGGAGGAGAGGAGAGAGAGGAGAGGAGAGGAGAGGAGAGGAGAGGAGAGGAGAGGAGAGAAGGATACAACAGAAAAGGAGTGTGAATGAAAGATCTTTCAACTGAATATACATGCATAAGACTCCACTTTGTTAACCTTTTTCACAGAGTCTAATCTCCTATTTCCTACTGTATAACCTAATGAACTCACCGTGCCAGCGCAGGAGTGGAACATGTTGCGGACTCCTTTACACATCTCAAACAGCAGCTGTCCCACCCCTTCTGCTTTCCCAGGGTGCTCCTCCAGGTCTAGGAACATGTGGTTGAGAAGGGCGTCGAGATCTGGCACCTGGCGGGTATCAATTCAATTTATTCAATGAGATCTGATTTCGTCACCACTGGATGTCAACTAGGTAAGACCACAACACACCTTTCTCATCAGAAAAGAAAAACTCTCTGCCGCAAACTTTCGAATGTGTTCCTTCTTGTGTGCCAACAGTGTACTGTACAAGCTGTAGGGGAGAAGGAGAGATAATTAAACACTGATGTAATATATGCCAATATGACATAGATAGGAGACGATAACAACAATAATGCTAGAGCTTCTAGCACCGTCTGTCTACTCCTCCTGCAGCCAGGTAGGCATAAGGCCCAGTCTCACCTGTACATCTTGGTCATGTCCTTGACCATGAGTCTCCAGAGGTACTTGTAGAGGTAGGAGAGGCAGGTGAAGGCCCACTCCAGTATCTCTGTGTCCTGGGTCTCCAGGAGAGAGGTGATGAGGACAAAGAAGTCAGGAAAGTGGGGGTAGAAATCCATCTGGAGGTCTCTAGCCAGCTGGACCACCAGGCTGATGGATAAGGGAGGAAAAAGTTGTGATTTGCAGCACACACACTGCAAGCAACAAGGTTGCCAATGGTTCCACATGACATGAAGCTTGTGTGCATTATTTATTGGCAAACTTAGGAACATTCTGCAGAACATGTTCCTATTCATAGTTTGTACCTTCCTCCTCAGCCTCACACTGTAATCTCAGGTACACACACATACACACACAGTCATCTCAGGTACGTACTCCAGTAGAGGCTGGCAGGCAAGGCTGTTCTTGGTACTAAGGTGAGTCTTCAGGCTCTCCACTATGGACCTCTGATGGAACACCAGAAGGTTGAAGGACTGGCTCTTGTTGGACACCTCCCTCATGAAGGTGGCTGAGGAACAGGTGAATGGGTTTCAGATTAGTCACTGGGTTCTGCTCATGTGGACATGTTTGGAAGCTTGACAAGGAAATGTATTGGGCCAGATGTGATAGTAGTAGCGAAGCTCCTTGGTGTGATGAGTTATGCTCTTACTGAAATGCTCTGTCAAATTCAGGTCCCTCCATTTTGTCAGTCCTTCTGAAAAGTAAGTGTCGACCTCCTACAACGGAAAACAGTGTTAAATGCCATGGAATGATATTAACGACAAAAACGTCATTTTGAACAAGTTTAATAGGGCATCTGCAGTCTCACAGAGAACGCATACCTCATCATAACTCCCAGTTCTGTCAATGCGATGGATGACATCGATATTGACATTGGCAAGCCTTTCAGCAAACGTGAGAAACTGTAAAGCAAACGATCGAGAGTTAGCTACTTTCTGTGGTGTACTAACATTACAGTGAGCGATACAGTGATGGAATGACTCGCTAGCTAGGCTACATATGATATTTAACATATCCAAACAGCTAAGCTTGTTGGTTCATTAATCGTAGCAATGGGGAAACATGTTTAATTTGAAACTGTTCAGACATTATGAAAACCAGGCATGAGAGATAGCTATGCATATTAACAAACATGTTGTTATTTGTAATGCAATAGTTAAGCAGTCGTCGCTGGCGCTATGCTAACGACTGTGCTACACAGGTTCCCAACAACACTCACCCTGAATGTGTTCTCAGATTTATGATACGACGACTTGGATTTGATCTTCATTTTTTGACGCGTCTATTTTTCTGATGTATGTTAAAAAAATATGTATGTAATCCACGATTCAAATGTGTACGAAAGCAACAATGTATAGACTAACTGTGTTTACACACATGGCTGGTCCCGGGGCGCGGCCATGTTGGATGAAGCATCATGGGAACGTTTTGCTTTTCCACGTGGCGAGAAGACGCGGATGGGGGTTTTGCGACAACTTCAAGGATGACTTTCTGGATACTTTTGTTTCCCAATGACAGCTCGGTCAGTGTCCATACCAGTGGCGGCTGCTGAGGGATGGACGCTCATAATAATGGGTGGAACAGAGCAAATGGAATGGCATCAAACACATTGATGTATTTGCTACCATTCCACCTATGCTGCTCCAGCCATTAACATGAGCCCATCCTCCCCAATTAAGGTGCCACCAACCTCCTGTGGTCCATACATGTACTAACTAGTGGACATGACATACTAGACACATTATACTGGACTGGACATGTTAGTATAAAGATATGTTAGTATATTTTCTCTGGGGTTCAAACTTTTTCAGAAGTGTGTGTGCATGCGGGCTGATGACAGGGGTACTTATCGGTTCAGCCAACAGAACAATCCCAGCTCTTGATTTTGTATAGAGGTGGAGAGGTGTGCTCACTGCTACCTGCTAGTAATGTCTATGAGAAACACACAGGCACAGTGAAGACTTCATAGCTCACTGCTATCCTGTTTCAGCTCATATCCTGTCTGTGACAAGGACACATGGACAAGGACATCATTTTATCTGAAAGCACAGCAGCCTACTATGAGCTATCATAGATTTCACAGAGAAATACAAATTCTTTGCTGTTCATTACATTCCAAAAACAGAAACCACAAGGGACTACAAGTTGTGGAATAGGCCAATCTTCCAGTGAGTACAGTCGCCTATACCTCACAATCAGAAGGCTACAATGGCAGCCTCTCCAGTGATTGGATCCTTTGTGGCTGCGGACTATGCTGTCTTTGCTCTGATGCTGCTGGTGTCTGCAGCCATCGGGGTGTACTATGCCATCGTCGGAAGGGGCCAGAGCAGCTCCAGAGAGTTTCTCATGGGGGGCCAGAGTATGACAGCCGTACCTGTGGCTCTGTCCCTGACTGCCAGCTTCATGTCGGCTATCACAGTGCTGTCCACCCCAGCCGAGGTGTACCGATACGGGGCAAGCTACGGCCTCTTCAGCCTCTCCTATGTGCTGGTGGTGGTGGTCAGCTCAGAGGTCTTCCTCCCTGTCTTCTACAGGCTGGGCATCACAAGTACCTATGAGGTTAGAATCAATCCACTCTGTTGAGTTGAGTTGTGTTCTATTCTATTCAACAGAAATAGTATAACATGTTTGGTAGAGATTATCCAGATGAATTGCAATGGAAATTCTAAGCAATTCTAAATCCCTGAAATAAATATCTTGGGGGTCACAAAGTATTGTTCATGATGACCAATTGACAAATGCAATCTATCTATTCAGGAAATAAAATACTGACCTGATTGTGTAATCTTTCTTTAAAGAAACAGATTGCTGTATCAGGTCTAGTAGTCACGGTTCCATTACTTAATATCTCTGCACATGTTCATTCCTTAGTCTTGTTGAGAGGCTGATGATATGGAAAAACAGTGTTTTATCTTCATTAGCTGACTGAAACATCCTGGCACAGTATTGTCATCTCATCCTCTTACTGACTATACTCTTTGCTTTGTCTTTTGGGCTTCACACATGAATTAATGTCACTGTCCTGTCCATGGGAAATGTAACAGAAAAGTGTCATAGTTCTTTTTTCTCTTCATGGTCGTCTTTCTCTTCATGGTCGTCATTCTGCAGTATCTTGAGTTACGGTTCAACAGAGCCACCCGTCTGTTAGGGACAGTGATGTTCATTGTTCAGACTGTGAGTACCTTATCACAACACTCTCATCCCCTATATCATGAATTACATGAACATGAGATCAAACCTTGTGCTACAGGTGATTATAAATCAAATCAAATGTATTTATAAAGCCCTTCTTACATCGGCTGATGTCACAGAGTGCTGTACAGAAACCCAGCCTAAAACCCCAAACAGCAAGCAATGCAGGTGTAAAAGCACGGTGGCTAGGAAAAACTCCCTAGAAAGGCCAAAACCTAGGAAGAAACCTAGAGAGGAACCAGGCTGTGAGGGGTGGCCAGTCCTCTTCTGGCTGTGCCGGGTGCAGATTATAACAGAACATGGACAAGATTTTAAAATGTTCATAAAACAGGCAGAACAGTTGAAACTGGAGAAGCAGCACGGCCAGGTGGACTCGGGACATCAAGGAGTCATCAGGTCAGGTAGGCCTTGAGGAATGGTCCTAATGCTCAGGTCCTCCGAGAGAGAGAGAAGAAGAAAAAAAAGAAAGAGAGAGAGATAATTAGAGAGAGCATACTTAAATTCACACAGGACACCAGATAAGAGAAGAAATACTCCAGATATAACAGACGGACCCTAGCCCCCCGACACATAAACTACTGCAGCATAAATACTGGGGGCTGAGACAGGAGGGGTCGGGAGACACTGTGGCCCCGTCCGACGATACCCCCGGACAGGGCCAAACAGGCAGGATATAACCCCACCCACTCTGCCGAAGCACAGCCCCCACACCACTAGAGGGATATCTTCAACCACCAACTTACCATCCTGAGACAAGGTCGAGTATAGCCCACAAGATCTCCGCCATGGCAATAGTAAGCCAGTGACTCAGCCCCTGTAATAGGGTTAGAGGCAGAGAATCCCAGTGGAGGGGAACCTGCCAGGCAAAGACAGCAAGGGTGGTTCGTTGCTCCAGTGCCTTTCTGTTCACCTTCACACTCTTGGGCCAGACTACACTCAATCATAGGACCTACTGAAGAGATGAGTCTTCAATAAAGACTTAAAGGTTGAGACCGAGTCTGCGTCTCTCACATGGATAGGCAGACTATTCCATAAAAATTGAGCTCTATAGGAAAAAGCCCTGCCTCCAGCTGTTTGCTTAGAAATTCTAGGGACAGTAAGGAGGCCTGCGTCTTGTGACCGTAGCGTACGTGTAGGTATGTACGGCAGGACCAAATCGGAAAGATAGGTAGGAGCAAGCCCATGTAATGCTTTGTAGGTTAGCAGTAAAACCTTGAAATCAGCCCTTGCCTTAACAGGAAGCCAGTGTAGAGAGGCTAGTACTGGAGTAATATGATCACATTTTTGGGTTCAATCAAGATTCTAGCAGCCGTGTTTAGCACTAACTGAAGTTTATTTAGTGCTTTATCCGGGTAGCCGGAAAGTAAAGCATTGCAGTAGTCTAACCTAGAAGTTACAAACGCATGGATTAACTTTTCTGCATCATTTTTGGACAGAAAGTTTCTGATTTTTACAATGTTACGTAGATGGAAAAAAGCTGTCCTTGAAACAGTCTTGATATGTTCGTCAAAAGAGAGATCAGGGTCCAGAGTAACGCCGAGGTCCTTCACAGCTTTATTTGAAATGACTGTACAACCATCAAGGTTAATTGTCAGATTCAACAGAAGATCTCTTTGTTTCTTGGGACCTAGAACTAGCATCTCTGTTTTGTCAGAGTTTAAAAGTAGAAAATTTTCCGCCATCCACTTCCTTATGTCTGAAACACAGGCTTCCAGGGAGGGCAATTTTGGGGCTTCACCATGTTTCATCGAAATGTACAGCTGTGTGTCATCCGCATAGCAGTGAAAGTTAACATTATGTTTCCGAATGACATCACCAAGTGGTAAAATATATAGTGAAAACAATAGTGGTCCCAAAACAGAGCCTTGAGGAACACCGAAATTTACAGTTGATTTGTCAGAGGACAAACCATCCACAGAGACAAACTGATATCTTTCCGACAGATAAGATCTAAACCAGGCCAGAACTTGTCCATGTAGACCAATTTGGGTTTCCAATCTCTCCAAAAGAATGTGGTGATCGATGGTATCAAAAGCAGCACTAAGGTCTAGGAGCACGAGGACAGTTGCAGAGCCTCGGTCTGACGCCATTAAAAGGTAATTTACCACCTTCAAAAGTGCAATCTCAGTGCTATGATGGGGTCTAAAACCAGACTGAAGCGTTTCGTATACATTGTTTGTCTTCAGGAAGGCAGTGAGTTGCTGCGCAACAGCTTTTTCTAAAATCTTTGAGAGGAATGGAAGATTCGATATAGGCCGATAGTTTTTTATATTTTCTGGGTCAAGGTTTGGCTTTTTCAAGAGAGGCTTTATTACTGCCACTTTTAGTGAGTTTGGTACACATCCGGTGGATAGAGAGCTGTTTATTATGTTCAACATAGGAGGGCCAAGCACAGGAAGCAGCTCTTTCAGTAGTTTAGTTGGAATAGGGTCCAGTATGCAGCTTGAAGGTTTAGAGGCCATGATTATTTTCATCAATGTGTCAAGAGATATGGTACTAAAAACCTTATAAGAGCCACATGTTATGTCTCTCTGTCTCACAGATACTCTACACGGGAATAGTCATTTATGCTCCAGCTCTGGCATTAAACCAAGGTACAGTAGTCTCTAAAAGTCATGAAAGAATTTCATTTCATGCCCCATCGGCATTGAGTGCACTTGAAACCACTCCTCTGCTAAATGATGTCCCCTCTCTCTCTCTTTTTCCTCCTCTCTCCAGTGACTGGGATGGATCTGGGGTGCTGTCATTTCAACAGGAGTGGTCTGCACCTTTTACTGCACTATGGTACTGGACAGGCAGTGATGTCAGTAAATAATGCTATAAACAACATTTATCCCCTGATGTAAGGGAAATACAGATGGAGGTTAGATTGAGACACGATTTGTGTATCATCGTGGTGACCTTTGCGGTGATCTTTAAACCATGTATGTAACACGGCTGGGGTGTGTACTGTGACAGGGCGGTCTGAAGGCGGTGGTGTGGACGGATGTGTTCCAGGTGGGCATCATGGTGGCAGGCTTCCTGTCCGTCATCATCAGAGCCGTGGTCCTGCAGGGAGGAGTCTCCAACATCCTCAACCATGCAGAGTTCGGAGGACGACTCAACTTCTGGGAGTGAGTAGATTGTCATGTAGATTATAGATGTAAAAGAGCAAGAGAAGAGTCTGCACCTGGACTTTGTGCAGTACGTTGGCACAAAATATAAGACATTGCGTACTGAATCTCTCTCTCTCTCTCTCTCTCTCTCTCTCTCTCTCTCTCTCTCTCTGTCTCTCCTTTATAGCTTTGATACTAGTCCACTGAGGAGGCACACTTTCTGGACAATCACGTTTGGAGGCACGTTTGTCTGGACCAGTATCTATGGGATCAACCAAGCCCAGGTGCAGAGATACATCTCTTGCAAATCCATGACTCACGCCAAAATATGAGTCACCATCTTCCTGGAAGGATATAGAGTAGAGCATGAAGATCTATTTCCTGTTTTGTCCCAGTGTTAAAAGTGGAACTGACAGTACTTTTAGCAACATGAAATCTTATTCAAATGGGTTCATCTGCACCCCCACAAAGAATATGACAAAAAATCTGGCAAGCGAGCGCTTAGATATGGTCATTTTAATTGTTCATAAATTCTTAGAATGTTTGGGAATCACGTATACTAAGGCATTTGTGAAAATTCTATAGAAATATGTGGGGCCTCCCGAGTGGCGCAGCGGTGAGGTGAGGTGTCACTACAGACCCGGGTTCGATCCCAGGCTGTGTCACAGCCGGCCGTGACCGGGAGACTCATGAGGCGGCGCACAATTGGCCCAGCGTCATCCGGGTTAGGGGAGGGTTTGGCCAGCCGTAATTTCCTTGTCCCATCGCACTCTAGCGACTCCTTGTGGCGGGCCGGGCGCCTACAAGCTGACTTCGGTGACCAGCTGGACGGTGTTTCCGCTGACACATTGTGGCTGGCTTCCGGGTAAGCGAGCAGTGTGTCAAGAAGCCGTGTTTTGGAGGAAGGTATAAAATGTATGGTATAAAAAGTAGATTTTTTCTTTAGGAATGTAGTGAAGTAAAAGTAAAAGTAGTCCAAAAATATAAATAGTCAAGTACTGATACCCCAAAAAACGACTTAAGTAGTAATTTAAAGTATTTTCACTTAAGTACTTTACACCACTGGTGTTTACAGGCAGTTGCAACAGCACCACTTTAGATTGTTAGCTAGAACGCATTCGCCAAGAGCCACAAAATACACCTGAATGGATTTCTGCAAATATGTAAACACCTCTTACATTTGGGACCCAACAGTCTTATTACTCAAACAACCATGAAAAGGTAGGCCCTCTCTCCCTCAGTTATGCACATCAACAACAACAAGATCAACAACTAATAGTAGCCAGAGCAAGATGAGCTGAAAATATAACAAAGGAACATTAGATAAACCCCTTTTTCAGATAGTTGGCCACCAAAATTGCACTGATAAACGATGGGGAAGTGTAGCCTACTCGTCCTTCTGATAACACAAACTCTCTCTCACCCCCTCCCCATTCTCTCTCTTTCTCTCTCTCCTTTCTCTCTCTATCCCCTCTCTCTCTCTCTCTCTCTGTATTCTCTTCCCAGGTCTCTCTACATAAACCTATTAGGACTGTGGGTCATCATGCAGTGTTCTGTGTTTGCGGGGTTGTGTCTGTACTCCGTCTACAAGCACTGTGACCCCTGGACAGCAGGCATGGTGTCTGCTCCAGATCAAGTTGAGGACACAAACCAGGAAATAACACTTTAATAAGGACCGCAGGTTGACGTTTATTGGGATGAGTCTTGTCCTGGAGGCAGAACTGAGCGATTTCTGATAGATAGGCCAGTTTAGGGTTAGGTATTAGGGTTAGCAGTGTGGTTAATGTTAGGTTTGAGATTTTATGACAGATTTTGTGGCTGTGTCAGCTAGTGACCCCTCTGCAGAGCTGCCTCCAGAACAAGATTCATGACGAAAAACGCTAACCTGCATAAATACCATGCACGGTCAATATTACTATTCTGCCAGACTGCCACTTTACGGATATATTTTCAAAAATATTTGTTTAAACTGATAACATTCACCGCCACTAAGTGTAACCACCTTTACATTTTTTTGTGGGAAAACAGTTTTCTTTCCAGCATCGGCCACACATCCAGATTGTTCCCAGGAAAATAACTCAAATTGCCCAAACCCAGTGGTACCACTCAGATAGACACTGACTACTGACCACGCCCTCTTTCTCTGTACAGCTGATGCCATATATGGTGATGGACATCCTGAAAGACTACCCTGGACTGCCAGGATTGTTTGTGGCTGCAGCCTACAGTGGGACCCTAAGGTTACTATTCCCATCTAGTACTTATACTGTATGTCAAACTTGATCTTACGATTGATTATGTTAGTATGTTACATTATGTTATATGTCTACTAGATTTAGTACCCGTTTGTTCCTATTTGTACTGTATGCAATATCTCATGGTTCATAATATCACGACTATGACTAAATATTTACTCTCGCAGCCTATGGTGGGACACAAAGATTACTATTTTCATAGCACTCACACACACTGTATGTTATATTTCTAGGCAAATAATGGCATTATATTTGCTCTCTCTTGTCCACAGTACGGTATCGTCCAGTGTCAATGCTCTGGCTGCCGTGACTATTGAAGACCTGACCAAGCCGTACACACACGTCAGAGAAACACCTGTCCTGGACCTCTAAAGGCCTCAGTGAGTGTATAATATCAATAGGTGGCTTTGTATTTACCACAGAACTCAGAGAGCTATAATCATGTTTAATGATATATTTATCTTCTTATTGATATATTCTTGCTGATATTAGAAATGAATAAACCATGATTTATCATGATTTTAACTGCTATCCCTATGTTCCATTCTAGGCTTTCTGTATGGGGCTCTCTGTATTGGAATGGCTGGCATAGCCTCACTAATGGGAAGTCTGCTGCAGGTATGCGATACAACAAAAGGAGTATGTCCTTCTACATAAAATATGTTGTCTTGAGGTTCGCAACTCTAAAATATGTCTCTGTCTCCCCCTGTAGGCAGCTATCAGTATCTTTGGGATCATCGGAGGGCCTTTACTGGGTCTCTTCTCACTGGGGATCCTCAGTCCATACGCCAATGCCACAGTCAGTACAGTCTCTTTAACAAAAGCAGGAATATAAGCATCTAACTGTTAGCTAACCTCTCTGAATGTTTATGTTGAAGTGTTGATGTGTTATTTCTGTGTGTTCTGTGCTGCAGGGGGGCTTGGCTGGTCTGCTCTCTGGGCTGGTTATGTCTCTGTGGGTGGGGATAGGGGCCCAGTTTTACTCTCCTCTACCAGAGCAGAGCAGGCCTCTGGGTCTGACCACACATGGTTGTAACTTCACAACCGCAGCCGATGTGTTCAACTGGACCGCATCCCCAACAGAACCAAGCCTATACACTACAGTACTACAGCAAAATACAGCAGAGAGGTACGTTGTGGGCTTCAGTATCTTTGGTTAAGGACAGCACACACTTTTGCTGTAGGGAACAAGTATATTGATATGGGCACAAATATCCAGTTAGAAATGTACTGTAGAACAGGAATAATTTTGTCATGTTAGAATAGCGAACTGCATCAGCTGTAAACAATATATGCAACGTTATAGCTGTTGGATGCCACTATGTTTGTCTTCTCTACAGACCCTTCCTGGCTGATAACTTGTACTCCCTGTCCTATCTCTACTTCAGCCCTATTGGGACACTTACCACACTGGCTGTTGGACTGGTGGTCAGTCTACTTTCAGGTACTCTTTCCCAAATGGTAGTGTTGCTTCTTACCATATTACATGTTGTGTCTAATTAACATGTTTTTTTACACACAAATGTGTCTCTTTCCAGGGGGTATGAAGTTGAATTTGGAACCTAGGATGACTTTGATGAAAGAAGATACAATGTTATTTTGCTTTTACAAGCTCTTTAAAGAAAGGTTAAGTGATATGAGTGTTTCAATAAATAACATCCAAGATGTTCTCTATCTTTCAATCACTTTCCTGTATTAATTTAGCTCTCATCCATACCTAGGCCATGAGACGAGCAGGAAAGCTGGACCTCACAAAAAACAGAGAGAACAAATTTGGAAACAATAACCCTGGCTTCTGCAATGTCCACGAGTTGGATTTCACAAAGAGCAGTCTTCCTACATAATATACTGATAAAACCATGGCTTAACAGTTGCTCTTTCTTCTCATATTTCTCCCTGCCCAGTGCCGCTAGGTTTTCACGTGACTCGTGAATATCCTGACAGATTGCATCAATATCTCTATATCCTCATATTTCTATATACAGTGCCTTCAGAAAGTGTTATTCACATTTTGTTGTGTTACAGCCCAAATTTAAAAAACAATTCTCACCCATCTACACACCCCATAATGACAGTGAAAACTTGTTTTTAGAAAAGTTAGCAAATGTTTTTAAAATGAAATACAGAAATATCTCATTTACATAAGTATTCACACCTCTGAGTCAATACATTTTAGAGTCACCTTTGCTAGTGATTACAGCTGTGTGTCTTTCAGGGTAAGTCTCTAAGAGATTTGCACATCTGGACTGTACAATATGTGCCAATATTTTACAATTCTTCAAGCTCTGTCAAATTGGTTGTTGATCATTGCTAGACAACAATTTTCAAGTCTTTCCACATATTTTCAAGAAGATTTAAGTCAAAACTGTAACACGGACACTCAGGAACATTCACTGTCTTCTTGGTAAGCAACTCCAGTGTAGATGTTTTTTTAAATTTAATTTAATTTATTTAACCTTTTTTAACTAGGGAAGTCAGATAAGAACAAATTCTTATTTACAATGACGGCCTACACCGGCCAAACCTGGACAACGCTGGGCCAAATGTGCTCCACCCTATGGGACTCCCAATCACAGCCGGTTGTGATACAGCCTGGATTTGAACCAGGGTGTCTGTAGTGACACCTCAAGCACTGAGATGCAGTGCCTTGTTGAAAGGTGAATTCATCTCCCAGTGGCTGGTGGAAAGCAGACTGAATCAGGTTTTCCTCTAGGATTTTCCCTGTGCGATTTATTTTTTATCCTGAAAAACTCCCCAGTCTTTACCGATTACATACAAGCATATGCATAACATGATGCAGCCACCACTATGCTTGAAAATATGGAGAGTGGTACTCAGTAACGTATTGGATTTGCCCCAAACATGACTCTTTGTATTCAGGTCAAAAAGTTAATTGCTGTGCCACATTTTTTTGCAGTATTACTTTAGTGCCTTGTTGCAAACAGGATGCATATTTTGTAATATTTGTATTCTGTACAGGCTTCCTTCTTTTCACTCTGTCAATTAGGTTAGTATTGTGGAGTAACTAAAATGTTGTTGATCCATCCTTAGTTTTCTCATATCATTGCCATTAAATTCTGCAACTGTTTTAAAGTCACCATTGGCCTCATGGTGGTTTCCTTCCTCTCCGGCAACTGAGTTAGGAAGGACACCTGTATCTTTGTAGTGACTGGGTGTATTGATACACCGTCCAAAGTGTAATGAATAACTTCACCATGCTCAAAGGGATATTCAATGTCTGATTTTTTATGTTTACCCATCTACCAATAGGCGCCCTTTCTTTGCAAGGAATTGGAAAACCTCCTTGGTCTTTGTGGTTGAATCGGTGTTTGCAATTCACTGCTGGACTGAGGGACCTTACAGATAATTGTATGTGCGGGGTACAGAGATGAGGTAGTCATAAAAAACAAAAAGTTAAACACTATTATTGCACACAGAATCCATGCAACTTATGTGACTCGTTAAGCAACATTTTTACCAAACTTATTTAGGCTTGCCATAACAAAGGGGTTGAATACTTATTGACTCAAGACATGACAGCTTTTCAATTTGTATTAATTTGTTACAATTTCAAAAAATATAATTCAATTTTGACATTATGGTGTATTTTGTGTAGGCAAGTGACCCAAAGTCTAAATGTAATCCATTTTAAATTCAGGCTGTAACATAACAAAATGTGGAAGGGGTATGAATACTTTCTGAAGGCACTGTATTAGGATTGAGTTAGGATTGTTAATAATGAAATATCTTTGACTTGACTTATGCTTCCCATTTATAAAAAAAAATAAGGCTATCAGTGTTGTACATTTAAAAAATATCTTAATTTGAAATAGCTGTGTCTCATATTTATACTTAGATCATTTTACATTGTACAAGTTATCAATACATTCTATAATGTATTATTTACAATTATGTACACGAGAGAACTGTAGGCATTTGAACTGTATGTTGTCATTTGGTGGATGTCATTCCACAGCTCGAGGTGGGTAAGAGGCAAGTGTAGCTCATAAAACTTTTATCTGTAATATATAGCTAACATTTGTGTCAAAGGATGTTCGTGTTGCTAATAACACTCTTGTTCATGGACGGCTAAACTAAAAACTTGCATACTGAAGATTTAACTGCCAAATATCTAGGCTATCAATCTATCGGTTAGCCTATATTCAGCATGGTGGACAATTCTTCTTCGTAGTAACGCTTCTTCATGGCTCTGTACTTCCTCAGATAGTACAGGGCCTCCAGTTCCTTTATCACAAACTCCCCACGGTTGACTAGCTTTCTGATCTCCTTAGGGTCTGTGACATCTTTGTTCTTCATAAAGGCACTCTTCAGACGTTCACTGAAGTAGTCTGCTCCTTTGGGGTATTCCCGGCCCAAAAACAGGAGCTGTCAATGGAAGAAGACCAGTTAACAATTATAATTCCAGGCTTTGGGGATTGTTTTGGAAAGACAGCTAAATATTGCATGAGTGGAAGCAAATCTGGTGTGTTGGTAACAACAACAGTTGGGTGCATTGACAGCAGTCAGCGTTTAACTTACGTTCTTGTACAGCTGTCTAACCTCACTCCTCAGAGGGTTGGCCATGTCACTGCCTGAGACTGTAGCAGCTTTCACTACTGGGATGGAAGAAAAGGACAGAACATACAATAGGTGATTTAGCATACAGCAGCTGATTATGTAAAACAACAACAGCTCCGAAATATGCATATGTCTGATCCTGTGAGCCTCACAATCTTAGCTGTGTCATGCATATATTTTAGCTTTACCTTGGTTCACTTAGCAGGTAGGTTAGCTAGCTGGTTAGATCATTGGCAGCTGCAATTCAACCAATAATTGTCTTTGTGCTGGGATAAATGTAACGTTATGTCTCCCAGCACAACAACGTCAACAGACAATTATTGTTCGAATCGTAGCTAATTAGCTAAACACCCTCTGTTATAAAAACATCCATTGTGATTCATTAACACGATATAATCAAGATTCAATTACATTATAAGGTCCCTTATAAATAAATCCTTGCAATTAAGTAGTGTCGATAGCTGGTTACTTTGCCCTTCGGGAGTTCATAAACAACGCCGTAAATCCGTTCACATGTCGCAAACCAAAACATTGAGCTACTGCGCGTGCGTGCGGTGGCATTTCCATGGTAACTGGTCATTTCTCATTATCATTCAGCCCATGACCAAACCTCTGTCATATGCTAATGGTTGTATGTCTGTGTGTGCATTTGTACCATTTGATCTGTGTTATTGAACTGCCATTTGTATTATGAGATGCTTCAATAGTATGCACAGTGATACATCAGTAATAGATACGCTCATGGGGCTACTTCAATAGCATGTACTGTATGTTTGACCCATGACTCCTTTCCCCCTCTGCTGTGTGGAGGAGGCTCGACTACTGGCTGAGAAAGATGAGCAAGAGAGGCTGGAGAGAGAGAGGAAGGTGCAGGAGGAGCATCAGAGACTGGAGCTAAAAGTATTACCATCACTGACCTTTATCATTCATGGTTATCGGTGTGTTTGTGTACGGAGAGGGCTCTTGAAGTTAAACCTGTTCATAATGTCCTAATGAAAAAGAGTGATCTTTGCTTGCTTTCTGTGACAGCACAAAGATCGCAGAGAGGACGAGCTGAACGAACTGCGTCACTACTGGAAGAGAACCAGACTGCAGTCACCAAGTGTGTGACTGACTCCAGAGCGAAAGCCAAGGTGTGTGATTGTTCTAAGCTCTAACTCTGGCCTGACTTTTGTGTAGTTACTGAAGATATTAGCCATGCTAGTCCAGTTATGGTTTTACCAGACACCGTGTCCAAGAGACTACCATAATGGCAGGCCTAGGTAGACGTAGATAAATAAATCAGATGAGCCCCATTTGACATAGTTAAACACTGCTCGTTTTCTCCCCAGTGGGACAGGTACATGCGTTGGGACGGGAGTCCAGACCCGTCAGTCCAGCAGGAGATCAACATCTTCATCAACCTGTGGTGGGAGGACCCAGAAGTCCAGATCAAACCAGTTCTAAAGGAGTGTGCCCTGGCTCTACGGGTAGGTTTGCTATTAAACACCAGGGTCACATTATGGAGACATGAAACAGGACAAGGGGGGCTCTACCGGTTCTGTATGTGTCCGATAAGAACGCTCGATTCAGTTTTGCATTTGAAAACACTTGTTCCTGTTTAAGCCCTCTTAACGTGACTCTGTCAAGAGCACTTCTATTTGAGACAGGTATTGATCTGTATAAGGATTATACCAAATGAATGATGAACATCGCTGCACTTTATCTCCGCCTGCAGCTGCTAGAGGAGCTGAAGGGTATGCTGAGGGACCAGCCTGAACCAGCGGATGCCCTGAGGTACCAGGAGATCCTGCTCTCCATCCACTCTCATTTAATCCAAATTTGACCACACCACTGAGGAGATACTCAAGGTAGGGGTACTGATGATGTTTAAGACATGCAGAAAACATGTCTGCCAGTTTGTTTAGGAAACGACTGTATTTAAGTTTTATAATGTAAGATGAGCATGTTTTGCTCATGTCTGTTTGTGTGTTTCTCCCTGGCCACAGTGGGCGAACGCTCACTCAGACATTGAGATGGGGAACATGCAGACAGTGGTCCAGGATGACATCACACTGTGTCTGTGGGCCAACCTTAACAAGAACCCACATCACAGACGTATGTCTGATTTTCGTTCTATTCACTTCACTCAAATAGAGACTTTCTATCTAGTCTCCTTGCTAACAGTCTGTTTCTACTCAAACCCATTCTTATGTGATGTGTTGGGTAAAGTGAAAACAGAACAATTTAGTATTTTCAATTTGTGACAGTGTTACTCTCTTTGTGGCTCTCCAGGTTTAAAGGTTTCCAGTTCGAGGAGGTGGGGCTGGGCTTTGAGCTGCCCAAACAGCTGGCTGTCAGTGATGTCGCTGTGAGAATCCTTCACACCCACAATGACCACTTGTCTCACCTGGCCAACCTGAAAAGCCAGACCCCCAGCAGGATGTCCCTGGGCCTGGGGGCCAGTGAGGAGCCCCCTCTGGAGGGAGCGACCCCCGCAGGGGAGCCGGTGACAGGAGAGGGAGCACGCTGCAGGGAGGTGCAGAGGAAGAGGTGCAGTCTGTCAGAGGGTCCAAAGGCAGGAAAGGTAAGCTGGAAACAAAAGTCATAGGATTAATGGAAAGTTGTTTAAAAGTGACATAGGCTAACGTCTGGGTGCGTGTGCATACGTGTGTGCTTGTGCATGTGTATGTGTCAGAGTGCGGTGAGTGTGATGTCTATAGAGGAGGAGTGGTCAGAAGCAGCTGGAGGATGTGAAACAGAAGCTGGAGGAGAAAGGGAGTCAGATAGATACCATGCTATTCGGAGATGACTCAGGTGAGAGACTACAACTGGCTCAGAGGACAAAGTAGTCAAATAACATTCCCATTATATATTTCACTGTTCCGTTTGGATTATTTTTTGTGTCATGTTTAGGGTTGCAACATTCCTGGAATCAGTAGAGAATCTGGGAGTCCTCCAAACAAGATTTCAGGCAAAAATTGAATTTTGGGAAAGTTACCATAATTTTGCAACCCAGCCATGTTACTATAAACACTGCTTGAGAATTAACCAGCCCCTTTCATTACATATTGTGATTCCCATATTCACTTGTATGTGTGTCCTGTCCAAGTGAGGGGAGACTCCTCCCCTACCCCGATGGACCCAGTGATTGACAGCTATGAGGGTCAGGTGGTTGACCTGCAGCAGTACACACCCCTGGGAGGGGTCTTCTACTGCGATGTGTTCCGTCTGCAGCCACAGTCCCAAACACTCAACGAATGGGAGATGAGAGGTGTGAACCAGAACCACCAAGTACAGCACATACAGTGGGGAAAAAAAGTATTTAGTCAGCCACCAATTGTGCAAGTTCTCTCACTTAAAAAGATGAGAGAGGCCTGTAATTTTCATCATAGGTGCACTTCAACTATGACAGACAAAATGAGGAAAAAAAATCCAGAAAATCACATTGTAGGATTTTTTATGAATTTATTTGCAAATTATGGTGGAAAATAAGTATTTGGTCAATAACAAAAGTTTCTCAATACTTTGTTATATACCCTTTGTTGGCAATGACAGAGGTCAAATGTTTTCTGTAAGTCTTCACAAGGTTTTCACACACTGTTGCTGGTATTTTGGCCCATTCCTCCATGCAGATCTCCTCTAGAGCAGTGATGTTTTGGGGCTGTCGCTGGGCAACACGGACTTTCAAAGATTTTCTATGGGGTTGAGATCTGGAGACTGGCTAGGCCACTCCAGGACCTTGAAATGCTTCTTACGAAGCCACTCCTTCGTTGCGGGCGGTGTGTTTGGGATCATTGTCATGCTGAAAGACCCAGCCACGTTTCATCTTCAATGCCCTTGCTGATGGAAGGAGGTTTTCACTCAAAATCTCACGATACATGGCCCCATTCATTCTTTCCTTTACACGGATCAGTCGCCCTGGTCCCTTTGCAGAAAAACAGCCCCAAAGCATGATGTTTCCACCCCATGCTTCACAGTAGGTATGGTGTTCTTTGGATGCAACTCAGCATTCTTTGTCCTCCAAACACGACGAGTTGAGTTTTTACCAAAAAGTTCTATTTTGGTTTCATCTGACATTCTCCCAATCCTCATCTGGATCATCCAAATGCTCTCTAGCAAACTTTAGACGGGCCTGAACATGTACTGGCTTAAGCAGGGGGACACGTCTGGCACTGCAGGATTTGAGTCCTGGCGGCGAGTGTGTTACTGATGGTAGGCTTTGTTACTTTGGTCCCAGCTCTCTGCAGGTCATTCACTAGGTCCCCGTGTGGTTCTGGGATTTTTCCTCACCGTTCTTGTGATCATTTTGACCCCACGGGTGAGATCTTGCGTGGAGCCCCAGATCGAGGAAGATTATCAGTGGTCTTGTATGTCTTCCATTTCCTAATAATTGCTCCCACAGTTGATTTCTTCAAACCAAGCTGCTTACCTATTGCAGATTCAGTCATCCCAACCTGGTGCAGGTCTACAATTTTGTTTCTGGTGTCCTTTGACAGCTCTTTGGTCTTGGCCATAGTGGAGTTTGGAGTGTGACTGTTTGAGGTTGTGGACAGGTGTCTTTTATACTGATAACAAGTTCAAACAGGTGCCGTTAATACAGGTAATGAGTGGAGGACAGAGGAGCCTCTTAAAGAAGAAGTTACAGGTCTGTGAGAGCCAGAAATCTTGCTTGTTTGTATGTGACCAAATACTTATTTTCCACCATAATTTGCAAATAAATTCATTAAAAATCCTACAATGTGATTTTCTGGATTTTCTTTTCCTCATTTTGCCTGTCATAGTTGAAGTGTACCTATGATGAAAATTACAGGCCTCTCTCATCTTTTTAAGTTGGAGAACTTGCACAATTGGTGGCTGACTAAATACTTTTTTGCCCCACTGTATGCTGAACAAAAATATAAATATAAAACGCAACACGTAGTGTTTAATGAGCTGAAATAAAAGATCCCAGAAATGTTCCATACGCACAAAGCTTATTTCTCACCAATTTTTAGCACAAATTTGTTTACATCCCTATTAGTGAGCATTTCTCCTTTGCCAAGATAATCCATCCACCTGACAGATGTGGAATATCAAGAAACTGATTAAACCGCCTGATCATTACACAGGGGCACCTTGTGCTGGGGATAATAAAAGGCCACTCTAAAATGTGCAGCTTTGTCACACAACACAATGCCACAGATGTCTCATGTTGAGGGAGCATGCAATTGGCATTGATTGCAGGAATGTCCACCAGAGCTGTTGGGAGAGAATTGAATGTTAATTTCTTTACCATAAGCCGCCTCCAACGTTGTTTTAGGGAATTTGGCAGGTACGGCCAACTGGCCTCACAACCGCAGACCAAGTGTAACCATGCCAGCCCAGGACCTCCACATCCGGCTTCTTCACCTGCAGGATTGTCTGAGACCCAACCACCCGGACAGCTGAATAAAGCCCTTTTGTGGGGAAAAACTCATTCTGACTGGCTGGGCCTGGCTCCCCAGTAGGTGGGCCTATGCCCTCCCAAGCCCACCCATAGCTGTGCCCCTGCCCATTCTTGTGACAGCAGTTTCCCTTCCTACCACTCAGTGTAATGTACTCCATGGACTGTCACTGGGCACCCCTTCTGTGGGTTACTGAATGTGTAAACTCCTCTTTGCAGTTGTTAGATATGATGCATTAATCAAGGGGACTAGATAACCTTGAAGAAAGTAAGAACCACTTCTGCCTTTATTTCTCTAAGTTAACAGTGTCTCTCGCCCCAACCCCCAGCTGTTGGACACAGGGCTACAGCCATTCCCCTACCCCAAGGAGCAGTCCCAGATCCAGGGCTCTGCCTCCATGAAGCTGGAGGACAGTCGGGTCCTGACCTGTCACAGTCACCCTGCTTGACTCTGTCCTGTTCCTGGAGGACCCACAGGTGGCCCGCTGGGACCCTGAAGGTGAGACACCTGGAGGAGAACTGGACGGGCTCCACATTGACTGGGACTGAAATATATGTACAGTGAGGGAAAAAAGTATTTGATCCCCTGCTGATTTTGTACATTTGCCCACTTCCAAAGAAATTATCAGTCTATAATTTTAATGGTAGGTTTATTTGAACAGTGAGAGACAGAATAACAACAAAAAAATCCAGAAAAACACGTGAAAAAATGTTATGAATTGAATTGCATTTTAAATGAGGGAAATAAGTATTTGACCCCTCTGCAAAACATGACTTAGTACTTGGTGGCAAAACCCTTGTTGGCAATCACAGAGGTCAGACGTTTCTTGTAGTTGGCCACCAGGTTTGCACACATCTCAGGAGGGATTTTGTCCCACTCCTCTTTGCAGATCTTCTCCAAGTCATTAAGGTTTCGAGGCTGACGTTTGGCAACTCGAACCTTCAGCTCCCTCCACAGATTTTCTATGGGTTTAAGGTCTGGAGACTGGCTAGGCCACTCCAGGACCTTAATGTGCTTCTTCTTGAGCCACTCCTTTGTTGCCTTGGCCGTGTGTTTTGGGTCATTGTCATGCTGGAATACCCATCCACGACCAATTTTCAATGCCCTGGCTGAGGGAAGGAGGTTCTCACCCAAGATTTTATGGTACATGGCCCCGTCCATCGTCCCTTTGATGCGGTGAAGTTGTCCTGTCCCCTTAGCGGAAAAACACCCCCAATGTTTCCACCTCCATGTTTGACGGTGAGGATGGTGTTCTTGGGGTCATAGGCAGCATTCCTCCTCCTCCAAACCCGGCGAGTTGAGTTGATGCCAAAGAGCTCCATTTTGGTCTCATCTGACCACAACACTTTCACCCAGTTGTCCTCTGAATCATTCAGATGTTCATTGGCAAACTTCAGACGGGCATGTATATGTGCTTTCTTGAGCAGGGGGACCTTGCGGGCGCTGCAGGATTTCAGTCCTTCACGGCGTAGTGTGTTACCAATTGTTGGCCATGGTGGAGAGTTTGGAATCTGATTGATTGATTGCTTCTGTGGACAGGTGTCTTTTATACAGGTAACAAACTGAGATTAGGAACACTCCCTTTAAGAGTGTGCTCCTAATCTCAGCTCGTTACCTGTATAAAAGACACCTGGGAGCCAGAAATCTTTCTGATTGAGAGGGGGTCAAATAATTATTTCCCTCATTAAAATGCAAATCAATTTATAACATTTTTCATGTGTTTTTCTGGATTTTTTTGTTGTTATTCTGTCTCTCACTGTTCAAATAAACCTACCATTAAAATTATAGACTGATCATTTCTTTGTCAGTGGGCAAACGTACAAAATCAGCAGGGGATCAAATACTTTTTTCCCCTCACTGTATTTAACATATCCCAGAATCTGAATGTAGTTCCTACCTTGTGGGGGGCACTCTTCACAAAAAGTACAGAACTGTCAGATATAAATGAGTGGAGCTGACGTGATTCCCTATTCTACATTATTGAGAGCCATGATGTCTAAAATTATCTGTCAATCAATAGGTCAGAATAATCTAGAGGTGAAAGAAACGCACACCTATTTAGGCGAGGTGCTGGCTAGCGGAGTGGAACATTTGAAAATAAAGGAGAGCCGCACACTCTAGGAGCTCAGATGCAAAAATGTAATGTCCATCGTTTCGACAGACAAGCTGTCTTCATCGGAGTATAATGACTAACACTGCGGGGTGACTCGTTTATATAGTGTCAAGACACACACATGTGTCTGTAATCATGGCCGGGTATGGCCTGATATCATTGGTTTATTCTCATATTAAAATAGCATACAAAAAACAAAGGGATAGCGTACGATCATATATACAATTTGGCTACATAAGCCTACAAACATTTACAACAGCAAAATCACAATAATCACAAGAATGGCTTCAGATCAAAGTCTACGTTGAGACCGAAGTGAGCAAGGGTCTTTAAATTAAAGATCCAGGCAGCCTCTCGTTTTAACAATAAATTATCGAGGTCACTAGGGAGGGTGACATGTTTGATGCCAATATATTGTAGAGATGAAATCGAGTTGTTTGCTTCCTAAAAGTGGGCGGCAACTGGGTAAGTCGAGTTTTTGCACCTAATGGTGTTACGATGCTCCGAAATTCGTACTTTTAATTTGCGCTTTGTTTTACCCACATAATTTACCACAAAGACAAGTTATAAACTAAGTAACTGCCATAGTGGAGCACGTGATAACACATTTGATTGTGATCTGTTTGGGGGTGTTTGAAGGATCTACATTTATAAGTGCCATTGCATTGAGCACAGCCATTACACTTGTAGTTTCCGTCCAGTAGGGGCGCAAATAGACATTGTGCAGGGATATCTTGGGGTGGTAAATCAGAGTTTACCAATTGATCTCTGAGATTTCTGCCCCACGAGAATACGACCAAGGGAAGGTCCGAAAACACATTACCGATACTATCATCGGATCTTAGAATGTGCCATTGTTTGTTTGTGAACGATTCCCTTAATTTGTTCAGAGCACTTTGAATAGCGGGTAGTTAGAACGCAAGAATGCTTCTTTTTGCGAGACTGACATTGAAAAAGGTCATGTCTCGTTTTCTTTTGAATTTTCTCAATTACAGTATTAATCTGACAATTTTTGTACCCCCTCGTCTTGAATTTTCTTTACGTCTCAGCCATATTTTGGTCGAAATCATTTGTTTTTTGCAAATTATTTTGATTCGACAGAATTGGCTGTAGGGCAAACTGTTTTTCAAGGGAAGTTGGTGAACAGGAGTTTAAAAAAAGCATGGAACGCCTGGAGCCGTTTTGCATCACACTTCCATAAAACAAAAATATCATCAATATACCGTTTCCAAATAATGATGTTAGGCAAGAAAAGAAGATTGACAATAGACTGTTTCTCCATGTAACCCACATAAAAATTAGCGTAGTTAGGAACCATGGGGGATCCCATAGCAGTACCCTTTTTCTGAATCAAGAAATCATTTAGAAACATGAAGTAGTTGTGTGTGAGTACTATTTCAGCCAATGTCATAATGCATGCACTGGAAGGTAGTTCATTAGGGTCACTTTGCAGAAGAAAATGTTCCATAGCTTCAATGTCGCCCTCGTGTGGAATATGTGTATAACGACTCAACATCAAAAGCAACTAACAAAGTATTCTCAGGGAGATCAAGAGATTCAATGATAGAGATCATACTGCTGGTGTCCTTTACAAAGGAGGGGAGCTGTTCTGCGAGTGGTCTGTTAAAAAAAGTCTACAAAAGTCGATAGAGGGGAAAACCCTCTATCATCAATGCCCGCTACAATAGGGCGCCCTGGAGGATTTGCAACATTCTTATGTAATTTCGGCATAGATAGTGGCAATTTTAGGTTGTTGAATAGCCAAAAAGTTGTTCTTTTTTGGTTATCTGACCAGAACTTCAATACCCATCTAGGGCAGTAAAGATCGTGTTCTGAAATTGGGCAAGTGGGGTCACTTATGAGTTTCTTGTGAAAGGTGTTGTCAAGCAGTTGTCTATGACACTCATTTACATAAACGGTCCTATCCATGAGTACAACCGACCCACCCTTATCAGCAGGGCGGGTAAGGACTGACGTATCGGATTGTGAATCAAGCAAAGCTTGTTTTTCATCCTTAGGTAAATTATGGAAAGATACGTACTCCTGTTTGTTCTTAAGGAGATGAGCAACATCTTTTTCAACCAGTCTGCAATATGTCTCAATAGAGTGATTGCGATTGGCTGGAGGTACAAAATTACTTCTAAAAGGAGTCTGAGTATGCGCAGGTGAGCAACCTACATGTTCAGTAGAAATATCAGGATTAGGGGAGCTAAAGTATTCCCTTAAACAGATGTTTCTAAAAAACTTAAACATGTCTACCTTAACATCAAAATCGTTGCACTGAGTTGTAGGCACAAAAGAGAACCCTTTACTTAGCAAGGAGACATGGGCAGGGCTCAATATCTTGCTGGATAAATTAAAGACACTCAGTCCCGTGGGTTCTGGGACCTTGTGAACGGTCCTCTTTGCCTCTTCTTACCCGGTTGGGTGCGGCATCTCGTCGGTGCGCGTGACTGCGGCCACCTCCGCCAGCCCAGTCTCTCGTTGAATAAAAAAAAAAAACAGGCACTGGAAGCGGATGAGGCGCTGGTTGTAGAGCGTTGGTCAGACGGGGGTGGATCAAAGTAAGCGGCATCCCTCCTGCGTCTGTCATGGAGGAGCAGGACCTCTTGTCAGGGTTTCTCCAGAAGTAGACTTTGTCCTCTGCCTTGTCTTTTTTGTCTTGGTTGAATTTCTTGATTTTAAGTTCCTTTATTTCTGTAGACAACTTGTCCTGGAGTGCTTGGTTAGTTTTCATCAGTTCATTGAATATGCCATCATCATTAACAGCTCCTTGCAGAGCTGTGTGTTAGGGTCAGCACTGGAAGACAGACTGCATCAATGAGACGTACGAGGCAGAGCTGAAGATCTCGTTCAAGGTGGTCTCGTTCTACGCCTTCACGCTGCTACAGGACTCATATGCCAACATGCCATTCCAGAGCTGAGCTCAGACCACTGGGCCAGGACTCTGCCCTGCTCACCATCACGGCAAGAACTCAATCTGTCATGCTCCATCTCCTCCATAGACTCTGGGTGAGTCTGTCTAAAATGGCCTCCTTTATTCGTGAACATTCCTCAGTGATTCATATCTGGGGAAACAGTATTGTGGGAATCTAGCCAATGTTTTCAGTGGTAATGAAGGAAACGAGGCTATTATTGTATCTAGGCATTGCCCAAATCCATGACATAATGCATCTTGACTCCTTGCTCCTCTCTCTGACAGGGCAGCAAGTGTATGCTCCAGTCAGACCAGGAGAGGGGACTGAACCACATCCTGAGCCAGTGGATGAGTCCCCGGCACCGGGGTCAACATCTTTGTCAACCAATACTCCGACAAATATGTCGGCTTAAACGCAAAGGTGAGTGCCATCATCCCGCATACGGTGGATTAGATGAAGCATGTTACACAAAGCAATGTGGGCACACAATTCATGTTGCTTGTAACACCGTTGAACTTAGCTTTTTGCAACAGCCTATTAGCAACTCATGGGAAACCTACAGTGCTTTAGCTAGATTGGGGTGTGAAACATCTGATGCAGTATCATTCTCCCTTGTAGGACCCTCTGTAAAAAAAAAAGTTGGACTTGGACCTGAAAATCCTGTTAGGCTTAAATGGTGTCGAGTTGAAAAGCTTGTGTCATAACGTTAACCTTTTCTCCAGGACCCTCTGATAGAACACGCTGCGTATGAACAGATGGCGCTGCTCTCCTCTGCCTTCGCCTGGAGCCAGTGGAACACAGTGTGGCCAAGTGCATCTGGTGCTGCAGGTACACACACACACACACACACACACACACACACCTAGAGATACATACTGTTTAAACACACTCACATCCTATGTCACGCACACACACAGAATGAGAAAGAGTCCTTGGATAGAGGATCTTCCCAGATGGTAACAGAAGTAGCTTCAGAATCAGGAACAAGGAAAGAGCTGCAGTACATATAGGGGAAACACTGAGCTGGTTGACTAGATTTGATTGAGATTCACCTCTAGTACTGACATTTCCCTGCATAGTACTTTGACAGATGGACAGGATATTTACCCTGCTATTGACACCTTCTCTCAAAAAGTATGTGAGCACCTAGCAGCCATCCCAGTGTCGTTGTGGTGTATGTGTGCAGTAGGATTAACCTCTCTCCCAGGTGTGTGAGCACCTGGTCCCGCTCCGAGAGGACTCGTGGTGTGTGTACCTGCTGGGGACCCGGAGATGCCAGAGGATCACAGTGAGGCGTTCTCTCCAGAGCTGGACCCTGGCAGCGAGTTCCACTCCACCTTCCTGCACATGCTCTGAGACGGCATGTCCCGCGCCCTACAGGAACGGGCGCGACGCTCTCACCACCAGTTCGTCGATACCATGCACAGACTGCTGCGTGCCACACGCCCTCTCACATACTCCTGACTACAGAGGGAAAACTAGACCCCCAAGCTCTATGTAGGAGTAGCCAACAACAACAGATTTGACTATTACCAATCATATCTTTAACCATTAGGGGGAATATGTATATCTGATCTTGTATCAGAGGTTAGCGGCAACTTCAACCTACTCTGCGCAGAACACCGTGGGTATGACAGACTGCTCACTGTGAACTTACAACAGATGGACCCTCATGTAAAACCACAAAGCTTATTTCTGTAGAATAAAGTTCCTTTATTGTGCAAAGTTTCACTCCCCCTCTTTGGAACATACAAAAGTGGATGAATTTCATAAGTGAGCACTTAAAGAAGTAGAGTAAAAACCGTGTGTGAGTTTGTAACAAAAAGCTGGTTATAACAAAAACAGATGCAATATAATAGATATTCATATCCCCACACAGTCTAATGCTGCCAAACGATAAATTAAACATAAAAAATAGCAGTGTATTACCAAGGTTCATAAATGTAATACAAAAACAACTATTTCACCTACAACAAGTTCACAAATTAATGCTAAATAATTCTTAAAATGGTGTCCTCTTCAGGCAACCCGCAAATGCCATAATATATTCAGAAGTTTACTATGAAATGTTTTAAATCCACTGTCCATGAGCAAGCATGTTGATGGCTATAGGATGATGGACCAACAAACGCTCAAAAGAGGTGTGACGTGAATGGATAGCATGCGCTGAAGTTCATTACATGATTGGACAGCCCAACGCTGGTGTCCTCCTTGACTTGATTGGACAACATTGTGCCCACATATACAACCGGCCAATAACATTAATCTCCCTTCCGTAACGGCGCGGCAGAATGTCTCCGGGCACCAATAGGAAATGTCCCTTAGCTGTGTTGTTCAGAAACCCCAGTACCAACACACCGACTGCTTCTGTCTTCAAGTGCTATTTCTTCACACACTAACTAGTCTAACACACGTGATGGTTCAAGTTGCAGAAGACCTTCCAGGGGTTGACCATACCCAGATGCCTGCCCGTCCATCTCTGTCTGTTGGGGCCACAGCCCCCTCTAAACCGGTGGCTGTCCGTTGTGCCTCAGCCCTGTGTAGGGCCACAGGAGCTGCTGGATGGTCACCCAGGAGTCCCCTGTCCCCACGGGCGCTGCGTCCACGGCCGGCTGCAGCACCAGGCTGGCTAGGAGTGCCAGGAGGCCTGCTAGGACCACTACTAAGGCCAGCCACAGCCACAGTCCCCGGGACCCACTGGCTGCAGACGCAGGCCGGGAGGAGTAGCCTGAACACGGGGCTGCTGCGGCCTGCTCTGCCAGGATGGGACTGGAGACAAGAGTGGGAGAGAGGGAAAGAGAAGATTTAGAATGGATGCCAAAATAAGATTTAGCCTGGGTTAGGCGAAGTTGATGTCTGGATGAGACAGTCAGTCTGCTTTAGCCAGCTGGTTGTCTGTCCGTCTTCCCAAAGCAGTGATGTAGCGATGCAGAAACAGACTGGTGCCTAGGCTAAGTTAGGATGGCGTTAGCAGCGTGGACTGACCACCACTTTAAAGCGCTCTCTGTAGCACACATCTGGTACACAGACAATAGAGAAACAGCACTAAAGCACTGCAGCATGTTGAGCGGCGAGGCAATGCATGTCTCACATACACTCCCCAGGGCGCGAGCGCACACACACACACACAAAGGCACACCAGTTCTCCTAATGGGAATGGATGGAAGAGATTAGAGCTGAAGGAGAGATTGTTTGAAGCAGAAACACTGAACCGATACCCCCACCACAACCACACGTCCAGAGACTGCTCGGGCTCAGAGATCAAGGGCCAGATTCACAAAGCGTTCGCGCTAGACCAGGTATATTGTTTACACCAGTCTTTCTGCTCAGTCAATCTGGACCAGAGTCTGCTCCCTGGACCTAAAGTAGCACAGCCTGGAAGCCAGATGGGCTTATGATTTAACCAACTGCTTTACATTTGTCAAGCAGTTGGCTGAAGCAGAAAACAGACAGGAATCCAGGCTACAGCACCTAGAACCCTTTTCACACTACTGAGCTAAGCCGAGCTGTACTGCTCTGGCCTCGTTACGCATCCACGGTAGTTGGCGAAAAAAAACAGCCAGCACAGTATGGTTCAGGTGGGCACGATGGTGTGAAAAGTATAAGCCTCAGGAGCAGCAGAGAAGTTACTAAGCCTAACCAGCTACACAGCAGTAAAAAGCAGTGCTGCCTGGCTGTAGATGAAAGCGAAACACTAGTGGTTGGTTCACTACTAACGTCTTGTTGGGCATAATCAGGGCGGTGATTTTGTTGCCCAGCTCAGTGAGACTGGACTTCCTCTGAACAGGCACCTCCCTCCTCTCCTCATCTGAAGGGGAGTCTGTGTTGTAGGCAGGCCTGTGGGACGGGATGGGCATGCACGGTTCACACGCACAAAAATACACACATAAACACTCTGTAATGCATGTCTCACACACACACTTGTTTAACACAACACACACTAAGGACCCACATTTTGTTACGTACATGCTCAGGGCATGCACACAGACAAACACAGATACTCTGCAATCAATGTTCCACATCCGCTTGTTATGTACGCAGGTTGTTCTCCTGGTGACTACGTTTAACTACAGACTTCTAACATACATACAGTACATAGTTGGGCATATTAAATGAGGTAAAGTGCGACACGCGTGTGCTTCTGACACACAGCCGATATCAGCCCTTACCCCTTCATCAGCATCACGAGCGAGGGCTCGTCAGTTTCAACCCAAGCCCCGGAGCTAACAAAGCGCTTTAGAGGAGGACGTGCCGTGCTCTTCCCTGTCACATTCCTGTAACCAACACCAGAATGGTGTTTGTTTTGCAAAACAGGGTCAAGACTGCGTTTTAAATAGTCTTCAACAACTCCCTATTCCCCCCCACACAGTGCTGTAGTCTACCTACCAGGGAGATCTGCGGGTGAGTCTCTCCGCCTCCGTCTCTGTGGTGTCCTGTGCTTTATTGGGCGTGTCATAGTGCATGGGTCCCCTTCCCCCACCAGATCGGGGGATAGCTGCTATGCTGACCCGCCGGGCTGATGCCTGAGGAAAGGAGGAATAGGGAAACAATACAAGACAGTGTACAGATGCACAGACAGTGATTACGACAGTATTTATCATATACACTGAGCCTAAACTGACCTACCTTATAGTACGTTGATCCAGATTGTTTCTTGCCTCTGAAATCATCTGAAGGAAACATATTCAGTATTAGAAAGAAACATAAGATAGAGGTGTGTGTGTGTGTGTGTGTGCGCCTCACCTATGTGTGTTCCTCCAGAGTGGGATCCGAAGGACCTCTCGTTCTGCAGCATGTTCTCTCTCAGCTCAGTGAGCTCAGCGTGTTCCTTAGTGTACATCCTCCTCAGGTTCTCTACATGCTGGATCATTACCTCTACTGCCTTGCCTGTACGAGACTCCTGGAGGAGGAGAGAGAGCGAAAGGTTACACACATGCACCCCCTCCCACCGCCTTACCAGTACCTATACGAGACTCCTGCAGGGAGAGAAGAGACCTCACATAGATGCCGACCTACACCGTCTACCTATATGACTCTCCTCAGAAGTGAGGAGGACAAATCACGCAATTACATTGTACTGTACCTGGTGTATGGCGCCCAGCATCTCTGAGCGACTGGACACTCTGGTCATGGACTGGATGAGGATGTCCAGGTTCTTTTGAAGTCTCTGGATGATCTCCATAGACTGGTTATCATCCTCACACAGAGGGGCCAGGGCCTGGGAAAAGCAGACACGAGGAAGGTAAAAAGGAAATTCTACACCCCTCTCACCTGTAGCAGGTCCTGACAGCTACATTTGGACACCTCACTCCTTTGTCTCCCTCTTCAACCTCTCACCTGTAGTAGTCCCTGGCAACTGGACACCTCCCTCCGGACGTTCTCCTCTGCCAGGTCCCGTGACCTCTCCTCCAGCCTCAGCCTCTTCTCCAGGGTGAACAGGTCACACTTAAAGCCCAGGGACAGGCGCTGGAACTCCGTCTGACAGGTAGACAACACAGCCTTAGCTCTATGATTGTACATACAGAGAGATAATCAAGAGAAATCAAATGTTGGAAAGCTTACCACTACCTCAATCTCCTTGTCGTTAGGGGACAGGCTGCAATGAGGAAAACAGAGTGAGTATCACAGTATCTGTCACTAGAAAACAGAGCTATGAGTGTCACAGTACCTGAGAGCATTTCTATTAGTATCTTGCAATGCATCTCTAAAATATGAGGTATTGCACTGTATTGTTGAGCAGCCTACCTGCTTCTGTCCCCTACGGTTGAGTCCTCAGAAACAACAGAGGTTTCAACTGGTATGAGACACAGAGAGCGAGAGATTCATGTTTTAAAATATCAAAATATTTGTCTTGATCTCTCTTTTACAATAGAAAAAACTATAAATCCACCACACAATGTGACAATTGAATTTTGACTTCAGTCAGTAATTAGACTATCATTAAAATATTAGGAACATTCTCAGCCGAGGTATCTGGGGTTAACTCACCGTCCTTCTCTGTGGTAACACTGGTTTCACTCAGGTCCTCTTGTACCTTCCCTTCCTCTATGACATCCATACTGTGAGACAGCTCCTGGATGATTGTGGTGAACGTTACACACTCTGTACACACACACTTCTCCCTCACTGTACACACACACTTCCCGGTCTCACTGCCATCCTCCGCCTCAGACACACACGATTCTAACGATCTAACAGACTGTATCCAGGAACCAATGTCACATTGTACAGATCTAGCTAGGTAAACTGCAGGACTATCATTCATTCTGCCAGAGCGTTGTGAAGTGCTTCCCTGTGTAGGTAAGCACTAAAGTGAGTCGACTAAAGTGAAAGAATGTTCACTCCCACACAAGGCAGGAAAGACGACATTTTCTCAATAAGTCACAAGGTCATGATACTATTTATGCAAAGTTCTCACTATCACAGAGCTCTTACCTCCAATTATTTGTGCCCTACTTTTGATCAGAACCCCTTGTAGTGCACTAGGGATTAGGGTGCCATTTGAGACAGGGAGCCATATATCATTAAATAGACAGCTCACCAGTTCCTTCTTGAACTTGCTCCTGAGAACCAGGGAGTCAATTTTGGCTCCTGAGGGGTCAGGCGTCATAGCATCCCTTGGACCCTGTGATGGGTCAGTGGGCGCAACATTCAGTCCATCCATGGTCTGAGAGCCTCCGTCCCCTGCCAGACTGACAGTCCCTGTAGAGCCAGTGAAAGGAGTTACACACACACTCTCCCTCACACACACACACACGTTGGCAGGAGGCCATAGCTCTTCTATTTCCTCCTACCTGCCAAGTCCACTGACTCCTGTGTGCCCTCCTCCTCCTCTAGTACTGGTAACAGGCTGGTGCTGGAACACACACACACACACACACACACACATTACAGAGCGCTGCAGCAACTCCAACATGCCAAAACAATTGCACAACTTGCCCTTATCACTACCGTGTGTCTATCACAACCAAAAACAAGAGTAATGTTCTAAACAATTCCAAACAAAGCCAACATTAACCTCCTAACAGAAAATACATCTCAGCACGCAGACAGCATATGTCAGAGGAAAGTACACCACTTCCATCATGTAACTAGGACACAACCATGTATACACACACACAGACACTCACTCACCTGTCCTCTGCTAGCACTCTCTCAGCCAGCTGGTCCTGGGTTAGCTTCTGAGAAAGAGCGAGAGAGGTGAGAGAGAGAGAGAGAGAGAGAGAGAGAGAGGTGAGAGATAAATGCAGGTGGCCTTGTAACATACTTTCAGCACCACTCGTCAGAGGAAGTTAATGATTAAAAAGAACGACGCGCACAATTGCATACCGTACCTGTCCCATGGCATCAGAATGTTATCTCTGCTCTGCACAGTGAATATAAAAGGATGGAATGGAGAATGCTCATTTCTTACATAATGAGCTGGTTGATGGAGAGCCCTGCAGCGGAGTGTGCGGTGTGTGTCGGGGGCTGTGAGTATGAGTGTTGGACAGAGTAAGTGTGGACAACGCATTTACACTGGCAGGGCAGTAAGTAGTGGGGGCGGTGGAATACAGCACACACACTTCAGCTATGTAAGAGTGGAAGTCACTGACTATATAAAGCTGGACACTTGAGCGCAGGGCTATGCTATGAGTGGCTGTTGGGTATTATACAACTGGTGGGTCTAATCCTGAATGCTGATTGGTTAAAAGGTACAGTGGGGAAAAAAAGTATTTAGTCAGCCACCAATTGTGCAAGTTCTCTCACTTAAAAAGATGAGAGAGGCCTGTAATTTTCATCATAGGTACACTTCAACTATGACAGACAAAATGAGGAAAAATAATCCAGAAAATCACATTGTAGGATTTTTTATGAATTTATTTGCAAATTATGGTGGAAAATAAGTATTTGGTCACATACAAACAAGCAAGATTTCTGGCTCTCACAGACCTGTAACTTTTTTCTTTAAGAGGCTCCTCTGTCCTCCACTCATTACCTGTATTAATGGCACCTGTTTGAACTTGTTATCAGTATAAAAGACACCTGTCCACAACCTCAAACAGTCACACTCCTAACTCCACTATGGCCAAGACCAAAGAGCTGTCAAAGGACACCAGAAACACAATTGTAGACCTGCACCAGGTTGGGAAGACTGAATCTGCAATAGGTAAGCAGCTTGGTTTGAAGAAATCAACTGTGGGAGCAATTATTAGGAAATGGAAGACATACAAGACCACTGATAATCTTCCTCGATCTGGGGCTCCACGCAAGATCTCACCCGTGGGGTCAAAATGATCACAAGAACGGTGAGCAGAAATCCCAGAACCACACGGGGACCTAGTGAATGACCTGCAGAGAGCTGGGACCAAAGTAACAAAGCCTACCATCAGTAACACACTACGCCGCCAGGGACTCAAATCCTGCAGTGCCAGACGTGTTCCCCTGCTTAAGCCAGTACATGTTCAGGCCCGTCTAAAGTTTGCTAGAGAGCATTTGGATGATCCAGATGAGGATTGGGAGAATGTCAGATGAAACCAAAATAGAACCTTTTGGTAAAAACTCAACTCGTGTGTTTGGAGGACAAAGAATGCTGAGTTGCATCCAAAGAACACCATACCTACTGTGAAGCATGGGGGTGGAAACATCATGCTTTGGGGCTGTTTTTTCTGCAAAGGGACCAGGACGACTGATCCGTGTAAAGGAAAGAATGAATGGGGCCATGTATCGTGAGATTTTGAGTGAAAACCTCCTTCCATCAGCAAGGGCATTGAAGATGAAACGTGGCTGGGTCTTTCAGCATGACAATGATCCCAAACACACCGCCCGGGCAACGAAGGAGTGGCCGTAAGGAGCATTTCAAGGTCCTGGAGTGGCCTAGCCAGTCTCCAGATCTCAACCCCATAGAAAATCTTTGGAGGAGTTGAAAGTCCGTGTTGCCCAGCGACAGCCCCAAAACATCACTGCTCTAGAGGAGATCTGCATGGAGGAATGGGCCAAAATACCAACAACAGTGTGTGAAAACCTTTGACCTCTGTCATTGCCAACACAGGGTATATAACAAAGTATTGAGATAAACTTTTGTTATTGACCAAATACTTATTTTCCACCATAATTTGCAAAATAAATTCATAAAAATCCTACAATGTGATTTTCTGGATTATTTTCCTCATTTTGTCTGTCATAGTTGAAGTGTACCTATGATGAAAATTACAGGCCTCTCTCATCTTTTTAAGTGAGAGAACTTGCACAATTGGTGGCTGACTAAATACTTTTTTTCCCCACTGTAAATGGAACTGTGCATAACAAATCAAGAGGAGAATGACACTATAAAACCAACCTCAAATCTCACTGCAAAACAGATACAGTGGGGAAAAAAAGTATTTAGTCAGCCACCAATTGTGCAAGTTCTCTCACTTAAAAAGATGAGAGGCCTGTAATTTTCATCATAGGTACACTTCAACTATGACAGACAAAATGAGGAAAAGAAATCCAGAAAATCACATTGTAGGATTTTTTATGAATTTATTTGCAAATTATGGTGGAAAATAAGTATTTGGTCAATAACAAAAGTTTCTCAATACTTTGTTATATACCCTTTGTTGGCAATGACAGAGGTCAAACGTTTTCTGTAAGTCTTCACAAGGTTTTCACACACTGTTGCTGGTATTTTGGCCCATTCCTCCATGCAGATCTCCTCTAGAGCAGTGATGTTTTGGGGCTGTCGCTGGGCAACACGGACTTTCAAAGATTTTCTATGGGGTTGAGATCTGGAGACTGATGTGATGTTTCCACCCCCATGCTTCACAGTAGGTATGGTGTTCTTTGGATGCAACTCAGCATTCTTTGTCCTCCAAACACGACGAGTTGAGTTTTTACCAAAAAGTTCTATTTTGGTTTCATCTGACATTCTCCCAATCCTCATCTGGATCATCCAAATGCTCTCTAGCAAACTTTAGACGGGCCTGAACATGTACTGGCTTAAGCAGGGGGACACGTCTGGCACTGCAGGATTTGAGTCCCTGGCGGCGTAGTGTGTTACTGATGGTAGGCTTTGTTACTTTGGTCCCAGCTCTCTGCAGGTCATTCCCTAGGTCCCCTGTGTGGTTCTGGGATTTTTGCTCACCGTTCTTGTGATCATTTTGACCCCACGGGTGAGATCTTGCGTGGAGCCCCAGATCGAGGAAGATTATCAGTGGTCTTGTATGTCTTCCATTTCCTAATAATTGCTCCCACAGTTGATTTCTTCAAACCAAGCTGCTTACCTATTGCAGATTCAGTCTTCCCAACCTGGTGCAGGTCTACAATTTTGTTTCTGGTGTCCTTTGACAGCTCTTTGGTCTTGGCCATAGTGGAGTTTGGAGTGTGACTGTTTGAGGTTGTGGACAGGTGTCTTTTATACTGATAACAAGTTCAAACAGGTGCCATTAATACAGGTAATGAGTGGAGGACAGAGGAGCCTCTTAAAGAAGAAGTTACAGGTCTGTGAGAGCCAGAAATCTTGCTTGTTTGTATGTGACCAAATACTTATTTTCCACCATAATTTGCAAATAAATTCATTAAAAATCCTACAATGTGATTTTCTGGATTTTTTTTCCTCATTTTGTCTGTCATAGTTGAAGTGTACCTATGATGAAAATTACAGGCCTCATCTTTTTAAGTGAGAGAACTTGCACAATTGGTGGCTGACTAAATACTTTTTTTCCCCACTGTACAAGCGGGATCCAGATCCCTTTTATGTATTATCTATGAAGCTTTTAAACCCTACACAACCCATGTTCATAAACAAAACGGTTATCCAGAATGGAGGACACAGGATAATCAAAGACTGTTGAAATGTATTCATGCAACAACCAGTCCAACACGGTGATGAAGTCAGGCAGATTTGGCCAATAACACCAGTCTTCGTTTCCTGCCACAGAATAACTGCCAAAGCTGATGTTACTATGTGTCATTAAGTGTTCATAAAGGGATTATAAAGCTTGAAGTGTGTTCAACTAAGTTTCAATACCGGGAATAATTCATATTTAACCGGAGAGTCCCAGGAAATACCGCAAAAATCAGCTGTGCACATTTAAAGCGTTTAAAACCAAGATACTAAACCAGGGTTCTCCCAAAATAAGGTAGTCGGTGCACGAGCCTATGTAAAGATTTCACACCAAGTGAAATTTATATTTAGTAATGATAGAGTAACTTTGTTCGCCAATTACATTTTTGTGAATTGCGAAACAGGCCGTTCATAAATTCTGAGCGTTATGTTCGTCAATTAATTCAGCGCATTTCAGCAGTAGGCTGGGCTAGGCTGTCGACAGAGCGCAATCTGAGTTTTCGAATCATACAGACTTTGTAACGGCAGTCAAACAAAAGTAAAATGATCAAAGTTGCTAAGCTTGCTAGATAACCTCCAACGAATGACATAATATCTCCTATTTGGCTACATCGAGTTGATGATTATACAGATAGCAGGTCAGCTCATGAATAACAGAGAAATTAAGAGAGGAAATTGTAAGGTATCTTAACGGAAACCAATTGTTAAAAAAAATATATATATATCCCATATCATTTGCTGATTACACATTCTCTACCGAAGCTCTCATATGGGCAGCAATAGGAGACAGCGCAGAGAAGCCGGGGAAATGTTAAAGCGGCATTTTGACACGCATGAGACTTGCATGGATGATGAAACCTCTGATGAGAACTCTAAACTGCATTCCGTTCTCTGTGTGCAGTCCGGCAGTGTCAATTATGTGCGTGATTTGAATTGATGACGACTTTGTGTTTAGTAAATATATGTTAGGCTTCCATGCAACAACCTGATTGGATAATGTGCTATTTAATTTTTGGCCAATCTGCTGCTGTACATGTTGTATATTTTACGGAATTGCGTTAGTGCGACATTGGGGGAACATAGTCATTTCCTGGGTCTTGACATATTTTGTTTTCGGGAAATGTGAAGTGGGACAGTCCTGGGATCTGGGTTACAGTTAATGGCGTTTTAAAAACTCACATAAGTCAAACTGTTGATTACTAGCCTACAAACAGATACATAATGATAATACATTTGGTGGGTGCTTATTTCTCCTGTGTTTTTCCTCCCCAAGACACACTCAGAGAGTTGGGTCACGGTCAGGGTCAGGCATCAATGGCAACCCTTGAGCAATTAGGGTTTACTGCCTTGCTCAAGGGCACAGACAGATTTTTCACCTGGCTCAGAGATTCAAACTAGCAACCTTTCGGTTACTGGCCCAACGCTCTAACCGCTAGGTTACCTGCTCTCTCACTACTCTCCAGTCTACCAAACTGATAGACAGATCCAGCTTCAAACGCTTGCTAATCCTCACCACAGACAGAAGAAACTTGCACTCTCAACTCGATGAGAATAAATTTGTTGGCTCCCCTTGGAAACATTTCTCACAGGAGTGTCACTCCGCTGTACCTACACAGAGCAGGAGACTGGAATAACAGAAATAGCATGTCTGTCTCTGCGGATGGAATCACAGCAAACCCCTGTACCAAGACTGAAATAACCAAACACAAACTGGCTCAGAAAATATAAAGGTTTACAGTAGACTACACAATGGTATACACGTAATGACAAAGACTACATTATTACACAGACATTACATATGTGCACAATCTGGAGCTAGGAACCAAATAAGCCATACTTGCCTCCCTTGGCAAAGTGTACAGTGCAGTGGTACATTAAAGCAACTGGAGCAGAATACTCACACAGGAGCTAGGGACCATGGTCCTCCTCCACCCTAACCCCCTCCTCTCTGGGCACAGCCCTCAGCCGAACAGCCCCTGTCCATACCCCTCCATCCCATCCACAACACAGCACCACTCAGCCCAACCAGGAAGAGAATGAACAAAGAGAGTAAAAGACAGAGAGAGGGAAAGAGAGAGCGATAGAAAAGGGGAAGTCAAGAGGCGAGAGATGGTGTCACAGTGGCTGTGACTGTCAATGAAGGAAGTTAGTTTTCCCATCAGTGTGCCATCAGTAAAATACTTCCTGTGTATTGTACTGACCTGCGCGTCACTCATATTGGTCGAGGTGATGTTGTCCTCTCCTTCTTTTCCTCTTTCACTGCCATCTGTCTGCTGGGGGCTGACCCAGAGAGAAAGGTGAAAGGTCAGTGTATCAGTGTCGCTTAGAGCCCAACCAGAGAAATTATAAATGTTTTGTTGGGTGCTTATCTCTCTCAGATAGTAGGAAGCAGCTGGGGTCACTGACTGTGACTGCACCAACCTATGAGAGCAGTCACTGCCCCAGCCCTGATTACAGGTGCATCGTGGGTATGCAAAGTATCGCTAAAGGGGCCCAATTACACAGCCAACATTTCCCTCCTCACAGCTGGGAAACACTAATTTGACTGGCAAATGTGTCCAGAGGAAGAGAGGCGTGCTACAGTGCACTCACATACACCGAAACTACGACTGTACAGTAAAAGCCACTGAGAGCTCTGTTCTCACCTGCCAGTCAGTAAAATGGTCTCATCAATCACAGGGTAAGTGCAGCTGGGAGATACCATCTCAGCCAGCCTGGGGGGTGGACTGTTCCCAGCAGTGATAGTCCTGTCGTGTTCTGGTGAGCCAGGCTGAGGTGTGTCTTGAAGAAGAGGCACTATGGTGTCAGGGCTCATTGTATCTGGACAAAAGGGTGAGTAGGAGTCAAGTGAAATGGCATTGGAGAGGGCCATCCAACTCAATGAAATATACTGAATGCATGAAGAGAAATACTAATTTGCTGTAGTTGCAGGCTACAGTGAGTCAGGGATTGCATGGTGCAGAGAGAGAAAGACTGATCAGAGGGGAGGAAGAGAGTTGGTCTTACCCGATAGAGAAGAGTGGGAGGGAGGGAGTGGACGCTCCTCGGTGTCAACAGCCTGCTGGTGGGCGTCCTCAGGCCCAAAGCATTCTGGTAGTTTGGCACCCTGAGGCACAACACATACAGATCATTAAAAAAAGAAAGTATGAATATGATAAACAGACGAGCATCAATACATAACAGCCACCTGTCCATTCAGTTAAATGTGAAAGGATGTAGCGATATCAGACTGGCAAGCAACAATGCCTTTGCTTACCCAACGACAAACCATAAAAAACAACCTTATATATATATATATATATATATATATATATATATATATATATATATATATATATATCTCGAGTCACTGTCCATTCCCTATCGATCTGATTAAGTAAGAAAGCTCGACTTCAGAAGATGAGCCGTTCTGTTTTGTCTATGACATTAGCAAATAAGTCAATTTGGTAGTCAAATAAAAGCAAGGTTCTATGAGTTGTCAAGTGGGAGGAAAGTAAAAAGTATGAGAGAGGAAGATGGAAAGAAAGAGTGTGTGTTCCAGGCTAGATTGGTCCATGTCCTGTTGTCTATTCACCGAGGTGTGGTTAACACTTCTGTTCCTGTTCCAATACTCTTAAAATGCTTCCTTCCTGTGTTCCTTCCTTGGAGTGGTCACTGATCAGACATGACAGGACTAGTAAAAGCTACACAAAACCTATGTGACCAGGATAGATAGGGGATTCATTCAAGGAAAAGGTGAGGGAAGGATGCATGTTCAAAGTATTTGAACGGGGCCTATTACCATTTCCCCTTTTCCTGCCCACCAGCACTAAAGGAAGAAGTGGTCTCTTAAAACTGTCATCATCATTATCACATACGGTCACATGCACTACGACGACTACGTAGATCTACATTACTAGAAGGGACATCCCCATTCAAAGCAATGTTCCAAGGTGGGGTTCTACTCAAATGAACACCCATTATTTTATATGAAAAACAACCACCAGTCAAATCTTAACAGCGACAGAGCTGTGTTCCTTTCACAAAACGCATGACTAAGGCAACCCCCCCCAAAACATGCCTTTTTTAGTATGGTTATATAGTTCAGTCTTAAGTCTGGAGTGGATAACCTGCAAACTAATCCAGAGAATAGCTTTAAAGCACACTGACACAGTAAGAGTACATACACAGTAATAGGTTTTAAAGATCTACCTGTGGGGATAGACTGTTCACCCTTTGGTCACTGTCTGTTGACGCTGTGGTTTCTGAGAGAGAAAAAGGGAGAGAGGGGGGGAAGAGGGAGGGAGGGGGAGAGAGAGACAGGAAGGAAGAATAAAAGCTAATTAGTTAAAGTTGAAAATCTTCCTCGTGATATTCAGCTGGGGTCACTGGCAAGGTCAAACTAAACCCCACCCACTACCATCTTAGACCATAATATTAGCCCATTAAACTCCCTATCTGTGTTAGAGTGAGTTTAGAGGCAGTAATAACCACATTCTTTGGGTTCTGGCAGCCAGTGATGCAGGGAGACCACTGGGGATTACTGAACACTTCCACTGGGCCGTCTAGGGGCTTTTAACCAGGACACACACACACACACACACACACACACACACACACACACACACACAGAGGTTCCTAGCTGGAGACCCTGGCCATCTATGGCTATCCTTGCCACAAACCCCAGAGGGCTGGGTGGGTGTCTGGGCCTGATTCTTCAAGGGTGGCTGAGTGCTCTATGACTCTAGGGATTACAGGGGTAATCCACACAGGCTTTTGACGGACTCACTAACCCCTGGTTTACCCAGTGTTTCACCCGGATCAGTAGTCCAGAACCACAGAGAAAGACCTTACAGGAACTCCTGTAACCTCACTAAAATACAGCCCAATATGGAGTTAATAATAGGATATCATTACTAATCTGTGGAATCCTAGTCACTCACCTCTCAGATCCTCTCCCTCCGTCTGGTCGGGTTCACTTTGTTCCGAGAGAGGAGAGAGAAGGGAGATCCCCTAAGTTCCCCCACTTGTCCCTCTCCCCCCACCACGGTCCACCTCTCCCCCACCTCCCCCTCTCCAGGCTGATCCCCTCTCTCCGTCAGTCTGTCCTCCTCCGTCCTCCCGTCCATCGGTCCTGTCTCCTGACTCTTGAAGTCCCTGTACGTCTCCACCCCCTCGTTCTTCAGGAAGTCTTGGAGGACAAACTCCTCGTCCCAGTCCAGGTCCTCCCCAGTCTGAGAAAATGTAAATAAGCTGAATTAAAACCTGTTCAGGGAATTGATGTAAGGTCAATCAATCCAATCTATTTCTAAAGCATTTTTCACATCAGAAGTTGTCAGAGGTTTTTCAGTAACTCTGCCTAGAAACCAAAGAGCACGTAGAAACACGGTAGTGCAGGAAAAACGGCCTAAAAAGGTTCAAGAATACAAACCAGATTGAATAGAATAGAACCTCAGATCACATCAGGAGCTAAACAAACAGTACGATAAAGTTCCACTTGTTTATTCAATGTGTCAATGTTTTAATTGCATCGGTCCCTACTTAAATAAATGATAGATATATAAATAGAACGGAGCCTGTTCAAAGTGCTAATGTGAGGTTTCAGAGTTTAACAGCAAACCAAACATGGAGTACGATGAAGTTACATTTTCCCCAAATGCTGATTAAAGATCAGCTGTGTTTCTCCTCCCTAATAGTTACGATTGGGGAGATGGTAAACTGATCTTAGACCTGTGCCTATGGGCGATAATAGACAATAAAGGCACTCACAAAATAACATTACAGAATAGGAGAGAGATGAACACAGAATATTCTTTCCTGATCAGAAAGTGTGCAGTGTCCACACAGCCTCCCACTCCATCCTTTAGCATCTCTATTAAACAGCCTCTCCATCTGGATGGAAAACGTACTCCAAAGTTACACAACTATTCACCATCTGAATTCGAGTCCTATTCTCTAATATGTTCCATGGCTCTCAATGCCTGTGTCCTAACAGTAGCTCAATATCCACTATACCCGAACATCTTTCTCCCATACAAGTTGAGTGAAACGCTAACTTGTTCAATCTTCCTACAACAAGATATTCTAGACATTCAAAAGCTACATGCCATCTGTGGCGCACAGGGGACACCACCTCTTCCCCCATGTCTCCACGTCTCTCAATTAATCCTACCTGTGGATCATCAGGGTCAGGGGTTTCACAGCTAGCCTCACTGCTGTCCTGTCTACCTATTCCCTCCCTCCATCTCTGCATCTCGCTCTCCCTCCTACCTGTGGGTCCTCGTCGGGGGTCTGGCAGCTGGCCTCCCTGCTGTCCCCCGGGGTATTTAGCTGGTCCAACTCTTCACGCAGCTGCTGCTTCTGATTCTCCTGCTCCTGAACCCTGCATGGACGGACCCACGTAAATTACACACATATTTACACAGACAGACACGTAAAGCAACCCCCCCCATCCATCTACCCTAAAGTCAACAAAATGGTCACTAGCCACGAATACTTCTGAAACATCCAATGACTACAAATCAAATGAACAGATTCATCCCTCTCACCCAGCCCATTGACAGCATTGTGAAGGGTCCATAACATACTGTACCCAATCCGCAGGCCCATGCAGTGTCCCATGCTGCTGTTGCCCAGCCTGTACTAGGATGATAGGAGCTCTGGAGAGCCCCTAACTCCCAGTATCGGACAGCTCCTAACACCCAGTCCCAGAGTAGTCCAGAGTAGTTTATAGGGACTGTGCACAGCTGGCTAGCCCAGACAACGTTCCCACAGCCTGACCTGATAACGCCCCCCCCCCTTTTATCCTTCAGAGCAGGGCGGCAGTGTGGAACGGTCCCACGTGGCAGTGAGGCATCTACAGACAGAGAGCCATACTGGGCCAGGACCCAACCACTACTTAGACAGGTTAGAGGTCACCCAGTCAGACCCAGAGTACAGAGACTTCGGGAGAGCAGAGGGAAGCAGACAAATATGACCAGATTCCTCCTGCCACAGGGTCTGTAGTATCTTAGACAATGACAGCCCCTCCCTCCACACTGTAACCCTCTCTTATACAAGACCCGCAAAACCTACTTGACCAGTGAGAGAAGAGCAGCACCAGTTCCTCTTGACCCTCACTTCCAACAGGCACGTACACACACACACACACACACTCACTCAATCCACACTCACCTGACCAACAGGTGTAGTATCTCCGTACGGGACCTCCTTATGTTGCTGGCCATCTTGATCAGTTCTTTCTCCAGGGAGTCTGTGTACTGGTCCAACTGCTCCAGGCTGAGGCTCCACTCTGTCCTCCTCTGATCCAGCTCAGACTGCACCGCCTGGGGGGAGAAAGGGCAGGGAGTCAGCCTCTTCCTGGAGCTACTGGGTCTCCGGCAGTCTATCCAGCAGTACTAGACATACTTTACTGTATGTCCATCTCTTAGTCACAGTCAGTGACACTACTGCACTCACTCTTTACTCAAGAAGAATGTTTACTGTGGATGTGTCTGAAGAATGCAGATTGGAGAGAGGAAAGTGACAGGGAGGGAGAGAGGGGGAATGAAAGAGATAGAAACATAGGAGGGCAGAGGGAGGTGACAAAGACAGAACGAGAGAGCAGGATGAGGGGGGGAGAGAGCGCGTGTGTGTGTTGAGAGAGAGACTGCATTTACGCTACAGCACACTAAGCCGCACAGCATTAATAGGCATTGATGTGCTAGAGATAGTTATATAACATTGTAGATTAGGGATCTCTGGAGAGGAGAGAATGGCCATATTATGTAATCCTATAAAAACGATGAGCAGAGAGAGTCCTATTCAGCTCAAACTCCTCCCTACTCTCCACATTGAACTCAGCAGGGTGAATCTCAATAGCCTAATTGCTCCTTTCCTTGTCTCATTTCCTGTATCTGCATTCTGCACTGATCTGAAAGAACAGGATAAGTGAAAAGCAATATGATGGAAAACCAAAATGGATTTGCTCTCTTCTCTTGCATCTCTGAACCTAGAGAAACACCAACCTCTGCTTTGACCCCCAGCATGCCTACGCACAGACACAAACACCTACACACACACAGGAGAATATGAAGAGTTCTCTGGTATAGAGTGACTCAGTAACATCCTTCTCTACCACTGGGCTAGATAGTGGGTTGATACAGCCACTCTAATGGCTCTCTAGTGTGTGTGTGTGTGTGTGTGTGTGTGTGTGTGTGTGTGTGAGCGAGATCAAGATAGTGTGTGGGTGTGTATGCCCCTCACCTGCAGTCTGGGGTCTTTACTAGCCCCTGGTCCTCCATAGTGGTGTATGAGTCCTCGTAGTGTTGACAGGATGGAGAGGCCCTCGTCCTTAAAATCTCTCTTCTGAAAACAAACAGAAAAACAATGAATGTGTTTCAGGCGTAACTACTTTCTGTATTAATCAATTCAATTTGCTATGGAAGAAAATGTGTCATGTATCTACACCACATAATCATAGAACAATGACATCATAGATGCACAAAAAGTAGTTTTCTCCATGCTTCTTCCTGCTTTTGAAACGTGTGCTGGTTAGATACCAGTCCCTGCATAGTTCATTGAGTGCATAATTAGTACAGCAAGGGCTGAAGATATCTAATGAATTATCAGGACTACTGTATCTATAGTGTATACTTGGGACAATGTCTGCTGTATCTACTGTATAGAGTACCAGTTTGTCGATGAGGCTCTTGAACTCCAGGGACATCTGGTCAGGAGTGGGGCCCTGCAGGAGCAGTAACACCTCCCTGTCCAGAGTCTCATCTAGCACAGATGCAAAGCTCAGCGGCGACACACACTCCGCACCCTGGAAATAAAACAACACGACTTGGTCATTAACCCTGAAGCGGATAGGCTGATGGTGTCAGTAAACTATAGCCTAATACGGTCCCTGGAGCTGATGTTTTGGGTGAATACAGTGGGTTGGTCCTCAAAGGTGTGAGCGTACTCAAACAGAGAGAGTGGGTGGTCAATTCACAGGCCGCAAACATGTAACTTGGGGATATATTTAACTAACCTCCGGAGGCGTTTGAGCAAGGGCCAGTTCTGTCTGCAGGGATCCTGAAGTGCTCTGGTTCAACCTGTACGCCACCGACAGGGAGAGACCTGCACTGCAAGAGGGACAGCGAGGGAGCGAGAATGCATGAGACCGAATGAGAAAGAAAAAACAGAACATCATCCCACTCCACAGAGCAAAGACTGCTTCACGGCAGAAAGAGAGAGCAAACTACGAAGACAAAAGGACATAGATAAACAACAGAGAGAATACACAGCATTCCCCAATCCTGCTACTAGAACAGTCAAGGCGCCATCTCTAGTAGTGTACTTACACTGCCATGTCTGGCTGCATCATGTGTATCTGGCTCTCCAGCTTGGTCTTGTCTGCTCTCAACAGCTGTCAGAGACAACAACAGACATCAAACAGTTAGATAACCCCACTACTGCTGCAGCGAATACATATTCACTCCAGCTGACAGAAAAAGTGCTCTGCTGAGAGACAGACATACTTTTCATACCCCAGGTTCACCTCAATTTCATGGCATCCAATTGGTTGTTACAGTCTTGTCTCGTACGGACTCAGGAGAGGCGAAGATCGAGAGCCGTGCGTCCTCCCAAACACAACCCAACCCAGCTGCACTGCTTCTTGACACAATGCCCACTTAACCCGGAAGCAAGCTGCACCAATGTGTCAGAGGAAACACTGTGCACCTGGCGACAGCGTCAGCGTGCACTGCGCCCGGCCCGCCACAGGAGTCACTAGTGCGCGACGGGACAAGGACATCCCTGCCGGCCAAACCCTCCCCTAACCCGGACGACGCTGGGCCAATTGTGCGCCGCCCCATGGGTCTCCCTGTCGCGGCCGGCTGCGACAGAGCCTGGACTCGAACCCACAATCTCTAGTGGCACAGCCTTAGACCACTGCGCCACTCGGGAGGCCTGACAACTACTTTTGGTCGGCAGTTCAGAGCAGTGGGTTACAGTGTTGCCGCTTGTACCCATCCCCTCCTTTATGATCTAGTGCATGGGAGTAGGGGCTAAGGGGAGATTTGGGATAGGGTAATGATTTCCAGACAGCCTCCTCACCTCTGTGACTGACGAGTACTCCACCACTGTAGCCTTCAGCTCCTCAATCTGTCTGCACTTCTGTAGAGGGGCGACAACATGACAGCAATGTTCTTGATTTATCAACAATATCATATTTCCCCCAGGACAATGTCTCAGAAACGTTCTAACCGTACGGTCATATGAATGAACAGATCAAAAATTGTAAGAGCAAAAGGCTTCCATGCCTTGAAGCCTGAGTTATTACTGATCTAAGGACCCAATCTACAATGTGACTTTTGCTTTGTACAGCCGTGTTATCATGGCGAATGCACGGCTACAATAATGATCCATCGTTATTCATTACTGAACAGATACTGAAAAAAAGTACTAGAAAGAAAAGCTTAGTTTTTTTATTCAGATGATACTGACCTGGAGTATGAGGGATTCCTTTTCACTCACGACAGCTTTGAAGGAATGGTTTTGGACCTGTGGATGAGAGAACAGACACTACACCATGACACCACTGGCACTCATCCACAACACAGACAGACCAATCAGGAGCAGGCATGGGGATCACTTTGATCCTAAAGGCCAGTTACGTAGGTCCATAGCACTGCACTCCAGGCCTTTTCAGAAGACTATGACAGGCAAAACAAACATTAACACAACCTTTACTTATAGGCGCAGTTGACCAAAAACAGATTACTAAGAAGCATTCTAAACGGAGAATCTTACTTGAAAGTGATTTTGTGTGTCAAGAACTAGGCTTAATCTGTTTCCCAGGAAACCGCTTTCTAGTTGCCTACCTTGAATCGCTTATGCCCTCGACAGTACAATAGCTTGTTCACTTTTATTCACCGTAGACACACAACAGTTATGTGGACCCACCTGCAGCTCAGCGTTTAGGTCACACAGTTCAATCATCCTCTTCTGGAGGTCATCCATCTCCATGGTGACCTTAATGTTCTAGTCCAAAGGTAGAGAGGGGTGTGGGGGGGAGATGGGGTGGGGTGGAGAGGAGAGGAGGGAGAGATGAGTAATTCTACCCAAAAGAGATGGCTTTTTTTTACCCTACCATGTCACGTAACAGCGGACAAGTTACATTAGAGGAGATTGCTATGGAATGCAATTCCAGACAAGAAGTTCCCAGGGGGAAGCAGATAGTCCTGCTGCTTTGTTGTTGTTTCTCCCTAGTAAGCACTTAACTGATCAATGACACTGATTGGTCGGAGAGCACAATCCTGATGACTTGCCACCAAATCCATCTCTCATTAAAGGAATGACAACCACATAGAAGCACGAGGTACCTATTAGATGCCTCCAATTAAATACATGAAAAAGTAATGAAATGACCCAAGATCAATTTCGATCTTGCTGAAAGGGGTTCTGTGTGCAGAGAAAGGATCCAGTACAGTACCTCATCCTGAAGACAGCTTATCTTTGCAATCAGACTCTGGTTCTCTCTCTCCTGTTGGGGAGATGTTGGGTTAGTATATGGCTGTGGACATTGTATAGTTAGTTGCATACAGGTAACTGCCAAATGAAACACCAAAACGAGCCAGCTTCAGTGCACCTTGGCGTAGATTCTACAAGTGTCTGGCACACTATTGGAGGGATGCGACACCCTTCTTCCACAAGAAATTACATCATTTGGTGTTTTGTTGGTTGTGGTGGAAAATGCTGTCTCAGGCACTGCTCCAGAATCTCCCTTAAGTGTTCAATTGGGTTGAGATCTGGTGACAGATTTATTTTAAATTTAACCTTTATTTAACTAGGCAAGTCAGTTAAGAACAAATTCTTACTTACAATGACGGCCTACCGTGGAACAGCGGGTTAACTGCCTTGTTCAGGGGCAGAACGACATATTTACACCTTGTCAGCTTGGGGATTCGATCCAGAAACCTTTAGGTTACTGGACGGGGGCATTATCATCCAATGGCAGCATAGCCATGGTAGTCAAAATAATGGCCTGCCCAGCATCTTTATAGATGACCCTAATAGGAACTCCGGAACCACACCTGTGTGGAAGCACCTGTTTTCAATATACACTGAACAAAAATATAAAACATGTTGGTCCCATGTTTTAGGAGCTAAAATAAAAGATCCCATAAAACGTTCCATTCACATATATTTCTCTCAAATGTCGTGCACAAAATAGTTTACATCCCTGTTAGTGAGCATTTCTCCATTGCCAAGATAATCCATCCACCTGACAGGTGTGGCATATCAAGAAGCTGATTAAACAGCATGATATTACATAGGTGTACCTTGTGCTGGGGGCAATAAAAGGCCACAAAAATGTGCAGTTGTGTGTCACAACACAATGCCACAATGTCAAGTTGAGGGTGCATGCTGACTGCAGGAATATCCACCAGAGCTTTTGCCAGAGAATTGAATGTTAATTCCTCTACCATAAGCCGCCTCTGTCGTTTTAGAGAATTTGGCAGTACGTCCAACCGGCCTCAACCACAGACCACGTGTAACCATGCCAGCTCAGGACTTCCACATCCGGTATTTTTCACCTGCGGGATTGTCTGAGACCAAACACACAGACAGCTAATGAAACTGTGGGTTTGCACAACTGAAGACTGTCTGCACAAACTCTCAGAAACCTTTCCAGGGAAGCTTATCTGAGTGCTCGTAGTCCTCACCAGGGTGTTGAGCTGACTGCAGTTCGGCATCGTAACTAACTTCAGTGGGCAAATGCTCACTTCGATGGCCACTGGAATGCTGGAGAAGGGTGCTCTTCACAGATCCCGGTTTCAACTGTACCGGGCAGATGGCAGACAGAGTATGGCGTTGTGTGGGCGAGCGGTTTGCTGACGTCAACATTGTGAACAGAGGGCCCCATGGTGGCAGTGGGGTTATGGTATGGGCAGGCATACTGTAAGCTATGGACAACGAACAATTGCATTTTATTGATGGCAATTTGAATTCACAGAGATACCGTGACGAGAACTTGATGCTCAATGTCATGCCACTCATCAGCTGCCATCACCTCATGTTTCAGCATGATAATGCATGGCCCCATGTCGCAAGGATATGTATACAATTCCGGGAAGCTGAAAATGTCCAACTGCTTCCATGGCCTACTTCCATGGCCTACACCCATTGAGCAAGTTTGGGATCGACATATACAACAGCGTGTTCCAGTTCCCGCCAATATCCAGCAACTTCGCATAGCCATTGAACAGGAGTGGGACAACATTCCACAATCAACAGCCTGATCAACTCTATGCGAAGGAGATGTGTCTCGCCGCATTAACGGTGGCACACCAGATACCGACTGTTTTTTTTGATCCACGCCCCTACCTTTTCTTTAAGGTATCTGTAACCAACAGATGCATATCTGTATTCCCAGTCAAATGAAATCCATAGATTAGGGCCTAATTCATGCATTTAAATCGACTGATTTCCTTATATGAACTGTAACTCAGTAAAATCTTTGAAGTGGTTGCATGTTGCGTTTTGTTCAGTGTAGATGGTTGAATAGCATGACAGTGAAGATGGTGTGTGTATGTATACCATATGTTTGCTCTGAGCCGAGGCCATGGCTCTGCCCTCCTCTGTACAGCTCAGACTCATCTTCATCTCCTCCACCTGATCCTTCAACATCTTCTCCTTCTGGGCCAGCTGCTGGCCTCTACAGGGGGGAGAGAGGGACATTATAATTGGGGATGTGTGTGTGTGTGGGGGGCCTAATAGCAGGTTCAATTAAGAGAACTGAATAGGAAGATAGACATTTAAAAAGTAAGTGCATGTGTGACTGCGTGTGTCTGAATCTGTACAATCCTTACAGTCTGGCCTGTGACTTGAGCTCCTCGTTCTCCTCTGATAGTTTCTGGTTATGGTCCTCCATGGTCTCCACGGTCTGCTTAAGCTTCCTCACCTCCTGCTGAAGCTTCTGGTTACTGAACTGCAGGTCGGCCACACAGAACACCAGGTCTGACGTCTCACTGGGGAGGAATACACACAACAACAGACTACAGGGTAAAACACGGTTAGTCAAATGTAGAATTGGACAATGTCACGCACACACACCCGAACATTACTTACAGATCTGCTCGTGACACCTCCCCTCCAAATGCCTCCAGACTGCCTGAGGTCATGTTCAGCAGGACAGACCTCTTTGCTAACGGAGAGAAGACAGAGACAGATAAGTGAGAGAAGGGGAGAAACTATCTATGCTTAGAGAACGAGGGAGAAAATACATTGATTTGATTAAATGATGACAGAAGGAGATGTTCTCTTAGATGGAGAACAGAGAGAGAGATAGAGGGCAACATGGCTACTTGGAGGCATGGTACAAGAGAAAATCAACAACAGGAAAAACTTAACGCCTCAGAACGGTCATCCGTTTCTTCTGATTAGTCTTCTAATGTCTCCTATACGTCTGTGTCAACTCACCTGACAGGCTGTCTCTGAGTCTGACAGACTATATGTCGGTGTCAACTCACCTGACAGGTTGTCTCGGAGTCTGACAGACTCTTGAGTCAGGTCCTCTGGTGTGTCGTCCCTGTGGTTGTGGTGAAGACAAGGAGACAGACACCCAGAAACATGACATTACACAGCCCCAATATCACAGGCTTACTTACACACACAGCCAGGAACGCAGAGGTTAATGTATCAGTTACAACACAAAAGTTACAAAAGCTCATCTAATAGACAACAAGCTCTTTGATAAGAATATTCAGCTGCAAAATTGGTATCCATTTGCCCTTGCGACAGAACACATGAATAAGAACACAGCGCCCTCTACAGACAAAAAATGGGACAAGATGACATGCGCTGCTATGTAGTGCACTACTTTTGACCAGAGCCCTGGTCAAAAGTAGTGCACTATAAAAGGGAAGAGTGCAATTTGGGGGACACAGAAAACAGCTCCAGTACCCATTCTTTCTGCAGTCATCTATCCACTCATTCATGACGGCGTGGTAGGTGTCCAGGTCTATGGAGACATCTTTGTGCTCCGGATCCAGCATATTACACAGGTCCTCCAGCCCACTGTCCTCAGAACCACGGCTGGTGGTGTGACGCAGGTATTCCACGATACAAGACACGTACACCTTACCTGAAGGAGCAGGAGGGGGCCAGGTTACTGTCTTTACCATAGTAATTTACTGGGTTACTGTGGTCAGTCTGGTGACTAGCATGGTAAGGGACCTCCCAAGGCCCAGGCGTCATAGCAATCTCCTTCCTCCGCCTGAGGTTCTTCTGTAACAGCTTTCAGTAAACAAAACAGGACTGAAAAGGGAACCACCGACAGGGAATTTAGAGCACTTGTATCACATCATTGACTGCTTCAGAAACAAAGAAAAGAAAGCAGACTTGGCTACACCCCAGTGGAGCAAATTATTGACTGCCTTTTTTACAAAACATTATCACAGGGAGTGTGTGTATGAGATTGTGCCTCATACTGTGTGTGTTCGATACAGTGAGTCTGGATAGACGAGTGTGTACTTCACAATGTGCTTTGTGATTTGATATTTTGAATGTACTTCTGTGTTCAGTATATATTTGATACTTTGAGAGTTTAATACTGTATGTGAGTGAATGCGTACCTCTGCGCTGGATGTCACAAGCGTGGAAAATGGTGTCTAGTAAATCCTCTTCACAGATCAGACTGACCTCAGCCATCATCTCCTGCTGGTTCTCAGAGGACATGGCTCCTACACACACACACACTTTCTGTAACTACACTGGCCAATGGCCAATTCATCATTCATCAACAGACATCAGTGGCCAATAAACATGATTGTTCTGTCAGTTGCATAACTTTCCTTGAGGCAACATAATAAAATGTGCATAATGTGTGTGACATAAGAGATGGCGAATGGAAAGGAGTGTGTGAGAGGCCTGAGGAATGCTCTTAACCTCCTGTCATCAATAGTCTATCATTGTTCACTAAGAACTGAGCAGTGCTTTCGTAATCCCACAGTGAGTTTGTGTATTCTCCTTACCGTCTCCCATGGACAGTCTCTTGACAACCAGGGCCGGGTAAGGCAGCTCACTCTGCAGCAGGTTGGCCGTGGAGTCCGACGAGCAGAAGTTGAGGTTGTAGGACAGCAGGCTGTGTGCAGGTGTGTGAGTGTGGGACAGAGATGGGGTCCTGTGCCTCTCACTGCCGTCAGACCCTGTCCCCGCCTCAGGCTGAGTAAACTGGGGACCATGAGAGAAGCTGAAAAACGTGTCTCCAGTCTGGACAGTCGGGGTGGAGCAGTTCCTCTGCCATCCTCTCCCTTGCCCTCCTAACCCCACCCCTACTCCTGTGCCCCTCCACTCCCCGGGATTACTGAAAGTAGCATTGACTGGGGTTGGGGGGTTCATGGTGGGGTTGACGGGGGTGGAGTTGGGACAGCGGGAGCTCCTGGGAAGCTGGGGTGAACCCTTGGGGGTTAACAGCCCCTCCCTCTCGCGCTTCTTCAGGATAACTTCCAGGTTGCGGGGCAGGCCGGACTGGGGGCTGTCGTGGCTGCTGGACGTGAATTTTGGGATCTGGAAGGGCGAGGAGGGGTTAACCTCACCGTCGTGCCGCTGAATGGTCTGCAGCTTTCGACAGATGCTGTCAACAGGGTTGTGGCGTTGACGATGGGTCACTCCAAGGTCCATGCTGGAGCAGGGGGTGACAACAGGACAAGAGCTAGAGAGGGGAGAGGCTGTCATTGGAGACCGGCCATCATTGTAAATATGAATTTGTTCTTAATTGACCTGCCTGCTAAAATAAATCATTAAAAAGGAGACAGGTTTAGTGAAAGGAGAGGAATTATACTGATAGTCCATCACAACACATACTTCCCAAGTTCATCACATAAGGAGCTTACTTGAGCCACTAACTGAAAGGACACTTATTATTAAATCAAATATTCTGTAAACTAACAAATGTTTCTAAAAACATTAAACTAACAAGAGTGATTGTTATCCTAATATATATTTTGTTGACAAAAATGTTGTAGCCTTGTGTTATGCAAAATAGGATGATAACGACTACCATGAATGATTGACGCCAATTTTCTTTTCATTTTTTCAATATGAACAACAGACTGTCGTAGTTTATACTTGGATGTTGGCTACTAACCTCTCTTTACCGTGTAGCTTATCTTTTGTAAACGTAAATAGTCCTCGTTGAAGTCTCACTTTGCTTGATATAGCCTTCAAAGTCAAACCACACTCGGGAAATCAATCAGAACGCTTGAGTGACGTGAATGCAATTTGAAAGGGACGAGGTAGATCCCTCATCTAAAACCAAGCCAACACTGACCCTATGTGGCCAATAATAGTGTTGCATCCCCATTTGATCACAGACCTACACTCACAAATCGAAAGCCCGTTATTTTGCAGTGTAAAAATCCACAATTGGAGAAGTGTGATTGGAGAAAGTGGTAAAAACCAACAAATACGTCGTACCACCGGCCAGGTGATGCCTATGAAGTTGATTACAGTGTGCCTGCCCTGTGTTTTTGTGTATCTTTAGCTAATACTGTCCATGAAGTTGGTTACAGTGCCCTGCAGTGGTGTAAAGTACTTAAGTAAAAATACTTTAAAGTACTACTTAAGTCGTTTTTTGAGGGTATCTGTACTTATATTATTTTTCTTATGATATTTTTGTAACTTTGACTTTTACTTCACCAAATGTACTCTTTGCATTTTGAATGCTTAGCAGGACAGAAAATTATCCAATTCTCAAACTTATCAAGAGAACATCCCTGGTCATCCCTACTGCCACTGATCTGGTGAACTCACTAAACACAAATGCTTTGTTTGTAAATTATGTCTGAGTGTTGGAGTGTGACCATGGCTATCCGTAAAAAAAAAAAAAAAAATACTTTTACTTTTGATACTTAAGTATATTTAAAAACAAATACTTCTAGACTTTTTCTCACATAGTATTTTACTGGATGACGTTCACTTTTATTTGAGTCATTTTCTATTAAGGTATCTTTACTTTTACTCAAGTATGAGAATTGGGTACTTTTTCCACTACTCCTGCCCTGTGTTCTTTTGTATCTTTAGCTAATAAAGAGACTGCACCCTGTCTTTTGATTAGAATAGAACAGAGCTGAGATAACTTTGGAGAATAGAATATCGTGCCAATGCCAAATCCATGTACCTATTTTGCAGTAGACATGCTGTGATGGAATTTAAACAGCACACTTCAATGTAAGCTAATGGATAACTTTCAAAGTGTTACTGTTTACATCAATACAAACATGGTTCTGATGTCTGTGAGATAGTACAATCAATCATTACCAGGGTTATGCATGGAGAAATGTGTTCTAAGAGTGAAGAACAGGTTAGGTCCCGCCATTTCCTCAGAGAGAGCGTATAGGCTAATGACGATCTACAGCAAAGGCCCGTTTCACCCAAGTGAAACAATTTAAAGGCAATGCTACCAAATACTAATTGAGTGTATGTAAACGTCTGACCAACTGGGAATGTGATGAAATAAATAAAAGCTGAAATAAATCATTCTCTCTACTATTATTCTGACATTTCACATTCTTAAAATAAAGTGGTGATCCTAACTGACCAAAGACAGGGAATTTTTACTAGGATTATGTCAGGAATTGTGAAAAACTGAGTTTAAATGTATTTGGCTAAGGTGTATGTTAACTTCCGATTTCAACTGTAAATGAGAGAAGAACAGTAAGTGAAAAGCCATAAACAGCAGGGAGGAAAACCTGTTTGTTGTATACTACAATGCATATTATATACTGAACACAAATATAAACACAACATGCAACAATATCAAAGATTTTAATGAGTTACAGTTCATATAAGAAAATCAGTCAATTTAAATAAATTCATTAGGCCTTACAGATATGCATCTGTTGGACACAGATACCTTTAAAAAAAGGTAGGGGCGTGGATCAGAAAACCAGTCAGTATCTGGTGTGACCACCATTAGCCTCATACGGCGCAACACATCTCCTTCGCATAGAGTTGATCAGGCTGTTGATTGTGGCCTGTGGAATGTTGTCCCACTCCTCTTCAACGGCTGTGCGAAGTTGCTGGACATTGACGGGAACTGGAACACGCTGTCGTACAGGTCACTTCAGAGCATCCCAAACATGCTCAATGGGTGACATGTCGGGTGAGTATGCAGTTCATGGAAGAACTGGGACATTTTCAGCTTCCAGGAATTGTGTAGAGATCCTTGAAACATGGGGCCATACATTATCATGCTGAAACATGAGGTGATGGCGGTGGATGAATGGCATGACAATGGGCCTCAGGATCTCATCACGGTATCTCTGTGAATTCAAATTGGAAGTGGCTTATGGTAGAGAAATGAACATTAAATTCTCTGGCAACAGCTCTGGTGGACATTCCTGCAGTCAGCATGCCAATTGCATGCACCCTCAAAACTTGTGTGACCAAACTGCACATTTTAGAGTGGCCTTTTATTGTTCCCAGCACAAGGTGAACCTATGTAATGATCAGGCTCTTTAATCAGCTTCTTGATATGCCACGCCTGTCAGGTGGATGGATTATTTTGACAAAGGAGAAATGCTCACTAACAGGAATGTAAACAAAATTGTACACAATTTGGGAGAAATATGTTTTTTGTGCACATGGAATATTTTAGGGATTTTTTATTTCAGCTCATGAAACATGGGACCAACACTTTACATGTTGCCTTTATATTTTTGTTCAATGGTGCAACCTACCTCTGTACACATATAGTCAGGTCCAAAATGATTGGCAACTTTCATAAAGATGAGAAAAAAATATTGTATAAAATGAACAATAGAAAAACTGAGCTACATTGCATGCATATTTTTGTGGGAAATTATATTATTTTATTCTAATACAATTGCTCAAAGAAAGAGATTTTGTTTAAGAAGGAATCTTTTTTTTCTAGAAAAGATAGGGGTACACATTATTGGAACCCATACTTCCAAAAAACTGTACCTCACCCTGCAAGGATAATGGCACTGAGCCTTTTTCTAAAATATTTTATGGGATTGGAGAACACATTGGGAGGGATCTTAGACTATTCCTCCATACAGAATATTTCCCAGGATCCTTTGTTTGCGCTTATGGACCACTCCATTAAATTCAAACCACATGTTTTCAATGGGGTCCAAGTCCAGAGACTGAGATGGCAATTGCAAAATGTTGATTTTGTGATCAATTCACAATTTCTTTGTGGATTTTGATGGGCTGAGGCCAAGTTTAAGCCTCCTGGCAGAGGTAAACAGGTTTTTGTCTAAAATGTCCTGATACTGGGTAAAGTTCCAGATGCCATTGCCATCAGCTCTGTCGTTGTTTGACGTGTCATCAGCAAACTTGATAATTGAGTTGGAGTCGTGCGTGGCCAACGCAGTCGTGGGCGAATAGGGAGTACAGAAGGGGGCTGAGCACACACCCCCTGGGGGACTCTGTGTTGAGTTTCAGCGTGGCAGAGGAGCTGTCGGCCCGACAGGAAGTCCACGACCCAGTTGCACAGGAATGAGTTCAGACCCAGGTGTGATAGGGCAGTGTGTAGTGGAGTGGCAATTGCGTTGTCCGTTGATCTGTTGGGACGGTATGCAAATTGTAGGGTGGCTAGAGTGTCGGGTAAGGTGGAGGTGATACGGTCCTTGACTAGCCTCTCAAAGCACTTCATGATGACAGAAATGAGTGTTACAGGGCGATAGTCATTTAGTTTAGTTACCTTAGCTTGCTTGGGTACAGGAACAATGGTGAAAATCTTGAAGCATGTGGGGACAACAGACTGGGATAGGGAGAGATTGAATATGTCCTATAATATACAAAAAAACTGCTTGTCTACGACTAATAATGGGAGGACAGTTGGAAGTAAGCCACTGTAGTAAAAAGGACATATGCCTATATCCACAAGCTTCTATATTGTAACCTTATGGAAAATCTATGACAACCCTGCTTGAGAAAGCCGGCCGGTTAAGCCTTATAACGTGACTGTCCCATGTGTGTGAAGGTTTACGCATGACTGCCGTTCCACAATAACATTTGTCCCACAGTCCCACAGAATGTTATTCACCAAAAAGTGGCCAACAAATCACACATTACACATGAAACAAATGTTTAATCTGTAAGCGGTTTAGGAGAGTGTGCTGGTGACAGAGAGAGAGTGCGCGCCTTCGGTTGCGTATGATTCATCATGGCGAGTGTTACAGCCGTCCCCTCATCATCAGCGAACGCTCCATCTCTCAAGGTAAATGTCCTCTTTCCAGTAACCGAAAAATGGTCATGCTGGATCTCATTGCCACTGCTAACCTATACGTTATCGTTGCCTATTTCTGAAAATGATGGGATAAGAATTCCTGACGCAGGTCTCGTTCAGAAAACACTAAACCGCGCACAACCGACCGATAGGAGGATTGTAATTCAATACACTTGTTTCAACTGCGTCTGTTAAAGGTTTTTTGATATACCGATGAAAAAAATGATTTGATGAACATATATATATATTCCTTAGGCCTATGTGTGTTGAGATGGCAGCTGTAGCATATGACGTCACATTTTATATAACTGCATCACGCCGACGGGATGTTCTGTTATTCGCCCGTCGCTCTTATAACCAGCCTGTCTATTACAGTAGCCTACAGTAGCCTGTGTTTTTATTGGCTGCCTACCAATGGCTCATAATAACTATGAGGGGTAATCAATGACGTTATTTCACAGTATTTACTGCATGATCACATGTTAAAATAGCTTATATTATAGAATCTAAATCGACCACAATTATTATTATCATTATTATGCCTGTTATCATTATATGATTAGGCCTTTGCTTGTGGAGTAAAGGTAGCCTAATGTAAATGTAAGCCTTCAGTTCACCTGGCGACAGACTATCGTCTTGCTGCAGGTAAAATGAGCTCCTGTGCTGTGCTGAGCAGAGCAGGGAATTCAACCCTCACAGACAATACCTAGTCCTATCCTCATTCAATTTACCTCAGCAAACCTCACTGTTCTTTCCAACAACCCCATATCTCTCTGCTCCCCATCCCATGCTGTTACCAATTATACTTTTTTAATAACTAACCCGGTCACTCTCTCATTGCCTGAATACACTACCTGAGTGTGAATGTTTTAATAAGCTTAGTCTTATATGTAGTTGATTACATGCTATGTAAAGTTGTCATCTATATAAAGTTGTTTACAATGTCCTCCCAGGGCTCTGGTAAAGATGTATCCACCAGTAACGGCACGGAAGACAGCGTCCACAGCTTCAAGGTAACATTCGAATAATTTACCATGTGGTACAATGTGTATAGCAATGAGCATTATTCCTTGTTCATTTCAAGTGTGTGCAAAGACATGTGGTACAGCAACGGTATTTTAATGTGGAACAGTTCAGATATTGCACATCCTGCTACATTAGTGAATTTATATTGCATGTAAACTGCAATCACAAGACATTTGAAATTTGTCAGTGTATGGCAAACTGGAGACGCCATTCCCTCCAACTGCCCATTTCAGTGTGGTGAATCAGATGGATCACTTGCCTTCAGTGAGGAGCCCAGCTGCACCATCTTGATGTTTCCTGGATATGATTCTGATATTCATAAACTCTCCCCTGGTTGTCAGTCAAAAGGTCCAGATCACACCAATGGCTTGGACACCTCTCCCCACCCACATGGCTCTCCTAATGCCTCTCAGTCCGTTAGATCCAAAAAACACACATCCCCCTACAAAAACAACAAAACGTCAGCCTCAGCAAAACTGAGTCAAAGAAATCCACCTGAGATCCTGAGATGTTCATTTTATAGATCCATGGGGGTTAACGCCTTCTGGGGCCCCTCATTTGGCTTGTGCTCCCCAGACCCCTGTGCTAACCACATACTCAATGTTGTGGCCCTTTGTGGCCCTCAGAGAGGTAGTGAGAGAGGAGGATGAGGGCCCTGGTCTATCCAGGAGGTCCTGTGTCGTCTCCGCGGAGAATCCACTTTCCCAGATCACGCTAAGCACCACCTGTCAATCAGGCTGTGACCTGTGATCTGCCACAGGCGTTAGCTCTGTTCTCTAATGTTGCACAGGGAGGAGACAGCCAGGCAGGCGGCAGGCGCAGTTGGTGATTTGGTGATTAGGAGAAAGAGAGGGGGAGAGAAAGGGGTGAGAGCGAGAAAGAGAAAGAGAAAGAGAAAGAGAGAGAGAGTTGTCATGGGCTGTGCAGGACCATTTTAAGACATGGACATTCAGGGCTGGATTAAGCCTATTATTAATTAATCAATGTCTGAGAAAATGGCCTCATAGATGCTACAGACTCATAATTGCATCAGGTCTGTAGTCTTGAACTACAAGCACCTCTGTCGTACTGTATCTGAGCCTAGCTTGTGTACTCTATAGACCCCTGTGTTGTTACTGTACACACTTGTAGAAATCTGACTCCTGTTTTGTGACCCACCTGAGCTGGATGTAGAGTATTTATAGTTTGGTAATCCCTGACCAATGGAGCGTGTGATGTTACGCTGAACATGGATTACTTGGAACTCATTCACCTTACACAGCTAAGTCGTGCTCTCTTGTGCTATTATATTACTTAGAGTTATCTCAGATTCTCAGATTCTTCACAGCAGGTCAGAAGTGATTTGTCATGCAATGCACTTCTTAAAAGATGTGTGTGAATTATGAACTAATGAGAAGATATAGTCACTAGAAAATATACTGTATTTTATCAAATTTTATCACACTGAAGTTTTCAAATATGAATATATCTGATTCCTGGCTGGATAACTAAATGGAGATATTAGGCCAAAACATTGGTAACCAATGCTGTAGTCAGTGATGTGTGACTGTGAGAAAGAGAGAGAGTAATCAGACAGTGCTATCTCAGACTGTTGGCCAGCACTAACCCTCTGTAATCTGAGATTACGCAACGCTGCAACAGGTCTGCATTTACACAGGCAGCCCAATTCTGATCTTTTTTCCTCTATTTGGTCAATCCCATCCGATCTTTTCATGTGATACCTTTTTCAGAGCTGATTGTACAAAAGACCATGGATCGAGGGAAAGATTAATGGAGCAAAGTCCAGAGAGATCCTTGATGAAAACCTGCCTCAGAGCACTCAGGACCTCAGACCGGGGTTGAAGGTTCACCTTCCAATAGGACAACGACCCTAAGCACACAGCCAAGACAACGCAGGAGTGGCTTCGAGACAAGTCTCTGAATGTCCTTGAGTGGCCTAGCCAGAGCCTGGACTTGATCTAACATCTCTGGAGAGACCTGAAAATAACTGTGCAGCGACGCTCCACATCGAACGTTTCCCTCGATCCTGACTTGTCTCCCAGTCCCTGCCGCTGAAAAACATCCCCACAGCATGATGCTGCCACCGCCATGCTTCACCGTAGGGATGGTGCCAGGTTTCCTCCAGACGTGACGCTTGGCATTCAGGCAAAAGAGTTCATCAGACCAGAGAATCTTGTTTTAGGTGCCTTTTGGCAAACTCCAAGTGGGCTGTCATGTGCCTTTTACTGAGGAGTGGCTTCCATCTGGCCACTCTACCTAAAAGGTCTGATTGGTGGAGTACTGCAAAGATGGTTGTCCTTCTGGAAGGTTCTCCCATCTCCACAGAGGAACTTTGGAGCGCTGTCAGAGTGACATTCACCTCCCTGACCAAGGCCCTTCTCACCCGATTGCTCAGCTTGGCCAGGCAGTCAGCTCTAGGAAGAGTCTTGGTGGTTCCAAACTTCTTCCCTTTAAGAATGATGGAGGCTGTGTTCTTGGGGACCTTCAATGCTGCAGAAGTGTTTTGGTATCCTTCCCTAGATCTGGGCCTCAACATAATCCTGTCTCGGAGCTCTACGAACATTTCCTTCGACCTCCTGGCTTGGTTTTTGCTCTGACAGTGTCAACTGTGGGACATTATATCGACAGGTGTGTGCCTTTCCAAATCATGTCCAATCAATTGAATTTACCACAGGTGGACTCGAATTAAGTTGTAGAAACAAGTATGATCAATAAACAGGATGCAACTGAACTCAATTTCAAGTCTCATAGCAAAGGGTCTGAATACTTATGTAAATAAGGTATTTCTGTTTGTTATTTTTAATACATTTGCAAAAATGTCTAAAAACCTGTTTTCACTTTGCCATTATAGTGTATTGTGTGTAGATTGATGAGGATTTTTATTTATTGAATCAATTTTAGAATAAGGACGTAACGTAACCAAATGTTGCGTTACTGTACAATGGCGAAGGTGCCTAAAGATGTCGGAATTCAGATATGACGCCATTGTTTTTAGCACTATCCACAGAACGTTTTTACTACGGCACACGACATGGCCAACAATGCACCAATATATCAGCACAAACATCTTTTTCTTAATGCCGGCATCATGGAGCTAGAATTGGGATCATGGAGGCCTAGACTGTACTAATGACGATACAAAAATGAACACAGAATGAATTCACTTTGAATTGTCCCCAAAGTACTCATTAATTAAATGGACATTGTTTTGACCTATACATTTTACAACAGTGTTTGTGGACAATGACAGACAGTATATTACACCTAAAGCAGTGTATTATGAGTTTACATCTAAACCATGTCCTTTATATTCCCCCCAGGCGTCTGACCTGATCATTGAGCTGTCCCAGACCCACAAGGCCAAACCTGATCTGACCAATCTGGTGTTAGGAACTGTGTTCTCTGACCGCATGTTGACCATAAAGTGGACCAACGCTGGAGGCTGGCAGAAACCTCACATCAAGCCCTTTGGTAACCTGCCTCTCCACCCGGCCTGCTCAGCCATGCACTATGCTGTGCAGGTAGGAAACACCACCTTGTTAGGCCTTGTTAGAAAGTTAATGTATCTCACGCTCATGCTGTCCATTCTTGCTACCTACCTGATAGTAATGAAGATTACAGTGGAAATACGTTGGTAGATGTATTACGTACATTACATTTTTTTGGTATTTATTTTGTACTAAAATAACTTTGGCAATCTATTTGTATTTTAAATATGTTTAATAACAATTAATTCAAGGATATGACAAAGCAGCAGGAGGCAAAGTTAAAGGTGCAAAATCAGGTGAATGATGGCAGAAATATTGTACATGTGCAAAACGACTGTCAAAACAAACAAAAAGTCTGAATACATCCCAAATTAAAAGGAATAGGCATGTGCATTAAACAGGCATGTGTAGTTTATATAACGCACTTGGCACAGGAGGGGTTAACAGGCTCTAACCAGCCTACCAATGAGCATTTCCAACACTGGTAAAAATGTACAGGTCAGCATCTACACTACAGATATGTATAGGACCTTCCCCATGGTCTTTACATCTTACAGCCCCAATTTCAGTGTCTTCAATCAGGAAACAGACTGTGCTGCTGAGATGCTGAGAGTTTGTGTTGAGAGCTTAAGAGGAATGTGCTATACTTTAATTGTAGCTCTGATAAGAATAGGCACAGCTAGGATAGTTGAAGGACAGTGGATTGGACATGAATGGCCAACACATGTACGCTCATATGTACTGAAACCTACTATCACACACACATAGGTTCAGGAAACCAATTTCCCATTCTGGTCCTCATTCATTACGTTTACATTTAAATTTTAGTATATTCGCTCTGTTCAGAGAATGACTAGTCTCTTTCCTCTCCTCTGTCTGTGGTCAGTTGTTTGAGGGTATGAAGGCATACCGAGGTGCTGATGACAAAGTGCGTCTCTTCAGACCCATGCTCAACATGAACCGTATGGCGAAGGCTGCAGAGAGGGTCTGCCTGCCGGTAAGAACACATACAGGCTATGGTACTGAACAAACAGTTCAGAATTACATCCCTGTTAGTGAGTATTTCTCCCTTGCCAAGGTAATCCATCCATCTGACAGGTGTAGCATATCAAGAACCTGATTAAACAACATGATCATTACGCAGGGGAACCTTGTGCTGGGGACAATAAAAGGGCACTCTAAAATGTGCAGTTTTGTCACACAACACAATGCCACATATGTCTCAAGTTTTGAAGCTGAATATGTTCCAGTTCTTCCTTGGCCTGCATACTCACCAGACATGTCACCCATTCAGCATGTTTGGGATGCTCTGGATTGACGTGTACGACAATGTGTTCGAGTTTCCACCAATATCCAGCATCTTCACACAGCCATTGAAAAGGAGGGGGACAACATTCCACAGGCCACAATCAACAGCCTGATCAACTCTATGGGATGGAGATGTGTCGCGCAGCATGAGGCAAATGGTGGTCACACCAGATACTGACTGGTTTTCTGATCCACGCCCCTACTTAAAAAAAAAAAGCTATCTGTGACCTACAGATGAATATCTGTATTCCCAGTTATGTGATATCCATAGATTAGGGCCAATGATTTTTTTCAATTGACTGATTTCCTTATATGAACTGTGACTCAGTAAAATCTTTGACATTTTTGCATGTTGCGTTTATATTTGTGGTTAGTATAGATACAGTGTCTAGTATCTACAGTGTATCATATCATGTACAGTACAAGACTAGAACAATGCTCGCCAGTTGCTTTTCCTACTAGTACTGACTTTGCAGATAACCTTTTAATTGAGAAAAATGTACTTACTACAACTGTGGTATGTGGTTGTCTCACTAAGCTATCTTAAGATGAATGCACTAACTTTAAGTCACTCTGGATAAGAGAGATTGCTAAATTACTTTCTGTAGTGTCTGAATGTTCTATTTGTTCATATTTTTGTCCCATTTCTCTTTTCCCGCCTCAACCTTTCATTTGTCCTCTCTCCCTTGGTAGAGTGTATCAGGAGGCTGGTACAGGTGGATCTGGAGTGGATTCCCCAGTCAGACTCTGCCAGTCTCTACATCCGACCCACCTTCCTGGGTACTGAGGTGAGGAGATGACCAACCAACCACTCTCTGTCTCTTTCTGTGAGGGACTGTCTCATTCCCTCTCAAATGCTGTGACAGGGCTCTCCCTCTGTCTAGCTTCCCCTATACTTGTTGTTGGAGTAGTACCCGATAGCTCAAGAGTATGTCAACTATTGACGTGTGTGTACGTGTGTGTGTGTGTGTGTACATGTGTGTGTATGTGTGTGTGTGTGTGTGTGTGTGTGTACGTGTGTGTGTGTGGCCTGTGTCCCTTCCTAGCGGTCTCTAGGAGTGAAGAAGCCATCCCATGCTCTACTTTATGTGATCCTGAGTCCTGTTGGTTCCTACTTCAGTACAGGAGCTAAACCTGTCTCTCTCTGGGCCGACTCCAAATACATCAGACCAGGGACTGGAGATTGTAAGATGGGAGGGTTAGAGGAGGGACGGGAGACTGTAAGAGGGGAGATTTAGAGAAGGGACTGGAGACTGTAAGATGGGAGGGTTAGAGGAGGGACTGGAGATTGTAAGATGGGAGGGTTAGAGGAGGGACTGGAGACTGTAAGATGGGAGGGTTAGAGAAGGGACTGGAGACTGTAAGATGGGAGTGTCAGAGGAGGGACTGGAGACTGTAAAATGGGAAGTTAGAGGAGGGACTGGATACTGAAAGATGGGAGGGTTAGAGGAGGGACTGGAGACTGTAAGATGGGAGGGTTAGAGAAGGGACTGGAGACTGTAAGATGGGAGGGTTAGAGGAGGGACTGGAGACTGTAAGATGGGGGGGGTTAGAGGAGGGACTGGAGACTGTAAGATGGGAGGGTTAGAGGAGGGACTGGAGACTGTAAAATATCCAACATATAGTAAGTTAGGATTGGATTTGGTTACTGTACCCTTTGAGTGAAGGCAGGTCAGACATGGCAGTATTCTTTTGAGATGCAGTAAAAATGCTTGCCTTGCAACGTGTTGTACTAATTTATCCTGACCCTAATATCACCACCCTGCCAACAGTACTAATACAGCTTTACACCAGATTCAACTCTAAAGAGCTTTGGATTTCATTGTGACACCATTTATGTACAGTACACAATAAGATCACACGCTAGGTTACTCTAACGAACGGAACAGTGTCAAATCATTTGGATTACGACACATGGAATTTAAATGTAAACGGACAACTCTCTTTTGTGGATTAAAATGAACATCAAATCAAAATCAAATCAAATTTATTTATAAAGCCCTTCTTACATCAGCTGATGTCATGAACATGGTGGTTTGTTTACAGGAACTATGGAGCGTCGATCTACGCCCAGTATGAAGCAGTGGATTATGGGTGCCAGAGGACTACGGAGACGACCATCAAATCACAGAGGTCGGAACCATGAACATGTTCCTCTTCTGGAATAATGAGAAAGGAGGTAATCATGATCACTTTCAGTGTCATGGCCAATGAGATTAGAAATAATACCTTTGCTTTAATCGGGCTATTGCAATTGGACAAGGCCAAAGGAAATATAGGTCGCGTTCCTATGTTCAGACATTCCATGCATCCACCAATGGTTGCATGCCACATAGTTTCTAGAACATATGACGTGGTTAGTTGATACTTAAAATACCTATCCAGGTATTGTAAGACCTGGCATGCGTCAGCAACGTCTGAGCAGGGGAACACGACCATCCTCTTTAAGGGAAAGATGGACATACCACCAGGGGTGCTTCCTTCTGCTACAGGGGCACAGGCACTGTACCGATAGCTATCACTGGCCATTAAACCAGTAGCCTGGTTGCCAGATCAGATACATGTATATTATGACAAGGAATCTTGGAGGACTTGGCTAAAGCACAGGCAGATCTGGCAACTAAGATACCACACTGGGGTGTGTGTGTGTGTGTGTGTGTGTGTGTGTGTGTGTGTGTGAGAGAGAGAGAGAGTTTTCACTCCAATCCTAATCTAGTGCACCTTGTTTGAATAGCTGGTTGATAAGCTGAATCAGGTTAGTTACAACTAGGGTTGGAGTGAAAACCTACAGGAGGGTATCTCACCAGGAACAGGGTTGGAGAGCCCTGGTATATAGAGAGAGATATATTGTGAGAGAGAGAAATAGTGTGCAGAATGCAATAAGTCTTCAGCAGAGATGAGAAGCTAAGCGTTTACAGAAGCCTGCCCTTGTATGAGTTTCATTATATATATTTTCCTCATCCACCTCCCTCTCTCCTCATCCACCTCCCTCTCTCCTCATCCACCTCCCTCTCTCCTCATCCACCTCTCCCTCTCCTCTTCTAGGGGGAGTTTATGGTGTGTGAGCGCTACCTGACCATGGCAGACCTGCGCTGTGCTCTGAAAGAGAGCCGTGTTAAGGAGATGTTTGGCTCTGGTACTGCATGTGTGGTCAGTCCTGTGGGACGCATACTCTACCAGGGAGAGGTACACAACCACAACTCACTACCCTTACAACATATGGATGAATGAATGGATGGATGGATGAAGGATGCAATCAAGCAAGCAATCAAACCATTAGAATCAAGCACTTTCACATTTAACACTTTGTTATAAACCGCTGAACAGCTACTCCAGAAAGAAGTATTTTTAAATTGTGTGTCTCTCTCTAGAACCTACATATCCCCTGCCAGGAGGATTTCCCCCAGCTGGCCTCTAGACTGATGAAGGAGCTCACAGATATACAGGTAAGGTCACACCCCACTGGTCACAGACATCAATTCAACGTCTATTCCACGTTGGTTCAACGTAATTTAATTCAACCAGTGTGTGCCCAGTGAGACACGTGTAACAGAGCTAGATTGTGTTGTAACCTCCGCTCGCGCTATCAAATTGGAACCTTTTCGGAGGCGCAACTGGTTAAGAAGTTGTCAAGTCAGCAGTCATGTGCGTTTGCGAAGCAGTGGATCACTCATTTGAGCCCAGCAAGTGGACAGGGACAGTGAAGGAAGCTATACTGTTAGGCAAGCACAGTGTCCTCCATCACGCAATCAACCAAACAGGTACGTATGAATGTAGGCACGCACAGCAGATGTGGCCTCTCCCACAGTAATGGTAACAGCTGGATGGATGTCAGGGCCTTCCAACTGTCTGACCTAGACCTATGTCATCCTCAGCACACAGTCTATTCCATAGAGATACATACTAGATTCATCTTGATTCTGTCTACTCTGTGTTAGTGTATCAGGGGTGTTTGTGTTAGTAAGGTGTAGTGTGTATTCTGCCCTGTAGCTTGCCACATATCTGTCTGTTCTACTCTCCATCGCCTTGGTTAAGAGCTGTAAATGGATACCATCACACTCACCCTGCCTGCTTACCACAATATCTTTGCTAGTGGGGGTGTTAAACTGAGTGGGTCATTCATTCAGTGTAGATCTTTCTCAGTATCTCTGGTCCTCTTTCTCTCTCTGTCTGGCCGTCTCTCTGATACGTCTGTTAGTTTTTGTTAATCTCTGCCTCGTATCATTTCACCCTGTCAGGGCTAGGTCAGGTGATTATCGTTTTCCCTCTAAATCCCCTCACCGCCATGGCTTTGTGTGAGACCTTGCATGTGTCTCCTCTGCCCAACCACTAGTGCTGTGTGTGTATCTGTGTGTGTGTAAACCTTATCTGAGTGTATGTGTGGCCCTAGCGATAGCTTCTCTCCCCGCTGTAGCTCATTGTGGCGCCGACACACAGCCAGACAGAGGAGATAGGAGGAGGTTCATGTCGTAATGGCTGGGCAGGGATGGGAGATAGAGCAGTCACACAGTCCTGAAAGCTCTCATTAAGAAGCCTGCTGTAATTACACAAACCTAATTATTGTCTCAGGCTTTGTGATCAAAGCCAAGATGCCGCAAATTACGCTGCTTGACCGAGAGAGAGAGAGAGAGAGAGAGAGAGAGAGAGAGAGAGAGAGAGAGAGAGAGACAGCCGGGAAGGGGAGAGGGAGAGAGAGTGCGAGAGAGAGAGACAGGCGGGGAGGGAGAGAGAGAAAGAGAGAGAGACAGGCGGGGAGGGGAGGGAGAGAGAGAGAGACAGGCGGGAGGGGAGAGAGAGAGAGACAGGCAGGGAGGGGAGGGGAGAGAGAGAGAGACAGGCGGGAGGGGACAGAGAGAGAGAGAGAGACAAGCGGGGAGGGGAGAGGGAGAGAGAGGTGGGGAGAGGGAGAGAGAGAGACAGGCGGGGAGGGGAGAGAGAGAGACAGGTGGGGAGAGGGAGAGAGAGAGAGAGACAGGCGGGGAGGGGAGAGGGAGAGACGGAGGAGCCTAATGAACAATAACATCGACAAAATGCAAAAAGAATCCAGCCTGATGTTAAATCTGTTGACATTTAATTAGGATGACGAACAGAATGGCGTCCGCCTCTCCAAGAAGAAGACATTGGGCACAAACAAACGCGTTGTCTAAGACGAGGGAAGCAAGGAATGAGAAGAGGGATGAAAGATGGGTTTACTAACACGGCCCTCCGTTTCTCTTTCATGTTAATTAGAAATTGCATTTCTTTTGTTTCTCTTCGCGGGTGCTTATTTATTTTCACGACTCTGTCCATTAGAACTAATTTGCAACATGAGACGTAAATAATTGGATTTGTCTCCGCGGTTGTCGCAGTTCAGGAACATTCTGTTTTGATTTGGTCGTTGTTTTGTGTGTGGCTGAGTAAGCAAGATGTGCTTGGGATATTTGTTCTTTTTTGTTTTGTGTCTTCGTTTGCACCATTCACTGTGTTGTAGGCAAGGAGTTAAAACAGTTTGTGACTGCTACTGTAATTGTTGGCCTGTGTTTTTATGCCTGTTTGACCCCAGTTTAACCTTCTGATGACCTTTTCTCTCCTTGGTCACAGTACTGCCGGACCCAGAGTGACTGGTCTGTCCTCGTGTAACCAAGACACAGTGGTGTGGGTATCTGGGACAAAAACACACAAACTGTATATGCATATACGCAGACATACATGCACGCACACACTCAAGCAAGCACACACACACACAACAAACAACCAGCCGGCAGTGTAACCTCTATATCAGTGCAATCTTGTGTGTGGGTAAACTCTTTTAAATGTGCAATAATCTTACTGAGCTTGCAGTATACTGGATGTTCAGTTTAAAATCCCATAGGGTCAGTAGCAATATTATTCCACTCTAACTCTGCTCAAATTGTGCAGAACCTCCCCATTCACACACCCTGCCCTGCGCAGAACCGACACACAGACGGTGCAGATCTCAATAGTCTGCCCTGGTGTGGCAGCCCTGCTGAAGGGATCACTAAATATTACCAGCAGAAGATTTAGAGGAGTAGCAATGACCAGCGACTAATGTCAAACCACTTTGACTCAATAGACCTTTAAAGGGGTCATGTTACATATGCAGATGTTATGTATTTCAGTATCGTCACATGCAAGTGTGTGTTTGAACCGTGTCATGCGAAAACGTTCTTTTTGAGTATGGTATTTCTATTTTGATTAGAGGATTTTAGAATTTTACTTTGAACAAATATAACAATTTTAAATTGAGCTTAAATGGCGGACCAAGTTTCTCAAGCCAAAAGAGAATTATGAATAAATTAAAAGAGGGCACTGGATATAACCCCTGATATATCAGAGTGAGAGAGATCCCTGACGTCCGAAGCTTAGAACCTATAGAGTGGTAGAATGATACACAAACCACTGGTATCAAAGAAAGCACAAGTCTAAGCAGCACCTCAAGTAGTAACGTCATTCCATGCCAGTTGCTGTGCACGATCAAGTGTGTGGTGTTTAATGTCAACATGTATGTTATATCTATGATCTATTGATAGTGACGTCTAATCAAACATAATACTGGTCATTTGTGTGGAGATGTACTATCTTGGACCAATGCCTGTCATTTACTGTAGACCTGTATTGCCTTGATTGACCTCTCTTCCAGTACCTTGAAAGTCAAGCACAATATCTGTTTTATGTCAAGTTCTATATATACTTAGATGGAAGAGATATATTTATGTCATCGATGTAATGCGTCGAGTGATACAATCTTGCCAGTTCTGTTGATCCAAATAATAAATACGCACCAAAACATTTGTGTCTGCTGTGTCTACTGCATTATGTTCGATACAGTGTGTGTGGGTGTGTGTGTGTGTGTGTGTGTGTGTGTGTTTGTACCCTTGTGTGTGTGTGTTTGTACAATTGTGTGTGTGGTTCCCCAGGGCAGGGCCCATGGTTCCTGGCTGAGCTGCCTCCCAGTGAAAATCGGGTGTTTGGTGCTGGTTCCAGCCCTGTGCCCTGCGGCAGGCTGGTATAGAGCCCAGCACACATATCTTACCAACTTACCCCCTGGTACAGCTCCCAGCTCCCAAGGCATTAGATACAGTACTCTTCCCCTTGCACTGTAGTCCTTTTTAACTGGCTGTTGATCGCATGCAGGACAGGAAACTGTAAACAAATTCCCCCAACATGTGGCTGTTTGCAGCGGCATACTTCTCCTTTCCACCCTATCTCCTTCTCCCTCTTCTCCCTCTTGAGGATACATCTCATCTCCCTCTATTCTCTCTCTCTTCTCTCTCTTAGTCCTCTCCATCATCTCTTTCTTTTCTCTCCTTCCCCTCTTTATTGTCACTCTTCTTCTGTTTTCTTATTTGCCTCCCTGCAGAGTACCTTGGAGCGAGGAGCTTACACCCACCCACCCCTCTCTCCCCTTCTCTCTCTCTCTCTATTAAAATTTCAATTTAAGGGCTGTATTGGCATGGGAAACATATGTTTACATTGCCAAAGCAAGTGAAATAGATAATAAACAAAAGTGAAATAAACAATACAAAATTAACAGTTAACATAACACTCACAAAAGTTCCAAAATAATATAGACATAATAATATCCTCTCTGTCTGTCTCACATACACCCCAGTGTGGTATCTTAGTTTCCAGATCTGCCTGTGCTTTAGCCAAGTCGTCCAAGTACCTGATCTTGTAGTGTTTTTGTGGATTCTAGTATACTGTAGTATTTATTGTAGTGTTTTGCGGACTGAAGTATTTACTGTAGTGTTTTTACAGACATTACTGTAGTATTTACTGTAGTGTTTTTGTGAACTGTAGCACGGTATACTGTAGTATTTACTGTAGTGCTTTTGCAGACTAGTATACTGTAGTATTTACTGTAGTGTTTTTTTTTCAGACATTACTGTATTATTTACTATAGTGTTTTTGTTTTATTATCTTTGACATAGAAGTGGAGGCTTTCTCCTTCAGGAAACCTATTGGAGAAATACTAAAAGAAAAAGTTCCGTAACCTGTAGGTCGGTAGGACTGGGTTCTGAACGGAGAGATCCGAGCTTCTGCTCTTTTCTATAACCTGTAGGGAACACAATATATGGTCTATACTTGGCATGTAGGTTTCTCACTTATGTGTGGCACAAATTGGGATATGGGGAAGGGAAATGGGCAAGGTATATGCAAATTAAATACTGTAGTATTTACTATAGTATTTTCGGTGTGTGTTTTTGCGGACTGTAATGTTTTTGCGGACATTACTGTAGTATTTATTACTGTTTTTACTATAGTATTCTCCAGTATGCTACAACATTCGATAGTAGGTACTGCACATGATTGAGGGATACTAGTGTGTAGTATAATATTCTACAGTATACTACAGTTTACTACAGGATTCTATACTAAGTACTGTAGTATTCTATAGTAGACTATAGTATTGTTTCATGTGGGTCTCCTGTGGTGTTGTTGCCCTACACCCAGGGACAAGCAAGGACCCTATCCACCCTCCTCCTCTCTTCTCCTCCTCTCCTCCTCCTCTTAGCCTGAAGATAAGATGATGTTTTAATTGTCACATCTTATTTAGACAGCAGTGACATTCACTAGGGGACAGCACAGAGTGGAGGGGCGGGCCCGAGTAATCAGGGGAGATGAGAGGGAGAAGAGGGAGAGAAAGAGAGAGATAGAGAAAGAAACCGCTGGCGCCCAGTCATCAAGCAGCTGCAGCAAGCGGAATTTAGCTCTGAGCGCTCTTCCCTCCCTCCCTCGCTTTTCTCATCCCCGCTCCTTCTCTCCCACTGCCAGGGCATGATCTGATTTGACAAGCACGACGCTGTCATCTTGAGTTTGTCCAATTTGAAATGCTAATTAATGAACTCGCAGCCACTTTGTGTTTCATTTCGCTCGCCGTTGTTGTTTGTCTTTGCCATCTTCTCTTTACCCTTTCTCCTTCCCCTCTGCTCTTTCTGAGGCTGGAACTTCAGACCCTGGTCTGTGTCTGAGACGCAGAGAGTGGAGGAAGATGGTATCAGGGTATTTGGCACCATGATGAGGAGTCACACAGAGTCAGGGACAAACAGGCGTCATGATTGAGACACACAGAGGCATCATGATTGAGACAAACAGAGGCATCATGATTGAGACAAACAGAGGCATCATGATCGAGAGAAACAGAGGCGTCACGATTGAGACAAACAGAGGCGTTACGATTGAGACAAACTGAAGCATCATGATTGAGACAAACCGAGGCGTCATGATTGAGACAAACTGAAGCATCATGATTGAGACAAACAGAGGCGTCATGATTGAGACAAACAGAGGCGTCACGATCGAGACAAACAGAGGCATCATAATTGAGACAAACAGAGGCATAATGATCGAGACAAACAGAGGCGTCATGATCGAGACAAACAGAGGCGTCATGATTGAGACAAACAGAGGCGTCACGATCGAGACAAACAGAGGCATCATAATTGAGACAAACAGAGGCATCATGATCGAGACAAACAGAGGCGTCATGATCGAGACAAACAGAGGCGTCATGATTGAGACAAACAGAGGCATCATGATTGAGACAAACAAATACGTCATGATTGAGACAAACAGATACGTCATGATTGAGACAAACAGATGCGTCATTATCGAGAGAAACATATACGTCATGATCGAGAGAAACATATACGTCACGATTGAGACAAACAGATGCGTCATGATTGAGACAAACAGATGCGTCATAATCGAGAGAAACATATTCATCAAGATCGAGAGAAACATATACGTCATGATCGCGAGAAACAGATGCGTCATGATTGAGACAAACATATACGCCATGATCGAGAGAAACATATACGTCATGATTGAGACAAACAGATGCGTCATGATTGAGACAAACAGATGCGTCATAATTGAGACAAACAGATGCGTCATGTATGAGACAAACAGATGCGTCATGATTAAAACAAACGGATGCGTCACGATTGAGACAAACAGATGCGTCATGATTGAGACAAACATATACGTCATGATTGAGACAAACAGATATGTCATGATCCAGAGAAACAGAGGCATCATGATCGAGAGAAACAGATGCGTCATGATTGAGACAAACAGATGCGTCATGATCGAGACAAACAGAGGCGTCATGATCGAGACAAACAGAGGCGTCATGATTGAGACAAACAGAGGCATCATGATTGAGACAAACAAATACGTCATGATTGAGACAAACAGATGCGTCATGATTGAGACAAACAGATGCATCATGATTGAGACAAACAGATGCGTCATGATTGAGACAAACAGATGTGTCATGATTGAAACAAACAGATACGTCATGATCGAGAGAAACATATACGTCATGATCGCGAGAAACAGATGCGTCATGATTGAGACAAACAGATGCGTCATAATTGAGACAAACAGATGCGTCATGTATGAGACAAACAGATGCGTCATGATTAAAACAAACGGATGCGTCATGATTGAGACAAACAGATGCGTCATGATTGAGACAAACATATACGTCATGATTGAGACAAACAGATATGTCATGATCCAGAGAAACAGAGGCATCATGATCGAGAGAAACAGATGCGTCATGATTGAGACAAACAGATGCGTCATGATTGAGACAAACAGATGCGTCGTGATCGAGACAAACATATACGTCATGATCGAGACAAACATATACGTCATGATCGAGACAAACATATACGTCATGATTGAGACAAACAGATGTGTCATGATTGAGACAAACAGATGCGTCATGATTGAGACAAACAGATGCGTCATTATCGAGACAAACAGAGGCGTCATGATTGAGACAAACAGATGCGTCATGATTGAGACAAACAGATGCGTCATGATTGAAACAAACAGATACGTCATGATCGAGAGAAACATATACGTCATGATCGCGAGAAACAGATGCGTCATGATTGAGACAAACAGATGCGTCATAATTGAGACAAACAGATGCGTCATGTATGAGACAAACAGAGGCGTCATGATTGAGACAAACAGAGGCGTCACGATCGAGACAAACAGCGGCATCATAATTGAGACAAACAGAGGCATCATGATCGAGACAAACAGAGGCGTCATGATCGAGACAAACAGAGGCGTCATGATTGAGACAAACAGAGGCATCATGATTGAGACAAACAAATACGTCATGATTGAGACAAACAGATACGTCATGATTGAGACAAACAGATGCGTCATTATCGAGAGAAACATATACGTCATGATCGAGAGAAACATATACGTCACGATTGAGACAAACAGATGCGTCATGATTGAGACAAACAGATGCGTCATAATCGAGAGAAACATATTCATCAAGATCGAGAGAAACATATACGTCATGATCGCGAGAAACAGATGCGTCATGATTGAGACAAACATATACGCCATGATCGAGAGAAACATATACGTCATGATTGAGACAAACAGATGCGTCATGATTGAGACAAACAGATGCGTCATAATTGAGACAAACAGATGCGTCATGTATGAGACAAACAGATGCGTCATGATTAAAACAAACGGATGCGTCACGATTGAGACAAACAGATGCGTCATGATTGAGACAAACAGATATGTCATGATCCAGAGAAACAGAGGCATCATGATCGAGAGAAACAGATGCGTCATGATTGAGACAAACAGATGCGTCATGATCGAGACAAACAGAGGCGTCATGATTGAGACAAACAGAGGCATCATGATTGAGACAAACAAATACGTCATGATTGAGACAAACAGATGCGTCATGATTGAGACAAACAGATGCATCATGATTGAGACAAACAGATGCGTCATGATTGAGACAAACAGATGCGTCATGATTGAAACAAACAGATACGTCATGATCGAGAGAAACATATACGTCATGATCGCGAGAAACAGATGCGTCATGATTGAGACAAACAGATGCGTCATAATTGAGACAAACAGATGCGTCATGTATGAGACAAACAGATGCGTCATGATTAAAACAAACGGATGCGTCATGATTGAGACAAACAGATGCGTCATGATTGAGACAAACATATACGTCATGATTGAGACAAACAGATATGTCATGATCCAGAGAAACAGAGGCATCATGATCGAGAGAAACAGATGCGTCATGATTGAGACAAACAGATGCGTCATGATTGAGACAAACAGATGCGTCGTGATCGAGACAAACATATACGTCATGATCGAGACAAACATATACGTCACGATTGAGACAAACAGATGTGTCATGATTGAGACAAACAGATGCGTCATGATTGAGACAAACAGATGCGTCATTATCGAGACAAACAGAGGCGTCATGATTGAGACAAACAGATGCGTCATGATCGAGACAAACAGAGGCATCATGATCGAGGCAAACAGAGGCATCATGATCGAGACAAACAGAGGCATCATGATCGAGACAAACAGATGCGTCATGATCGAGACAAACAGAGGCATCATGATCGAGACAAACAGAGGCATCATGATCGAGACAAACAGAGGCATCATGATCGAGACAAACAGATGCGTCATGATTGAAACAAACAGAGGCATCATGATCGAGACAAACAGAGGCATCATGATTGAACACAAACCTCTCTGATTGAGAGTTCTAATGGCTGGGAGGCCAGGGATGATCAGCTAATGGCAGATGACTCTCAGTTTCTCGCTCTATATGTTCTTCTCTCTCTCTAACCTCTTTCTCCCTCTCTGTTCAACTTAAAACTGACAGCTCCAGGGGCTAAGACAGAGGAGAAAAAGGGGAGAGAGATAGAAATATAGAATGAGAGAGATAAAAAGAAAGGAGAACGGAAGAGATTCAAAGGAGAGATGGCGTACTCTACAGCCATGCCCCACATCTCCAGCAGGTGGCGGTAGCAGCGTACACCAGCTGTGGTTACCGCCACTGATCCGTCTGTCACGGCATCAGAGCCAGCCTGCCTCATGTTCCTCATTTCCCCATTTCTGGGATCTTGGATCACTGCCAATCAGAATGAAAATGGATGTAGAAGTAATCTATGTCATGGCTGTCTTAATACCCTAATACAGTGATCAAATCATTTAATCACAAATTATCATCATCTCCCTCTCCTCTCTCTGTAACTCTGCTGTTACATTAAAATGTTTTTAAATAAGAGCCTCTCTCTGTGTGATTAAGAGGAGATTTAAGCGCTCTGACAGACAGACAGCTCCTCTCCTAGCTCTCCCTGTCTGATGCCGTGTGATGGGTTTTGTTAGCACCCGGGACAGAACGTTGGGTGTCAGTTGTAGAGAGGACATTATATCAACGTTATCCTCGCCTCACACATGTTATCTGCCTTAACAGAGTTTTAGGGAGTTTTAACTCCAGCGCTGCTTAAGGGCTTAAGGATGGAGGGATGGTGGTAATGGAGGGATAGACGGATAGAGATCACTCTTGTCTCTTCACTCACAGGCTACTGTGGTTTGTGTGACATGCCAATTGTCTTAGCCACAAAACGGACCGGTTATATAATACTCAGATTCTACTGACTTCATGTCTGATGATAAAGGTCTAAATGATTTATATTAGTATTATCAAGGTCCAAAATGTAGAACAATCCTACTGGGCACAGACGTCAATTCAACGTCTATTCCACGTTGGTTCAACGCAATTTCATTGAAATGACGTGGAAACAACGTTGGTTCAACCAGTGTGTTCCCAGTGGGAGGGAACAATACCATTGTTCAGTTGTAGGCATTTCAGACTGTTATCAATCTTCATTCATTGCCATATACAGTAGTGGAAAGGTAGGGCTAGATGCTGGTGTGTAACACAATGTCTGTCTGTGTGTAGACCTCCTGTGGTGTTCTCCTCTCAGTGCATCACCCCCTGGCCAACGCTACACTGTCCCGCTCCGTCTCTCCACCTCATCCCTCACTTCATCCCTCGCTTCAGGGACACAACACAGACACAACACGTGTTCGTGATGAGGATTTGATTCCGTTTTTCATGCGCTGATTCTGTCCTGCACCTGAACCAATGGGATGCGTGTACATTTTATTTTCCAAAGGGTCATGATAAACTGGCAGTGGAGTTCTGTGTGTGAGAGTGTTTCTGTCTCTCTGTGTGTGTGAGAGTGTTTCTGTCTCTGTGTGTGTGAGTGTTTCTGTCTCTGTGTGTGTGTGTGAGAGTGTTTCTGTCTCTCTGTGTGTGTGTGTGTGTTTCTGTCTCTCTGTGTGTGTGAGAGTGTTTCTGTCTCTCTGTGTGTGTGAGAGTGTTTCTGTCTCTCTGTGTGTGTGTGTGTGTGTTTCTGTCTTTCTGTGTGTGTGAGAGTGTTTCTGTCTCTCTGTGTGTGTGAGAGTGTTTCTGTCTCTCTGTGTGTGAGTGTTTCTATCTGTGTGTGTGTGTGTGTGTGAGAGTGTTTCTGTCTCTCTCTGTGTGTGTGTGTGTGTGTGTGAGTGTTTCTGTCTCTCTGTGTGTGTGATAGTGTTTCTGTCTCTCTGTGTGTCAGAGAGTGTTTCTGTCTCTCTGTGTGTGTGTGTTTCTGTCTCTCTCTGTGTGTGTGTGAGTGTTTCTGTCTATCTGTGTGTGTGTGAGTGTTTCTGTCTCTGTGTGTGTGAGAGTGTGTTTGTGTGTGTGAGAGAGAGACGAGTCCTGATGGTGAGTAATGTTCTCCAGGCCTGGCGGCTGGCACTGCTCTGTCTCCCTGCAGGTGGGCATGAGTCACCACACACACACACACACACACACACACACACACACACACACACACACACACACACACACACACACACACACACACACACACACACACCACTCTGCCAGAAGAGAAGACACCCAGAGCGCCTTGACCACCTCAGCCTCCTTCCAGCCAGCAAGCCAGAGGACGTAGCAGCCAACTGGCCAACGGGCACCGAGACAAGCCAGCACTACATACCAGCACAGCACAGGAACAAGGTGCCCCTCTACCTTCTCTCTGTCTCTGTCTTGCTTGCTCTCTCTTCCCTCTCTCACTCACTCACTCTTTCTCTCCCTCTATTTCTGTCCCTCTCCTGCTTTCCTCTTTCCCTCTCTGCTCCACTCCTCTGCTCTTTTTCTCCTCTCTCCTCCTCCTCCTCCTCCCTCCCTCCTCCCTCCTCCCTCCCTCCCTCCCTCCCTCCCTCCCTCCCTCCCTCCATCATCAGTCACTCATATCTTATAGAGTCATATTTAATGGTCTATGTGCTGTACAACACTAAAAACCAGCTGTAAATCAATGTTCCATCAACTCTAGGTTGATGGATTCATCCATCAATAGAACACAGTATTTTATAGTTGACTGATTGGTGTGTGTGTGTGTGTATGTAAATGTGTGTTTGTTTTAAGTACCACAGCATACATGGGCTTGGCAGTGTATTGCTGCCTCTAAGTGCCGATAAAACGGTTAAACACTGTAATTGTAATTTACTCCCAGCTGTGCTGATATTCCCAAGAGAGGTAACACCACTCGACATACGCACACACTCACACACACTCACACACACTCACACACACTCACTTGTCTCGTCCTCTGCATGTTTTAAAAATCTCCAATTGTAAAGAAGACACCACAAACAGCAGTTCCTCTCTCCATATTCAACATCTCTCCCCTGCAGAGTCAGTGGTTTGATCTTTACATGGGAACAGACTTCAGTCCTCTCCACTCTCTGACTACCGCTGTGGCCTGGCACACCCTGCTGGGAGTTGAGGGTCCCTACTGGTCTTTTAGGGTGCATCCCAAATGCAATCTTATTTGCTTTACACTGCACTACTTTCCCTTTATAGTGCACTACTTTCCCTTTATAGTGCACTACTTTCCATTTATAGTGCACAACTTTATAGTGCACAACTTGGTCAAAATTAGTGCACTATAAAGGGAATAGTGTGCCATTTGGGACATAGTCTTACTAGGTCCTACTGGTATTTTAGGGGCCACAGGGTTAGAGCGGTAGCTGTGATTTATCATGATTCAGCCCATCTGCTATGAACTAAAGAATAGCAGAGCTGGTGACAGAGTCAAAGGGACTCTTTCTCTTAATGAAGATAGAAGTTGCCTTGCTCCTACGATCTTTGTGAAAGTGCAATCTGAGAGTAATGACTATATGTGTGCATGTGTGGGTAGTCTTTGATTGCAGACTCAGGTTATTTGTTTGTGTGTGTGTGTCTGTCTGTATGTGTGTATGTGTGTGTGTGTGTGTGTGTGTGTGTGTGTGTGTGTGTGTGTGTGTGTGTGTGTGTGTGTGTGTGTGTGTGTGTGTGTGTGTGTGTGCGTGTGTGTGTGCATATGTATTTGTGCTTGTGAATACATGTGTGTGGTCTCTCACCCCTCACATCAATATTGCCCTCTGCCCTGGGGCAGCTCAGGGACTGCTTTACTTTTCTCTCCTCCTTTATCTCTCCTCTCCTTTTCTCCTCTTCCCTCTCTTCTTCCTCCTCCACGTCCTCTCTCGCTCCCCTCCTGAACCTTCAGCCTTGTTTACTGTCAGCCTCCCTTCACTCCCACAGAGAGTACTAACACAATAGCAGCCTAACCGTACAGAGAAGAACACTCTCTTAGTCAGAACATCTTTTCCCATTAGTGAGTTCAGATGAAACATCAATGAAATGCCATTTCACAGAACTCCTCTTTGAATCGACTGTGACCCCGCATGTTCAGGTGGCTTCACAGTGAGAGAACCAATGCCAGCTGTAGACAATGCCAGCTGGAAGCAGGGTTGTAACCTTGTGTGTTTCTAATGGTGTTTGTTCCAGGCTTTGAGGCGGAGTGTGAGGAGATGTGAGAAGAAGAAAAACACAGGGAGCTTGGACAGGGCCAGGGACAAATAGTAATGAAGACCCATCTTTGTGTTTTCTCTTGGAGCTACAGAGCTATGGAAACTGCTGCCGTACACAGATGCAGACCCATTCCTGTGTCTTGCCTCCCGTGACCTGTTCTGATGTCCTCAGACCTGTGGTTGGAGGCTGAATAGCAGCAGATCGCTGTTTTCCTCCTATTAGCTATTAAAGCATCAATAGCTCCTCCATCCCTCCTCCGTCCCTCCCTCCTCATCCCTCCTTCCCTCCTCATCCCTCCTTCTCTCCTTCACATCTTAGATTACTGCATGCCCACATTTTACTACAGTGTTTGAAACTTTATTGATATCTACAGTGAGGGAAAAAAGTATTTGATCCCCTGCTGATTTTGTACGTTTGCCCACTGACAAATAAATGATCAGTCTATAATTTTAATGGTAGGTTTATTTGAACAGTGTTATAAATGTTATAAATTGATATGCATTTTAATGAGGGAAATAAGTATTTGACCCCTCTGCAAAACATGACTTAGTACTTGGTGGCAAAACCCTTGTTGGCAATCACAGAGGTCAGACATTTCTTGTAGTTGTCCACCAGGTTTGCACACATCTCAGGAGGGATTTTGTCCCACTCCTCTTTGCAGATTTTCTCCAAGTCATTAAGGTTTCAAGGCTGACGTTTGGCAACTCGAACCTTCACCTCCCTCCACAGATTTTCTATGGGATTAAGGTCTGGAGACTGGCTAGGCCACTCCAGGACCTTAATGTGCTTCTTCTTGAGCCACTCCTTTGTTGCCTTGGCCGTGTGTTTTGGGTCATTGTCATGCTGGAATACCCATCCATGATCCATTTTCAATGCCCTGGCTGAGGGAAGGAGGTTCTCACCCAAGATTTGACGGTACATGGCCCTGCCCATCGTCCCTTTGATGTGGTGAAGTTGTCCTGTCTCCTTAGCAGAAAAACACCCCCAAAGCATAATGTTTCCACCTCCATGTTTGACGGTGGGGATGGTGTTCTTGGGGTCATAGGCAGCATTCCTCCTCCTCCAAACACGGCGAGTTGAGTTGATGCCAAAGAGCTCCATTTTGGTCTCATCTGACCACAACACTTTCACCCAGTTGTACTCTGAATCATTCAGATGTTCATTGACAAACTTCAGACGAGCATGTATATGTGCTTTCTTGAGCAGGGGGACCTTGCGGGCGCTGCAGGATTTCAGCCCTTCACGGCGTAGTGTGTTACCAATTGTTTTCTTGGTGACTATGGTCCCAGCTGCCTTGAGATCATTGACAAGATCCTCCCGTGTAGTTCTGGGCTGATTCCTCACCGTTCTCATGATCATTGCAACTCCACGAGGTGAGATCTTGCATGGAGCCCCAGGCCGAGGGAGATTGACAGTTCTTTTGTGTTTCTTCCATTTGCGAATAATCGCACCAACTGTTGTCATCTTCTCACCAAGCTGCTTGGCGATGGTCTTGTAGCCCATTCCAGCCTTGTGTAGGTCTACAATCTTGTCCCCGACATCCTAGGAGAGCTCTTTGGTCTTGGCCATGGTGGAGAGTTCGGAATTTGATTGATTGATTGCTTCTGTGGACTGGTGTCTTTTATACAGGTAACAAACTGAGATTAGGTGCACTCTCTTTAAGAGTGTGCTCCTAATCTCAGATCGTTACCTGTATAAAAGACACCTGGGAGCCAGAAATCTTTCTGATTGAGAGGGGGTCAAATACTTATTTCCCTCATTAAAATGCAAATCAATTTATAACATTTTTCACATGGGTTTTTCTGGATTTTTTGTTGTTATTCTGTCTCACACTGTTCAAATAAACCTACCATTAAAATGATAGACTGATCATTTCTTTGTCAGCGGGCAAACGTACAAAATCAGCAGGGGATCAAATACATTTTTCCCTCACTGTATCTATCTATCTATCTATCTATCTATCTATCTATCTATCTATCTATCTATCTATCTATCTATCTATCTATCTAGGTAGAACACTACCCCTCTATCTATCTATCTACCTCTCTCTCTCTCTCTCTCTCTCTCTCTCTCTCTCTCTCTCTCTCTCTCTCTCTCTCTCTCTCTCTCTCTCTTCTGGTTGTTTCTCCATTTCTCCATTTCTCCTCCTCCCTTCTCTTCTGTGTGTGTGTGTGTGTGTGTGTGTGTAGTCAGCATAATTAATCTGTTCCAGTGTCACTGCTGTTAATCCCTACTGTAGGATGACACTGTGTCTCTCTTTTAACCTCTCTGCTGTGACAGGGACAGCAGTCATAGGGGGAGAGGTAGAGGGAAATAAAGAGATGGAGAGGAGCTCTAGCAGGAAGGAGAAGGGGATGGAGAGGGGGAGAGGGAGAGTTTGAGGGGTAAAGGGAAGGCGAGACAAGCAGAGTGAAAGGGAGAGGTTAGTTAAGAGAGGAAGGGGGGTTACCCCACGGGCAGTGTTTCCTGATGTTTAAATTAAGACCACATACTGTACCTCTCCTCCATGTCACTAAAACAACAGAGCTGTCTCCATCTGAGGATTTATGAATGTAGGCAGAGAGAGAGGGTGTGGGGGGTCACATAAACGTCCCATTGTGTGTGCGTGTCTCATCTGGACTATATTTGTGTGTGTGTCTACCATGTGTGTGTGTGTGTGTGTGTGTGTGTGTGTGTGTGTGTGTGTGTGTGTGTGTGTGTGTGTGTGTGTGTGTGTGTGTGTGTGTGTGTGTGTGTGTGTGTGTGTGTGTGTGTGTGTAAGAGTGTAAGAGTGTGTAAGAGTGTGTTTGTATGTGTGTTTGTGAATGTGTGTGCGTGTTTGTGTATGTGTGTGTGTATAAGCGGTGTGGTGGCGAGGGTTAACTGAGCTGCTCTGTCAGTGCAGTTTGATTAGGTGATCTCAGCTTCATATTCCCCACAGGAGAATAAAGAGCAGCTATTTCCTCTGCAAACACAGAGCAGGACAAAGGAGCCATTGACGGGAGTGGGGGTCCTCTGAAGGCCCTCTCCGAACCCCCCAGCCCCAGGCTCTGTTAGCGGGGCCTGACGCAACCTGTGTGAAATTGTATGTTTGTGAATGCGTGCATGCGTGCATGTGTGTGCACTTGTATGTGAGGGTAGGAATAGGACTGAGTGTGTGTATGTTTGTGTGTATGTGTAGGACTGACTTGGCCCAGGCAAAGACAACATTACTCACCGTGCCCACAGCCCTGGTCCTGGCTAGTACTGCTGACTGAGGCTGGGTAAGGCAGAGAGGAGAAACACTCCCCCAGACTGTTTACTGTATAAGGGACACACTAGACTAGAGGGGGTAATACAGCAGGGGTAAATAGAGATTAGGGGTGATAGTACTACTGTAACAACACTGGGTTGTTTTGTTGTTATTGACTGTAATATTCAATATGCTCCTTTTTTAACGAGCGCTTCACATAAAAACGAAACAAAAATCACCAATGACCTGCTGTGATTGTGAGGAGATAGAAACGGCTGAAATGCACTTAACCGAAGCATCCCAACGTGAATTCCAGTGAATGTGAGTTAATATGGCCATAACTACATTACAGGGACAGCAGTCAGAAATATATTCAGTGGCCAGTGTTTGGCTGAACTCCCAGAGACTGCCAGGGAGCGAGGGAGGGAAGGAGGGAGCGAGGGAGGGAGGGAGGGAGAGGAATGTAGATAGAGAGGAGAGAAGGGGACAGAGAAATACAGTGCCTTCAGAAAGTATTCAGACCCCTTGACTTTTTCCACATTTTGTTAGGTTACAGCCTTATTCTAAAATTGATTACATTGTTTCCCCCCCCCTCATCAATCTACACACAGTATCCCATAATGACAAAGCAAAAACACGTTTTTAGATATTTTTGCAAAAAAAATATTTAAAAAATGAAATATGACATTTACATAACTTTTCAGACCCTTTACTCAGTACTTTGTTGAAGCACCTTTGGCAGCAATTACAGCCTTGAGTCTTCTTGGGTGTGACTCTACAATCTTGGCACGCCTGTATTTGGGGAGTTTCTCCCATTCTTCTCTGCAGATGCTCTCAAGCTCTGTCAGGTTGGAATGGGAGCGTTGCTGCACAGCTATTTTCAGGTCTCTCCAGAGATGTTCGACCGGGTTCAAGTCCGGGCTCTGGCTGGGCCACTCAAGGACATTCAGAGACTTGTCCCGAAGCCACTCCTGTGTTGTCTTGGCTGTGTGCTTAAGCTCGTTGTCTTGTTGGAAGGTGAACCTTCACCCCAGTCTGAGGTCCTGAGCGCTCTGGAGCAGGTTTTCATCAAGGCATAGGCAAGATTCAGTAGATGGTATAGAGTACAGTGTATACATATGAGATGAATAATGTCGGATATGTAAACATTATATAAAAAATAGTTTAAAGTGGCTAGTGATACATTTGTTAGATCCAATTTTCAATTATTAAAGTGGCTAGAGATTTAAGTCAGTATGTTGGCAGCAGCCACTCAATGTTAGTGATGGCTGTTTAACAGTCTGATGGCCTTGAGATAGAAGCTGTTTTTCAGTCTCTCGGTCCCAGCTTTGATGCACCTGTACTGACCTCGCCTTCTGGATGATAGCGGGGTGAACAGGCAGTGGCTCGGGTGGTTGTTGTCCTTGATGATCTTTTTGGCCTTCCTGTGGCATCGGGTGCTGTAGGTGTCCTGGAGGGCAGGTAGTTTACCCCCGGTGATGCGTTGTGCAGTCCTTACTACCCTCTGGAGAGCCTTTGTGAGTGTTTTTGGTTACAAGCCGAATTTCTTCAGCCTCCTGAGGTTGAAGAGGCGCTGTTGCGCCTTCTTCACCACGCTGTCTGTGTGGGTGGACCATTTCAGTTTGTCCGTGATGTGTACGCCGAGGAACTTAAAACTTTCCACCTTCTCCACTGTCGATGTGGATAGGGGGTGCCCCCTCTGCTGTTTCCTGAAGTCCACGATCATCTCCTTAGTTTTGTTGACGTTGAGTGAGAGGTTATTTTCCTGACACCACACTCCGAGTGCCCTCACCTCTTCCCTGTAGGCCGTCTCGTCGTTGTTGGTAATCAAACCTACAACTGTAGTTTCGTCAGGAAACTTGATGATTGAGTTGGAGACGTGCTTGGCCACGCAGTCATGGGTGAACAGGGAGTACAGGAGAGGGCTGAGAACGCACCCTTATGGGGCCCCAGTGTTGAGGATCAGCGGGGTGGAGATGTTGTTTCCTACCCTCACCACCTGGGGTCGGCTCGTCAGGAAGTCCAGGACCCAGTTGCACAGGGCTGGGTCGAGACCTAGGGTCTCGAGCTTAATGACGAGTTTGGAGGGTACTATGGTGTTAAATGCTGAGCTGTAGTCGATGAACAGCATTCTTACATAGGTATTCCTCTTGTCCAGATGGGTTAGGGCAGTGTGCAGTGTGATTGCGATTGCGTCGTCTGTGGACCTATTGGGACGGTAAGCAAATTGGGGTGGGTCTAGGGTGTCTGGTAGAATGGAGGTGATATGATCCTTGACTAGTCTCAAAGCACTTCATGATGACGGAAGGGAGTGCTACGGAGCGATAGTCATTTAGCTCAGTTACCTTAGCTTTCTTGGGAACAGGAACAATGGTGGCCCTCTTGAAGCACGTGGGAACAGCAGACTGGGATAAGGATTGATTAAATATGTCCGTAAACACACCAGCCAGCTGGTCTGCGCATGCTCTGAGGACACAGCCAGGGATGCCATCTGGGCCGGCAGCCTTGCGAGGGTTAACACGCTTAAATGTTTTACTCACGTTGGCTGAGGTGAAGGTGAGGTTACTGGCCCAACGCTAGAATACCTTATATAGGGAATCCCAATTCAGACCAGGGTCTCTTTTTAAATGATGCCCTGTGTTATAACAATCAACAAACAAAATATTTTAAACAGATAAAATTGCATACAGAGCAGAAATTATATACAGAGGAAAATTATTTGATTTTACAAGTACATTTCACAATCAACACGTCCTATATTAAAGTCTTAAAGTGACCCAATGAAATCAGGAAACTGATATAATATTTGCTGAAGGTCATTCCAGAAATGAGGAGCACTATAACTAAAAACACTAATTAGAACCATGTAGGGTTCTTTGGTTGGTCCCAATAGGGGAACCCTTTTTGCAGAGGGTTCTACCTAGAACCCTCTATGTAGGGTTCTTCCTAGAACCCCCCGTACATTGTTCTACCTCGATCCCTATATGTAGGGTTCTGCTTATAACCCTCTATTAAGGGTTCTACCAATAACCATTTTATAATCTCAAGGTTCTTCCTAGAACCCTCTATGAATGGTTCCACAAGCCTTATGATCCTTCAAAATGAATTTCTTTATGACAATACATTACATATATCATAAGGCCTTTCTTTGAGACCCTAGTTATACCCTGACATAGTGGTGTTGGGAACTCCTGGTTTACAGTCCACATCAAGCCTACAAGTCACGATGGTGACAGGTGTGCGCCATAACGAGCAGCCTGGTGACCTAGAGGCGGAGAGGGAGCACACATGACAGTACCCCCTCACTGATGTGCGGCTCCAGCCAACCAAAATGATGAGCCCGGGGTTCAGGAGCGGACGGAAACCTGTTAGTCCGGCAGAGACGCGGGAGCATGGCGACCTAGAGCACCGGAGAGAGCAGGACGCCAACCAAAGGGACTATCCCGGGGATCAGGAGCGGACCGGTCACCCCTGCTGATGCGCGGGAACCTGTCGCCGGCTGGGGCGCGGGAGCCTGACAGAGTGGCTGAGGCAGGGGAGCCTGGCGATCCGGCTGAGGCAGGGGAGCCTGACGAGCCGGAGGAAGCAGGGGAGCCTGGCGATCCGGTGAAGGCATGAAAGCCAGACGAGACGGCTGTAGCAGGGGAGCCTGGCGATCCGGCTGAGGCATGAGAGCCTGACGAACTAGCGGAGGCAGGGGAGCCTTGCAATCTGTCTCAGGCATGAGAGCCTAAAGCGGCTCCCGGACCTGATGTCATTCCCACAGAAACAAAAAAAACAACCCTCCCCGATGCTTCCTTCTGGCGAGGCGTCATTCTTTAACGTGTGCACTGATAGTCGTTAAACAAGTTCAAGGAGTGAGTGTTTTAATAAATAAACATAACACAAAACAAGAAAACACGAACAACGCACAGACATGACACTAGAACAAAAACATTAACACCTGGGGAAGGAACCAAAGGGAGTGACATATAAACTCAGCAGAAAAAGAAACGTCCCTTTTTCAGGACACTGTCTTTCAAAGATAATTCGTAAAAATCCAAATAACTTTACAGATCTTCATTGTAAAGGTTTTAAACACTGTTTCCCATAATTGTTCAATGAACCATGAATAATGAATGAACATGCACCTGTGGAACGGTCGTTAAGACACTAACAGCTTACAGACGGTAGGCAATTAAGGTCACAGTTATGAAAACTATTGACACTAAAGAGGCCTTTCTACTGACTCTGAAAAACACCAAAAGAAAGATACCCAGGGTCCATGCTCATCTGCGTGAACATGCCTTAGGCATGCTGCAAGGAGGCATGAGGACTGCAGATGTGGCCAGGGCAATAAATTGCCATGTCTGTACTGTGAGACGCCTAAGACAGTGCTACAGGGAGACAGGATGGACAGCTGATTGTCCTCGCAGTGGCAGACCACGTGTAACAACACCTGCACAGGATCAGTACATCCGAACATCACACCTGCGGGACAGGTACAGGATGGCAACAACTGCCGAGTTACACCAGGAACGCACAATCCCTCCATCAGTGCTCAGACTGTCCGCAATAGGCTGAGAGATGCTGGACTGAGGGCTTGTAGGCCTGCTGTAAGGCAGGTCCTCACCAGACATCACCGGCAACAACTTTGCCTATGGGCACAAACCCACCGTCGCTGGACAAGACAGGACTGGCAAAATGGGCTCTTCACTGACGAGTCGTGGTTTTGTCTCACCAGGGGTGATGGTCGGATTCACGTTTATCGTAGAAGGAATGAGCGTTACACCGAGGCCTGTACTCTGGATCGGGATCGATTTGGAGGTGGAGGGTCTGTCATGGTCTGGGGCGGTGTGTCACAGCATCATCGTACTGAGCTTGTTGTCATTGTTGTCATCTCAACGCTGTGCGTTACAGGGAAGACATACTCCTCCCTCATGTGGTACCCTTCCTGCAGGCTCATCCTGACATGACCCTCCAGCATGACAATGCCACCAGCCATACTGCTCGTTCTGTGCGTGATTTCCTGCCATGGCCAGCGAAGAGCCCGGATCTCAATCCCATTGAGCACGCCTGGGACCTATTGGATCGGAAGGTGAGGGCTAGGGCCATTCTCCCCAGAAACGTCCAGGAACTTGCAGGTGTCTTTGTGGAAGAGTGGGGTAACATCTCACAGCAAGAACTGGCAAATATGGTGCAGTCCATGAGGAGGAGATGCACTGCAGTACTTAACGCATCTGGTGGCCACACCAGATACTGACTGTTACTTTTGATTTTGACCCCCCCTTTGTTCAGGGACACATTATTCCATTTCTGTTAGTCACATGTCTGTGGAACTTGTTCAGTTTATGTCTTGTTATGTTGTTTTGTTGATACAAATATTTACACATGTTAAGTTTGCTGAAAATAAACGCAGTTGACAGTGAGATGGTTTGCTGAGTTTATAAGCAAGGTAATCAGGGAGGTGATGGAGTCCAGGTGAGTCTGAAGATGAGCAGGTGCATGTAACGATGGTGACAGGTGTGCACACACGTGACAGCCAGCATGGGGAAAATGTAATACTGAGACTACCTCAGTAATCATCTAAACTGGAACAACCATCTCAGTAATCGGTGGAATAAGTCCAACTACTAACAGATTGGAATAGTTATCAAAATAATGTATGCTATTTATCTTCGTTTAGAGTACAATTAATCAACCAAACAGTGTACATGCAAAAGCACAGATGTATAAAATTAAAACTATTCTGAAATTCACCCTGCAATACCTTCCAAATAACTGTTCTTGCCTTCCAAAGAAACCTTCTTGCCTTCCAAAGAATTACCAAATAACTTTTTCATCCAAAAACGGTTCTTAGGATGTTAAAGGTTCTAGGTAGAACCCTTTGCCTTACAAACCCTTTGGAAGTGGAGCCCTTTTTTCTAAGAGTGCAGGGATCATGGAAAAGTAGCCTACTTTGGGTGCTTGTCTGATAGAGGTGAGGTAGATCGGGACTTTTAGAAGAACTGCTTTGTAAACAAATAAGAGCCAATGCTGAGCTCTTCTGGAGGTCAGGGATGGCCAGCCCATTCACAATCAATAAGAAAGTCATAATAGATGGATTATATAATATAATAATGTTATCTGAGGAACAAGCATAAAGGGTTTCTCTCTTTTATTCTTTCTTTGTCCTCTCTTTCTTCCCTCTCTCTCATTGATCCTTGAACACAATGTTCTGCTGTTCATTATATATCATCCAGTCATTACAGTTTTTCTCCATTGGTTTGGCTCATTTCTTGAAACAGAAATTACATTCTCAAAACTACATGGACAAACCTCCAAACCACTTGGCAATTGTTCACAACAGAATTGAATTTCTCATTCATTTCATCAAATTGCAAATGTCTAAGTACATGTCTCAATGTCTCAGTACATCTTTGCAAATGATTAAGTACAGGTAGCCTACATTTAGCACAATTTCCAAGTGAATAGATCTGGTTGATCTAAACTGATTGTTGATTCTCAGTCTAATGGTTGTTCGCTCCAAAACGTGTCAGCGTCATTTCATTGTATAAGTCATCACATGCACAACAGTCTGTTCAATTGTCAAAATTAGTCAAGAACATAATACCATGAATACCATATATGAATACCTTGGAACATTTGATAAATGTATTACAGCAATTGACAGTCAGGTGAAACTAGAACTTTACTAACGAAGGAGGAGTTTCACACATCTCAGATGACCAATCAAACAGTATGTTTAGTTACCTGACAGGTGCTGTCCATGACTGTGAATGCTGCCAAACATGTATGTAAAGAGCTTGACCATGCAGGACCAGTACAATTTCTGAACATGGAGGCACCTGGCCAAGTAAATGAACAAGGGCAACTGCCTGCTCGAGGAAGAGGAAGAGGAAGAAGAAGAGGAGGAGGAGGAGTAAGGGTGCCTACCACAATATGTCATTGTATGGGACAATGTGAATTTCCACCGTGGCCAGCTCATAAGGGCCTGGTTCACTACTCATCCAAGGATGGTCATGGTGTTCCTACCACCTTACTCTCCTTTCCTCAATCCTATTGAGGAGTATTTCTCCGTTTGGAGGTGGAGAGTGTATGAGCATCGGGCTCAAGATCAGAGGTCCCTGCTCCATGCAATGGACGCTGCGTGTGAGGATATTACAGGAGATCAGTGTAGGGGATGGTTGCGACATGCACGCAAGGGAGAATATACGCTGTGATGTGGACGAGAATCTGTGGCCAGACAGACAGCAGCGTGTGGATGGCCAGGAGGGTGAGGACGGTGGCCAGGAGAGGGAGGGTGAGGACAGTGACCAGTGAAGAACTGTTAGTTGTGAAACTCCAGCTTTATTTACAGCACTGTAGGCTGCATATAATTTTCATTGTTTTTTGTTTGTGTGTTTATATTACAGTATATTATGCTGTATACATTTTCTTTTGACTCTGATGTATGGAAGTTACTTTATGTGTGTGAATGATAATGGTTACAATTTCCTTGGCAGTATGAGTGCAATGTGTGATGTCAAACCTTGGAGGCTACTCTTACCCTAAAATCCTATTTCTTTTTTTTCAGTTTTATACACAATTGTATTCTGTTAGCTAGACAAAAACAGTACAGTAACCATTGTCAATGAAGGACTGGGCTAAGACTGAAAGGTGGACATGAGGGATATTTCAATGGTCCTCTGCCATAGTGACAAAACATCTCAACATTTTGACTTGCAGTGCTTACACAATGCCAAAGGGACGAAGCATTTTGGGGGCACTGACTGTTTAAATGAGAAGGAAATTTAGTTTTGACACATGAGTGAACTGTTTTGGGAGAGGTATGATCTTTTCCAGGTGAACCATGGTGTTGTGCCGAACCATCCACGTTATTTTGGCTAAAGCACCAAGAGTGTTGAGAACGCCCGGTCTGTTTCAAGAAATGAGCCAAAGCAATTGAGAAGGATCTTTGCCATTTTCGTGGCACTGACTCTTTATATGGGAAAGGAATTTAGTTTTGAAGCATGAGTGAACAGTTTTAGGAGAGATATGAGCTTTTGCAAGTGAGCTATAGTGTTGTGCTGAACTGTAAGACTGTTTTGCCAAATGATCTTAGAGTTTTGAGAATGTAATTTCGGTTTCAAGAAATGAGCCAAACCAATGGAGAAAAACTGTAATACATCTTCCTCAGCCTCAAACACATGTGAAGCTCTTGCTCTCATCTCTCTCTCCTCTCTACAGCAAGAGGTTAATAGAGCTGCAACCGGTAATGTAGGTCTGTTAGTGAATGACAGACTGCTGCCTCACTGGGCCTCACACAACAGCTGGGGGCTGATAGATAGATAGAGATAGATGGATAGATAGACAGATGAGACTGATCTCCCTCTGTTCTCCCTGCTCTGGTCAAAAGTAGTGCACTATATATTGAATAGGGTGCCATTTTGGACTCAGCCATAGAGGGAGTTATTTGGAGAAAATTCCTGTGCATTTGTTCTGGAGTAGAATCGCCAAGAGCCCAGTGATTCTCCTAATGTCTGTGTGAAAGCCACAATCTGCCAACAAAACCCTGCTTGGCGGGTCAAAAGCTTTTCAGCGGCGTTACAGGAAACCAACACAACGATCCAAATGACACCCTATACCGTTTACAGTCCTTATGAGCCCTGGTCAAAAGTAGTAAACTATATAGGGAAAACACTCTTAGAAAAAAAGGTGCTATCTAGAACCTAAAAGGGTTCTTTGGCTGGTCCCATAGAATAACCCTTTGCAGAACCCTTTTTGATTCCAGGTAGAACCCTTTTGGTTCCAGGTAGAACCATTTTGAGTTCCATGTAGAACCCTTTACACATAGGGTTCTACATTAACCCAAAATTGTTCTAACTGGAACCAAAAAAAGTTATAGCTCAAACCAAAAAGGGTTCTCCTGTGGGGACAGACGAAGAACCCTTTTGGAGCCCTTTTTTCTAAGAGTGTAAGGTGCCATTTGTTACCATTACCTTTGGAGAAAATAGACAAGGACATTGAAGAATTCTGATAAATAAATGATGAATGTGGCTATTTCCTGTTCAATTGGACTGCCCCCTTTGCATGATCAAAACTGGATCATGTTCAGATATTTTGTTTCTATTACTGGGAGTGAGGGAGGAGAGAGAGAGAGAGAGAGAGAGAGAGAGAGAGAAAACAAGTGAAACAGCAGTAAGGCAGACATTTGGGGCATTTATCTTTGTGTGACAGACCATGCTGCTGTGTCAGGTTCCTGTTTGTGTCTTTTCCATTGAGGTGGCGATGTGAAGGCTGTGTGAGTGCGTGCGTGTTTGCTTGTGTATATGTGTTTGTGTATGTAGGTTTACTGTGTGCGTGTGTATCCCTCTGTCTCCTGGCACACTAAATAAAGCTGTGCTCAGACTGTGAGGCTGGGCTGGTTCCTGTGGCCCGTATTCAGATCTATATTAAGGCTGTGGGACTGAGGACTGGGTTTTTGGGCTGTGGTCGGGCAGGGGCCCTGTGTGGCTGGGAAATACAGAGGCCCCTAGGGACCTACCTGGAAAACAATGTGATCGACCACATGCATTCACACACACACACAGCCCACACACCTCGCTACCACCAGCACCACCCTGTGTCTAATCTGACTACCGGAGAGTTAGAGTATCAGCGACAGGAAGTCCCACACAGCCATTTCCTGTTGGGTCCAGGAACAATGGCCATTGCCGCTATGGCAACTCAGTGAGCTGATATGGTGTGACCTCACCTCCGTACACCCGTGTACCATTGAAGGGCGATAGTGTGTGTGTATTCTCCATTGAAGGGCGATAGTGTGTGTGTATTCTCCATTGAAGGGCAATAAATTGCCCATACTTTAAATAGAGCGAGCGATGAAAGATTGACTAGGATGTGGAGCCGCATAAATATGAAAAACAAAACAGAGCAAAACAAAAAATATTTCAAAACAGCATTGTTGTCCAAAACTCAGAAAGGCTCATTTGTCTGGCAGGTTGATGTTTATCACTTGTTTTGAAGGTCTCTGTATCCAAAATGTCTCTATCATTCTGGTCAACCCCAGTGTGACTGTTTCAGAGATGGGTTGTTGATAGGCCTTCACTGAAAAATGTTTACTCTTGATACTGTACCCACTGCCATCATAAAGATGATGTGAGGGCCTGTGTGTGTGTGTGTGTGTGTGTGTGTGTGTGTTTCAGTAGCTCTCTGTCCCCATCTGGAGTCAGCAGCTGCTGTCAGGATGCTGTTGGGGATTAAACTCTTCACACAATCTGTTTCTCCAACTGTCCATCTCTCTACCTCCCTCACTGTACCACTACATCCTTGCATCTCTACACCTATATCAGTCTACCACTGTCACTCAATGACACTACCTCTCCATCTCTTTACCTCAATGACTCTACTTCTCCATCTCTCTACCTCAATGACACTACCTCTCCATCTCTTTACCTCAATGACTCTACTTCTCCATCTCTCTACCTCAATGACTCTACCTCTCCATCTCTCTACATCAATGACTCCACCTCTCCATCTCTCTACCTCAATGACACTACCTCTTCATCTCTCTACCTCAATGACACTACCTCTCCATCTCTCTACATCAATGACTCCACCTCTCCATCTCTCTACCTCAATGACACTACCTCTCCATCTCTCTACCTCAATGACACTACCTCTCCATCTCTCTACCTCAATGACTCCATCTCTCCATCTCTCTACCTCAATGACACTACCTCTCCATCTCTCTACCTCAATGACTCCACCTCTCATCTCTCTACCTCAATGACTCCACCTCTCCATCTCTCTACCTCAATGACTCCACCTCTCCATCTCTCTACCTCAATGACTCCACCTCTCCATCACTACCTCAATGACACTACCTCTCCATCTCTCTACCTCAATGACTCCATCTCTCCATCTCTCTACCTCAATGACACTACCTCTCCATCTCTCTACCTCAATGACTCCACCTCTCCATATCTCTACCTCAATGACACTACCTCTCCATCTCTCTACCTCAATGACACTACCTCTCTATCTCTCTACCTCAATGACTCCATCTATCCCTCTCTCTACCTCAATGACTCCATCTATCCATCTCTCTACCTCAATGACTCCATCTCTCCATCTCTCTACCTCAATGACTCTACCTCTCCATCTCTCTACCTCAATGACTCAACCTCTCCATCTCTCTACCTCAATGACACTACCTCTCCATCTCTCTACCTCAATGACACTACCTCTCCATCTCTCTACCTCAATGACTCCATCTCTCCATATCTCTACCTCAATGACACTACCTCTCCATCTCTCTACCTCAATGACTCCATCTCTCCATCTCTCTACCTCAATGACACTACCTCTCCATCTCTCTACCTCAATGACTCCATCTATCCATCTCTCTACCTCAATGACACTACCTCTCCATCTCTCTACCTCAATGACTCCACCTCTCCATCTCTCTACCTCAATGACACTACCTCTCCATCTCTCTACCTCAATGACTCCACCTCTCCATCTCTCTACCTCAATGACTTCACCTCTCCATCTCTCTACCTCAATGACTCTACCTCTCCATTTATCTACCTTCTTCCCTTTACTGTCATACCATCTCTTTCCCTCCATCTCTCCATCTCTAATTGATCCTCCTAGGACCTTGGGTAGAACTCAATAGAGTTGGAGGGACATAACATGTGTGTCTGTATGTGTTTTGTGTGTGCTTGAGTGTGTTTTTGCATTCTGTTCTGTAATGTGTGTGTATGTGTGTTAATGTGAGTGTGTGTGGCTTTGGGGGTGATTGAGTTTTATCCCACTACCACAGAGGATGTGTCATTCTGACTCCTTTGTTCAGTGTGGCAGAGTCTTGTCACTATGATTCTGTCTCTCTGTGTGTGTGTGTGTGTGTGTGTGTGTGTGTGTGTGTGTGTGTGTGTGTGTGTGTGTGTGTGTGTGTGTGTGTGTGTGTGTGTGTGTGTGTGTGTGTGTGTGTGTGTGCGTGTGTGCGTGCCATGTGCCTGTGTGTTTTCACCCGCTGTCGGCTTTAGTTATTAGTCACTCAGTCTGTCTCGAGACGCCTTTTTTCTTCAAATAATTTCTAAGTAATAAATCCATAAGCAGACAGATGTAAGCTGGGGACCAAATACACCCATGTATTACACATCTATTATATTAGACATATATCTCTCTGGATGCTTGATGTTAGCTGATGAGGAAGAAGTGCAATCCCATTCCTCTCTGTAAAATCCTCCAGAGATTTAACTATTCTCATTCCTCCCCATTTGTTGGACTGTTAAGACAGAGGCTAAGTAATATATGTCTGTTCTGACTACTTAATGTGTGTATCCTCTCTTAAATCCTAATATTTTGGAGGGCTTTGATAGATTAAAAACATTGGGTCCATCAGTGGAGGCTGCTGAGGAGAGAACGGCTCATATTAATGGCCAGAACAGAGCAAATGGAATGGCATCAAACACCTGGAAACTATGTGTTTGATGTATTTGATACCATTCCACTGATTCCGCTCCAGTCATTACCACTAGCCCGTCCTCCCCAATTAAGGTGCCACCAACCTCCTGTGGTGTCAATAGATCTAAAACAGTGTAAATACTCTACTGAGGAAAAATGTAGATAGACACATGAGAAACACTAAGGTCATTCATTCCCTAATCTCTCTGAAACAGATCTGACCAAATCACAGTATATTATTTATTCCCTGGTTTACAATGACTTTACTCTTTGCCATTGTCACAATCACATTAGAGGGAACTATTATACAGAAACAGATGCCGTGTCCCCTTTTTACCATAGCTGTGTCCTAATTACACCTACTTTAAAATTAGCATTTGTATTATTGTAATTGAGTTGCACGATGATATAGCAAAAAACATCAATAACAGCAGATTATAAATACATTATGATTTTCTGTCCAGCTGCTGTGTTTTGTCTGTCCTGCAAATGAAATTAATCCGGACATAACTGGACATTTGATAAGTTTAATTCTTGTTCTTTCAGCAGGTCTGCCCAAATCAAATGTAATTGAGTGTCTGTGACTGTGTTGTCTGGAGGGGTTTGGGAGAACAGGAAAAAACATATTTCCTTTGCAAGATGGACAAATAAGTCCAATTCTATTTTATTATTTTAAGTAAACACCTGTAAAGGTAGCAGTATAATTGACATGATACATGACTGAAATGGCTTTGTTCATTTCTTTGTTATGATGTTTCAAAACAGTATTGGTTTGTTCTGTGTCTCAGTACAAACATATTGATTGTTTTGAGGAACCAGAAGCCCATCTGCATCTGATTAGCCCTGATTCTACATTTGTCCTACTTCTGTCCTGCAGACCACACACACACACACACACACACACACACACACACACACACACACACACACACACACACACACACACACACACACACACACACACACACACACACACACACACACACACACACACACACACACACACACACACCACCCCACCACACCACACACACAACCACAACCACACTGGTTTGAATCCATAGAAGGACACACATGTACACAGACCTGTTTGCTTAACCTCTTTCAACCCATTCCCATCTCACACAGGCCTTATAGATATAAAGTAGATGTCATACGGTACATACAGTGCATTCGGAAAGTATTCAGACCCCTTCCCTTTTTCCACATTTTGTTACATTACAGCCTTATTCTATAATGGATTATGATTTAGAATTGTCAGAACACATAATGACTAAGTTAAAACAGGTTTTTAGATTTTTTTGCAAATGAATTACAGATAAAAAACAGATATCTTATTTACATAACTATTCAGACCCTATGCTATGAGACTAGAAATTGAGCTCAGGCGCATCCTGTTTCCATTGATCATCCTTGAGATGTTCCTACAACTTGATTGGAGTCAGCCTGCCAGCTTAGTGGAGTCTGCCACTAGCACAGTTAGTGTAGTCAGCTCAGCTATCTCTATTGAGACTGTGTCTGTGCCTCGACCTAGGTTGGGCAAAACTAAACATGGCGGTGTTCGCCTTAGCAATCTCACTAGAATAAAGACCTCCTCCATTGCTGCCATTATTGAAAGAGATTGTGATACCTCACATCTCAAAATGGGGCTACTCAATGTTAGATCCCTCACTTCCAAGGCAGTTCTAGTCAATGAACTAATCTCTGATCATAATCTTGATGTGATTGGCCTGACTGAAACATGGCTTAAGCCTGATGAATTTATTGTGTTAAATGAGGCCTCACCTCCTGGTTACACTAGTGACCATATCCCTCGCATCCCGCAAAGGCGGAGGTGTTGCTAACATTTACAATAGCAAATGTCTATTTACAAAAACAAAAAAGCAGCGTTTTCGTCTTTTGAGCTTCTAGTCATGAAATCTATGCAGCCTACTCAATCACTTTTTATAGCTACTGTTTACGGGCCTCCTGGGCCATATACAACATTCCTCACTGAGTTCCCTGAATTCCTATCGGACCTTGTAGTCATGTCAGACAATATTCAAATTTTTGGTGACTTTAATATTCACATGGAAAAGTCCACAGACCCACTCCAAAAGGCTTTTGGAGCCATCATCGACTCTGTCGGTTTTGTCCAACATGTCTCCGGACCTACTCACTGCCACAGTCATACTCTGGACCTAGTTTTGTCCCGTGGAATAAATGTTGTGGATCTTAATGTTTTTCCTCATAATCCTGGACTATCGGACCACCATTTTATTACGTTTGAAATCGCAACAGATAATCTGCTCAGACCCCAACCAAGGATCATCAAAAGTCGTGCTATAAATTCTCAGACATCCCAAAGATTCCTAGATGCCCTTCCAGAATCCTTCCACCTACCCAAGGACGTCAGAGTACAAAAATCAGTTAACCACCTAACTGAGGAACTCAATGTAACCTTGCGCAATACCCTAGATGGAGTTGCACCCTAAAAACAAAAACATTTGCCATAAAAACTAGCTCCCTGGTATACAGAAAATACCCGAGCTCTGAAGCAAGCTTCCAGAAAATTGGAACGGAAATGGCGCCACACCAAACTGGAAGTCTTCCGACTAGCTTGGAAAGACAGTACCGTGCAGTATCGAAGAGCCCTCACTGCTGCTCGATCATAAAGTTTATTTTTGATACTGTCACAAAGCTAACTAAAAAGCAGCATTCCCCAAGAGAGGATGGCTTTCACTTTAGCAGTGATTCATTCATGAACTTCTTTGAGGAAAAGATCATGATCATTAGAAAGCAAATTACGGACTCCTCTTTAAATCTGCGTATTCCTCCAAAGCTCAGTTGTCCTGAGTCCACACAACTTTGTCAGGGCATAAAATCAAGAGAGACACTCAAGTTTTTTAGTACCATATCTCTTGACACATTGATGAAAATAATCATGGCCTCTAAACCTTCAAGCTGCATACTGGACCCTATTCCAACTAAACTACTGAGAGCTGCTTCCTGTGCTTGGCCCTCCTATGTTGAACATAATAAACAGCTCTCTATCTACCGGATGTGTACCAAACTCACTAAAAGTGGCAGTAATAAAGCCTCTCTTAAAAAAGCCAAACCTTGACCCAGAAAATATAAAAAACTATCGGCCTATATCGAATCTTCCATTCCTCTCAAAAATTTTAGAAAAAGCTCTTGCGCAGCAACTCACTGCCTTCCTGAAGACAAACAATGTATACGAAACGCTTCAGTCTGGTTTTAGACCCCATCATAGCACTGAGACTGCACTTGTGAAGGTTGTAAATGACCTTTTAATGGCGTCAGACCGAGGCTCTGCAACTGTCCTCGTGCTCCTAGACCTTAGTGCTGCTTTTGATACCATCGATCACCACATTCTTTTGGAGAGATTGGAAACCCAAATTGGTCTACATGGACAAGTTCTGGCCTGGTTTAGATCTTATCTGTCGGAAAGATATCAGTTTGTCTCTGTGGATGGTTTGTCCTCTGACAAATCAACTGTAAATTTCGGTGTTCCTCAAGGCTCTGTTTTGGGACCACTATTGTTTTCACTATATATTTTACCACTTGGTGATGTCATTCGAAACATAATGTTAACTTTCACTGCTATGCGGATGACACACAGCTGTACATTTCGATGAAACATGGTGAAGCCCCAAAATTGCCCTCCCTGGAAGCCTGTGTTTCAGACATAAGGAAGTGGATGGCGGAAAATGTTCTACTTTTAAACTCTGACAAAACAGAGATGCTAGTTCTAGGTCCCAAGAAACAAAGAGATCTTCTGTTGAATCTGACAATTAATCTTGATGGTTGTACAGTCGTCTCAAATAAAACTGTGAAGGACCTCGGCGTTACTCTGGACCCTGATCTCTCTTTTGTGAACATATCAAGACTGTTTCAAGGACAGATTTTTTCCATTTACGTAACATTGTAAAAATCAGAAACTTTCTGTCCAAAAATGATGCAGAAAAGTTAATCCATGCGTTTGTAACTTCTAGGTTAGACTACTGCAATGCTTTATTTTCCGGCTATCCGGATAAAGCACTAAATAAACTTCAGTTAGTGCTAAACACGGCTGCTAGAATCTTGACTAGAACCCCAAAATTTGATCATATTACTCCAGTACTAGCCTCTCTACACTGGCTTCCTGTTAAGGCAAGGGCTGATTTCAAGGTTTTACTGCTAACCTACAAAGCATTACATGGGCTTGCTCCTACCTATCTTTCTGATTTGGTCCTGCCGTACATACCTACTAAATGCACGCTACGGTCACAAGACGCAGGCCTCCTTACTGTCCGTGAGAATTTCTAAGCAAACAGCTGGAGGCAGGGCTTTTTCCTATAGAGCTCAATTTTTATGGAATAGTCTGCCTATCCATGTGAGAGACGAGACTCGGTCTCAACCTTTAAGTCTTTATTGAAGACTCATCTCTTCAGTAGGTCCTATGACTGAGTGTACTCTGGCCCAGGAGTGTGAAGGTGAACGGAAAGGCACTGGAGCAACGAACCACCCTTGCTGTCTTTGCCTGGCCGGTTCTCTCCACTGGGATTCTCTGCCTCTAACCCTATTACAGGGGCTGAGTCACTGGCTTCTGGTGCCGTGGCAGAGATCTTGTGGGCTATACTCGGCCTTGTCTCAGGATGGTAAGTTGGTGGTTGAAGATATCCCTCTAGTGGTGTGGGGCTGTGCTTCGGCAGAGTGGGTGGGGTTATATCCTGCCTGTTTGGCCCTGTCCGGGTTTCAGTCGGACGGGCCACAGTGTCTCCCGACCCTCCTGTCTCAGCCCCCAGTATTTATGCTGCAGTAGTTTATGTGTCGGGGGGCTAGGGTCCGTCTGTTATATCTGGAGTATTTCTTCTCTTATCTGGTGTCCTGTGCGAATTTAAGTATGCTCTCTCTAATTATCTCTCTCTTTTCTTCCTCTCTCTCTCTCTCTCTCTCTCTCTCTCTCTCTCTCTCTCTCTCTCTCTCTCTCTCTCTCTCTCTCTCTCTCTCTCTCTCTCTCGGAGGACCTGAGCATTAGGACCATTCCTCAAGACCTACCTGGCCTGATGACTCCTTGATGGCCCGAGTCCACCTGGCCGTGCTGCTTCTCCAGTTTCAACTGTTCTGCCTGTTTTATGAAAATTTTAAAATCTTGTCCATGTTCTGTTATAATCTGCACCCGGCACAGCCAGAAGAGGACTGGCCACCCCTCACAGCCTGGTTCCTCTCTAGGTTTCTTCCTAGGTTTTGGCCTTCTAGGGAGTTTTTCCTAGCCACCGTGCTTTTACACCTGCATTGCTTGCTGTTTGAGGTTTTAGGCTGGGTTTCTGTACAGCACTCTGTGACATCAGCTGATGTAAGGGGGGCTTTATAAATAAATTTGATTTGATTTGATTTGATTTGATTGGAGTCAACCTGTGGTAAATTCAATTGATTGGACATGATTTGGAAAGGCACACACCTTTACGGTAGAGTAGCCAGACCTTAGCCTCTCCTCAGTAAAAGGCACATGACAGCCCGCTTGCAGTTTGCCAGAAAGCACCTAAAGGACTCAGACCATGAGAAACAAGATTCTCTGGATCAGATGAAACCAAGATTGAACTCTTTGGCCTGAATGTCAAGCGTCACATCTGGAGGAAACCTGGCACCATCCCTACAGTGAAGCACGGTAGTGGCAGCATCATGCTGTTTCAGCGGCAGGGACTGGGAGACTAGTCAGGATTGAGGAAAAGACGAATGGAGCAAAGTACAGAGAGATCCTTGATGAAAACCTGCTCCAGAGCGCTCAGGACCTCAGACTGGGCCTATGCCCTCCGACGAACCATGAAACAGGCAATGCGTCAATACAAGACTATTGTTGAATTCTACTACACTGGCTCCAACGCTCGTCGGATGTGACAAGGCCTGCAAACTATTACAGAATACAAAGGTAAGCCCAGCCGCAAGCTGCCCAGTGACACAAGCCTACCAGATGAGCTAAATTACTTCTAACACTGGAGCGTGCTGTTCCGGTCGACTGTGTGATCACGCTCTCCATAGCCGATGTGAGTAAGGCCGCAGGGCCAGACGGATTACCAGAAAGTGTACTCCGAGCATGCGCTGATCAACTGGCAAGTGTCTTCACTGACATTTTCAACCTGTCCCTGACCAAGTGTGTAATACCTACATGTTTCAAACAGACCACCATAGTCCCTGTGCCCAAGGTAAAATGTTTTTATTTTTACCTTTATTTTACTAGGCAAGTCAGTTAAGAACAAATAATATTTTATTTGTTATAAGCCCACTGTTATTTGTTATAAACCCACTGTTATTAGGCCAACTTATTTTAAATGATGGCCTAAGAACAGTGGGTTAACTGCCTGTTCAGGGGCAGAACGACAGATTTGTACCTTGTCAGCTTTGGGATTTGAACTTGCAATTTTTCGGTTACTAGTCCAACGCTCTAACCACTAGTCTACCCTGCCGCCCCATACTTAAATGACTTCCAACCCGTAGCACTCACGTATGTAGCCATGAAGTGCTTTGAAAGGCTGGTCTTGGCTCACATCAACACCATCATCCCTGAAACCCTAGACACAATCCAATTTGCATACCGCCCCAACAGATTGACAGATGATGCAATCTCCATTGCACTCCACACTGCCCTTTCCCACCTGGACAAAAGGAACACCTACGTGAGAATGCTGTTCATTGACTTCAGCTCAGCATTCAACACCGTAGTGCCCTCAAAGCTCATCACTAAGCTAAGGACCCTGGGACTAAACACCTCCCTCTGCAACTGGATCCTGGACTTCCTGACAGGCCGCCCCCAGGTGGTAAGGGTAGGCAACATCACATCTGTATATAAAGACAAATATATGGTAAAGAAAGAGTGTTCTCTTTCCTGTCTTTGCGGTCCTCTGAAGCAGTAGGTAGTCACCGTCAAAATCACCGTCCTTGGAGAGCAATTCTGAGGTAATAATTATGCAAGCGCTTATAAGGTGAAATATAATTAGAACTGCCCGCTTCCTCCGTCCTTCGTGACCACTACCAGGTAAAATAGAATTTAGCAAGTTCTAGCAACGGAAGCTAGAATTAATTGAATCCCATTGTGACGCAGGGGGGGAGGACACCTCCTGTACTCCCTGTTCACCCATGACTGCGTGGCCAAGCACGACTCCAACACCATCATTAAGTTTGCCGATGACACAGCGGTGGTAGGCCTGAACACCGACAACGATGAGACAGCCTATAGGAAGGAGGTCAGAGACCTCGCAGTGTGGTGCCAGGACAGCAACTTGAAGCCCTCCTCCAAGAGGCATGCATAACAAGCAGGTTGAGAGCTTCAAGTTTCTTGGTGTCCACATCACCAACAAACTATCATGGTCCAAACACACCAAGACAGTCATGAAGAGGACCCGACAATGCCTATTCCCCCTCAGGAGACTGAAAAGATGTGGCATGGGTCCTCAGATCCTCAAAAGGTTCCACAGCTGCACCATCCAGAGCATCCTGACTGGTTGCATCACCACCTGGTATGGCAACTGCTCGGCGTCCGACCGCAAGGCGCTGCAGAGGGTAGTGCATACTGCCCAGTATATCACTGGGGCCAAGCTTCCTGCCATCCAGTAACTCTATACCAGGCGGTGTCAGAGCAAGGCCCTAAAAAATTGCCAAAGACTCCAGCCACCCTATTCAAAGACTGTTGTCTCTGCTACCGCACGGCAAGTGGTACCGGAGCACCAAGTCTAGGTCCAAAAGGCTTCTTAACAGCTTCTACCCCCAAACCATAAGACTGTTGAACAGCTAATCAAATGACTACCTGGACTATTTGCATTGAACCCCCCCATCTTACGTTGCTACTACTCGTTGTTTATTAAACTGTACCCCCGCACACAGGTTCACCTTTCAACAGGACAATGACCCTAAGCACACAGTCAACACAATGCAGGAGTGGCTTCGGGACAAGCCTCTGAATGTCCTTGAGTGGCCCAGACAGAGCCCGGACTTGAACCCGATCGAACATCTCTGGAGAGATCTGAAATTAGCTTTGCAGTGACGCTCCCCATCTAACCTGACAGAGCTAGAGAGGATCTGCAGAGAAGAATGGGAGAAACTCCCCAAATACAGGTGTGCCAAGCTTGTAGTGTCATACCCAAGAAGACTCGAGGCTGTAATCTCTGCCAAAGGTGCTTCAACAAAGTACTGAGTGAAGGGTCTGAATACTTATGTAAATGTGATATTTCAGGTTTTTTTTATACATTTGCAAAGATTTCTAAAAAACTGTTTTTGCTTTGTCATTATAAGGTATTGTGAATAGATTGATGAGGGATCGGTGGGTCACCTGCGGCGGGACGGCTGAGCTAACGTAGGCTAATGCGATTAGCATGAGGTTGTAAGTCTTGTTAATCTAACTGCAGTGTCCAATTTACAGTAGCTATTGCAGTGAAATAATACCATGCTATTGTTTGAGGAGAGTGTACAGTTTTGAACACGAAAAGTTATTAATAAACAAATTAGGCACATTTGGACAGTCTTGATACAACATTTTGAACAGAAATGCAATGGTTCATTGGATCAGTCTAAAACTTTGCACATACACTGCTGGCCAAAATCTCAATTGCACCTGTGCTGGAATAATACATTATGGCCTTTCTCTTGCATTTCAAAGATGATGGTACAAAAAAATTGTTGGTTTTACTTTACTTTAACATTTCCTTTCAAATGGTACCAATAAAATGCATATTCTTGCTTCAGGGCCTGAGCTACAGGCAGTTAGATTTGGATATGTCCTTTTAGGCAAAACATTTTTTAATAGCGTATGATGTGGAAAAAGTCAAGGGGTCTGAATACTTTCCAAATGCACTGTACATCAAAGAAAAACAATAGAATCCACAAAATATGTGTTGTGCACTTGCTTTGCTGTATTCAGTTTTTTTCTATCATTCGGCAATTGAGAGTAACAATATATTGTGTACTTCAAGTGGAGGCCTTCTTGAGAGGGTGAAATAGCAACATTTCTCTAGACGTCAAATTTCGAAGTTGCTCTAAATGTCACATTTCGAAGTGTTTGTTGACACAGCATTGCCTATTACTGGGATTGAAAATGCCACCCTCCGATCCTGAGTCTGTGGATTGCCCCTAGCTCTCACAGTCTCACTGCAAAATGTTACATTCGTCCACGTTTCTCCAAACATAACATTTGGAAGTTTCTCTAAATGTCAAATTTGAACTTGTTTGTTGACACAGAACTTGTCCACAACGCCTGTGCAAACCCCACGCCTGCTAGATGGTAATAGCGCTCAGTGTTGCCCCTAGTGGAGACGTGGGTTAAGTTAAAGGATGTATATGAAACAAGGGGTAGTGGAGAAGGAAACCCTTCACCAGGCACCATAGTATTATTTTTCATTATATTTATTAACGTTTGATCCTGCAAAAAGAAACAATATGAATTTCAAACCAACAGTTTCCAAAGTACTTTTGAATGTTCTGGACGTTGGACTTTGACATCACTCAAGGAACGAGTCTATCAACTGAAGCATATTACTACAGCAGAGGCAATAGAAATAACCGGGAAACGTATGACTATGCTTGATGAAATCGATATCCAATTGCCTAATAATACCAGAATTAAGTTGGACCTGCCTATTCATTCATATAGGTATCTGATTCTAGAAATCAAAGAACATCTCTATTATGAGCATCCACATTATGTGACAGGCCTATATGATCAATGGCTTGCGCTTCACATTTGCAGCATTGATCATGCAATGCATGCCTGCACAGTCGGGAGCTACATTGCTGGCCATAACCTTACCTACTTTGTTGGATAATAATCACCATTAAAAAATTCATCATAAACTCATTTAGGCCTACTGGAACATGACAGCCAGCCAAAGGTAGCTTACCTCTTTCTGAACAACTTCATTGATTCATTAAAATGACTGTCGTAGCTTCTGTAGTACTGTACTGTAGTAGCTACAAAGGTCTAGTAGTTGAACGTTGGCTGTGCCACTGAAATGTGGAGACGAGGTTGCTCAAGCCTATTACAAGCGGCTCCCAGTCCATCAATCAGAAGAATGGTGCATTTTATTTCAATGTCCACCAGCTTTCACGATTGCTGTAATCGACATACATACCTGCATCTAGCTATTCTTTACAGTAGCTAGTTAGACTAGCAAGTGCTTAAATGTATTACAAGTAGCCTATGATTTGAGAGGTGGAAAATGTAATCACCTACAGTATAGCCCAGGTGCCCAGTTGTCCCGTGGGCTGACAACTCCCCTCTCTCTCTCTTTCTTTCTGCCTTGTTTCGTGCGCTGTGCTGTCCCTCCAATAATGGCTTGAATAATAGGCTACCTAGTCTGATTATGTTCCTAGGCAGAAACTATGGAGTTTCTAAGATGAGACTGTGGCAGCAGGTAGCCTTTTTGGCATATAGGTTACTCCCCTGGATAGGCATTGAGTTGGCCAGCTAACGGGTTGTTTGTTGAACGAACATCCCCTGATCAATCCATCCCTGCGTCTCATATTTTACATGAGAAAATGACTGTTATTATTATGATCAAATCAAAATGAAATGAAATTGTATTAGTCACATGCGCAGAATACAATAACTGTAGACCTCACAGTGAAACGCTTACTTACAAGCCCCTAACCAACAATGCAGTTTAAAAAATACAAATAAGATTAAGATATAAAAGTAACAAGTAGTTAAAGAGTAGCAGTAAAATAACAATAGCAAGACTATATACAGGGGGGTACCAGCAGAGTCAATGTGCAGGGGCGCCGGTAATTGAGATAATATGTACACGTAGGCGGAGTTATTAAAGTGACTATGCATAGATAATAACAGAGAGTAGCAGCGGCATAAAAGAAGGGGTCAATGCAAATAGTCTGGGTAGCCATTTGATTATAAGGTCAGGAGTCTTATGGCTTGGGGGGTAGAAGCTGTTTAGAAGCGTCTTGGACCTAGACTTGGCGCTCCAGTACCGCTTGCTGTGCGGTAGCAGAGAGAACAGTCTATGAATAGGGTGGTTGGAGTCTTTGAATTTTTAGGGCCTTCCTCTGACACCGCCTAGTATAGAGGTCCTGGATGGCAGGAAGCTTGGCCCCAGCTGTTATGATTGTCTCATTTTAGTGATGAATAGGCCTGCTATACCTTGCAAATCACCTTGTCATGTATTTATCACTCTATCGACATGGACATGTAAATTGTCCAAAACATTGTAACATTAGACTACTGGGCTATTGTGTCAGAATATTTTGTAGTGAATGGTTTCAAAGGATAGCTACATGAAATGCTGAACATGTGCAAAATGTTTCCAGTGCCAGTGCACTCAGTGGTTCCCCCAGTGTTATCACGGAGCAGTTGACAGAAATCCAACTGCTTTTCAGAATGTCTGCAAATGCACATAACATTTTTTTATTTTTTTTAATGAGGTGAAATAAGATTACTATTGGTTGTGAATAGGCTACTGGTGGATGTTGAGTTGTTTTGTAACGTTGTTTGCCTTGTTAAAATGTTTCATATACACCCTTTAAATGAAGGGTTTAGCAATATTAGAGTTTAGACACAGAAAAACGCTACAGTTAAGTTAAAGCATTAATTCCGAATGGGTTAAGAGATACAGAAACAGCTCTAGGTTTAACGTCAGGCATTCATTCCGATTGGATAACATAATGTTAAAACAGAAAAACAACTTTTAAGTTTAGCCATGTATTAAAGCCTTTCCTGGAGTCTTTTGAGTGAGCCTCCAGACGTCCTGGGGACCTTCAAAAACGTAAAATGTCGACTTGAATTTGGAGTAATCTCCCTGGAAATAGAGAATGGTAGTATTATGTGCAAGGCTGAAGTGTTCGGTTAGTGGTTGTGGTTTTGGAACAGGACGCAATGCATTGAACTCTGCTTCCTTGTTGCGCATTGTTTATTTTCCAACTACTTCCTTCATGATTCTGTTTTGAATAGAAAAGACGGTTCCGCATTTCCGAAATTGTCACGGATGTTATATTTGTTATAACGCACACGTGTAAGAAACGTTAGCTGTTACTCGGGTCAATGCGCTTCAAAGCTTTGGAATGAACAATTTTAACTTCGCTGCAATTGCCCATTCCAACCGCTAGAGGTCTGATAAACCTGTCACTTGGCACTTTGGAGGCAGTCTGCAGTCTGTAGCTTATAGGCAGAATGCTTTTCAAAATATGTAATTCTCTTACCAGGCAGTCAGTTCAAACGAAATTTCCGCATCCATATACTGTAGGTGGGTGATTAGATATGCTTCGATAGGCCAATAATTTGAATCACTGTGTAGGCCTTATTAATTGTGCCTTGGGCTTAGAATGTGAGACACACATGTAAATATTTTTTTTTTTGTGTTATAATATTTGTAGGCCTATACAATGTTATGATTGCATGCAGTTATTTTAATTAGTCCTATTTAAATGCATGTTTTTGAAAATGTGGCAATGCTGTAGCCTGATTGTGTGCAGGCTATGTAGGCTATAGGCCAATAATTGACGATTCAGGTTTTTATGGAATCAAATGCAATTGATGTTACAAATATCTTAGCCTACTTTTATGTATTATTATGTGTTTTTATGAACTATTTAAGGTAATCAACACCACATCAAATCAAATGTGTATTGGTCGCATGCACATATTTAGCAGATGTAATTGCAGGTGTAGCTAAATGCTTGCGTTCCTAGTTGCAACGGTGCAGTAGTATATAACAATACACAACATTACACACAAATCTAAAAGTAAAAGAATGGAATTAAGTAAAACACGTTCTGTGCTAATAATGTAATAAATAACACAACAACAACAAAAACACAGCAAAGTTTCTTAGGAGTAATAAGCAGAGCTTCCATGTCTGTCGGCGGCATCGTTCTCAACTCACATGGGCCTCAAGAAACACGATCAATACTGTTCTAAAATAAAAGGCGTTCACATCAACTCCTAATTTTCTTAGGGACAGATTCTACCCTCAATAGCATATAGAACACTGACCAACACACACGTAGTGTACATTCATTTCTCTGAACACTGGACCTGTGCTCGTAAACTTGATTATTGAAATCCCACGCTCAGAGCAGCACATTGTAAAACTCAACTCATGCCTCTTTGAAAGTCTATGATTGATAGATGTTTCGCACAGGAGGCCGACGTTAACTCGTAGGCCTAATAGGCCATGTTATTTCAAGATAAATTATATCTTATTGTACTGTCCCCCTTCTCTCTCTCACTCTCTCTCTATCTCGCTGTATGTGTGTGCGCGCACTTGTTTAAATGAGTTGTGACTTGTGACCATAGAATTAGGAATTAGAATACTAATTTAAAAGGATCTCTATGGTTGTGACAACTACATAGAGTGATGGAACGTGGTTAAATGCACAAGGACAGCATGAATAGATAGAGACGCCACATCTCACAAATATTAAATATATTTTTTTATTTAACTAGGCAAGTCAGTTAAGAACAAATTATTATTTACAATGACGGCCTACCCCGGACGATGCTGGGCCAATTGTGCGCCGCCCAATAGTACTCCCAATCACGGCCAGATGTGATACAGCCTGGAATCGAACTAGGGTGTCTGTAGTGACCCCTGAGATGCAGTGCCTTTGACCGCTGTGCCATTCAGGAGCCCAATTAGGCCTATGCATTCCATAAACACCTCTAAAACAAAAAAACAATTGGAAAAATATAGGTCTATAACCAAATAATTCTTAGGTCTATTGAGTTAACATTGCATCCACATTTAATTTGGCACTTGGCCTACTTGAGGCTCTATTTCTTTTGCAATTACAGTGAGGGAAAAAAGTATTTGATCCCCTGCTGATTTTGTACGTTTGCCCACTGACAAAGAAATGATCAGTCTATCATTTTAATGGTAGGTTTATTTGAATAGTGAGAGACAGAATAACAACAAAAAAATCCAGAAAAACGCATGTGAAAAATGTTATAAATTGATTTGCATTTTAATGAGAGAAATAAGTATTTGACCCCCTCTGCAAAACATGACTTAGTACTTGGTGGCAAAACCCTTGTTGGCAATCACAGAGGTCAGACGTTTCTTGTAGTTGGCCACCAGGTTTGCACACATCTCAGGAGCGATTTTGTCCCACTCCTCTTTACAGATCTTCTCCAAGTCATTAAGGTTTCGAGGCTGACGTTTGGCAACTCGAACCTTCAGCTCCCTCCACAGATTTTCTATGGGATTAAGGTCTGGAGACTGGCTAGGCCACTCCAGGACCTTAATGTGCTTCTTCTTGAGCCACTCCTTTGTTGCCTTGGCCGTGTGTTTTGAGTCATTGTCATGCTGGAATACCCATCCACGACCCATTTTCCATGCCCTGGCTGAGGGAAGGAGGTTCTCACCCAAGATTTGATGGTACATGGCCCCGTCCATCATCCCTTTGATGCGGTGAAGTTGTCCTGTCCCCTTAGCAGAAAAACACCCCCAAAGCATAATGTATATGTGCTTTCTTGAGCAGGGGGACCTTGCGGGTGCTGCAGGATTTCAGTCCTTCACGGCGTAGTGTGTTACCAATTGTTTTCTTGGTGACTATGGTCCCAGCTGCCTTGAGATCATTGATAAGATCCTCCCATGTAGTTCTGGGCTGATTCCTCACTGTTCTCATGATCATTGCAACTCCACGAGGTGAGATCTTGCATGGAGCCCCAGGCCGAGGGAGATTGACAGTTCCTTTGTGTTTCTTCCATTTGCGAATAATCACACCAACTGTTGTCACCTTCTCACCAAGCTGCTTGGCAATGGACTTGTAGCCCATTCCAGCCTTGTGTAGGTCTACAATCTTGTCTCTGACATCCTTGGAGAGCTCTTTGGTCTTGACCATGGTGGAGAGTTTGGAATCTGATTGATTGATTGCTTCTGTGGACAGGTGTCTTTTATACAGGTAACAAACTGAGATTAGGAGCACTCCCTTTAAGAGTGTGCTCTTAATCTCAGCTCGTTACCTGTATAAAAGACACCTGGGAGCCAGAAATCTTTCTGATTGAGAGGGGGTCAAATACTTATTTCCCTCATTAAAATGCAAATCAACATTTTTCTCATGCGTTTTTCTGGTTTTTTTTGTTGTTATTCTGTCTCTCACTGTTCAAATAAACCTACCATTAAAATGATAGACTGATAATTTCTTTGTCAGTGGGCAAACGTACAAAATCAGCAGGGGATCAAATACTTTTTTCCCTCACTGTACATGTAGGGGACTTGGCCTGTTGGTTTTGATAGACACGCTCTTCAAACCGACCTGTGGATGTAGAGCCGTCTGTTCGGGGAGAGACCTCTGCTGTAGCCCCAGCGGGGTGTCATTTGGCTGGGGTGGGTAGCGGAGGAACCCGGGGGATCTGGAGGAGCACAGAGACGCTGGGAAACATGGAGGATAAAAGACAGCCCCATGTCAAAGTTGTGAGAGAAACATGTTCTGCCCAGGGTGGTGTGTGTGTGTGTGTGTGTGTGTGTGTGTGTGTGTGTGTGTGTGTGTGTGTGTGTGTGTGTGTGTGTGTGTGTGTGTGTGTGTGTGTGTGTGTGTGTGTGTGTGTCAGTTGAACAATATTAAAGAAAAGCTGCAAGGGCCAGGGGTAGACATTTGGTGGAGAAGAAGGGCTTCTTTTAAACAACAAAATGTAACAACAATAACAATTTTACTTTATTCAATAAAGTCCAGAAGTTCCATGAAATGGGATTTTTCAGTTGTGGGCTACAATTAATTATTACATGAAACATCTGAAAAGGGCCAAAGATCATAACCACAATGTCCAAAGAAATTGCCTATAAAACTTCAAAGGCAGCTATTGAAAATTATGTGTGTTCAGAATTTTTTCTTGAAAGTGAGAAATAGCCTTGTGCTCTTACACAAGTCTGGGTAACAGTCTTTTTAGCTAACATTCCACTCCTTGTAACTCTGTGGAATGCTGGCTAAAAAGACTGGTAGGTTTACTCAGGCTACACGTAGCAATTCAACAATAACCGTCATCTTCTTTGTAGGTTTTTGGACATGAACCGATTGTCCAAATGTAGTGGTACCAAGTGTAGGCTGTAGCTTATTAGGCTATTTATATATTTCAACTACATACAATGTGCATTGTGCAAGGATAAAACACGCGCACACACACACACACACACACACACACACACACACACAGTTGTGTAATGGAGACATCTGAGCAGGCAGGCACCGTTGTGTAGCAAACGGAAGAGGCTCAGCAGATGTGACAGGTGAATTAGAACGCTCAGTGGAGTGGCGGGAAACACCAGCTCATTATCGGGGAGATGTGCGCTAACGGTGAATAACACCTGGGTACCAACAAAACAACTGACTGTTCTCTCAGGGCATACCCTAGATTTTTGTGGGGCCTAAGCAACGTTTTGTTTGCCCCCCCCCATCTCCAGGGCAAAACATTTGAGTGGCCCCCACGGCTTTATGGCGGAAATAAACAAATGTTTTAAAGCAAGTTTGCTGCAATTTTACACATTTTGACATAGGGTGGAGAGACGTTATTTCAGTTTTAAAGCTAATTTCCTGTAATTGTACCCATTTTCCCATGACTTATGTCATGTTAATATGATATCTGAGCTAGAGTAACTAACAAAATCAACGGGGCCCCCTGGAGGTCAGGGCCCCTGGGCACATGCCTTTTGTGCACCGTCATAATTCGACCATGATTACTACAAGTTTAGATAGCTAGCTAGACTAATTGACCCTCGACTGAGTTCCTATTTTTTGGTCGGCCAGCTAGTAGCTGGGGGCCCTAAGCAACCGCTTATGTCTGAGGTAAATCAAATCAAATCAAATGTATTTATAAAGCCCTTCTTACATCAGCCGATGTCACAGAGTGCTGTACAGAAACCCAGCCTAAAACCCCAAACAGCAAGCAATGCAGATGTAAAAGCACGGTGGCTAGGAAAAACTCCCTAGAAAGGCCAAAACCTAGGAAGAAACCTAGAGAGGAACCAGGCTGTGAGGGGTGGCCAGTCCTCTTCTGGCTGTGCCGGGTGCAGATTATAACAGAACATGGACAAGATTTTAAAATGTTCATAAAACAGGCAGAACAGTTGAAACTGGAGAAGCAGCACGGCCAGGTGGACTCGGGACATCAAGGAGTCATCAGGCCAGGTAGGTCTTGAGGAATGGTCCTAATGCTCAGGTCCTCCGAGAGAAAGAGAAAAAAGAAAGAGAGAGAGAGATAATTAGAGAGAGCATACTTAAATTCACACAGGACACCAGATAAGAGAAGAAATACTCCAGATATAACAGATGGACCCTAGCCCCCCGACACACAAACTACTGCAGCATAAATACTGGGGGCTGAGACAGGAGGGGCCGGGAGACACTGTGGCCCAGTCCAACGATACCCCTGGACAGGGCCAAACAGGCAGGATATAACCCCACCCACTCTGCCGAAGCACAGCCCCCACACCACTAAAGAGAGAGAGAGAGAGACAGACACAGAGAGAGAGAGAGAGAGAGAGAGAGAGAGAGAGAGAGAGAGAGAGAGAGAGAGAGAGAGAGAGAGATGCAGCTCCTGAGGAGTTCATTGTGAGCAGAGAGAATTCGGGATGACATCCCCAGTTATTCTTCTTGACATTTGGGCAGCGCCTCGGTGCACATGCGCAGCGTGAGCCGCACCTAGGGGCTAGCCAGGGCGGACGGTGCTCTGATGAGCTGCTAGTGCAGAGGAGCTGAGGACATACAGGCAAGCGGCAGAGAGAGAATAAATAATAAAGTGTGTCAAACCTGACATATGCGGTCACTCCATTTAGACATCCCGTTACTTGACACATTTGCACCCCCTTCTCATTCCTCTCTCTCCAACTTCCCAGCACAGTGAGCTAACTTTGGAATAGAAAAGTGCCTCCGATTTGCGCTTTGCTCCTTGTGTTACAGAAGTGCGACGTAAAAGGCCCATCTCTTGAACCGTGAAAGCGAATTGGACAGGAACGAACATTTGAGTTTTTGACAACATTTGAAGCACATTTTCTATGCTCTGCTGCCTATCACCCCTAGCCTCTTCTGCACCATACTGTGGCATTAACAAGGTAGGCTACAGTGCGCAGGAAAACACACCTTTGAGCTGAGAGCGCACGCAGAGACTAAAACTGTGGTTCTAGCCTATAGTTTGATTTATAGCCTTGGCCACTATTGTATAACCTATCTCCAGTTTTAACCCGCCTCCATAGGTGACAGTTATTTTTTTTGTCTCAGTGCCACTAAACAAATAGACTTTTCCTCCCCTCTGTCCCTTCCTTGCATTTTGTATATTGTTCTCGCCGCTGCGTGTTGGTTTTGTCTGTGAAGCCGCCGGATGACCAGAGCACGGATTTCACCTCGTCCTTGAGAGAGAGACAGGAGAGATACTAAGAGAGAGACCGACACACACAAATTACCCCTACACACAGCGACCGACCCGATATCGAGACACGAGGAAGACGCCACCATCACCGAGACCCAGTAAGTGATGGCACACATATTGAACTTTAAAATTATATACTGGGGAGGTTTTTCCGTGATCGCTACTGCGCGCGCAGAGGGATGGAAACTAAGAGGAAGAGAGCTGTGGCGTGGTACTCTCCTGTGGTAGTTACAACGTTTACCGGCTGTGCGGGGAAGGGGGCGGGGGGTTCCCGGTGCTGCTCTCGGTTAGTGATTCTCTAAAGCCTTTTGGGATTAACTCCCCAACGCTGCTGAATAGTTTACCTCCGGATATGTTACACTCCAGACAGAGAAGCAGTTTACCTCTTACACCGATAATTATTGTGCATATTGTATATTTCAAATTGTATTCCTCCAGGATTGTTGTATTTTAGATGCATTTCTTACTCCAAACAAGTTATTTCCTCCACAGCAAGTGCGTAGCTCTGTTTCAGAGATGCCCGATAGTGATTGAGAGAGTCCAGTTTTTCCGATCACCTCATGATCTCCTCTCTTGTCTTCTTCCTCTCCTCCTCTCCTAGTCTTTCTCTCCTAAAAAGCGTTCTAATAACTTCGCGCACCCAGTCCAAGTGTGTGTGTGTATGTGTTCACACTGGTCTGTCCACTCTACTGACCATCAACACGGCATGGAGTCCAATATTTCTTTAGTCTGTCTCCCTGTGTCTCTGTGACTGATCGGTTCTTTGATATCTGTATAGTTTGTAAATAGTTGTGTGACGCCGCAGCACTGTCCCCTTGTTTATGAACTATTTGAGGAGTCTGAGCACTCTGGCCATAAAAGTCACTGTTGTTACACTAGTGAGAGTTACTGTGTGTGTTGGGACTGCTTTTATACAGCATCTTTATATGGCTATGTATGGATAAAGACAGGCTACATGAATATGTTTCTGTTCTGAATATCGTGGTTGTGGTACTAATATATGTAAATACCTATCTACATATATAATGAATTGAGGTTCATGCACTTAACGTGTTTATATATAGCCTATTGTTTCAATATGAATCATACGGTTAAAACTGGTTTATTTCCTTGCTGAGAGGGTTTGATATTTCCTCAGTCTCATGCCAGTGTAGAAGATATGTCATAGTGGGTACAGTGGCTGTTATTTTGGGCAATGTTGGTAGCAGTGACTGTTCTTATCTCCGTGGTTAAATCAGGGATTGGTTTCCGACCATGGGCAGACAGGGAGGGAAACACAAACAACATGCTGTATACACGCATATACACGGGCATACACACACACACACATGCCCGTCATACGCATGCACATGCCCATAAACGTTCATAAGCACACACACATACACACACATGCACGCCATATGCATGCACACATACATGCACGTTCATAAGCACACACACACATACACACACACAAACACACAGTTTTGTATTGCTATCCTTGTGGGGACTAAATAATTGATTGCCCTCCAAACTAGTTTTTTCCCTAACCCCTAACCCTAAACTTAACCCTTAACCATAACCCTAACCTTAACCCTAACCCTAAGCCTAACCTTAACCCAAAACCCTAACCTTGAAACTATACCTAACCCTAACTACTAAACCTAACCTTAACCCCTAACCGTAAACCCAACCCCTAAGCCTAAAATAGCATTTTAACTCGTGGGGACCGGCAAAATCCCCACTTGCCTTGTTTTTCTATCCTTGTGAGGACTTCCGGTACCAACAAAGATAGTTAAACACACTCACGCACACACACACACATGTACACACACAAGCAGGTGAGGCAGGGAAAGGACAGATATGACAGTCTGACAGGCAGTGAATGACAGAGCCTGAATGGTACTGATGAGGATGACAAGAACAAGAACAACTGCTAACATAGAACTGAATAGACACACACAGTGGAGTTGAGCACAACTGCTAACATAGAACTGAATAGACACACACAGTGGAGTTGAGCACAACTGCTAACATAGAACTGAATAGACACACACAGTGGAGTTGAGAGCAACTGCTAACATAGAACTGAATAGACACACACAGTGGAGTTGAGAACAACTGCTAACATAGAACTGAATAGACACACACAGTGGAGTTGAGAGTCTATAGCTTCACACAGTGACAATGCAGGAAGCAAATGTCAGGGGTAGTGTAGAAAGGCCTTAGATACAGTACTTTTCCCTTTGCACTGTAGTCCTTTTTAACTGGTTGTTGATCGCACGCAGGGCAGGAAACTGTAAACAAATTCTCTAACGTGTGGCGGCTTGCAGGAGCATACTTCTCCTTTTCAAAAGTATGTGGACAGCCCTTCAAACCCTTCAAATGAGTGGATTCAGCTATTTCAGCCACACCTGTTGCTGGCAGGTGTATAAAATCGAGCCCACCGCCATGCAATCTCCATAGACAAACATTGGCAGTAGAATGGTCTGTACTGAAGAGTGACTTTCAACGTGCCACCGTCATAGGATGCTTTCTTTCCAACAAGTCAGTTCGTCAAATGTTTGCCCTGCTAGAGCTTCCCCGGTCAACTGTAAGTGCTGTTGAAGTGGAAACATCTAGGAGCAACAACGGCTCAGCCGCGAAGTGGTAGGCCACAAAAGCTCACAGAACGTGACCCCCGAGTGCTGTAATGCGTAAAAATCGCCTGTCCTCGATTGCAACACTCACTACCAAGTTCCAAACTGCCCCTGGAAGCAACGTCAGCACAATAACTGTTTGTCAGGAGCTTAATGAAATGGGTTTCCATGGCCGAGCAGCCGCACACAAGCTTACGATCACCATGCGCAATGCCAAGCGTCGGCTGGAGTGGTGTAAAGCTAGCCGCCATTGGGTTTTCTGGAGTAATGAATCATGCTTCACCATCTGGCAGTCCGACGGATGAATCTGGGTTTGGCGGATGCCAGGAGAACGCTACCTGCCCCAATGCATAGTGCCAACTGTAAAGTTTGGTGGAAGAGGATTAATGGTCTTGGGCTGTTTTTCATGGTTCGGGCTAGGCCCCATAGTTCCAGTGAAGGGAAATGTTAACGCTACAGAATACAATTGCATTCTGTGCTTCCAACTTTGTGGCTGCAGTTTGGGCATGACAATGCCCCCGTTCACAAAGCAAGGTCGAGAAATGGTTTGTCGAGATCGGTGTGGAAGAACTTAACTGCTCTGCACAGAGCCCTGGCCTCAACCCCATCGAAGACCTTTGGAATTAATTGGAACACCGACTGCGAGCCAGGCCTAATCACCCAACATCAGTGCCCAACATAATGCTCTTGTGGCTGAATGGAATCAAGTCCACGCAGCAATGTTCCAACATCTAGTGGAAAGCCTTCCCATAAGAGTGGAGGTTGTTATAACAGCAAAGGGGGACCAACTCCATATTAATGTCCATGATTTTGGAATGAGATGTTCGACGAGCAGGTGTCCACATACTTTTGGCTATGTAGTGTATCTCCTTCACCGTCTTGACTTTGAGGATACATCTCATCTCCCTCTATTCTCTCTCTCTTCTCTCTCTTAGTCCTCTCCATCATCTCTTTCTTTTCTCTCCTTCCCCTCTTTATTGTCACTCTTCTTCTGTTTTCTTATTTGCCTCCCTGCAGAGTGCCTTGGAGCGAGGAGCTTACACCCACCCACCCCTCTCTCTCTCTCAGCCCCAGCCAGAAGCCAGTGGGAGAAGCGCTATCTCCCAGAGCTTTGGACTGGGCTAAATAGCGTTTGCCAAGACATATGAATTATAAGACTAATGGGCTTAAGTGGCTTGTCCTAACATTGTCTTCTGTTACCAGCGCACAGGCAGGCTTAGGGAGAATAACACCAATAGAATGGAACCAAAATACCCCCAGTTCCTTTTTGAGGTCAGGATTAAGAATTCATAAAAGGAACTTCTAACTTTTTCTCTTTTTTTACAGATCCGCAAAGTGTTCCATTGTTATTCAATTGAGAGATATGCCTTCTTATATTCCAGAGAAGCTTTTCTGTGAGTGAGTTGTTACAATATCTGTCATTATAAGAAAGAAAAGCTGCTTAATAATCATAAACTGGGACAGAAACACATTCCCTAAGAAGAAGAAGAAAAAAAGATGTACTGTTGAATATGTTCATGAATTACAATAAAATTTAAATAAGTAAGGCGGGTTGTGTTTAAATCAGGTAAACGTTGATATCTCTATATACTGTGTTAAGTCTATGAGTTTATTGGACCTTATACTGTGGTGGAATGGGAGGAGTTGGGATTCTGCAGCTGTGTCTTCTGTTTAAACAGTGACTCTGTTCATCTCTCATTTACTCTGTTGCTTATCGGAAACTCATGACCGGCCTGATGTAGCCTGGCTTCATATTGTGATTGACAAGACACAATAACAGTCTTATGTTTTATGATTGGAGAATGAATGGCTGCCTGCTTTTCAAGTCTCCTCTGTTGTCTCTTATCTTCTGCCCTCTTATAGTGGATGGAGGGGTGTACACATCTGAATCCTGAATTGAGATCCTCACATGAACCCTGTAATGTCTAACAACCCATTGACAACAACACATAATTTACACAAAGGTCTGTGTAAGGCTCATGTTTTTAATCTCCAAATTATAGTACGACTTTACTCCATTTGTGTGTAAAGTTATGAATACTGTGTCTCCATGCTCCTACAAAAATGAGTTCACTTTTTCACTCCTTTGTGCATCAACTCCTCAAAAATGAGGCCCACTCGCTTAGATCAAACAGAAACCACTTCCATTGTGCCAAAGAAAACAGTCCGTATACTCCGATACCTTCTTTATTGTTATCAAAGTATAGCCAGTTTCTTTGCTCTTCTGGGACCTTCTCTCTCAGACTAAACACTCCTGGGGGTTCTTACATGACCCATCTCCGCCCCTCTCTACCCCCTCCCCACACACACCCCTGGAACAACCACACGTGGGCCTGTCTCCTGTCTCCACCACAGAAACACAGCGTTTCATTTGTGAAATGAGTCCATTCTCTCTGACCTTGTCTTTTCATCAGGATGCTCAGTGCATATTTTGGTCCCTTTCCTGGGCTTATTTTACTAATTGGTGACTATACTTGCTCAACACCGATTGCCTTTGATCATGGCAGATCATTACGTTTACCTCATTAATTTGCTCCATGTGATTTTTCTCCGAATTTAAGGGTCCACGTAAAATTGGATTAATAATACATCATATGTGCCAAGAGAAAATGGAATTCCTTTGTGATTTCTGGCGCCTCTCCTTTCTCCTTTCTGCTCATTCCTTTCTCTATAGTGATTGGAGTGAGTTGGTCAGGGTGTACAATGCATGAGGAACAGGCTCTTGTGTGATCTCACACACACACACACACACACACACACACACACACACACACACACACACACACACACACACACACACACACACACACACACACACACACACACACACACACACACACACACACACACACACACACACACACTGACCTGAATAAATAGGACACACGTAAACACACTGGCTTGCTCAGCCTCTTCCCACCCATTCCCATCTCACATGAGCCCTGTAGACATAAAGTAGATGTCATACGGTACATGTGAGTCACTCATATACCTCAGTCACAGATTGTCACTGTACCGTATGAATATATGAATGAACATTGGAACAGGCTGTGTCTCTACCTGTTACCTGTCACATAGTGTTTCCCCTTCACTGCACTTCCTCCTCTGAATATCAATACTCTCTCTCTCTCTCTCTCTCTCTCTCTCTCTCTCTCTCTCTCTCTCTCTCTCTCTCTCTCTCTCTCTCTCTCTCTCTCTCTCTCTCTCTCTCTCTCTCTCTCTCTCTCTCTCTGCCAAGCACAATGTCTCTGCTCGCTAACAAAACACTATCATCTTCTTTGTTGTCGGGGCGCTTATTGTCTCGCAATCCAGAGCCCAACTCTGCACATGAAGACGGTTGGCAATCTATTGAGCAGATTGTATTACAGATCATTTTGTCTTTAGGCGCTGCCGCTACATTGTGTGTCCCTCTTATATTGTGGCGAGCCAGACGTGTTGCTCTATTATCATATAGATAACTGAACGTTTGTATTCAGACAAGAGGGGAATCTCTAATGGATTGTATTGTGTATGTGTTTAAATTTGCCTCAGTGTTTTTTGTAATTCAATCATTGCACTTGTCTGGAATAGTGAACACAAAGCAGGAAGGAGAGAAAAAGAGGTTGGATGATGTGAATTGATGATTCCTGAAGATTGGATGTTTAATTTTCAACGAACTCTGATGTTCTGTCTGCTTTATTTTGCCTTGTGTGTCATGATTACACTGCTACTGTATCCCTGGCATTGTTTTCACAAGAAGAGGAATTAGACTGTGTGTGGTAGATCTTGTCTGGTCTACTGTATAGTGAGTATCTGTGGGTTTGTATGGATATATGTGTGACATGTGGTGTGTTTACAGTATGTGTGTGTGTGTGTGTGTGTGTGGGGGGGTGAAAAAGGAAGATGCCTCTTAGGCCTCAAAGCCGGCTCCACTGCTGCTCCAACTGCCTCTATCCTTAGGCACAGATCTAGGATCAGCTCACCCTCCCCAAATGACTTCTGTTAAAGTCAATCTGAGTGTTAAAGCGAGCCAGAGAGGAATTTGTTCAGCTCGTCAACCACAGCTACTGTACACATAGAGCGAGCGAGCTACCGTCTTAATCCCACTGCAAAGGCATTCAGTAGTATTTTTCAAGTGCTTCACTGATAGGTTCCTCTTTAAAAAAATCAAGGCTTTTGATCTCGTAGTTTAGAGGGAATCTGAAACTCCTTGATACTTGCCACTTCACGGGCTGTTTTTAACTTAGAGAGAGAGAGAGAGAACATTGTACATTATGACTTACTTAAATGTTGCATGTCTGTACCGTATGTTCCATATAAAGTCAGCTTTCGTTTGTGCTTAATGACCTTGTTGTATGTGAGGTGGTGTGTATCTTTGTTTGTGTACCTATCTGAGTGTGTAGCCGGTGTGTACTGTACAACACGCGCGTCAGAGTTGTTGTTTGTGTATGTTTGTGTATCTGTGTGTGAGTCAAGAGGGCAAGAGTGGCTATGTGAGAGGTGTGTGTGTGTGTTTTTAACGTTTGTGTGCGTTGTACATGTGTATGCCTGTTTTGTGTATTCGTGTGTATGCATGCGTCTGTCTGTACATGTATCTCTCTCTCTCTCCGACAGTTTGCGACTGTGAGCTAGCTTGTCTGCCTGAGACCGTCCCTCTGATCTTCCCTGTGCGTTCTTTCACTTTCAACATCTTCCCTTTCTGATGGAAAAGAGCCAATTAGAGTTGTGTCTGTTTGTTTTAAACAAAATGGCTTTCAATTAGTGTGATCAAAACGTCCCTTCTGTAGGCCGGCGGAGCCACTTTGTAGTCCCCTTCCAGATCGCACCATGCCGGTTTGATGCTGCCTGATAGGACAGGAAGGCAATCTGATGAGTTTTAATGAATGTACTTACTTTGTCTCTCTCTCCTCTGTTCTGTCCCTCTGTTTCCTTCTCTTTTTTGTTATCTGGGTACTTTGTTGTATTGTTATCGTGCTTCCTCCTCCTCCTCCTCCTCCTCCTCTTCCTACCCTCATATCCCCTCTTTCTCTCTCCATCCCTCTCTCTCTCTGCCCGTGGCTCTAGACACTCTCAGTGGTCATTCTTCATTGAAGTGCTGTTCTACTTTAGACAGAAACTGGTACACTCACACACTCAGACAAACTCACACCTTCTCTTTGACAGATTGATTGTAACTGAGATCGAACTCTGTGTTGGTCCAGTCAGGACAAAACCATCAGTTTCTAGCTAGTGGGTCAAATTTTAAGGATCTATCTTGTCATGTGCTTTTTCCCTGTAGAGGGCAGTTGCTATTGTGTGTGTGTGTCTGTGTGTGTGTGTGTGTGTGTTGCCAGGTGCTCTATTGGTTTGTATCATTCTGACAGTGGCTGCAGGGAGTGAGTCTGAGACCCAATCATCCTCCACTGCTCAGCTCTCCATACTGGACCCTAATTGACGTGTGTGTGTGTGTGTGTGTGTGTTTTGAGCATGTGTGTGTGTGTGTGTGTGTCAGCTGAAATGGGTCCTACTGACAGCTGTCAGGTTGTTTGGCTCAATCTCCTCCATATCCCCAGGTCTTAAACTCACACACACAAACACACACACACACACACACACACACACACACACACACACACACACACACACACACACACACACACACACACACACACACACACACACACACACACACACACACACACACACACACACACACACACAAACAAACAAACACTACATACATGACCATTGTCAACCCATGAACTAAAGTTCAATGGAAACCTAATATGCTCTATTGATAGCTGGGAGATGCCTGGGCCAATTACTTAAATCATCTCAGAGTAGGAGTGTCTGATCCAGGATCAGTTTTGCTTTTGATCATAGTGAATAAGATTGCATGGACAGTGGGACCTGATCCCAGCACTTCTACTTTGAGATGCTTTCTGAATATGGGCCCTGGTCTACTCTTCTCAAGGCTTAACAGCTCAGATAACGCTTGGATAGTGGACAATAAACTCTGTTATACAATCCAATCCAATCCATCTATCCTCAGGGTCGTGTACTAGGCTCTTGTTATTAGTAGTGAGGTGTTGTCTGTAACTCTCAGCTCTTATGGGCTAGATTGTGGCAGCAGTACAGGTTTTTATTGTCCTGGCCTTTTGCGTGATGTACAGTCCTGATTTATTTTACAAGTTAGCCTTGACCTCAAGACCTTCATTAGTGCTGGGGATACACACACACACACAAACAAGCATACACACGTGCGTGTTGTGACATGGCTTTATGATCAGCCTATTCCTCCCATTGCCATCAGAGTGCTGTAGGGTCTGATAGATGAACAGTGTGTATGTATATATATATATATATATATATATATATATATATATATATATATATATATATATATATACTGTACACACACTACCGTTCAAAAGTTTGGGGTCACTTTTCCATGAAAACATACATGAAATGAGTTATAGTCAAGACGTTGACAAGGTTATAAATAATGATTTTTAATTGAAAAAATAATTGTGTCCTTCAAACTTGGCATTCTAGTTGTCACGTTGTTGAGGTAATCTGAAGAGATTTCACCCCATGCTTCCTGAAGCACCTCCCACAAGTTGGATTGGCTTGATGGGCACTTCGTACGTACCATACGGTCAAGCTGCTCCCACAACAGCACAATAGGGTTGAGATCCGGTGACTGTGCTGGCCACTCCATTATTGACAGAATACCAGCTGGCTGCTTATTGCATAGTCTGGAGCTGTACTTTGGTCATTGTCCTGTTGTAGGATAAAATTGTCTCCAATTAAGTGCCGTCCACTAGGTATAGCATGGCGTTGCAAAATGGAGTGATAGCCTTCCTTCTTCAAGATCCCTTTTACCCTGTACACATCTCCCACTTTACCACCACCAAAGCATCCCCAGACCATCACATTGCCTCTACCATGCTTGACAGATGCGTCTCACGAATGTTCTTCTTTGTGATCCTAACACCTTAAACTTCTGTCTATAACACTTTTTCCAATCTTCCTCTGTCCCGTGTCTGTGTTCTTTTGCCCATTTTAATATTTTCTTTTTATTGGCCAGTCAGAGATATGGCTTTTTCTTTGCAACTCTGCCTAGAAGGCCAGCATCCCAGAGTCGCCTCTTCACTGTTGACGTTGAGACTGGTGTTTTGCGGGTACTATTTAATGAAGCTGCCGTTGAGGACTTGTGAGGCGTCTGTTTCTCAAACTAGACACTAATGTTCTGGTTAGAGCCAGTTTGCGCTGTTCTGTGAAGGGAGTAGTACACAGCGTTATACAAGATCTTCAGTTTCTTGGCAATTTCTCACATGGAATAGCCTTCATTTCTCAGAACAAGAATAGACTGATGAGTTTCAGATGAAAGTCCTTTGTTTCTGGCCATTTTAAGCCTGTAATCGAACCCACAAATGCTGACGCTCCAGATACTCCAGATACGCTCCAGATACTTCTAAAGAAGGCCAGTTTTATTGCTTCTTTAATCAGGACGACAGTTTTCAGCTGTGCTGACATAATTATAAAAGGGTTTTCTAATGATCAATTAGCATTTTAAAATTATAAACTTGGATTAGCTAACACAACGTGCCATTGGAACACAGGAGTGATGGTTGCTAATAATGGGCCTCAGCACGCCTATGTAGATATTCCATTAAAAATCAGCCGTTTCCAGCTACAATAGTCATTTACAACATTAACAATGTCTACACTGTATTTCTGATGTTATTTTAATGGACAAACAATTAGCTTTTCTTTCAAAAACAATTACATTTCTAAGTGACCCCAAACTTTTGAACAGTATACCAGATAATTAGGTTAGGTCGTCGTTCCAAATGGCACCCTGTTCACTATGTAGTTCACTACTTTAGACCAGGGCCCATAGGGAATAGGGTGCCATTTGGGACACATAATAGGTTATTTCTGAACACCACTTCCAGTGCCAGGGTGAGGGATGAACAATGGAGGTCCCATGGACAGGAGAGGACTGACACACACACACACTTGGGAAAAGGAGTTGTGTGTGTATGCATGATGTACTGTATAGTATGTGTGAGGATCTCTGTTTTCTACATTGGTTCCACACTGACAGAATCAGAGCAGACTGACTTAGGTCCTGTTTCTGTTTCTGTGTTTCGGGACCAGAGGAGACTACCTCTAATTTATGCTCTGCTATGGCTGGGCCTGACTGGGTGTTATATTAGCAGCAATGTGTGTGTGTGTAACCTATATAAGGATAAAAGGACTGGATATTGTGTGTTCACGGGAGTGATAAGGAGAGCTAGTCACACGAGAGAGGGGAGGTTGGTAAGTACAGAGAGAATGGGAGGGTAGGACATTTTATCCTCTACATTTCTCATTCCTTCATACTCTGTCTATACATACGGTATATCTTTATCTCCCCCCTCACTCTCCCACCCGCTCTCTCCCACCCCCTCTCTAAAAAAGGCTGTAAGGAGAAGAGTGCGGGGGCAGAACACTCCCTCTCTCTACAGTCTCTTGTTAAACTGCTGGCAGATGACAGAAAAATGAGAGGCATTTCTCCTGCTGACAGGTTGTTGTGTGTCTCTTCTGCTTCAAATGATTTGTGTCACTTTGTTTTCACTCAAGCTGTCTCTCCTGCACAATGAGCACAGTGTTCAGGTTGTCTTCCATAGGGAGGATCTGATTCATCTATCTCCTAGCTGCCTGCCTCTCAAACCCATCACACACACATCTACACACGTACACATGCATGCACACACAAAAAAGCGCACGCATGGATACACACACGCACGCACGCACGCACGCACACACACACACACACACACACACACACACACACACACACACACACACACACACACACACACACACACACACACACACACACACACACACACACACACACACACACACACACACACACACACACACACACACACACACCAGGAGGAAAGCAGTAGACAGAGAGATGGTTGCTGCTACTTCTTGCTAATTATAAGGACACACTTTGATTGCCTTGTTTGGAAACACTTCTCAAACAGCTGTAATGATAATAATTAGTCCCTGCTGAGGTTTACACGGCAGACAGAGGAGGTACAGTCATGTCTGACCCCCTGTATGTCTATGTGTGTGTGTGTGTGTGTGCAGGGGCGTCATGCACCCGTTAGTTTAGATGGGGCAAGCATTATGTGAGGACTGAGGGGGGATGTTGAATTCAGAGAATTTTGCAACAGCTTTTTCCTGCAATCTAGAGCCATAATCATTATGCCTAATTCCATGTAGAAAATGCATAGGTGATCTAAGCTTACCTCTTTATCTGTTCAATTGTCACTTGAATGAATGATACACATTGATTATTTAAGAACTTGTATACCTTATGTCACGATATGAGTAACACGTTTGCTACTCATATCTGCTGTCCTGCGCCTGACTCCTCGACACCAGTTACACACAGGATCCTTAACACCTTAAGAGTTTAGTACAACTGCCACACTGGTATAGTATCATCATAACCCAAGAATGAAAGACATTCTAGTATTTTCTAAGTCTAGCAACCTTGCCAGCAGGCATGCCAGCTAAGATAGTCAGACAAGCTACTCTAACTTGATTTGTAACCTGCAATGGCTTAGTAGCTAGTAATGATGTTGGGAGACTGGGAACCTATCTAGCTGGCTAGCTAAAGCCTACTTCATAGAATTGCTAGGTGTCTAATATTACAGAGAAAGAACAAAACATTTTGGTTTTACTTACTCATCAAGAAGGAATCAATAGGCTACATAGCTTGATCAAATTCATTTACAAACATACTGTACCTCCTGGGAGTCCTGCCCGTCTCTGGCAGCTCAAACCTCAAACCGAGTGGAGCAGCGGTCTAAGGCAAAGCATCTCAGTGCAAGTGGTGTCACTACAGACACCCTGGTTTGAATCCAGGCTGTATTACAACTGGCTGTGATTGGGAGTCCCATAGGGCGGAGGACAATTGGCCCAGCGTCGTCCGGGTTTGGCCGGTGTAGGCCGTCCTTGTAAATAAGAATTTGTTCTTAGCTGACTTGCCTGGTTAAATAAAGGTTAAATCAAAAATTTAAATAAAACACTGGGTGTGTCACTTGACAGTCTCTCTCTCTTCCCCTCCACAGAAGATACTATCTGCACGCACTAGAGTATCTAGCATTTTGCCTAGCATATTTTTGCTGCGTGGTGCACCTTGCAAGGAACCACTTACAAGGTGGTGCGGGGTAGTACTCTTTGGGGGTAGTACTCTTTGCCTGGTCCAGTCAGTGAGCCCCCTCTGCAAAATACAGCTGACAGATCTTTTTTTATAAATAATTATGTGGGCTTACAATAAAAATGTGGGCTTACATTGAATATCCCCTTGAGCATGGTGAAGTTATTAATTACACTTTGTATGGTGTATCAATACACCCAGTCACTACAGAGATACAGGCATCCTTCCTAACTCAGTTGCCGGAGAGAAAGATTTCACCATGAGGCAGATGGTGACTTTAAAACAGTTACACAGTTTAATGGCTGTGATGTGAGAAAACTGAGGATGGATCAACAACATTGTAGTTACTCCACAATACTAACCTAAATGACAGAGTGAAAAGAAGGAAGCCTGTACAGAATACCAATATTTATTCCAAAACATGCATCATGTTTACAACAAGGCATTAAAGTAATGATGCAAAAAATGTGGCAAAGCCATTAACCTTTTTACCTGAATAAAAAGTGTTATGTGTGGAGCAAATCCAATACAACACATTACTGAGTACCACTCTCCATATTTTCTAGCATAGTAGTGGCTGCATCATGTTATGGGTATGCTTGTAATCGTTAAGGAGTGGGGAGTTTTTCAGGATAAAAAGAAACGGAATGAAGCTAAGCACAGGCAAAATCCTAGAGGAAAACCTGGTTCTGCCTCCTTTCCACCAGACACTGGGATATGAATTTACCTATCAGCAGGACAATAACCTAAAACACAAGGCCAAATCTACACAAATTGCTTACCAAGAAGACAGTGAATGTTTTTGACTGTCTGAGTTACAGTTTTGACTTAAATCTACTTGAAAATCTATGGCAAGACCTGAAAATGTTTGGTTAGCAATGATCAACAACCAATTTGACAGAGCTTGTATAATTTTGTAAAGAGTAATGGGCAAATATTGTACAATAATTCTCCACTGGCTGTCTGCTGGGTGTGAAAATCTTCTGTCAGGAATCATGTCTCTGTGGCGTCAAGTTTCCTGTGAGCTTCGCTAACTGTCTGTTGTTACATAGCTCAGAGACAGTACTTCATATTCACTAATAATGGTACATTACCGTCCTGTGGTTGGTGTAGGTCCTATCTAATGATAATGTGTTACCAAAATGCTCAATATCAAATCATTACTTGCTGTACAACAAGTTCTCACGATGTTCTGTAAATGTTTATTAGATCAACTATGTAAATCCATTTGTTCAGTCAAGGCTTGAACAGCCTTACAGCTGATCGTCTGAACAAGCCCTAAATGTAAACATGTTACAGAGAGAGGTAAAGTGGTGGTGCTTCCACACACACACAGCAGGAGCCTAATAGTTTCCTTTTGTGCACTCTGTGTATATGTATACATTATCCATAGATATTTGGGTCAGAGAGTCAAGGATAAAGTTTGTGTCTGTGTTACTAGCTGCTACGGTGTTTGCCGAGAGGAACTCAAGCTTTCTGGGCTATAATGACAGGGGGATCACCAAACACCAAACAGCAGCTCTTTTGACAAGAATATTTTCATTAATAAGAGAGAGTACATCCTTGATTTGATTACTTCTGCCTGGACAGAGCAGGAAGGGACTGATAAACAGGAACGAGTCTTTATTTGATTGGTTCTGTCTTTTAGAGTGCAGAGGCCTTCCATGTCAAGTTGGGTCTGGGGAATGTGTGTGTGTGTGTGTGTGTGTGTGTGTGACTATGCATGCTTAAGTGTGAGTGTGTGTGTGTGTGTGTTTTGTGTCAGTCTACGTGGACCTCTTCAGTAAGTGTCCTTATAGCTAAGTAGGGTCAGGGTCAGTGTAACTGTGATTAAAGACAAAAACACTGTTCACACCTGATTGATCTGGGCTCTAGTGTCTGCCCTCATGTCAGGGACAGGGCTCTAGTGTCTGCCCCCATGTCAGGGACAGGGCTCTAGTGTCTGCCCCCATGTCAGGGACAGGGCTCTAGTGTCTGCCCCCATGTCAGGGACAGGGCTCTAGTGTCTGCCCCCATGTCAGGGACAGGGCTCTAGTGTCTGCCCCCATGTCAGGGTCAGGGCTCAGGTGTCTGCCCCCATGTCAGGGACAGGGCTCAGGTGTCTGCCCCCATGTCAGGGACAGGGCTTTAGTGTCTGCCCCCATGTCAGGGACAGGGCTCTAGTGTCTGTGCCCATATCAGGGACAGGGCTCTAGTGTCTGCCCCCATGTCAGGGACAGGGCTCTAGTGACTGCCCCCATGTCAGGGTCATGGCTCTAGTGTCTGCCCCCATGTCAGGGGCAGGGCTCTAGTGTCTGCCCCCATGTCAGGGACAGGGCTCTAGTGTCTGCCCCCATGTCAGGGACAGGGCTCTAGTGTCTGCCCCCATGTCAGGGCTCTAGTGTCTGTGCCCATGTCAGGGACAGTGCTCTAGTGTCTGCCCCCCTGTCAGGGACAGGGCTCTAGTGTCTGCCCCCATGTCAGGGAAAGGGCTCTAGTGTCTGCCCACATGTCAGGGACAGGGCTCTAGTGTCTGCCCCCATGTCAGGGACAGGGCTCTAGTGTCTGCCCCCATGGCAGGGTCAGGGCTCTAGTGTCTGCCCCCATGTCAGGGACAGGGCTCTAGTGACTGCCCCATGTCAGGGACAGGGCTCTAGTGTCTGCCCCCATATCAGGGACAGGGCTCTAGTGTCTGCCCCCATGTCAGGGACAGGTTCTCTGAGTCTATTAGGCTCCTGCTGTGTGTGTGTGGAAGCACCACCACTTTACCTCTCTCTGTAACATGTTTACATTTAGGGCTTGTTCAGACGATCAGCTGTAAGGCTGTTCAAGCCTTGACTGAACAAATGGATTTACATAGTTGATCTAATAAACATTTACAGAACATCGTGAGAACTTGTTGTACAGCAAGTAATGATTTGATATTGAGCATTTTGGTAACACATTATCATTAGATAGGACCTACACCAACCACAGGACCATTATGTACCATTATTAGTGAATATGAAGTACTGTCTCTGAGCTATGTAACAACAGACAGTTAGTGAAGCTCACAGGAAACTTGACGTCACAGAGACATGATTCCTGACAGAAGATTTTCACACCCAGCAGACAGCCAGGGGAGAAAATAGCCCAGATGTGCCAGAAACACAACACTTACCATCACTGGGCTATAGCTCACAGTCACAAGTTCACGCACATATTCGCATGTACGTAAAGGGGGTGCAAGTCATGAACTTCCTTTTCATGGGGTCAGCCCGTTATCCATCCAATGTCAGAAGAGACAGAGACCATTCCATCATCCAGCTGTTGCTAATGACACACACACGCACATACACACGCACGCACGCACACATGCACGCACGCACACACGCACACAGACACACACACACACACACAGCATATGTTTTACTATCCTTTTGGGGACATACAATTGATTTCCATTCAAAATCCAATTTTCCATAACCTTAACCCCTAACCATAACTTTAACTCCTACACCTAAACCTAATTCTAACCCCAATGTCAATCCTAAACCTAACGCCTAAGCCTAAAATGGCCCTAGAAGGGAGAATTTTCCTTGTTTTACTATACTTCTGGGGGATAGTAATACAAGCCCACACATACACACACATCCAACATTACACCATTCCTAACCTACATGTGTTACACCTGGATTAGCTGTGTGTGTGTGTGTGAGAGAGAGAGATCAAACACACACCATCCATGAATGTATGGGATTCCTTCATCTCTCTCTCCTGTCCTCGCTTCCATTATCTAATATAAGAGACTAATCCTCTTGTGGTATTAATCTGCTTTAACGAGGGTTTGTTACCGTGCTGAGATGGAATTAAAACCCTGGGTGGGGGGAGGTAGAGGGGGAGGGTGTGTATGTGTGTTTGCGGGAAGGGGGGCAGGGGGAGGCTCTGACATACAATGCTAAGCTGTTATGTCTTATCTTGTAGACCTATACCCTGTTTCTCCTCTCCTTCTCACATCGCCAGTCTAGAATAATAACTTTGCCAAGTAGTGAACTTCCAGCTAAATAATTTGCAGTATTTGACTCAGGTCTGGTTAGTATGTGCATTGTTCTGTAAGTAGACCACATTCCCTGTCTGGATTCCTTATATGAGAAACCTATAAACCTACAGTGAAACTTAGAATTCTAAATACTAAGAGTAATTTAATAGGATCTTTATTCACTGAAATCTGTGTTCTGCTCCCGTATGTCAAATCAGGATTTGTCCTATTGCTCTCCTTCTCATTATTCTGTTATTGTCCAGATTCGATTTTGACCTGTTGTGTTGTTGATTCAGAACCTAATGTTGATGCTGTCTGTTATAAAGTCGTGTCGTGTTAAGCTAGTTTACCACAGTAACAGACCCTACAGTAGTGTCTTTTTTAGGACCAGTTATTGTATTCGCTGGATGTGTCCCAAATGGCATCCTATTCCCTATACAGTGCACTGTTTTCACCAGAGCCCTATAGGCCCTGGTCAAAAGTAGTACACTATAATAGGGAATAGGATGCTATTTGGGATGCAGTCTTTCACTGAGGTAAACTAAGGTCAGTTTACAGTCTCTCTATGTTACATGTCATCTCCATGATTTTTTCAAAACTAAGTTTGGTCATTGGGAACCTTTTAACTCATTAAGATATTAGTGACACATCTGGCTCTTACCGTCCACACAGTCTGGCCGTCTGATGAGGAGAGAATGCTACATACCACAGATATTTTGTCTGACTTTCTCCTTGCCTCCACGAGGTTCTGGTGTTCTCGTTGGTTCTGTTTTCTGATTGGTTCCTGTGTTGTTTTGACCAATCAGATCGTTGCCTATATTTACTGTACAAAGGACAAGACTGACTATGGAAATATATATATATACAGTACCAGTCAAAAGTTTAGACACACCTACTTATTCAAGGGTTTTTCTTTATTTTTACTATTTTCTACATCAAAACTATGAAATACACTGTAACACATGGAACCATGTAGTAAGCAAAAAAGTATAAAATATATGACCCCAATCACACAACTAAGAGCCTCACAAATAAGTAGAGAAGTGACCCCCATCCCACAGCTAAGAACCTCACAAATAAGTAGATAAGTGACCCCCATCACACAGCTAAGAACCTCACAAATAAGTAGAGAAGTGACCCCCGCATCACACAGCTAAGAACCTCACAAATAAGTAGAGAAGTGACCCCCCCATCACACAGCTAAGAACCTCGACACAGCTATTACACGGCCAATAAACACTGCTCTATATACAGTACCAGTCAAAAGTTTGTACACACCTACTCATTACAGGGTTTTTCTTTTTTTTACTCTTTTCTACATTGTAGAATAATAGTGAAGACATCAACACTATGAAATAATACATATGGAATCATGTAGTAACCAAATAAGTGTTATATTTAATATTTTAGATTCTTCAAAGTTTGCCTTGATGACAGCATTGCACACCCTTGGCATTCTCTCAACCAGCTTCACCTGGAATTATTTTCCAACAGTCTTGAAGGAGTTCCCACATATGATGAGAACTTGTTAGCTGCGTTTCCTTCACTCTGCGGTCCAACTCATCCCAACCATCTCAAATGGGTTGAGGTCTGGTGATTGTGGAGTCCGGTCATCTGATGCATCACTCCATCACTCTGCTTCTTGGTCAAATAGCTCTTACACAGCCTGGAGGTGTGGTGTGTTAGGTCATTGTCCTGTTGCAAAACAAATGATAGTCCCACTAAGCGCAAACCAGATGGGTTGGCGTACTGCTGCAGAATGCTGTGGAAGCCATGCTGGTTAATTGTGCCTTGATTTCCAAGTAAATCACTGACAGTGTCACCAGCAAAGCACCCCCACACCATCACACCACCTCCTCCATGCTTCACGGTGGGAACTACACATACGGAGATCATCCGTTCACCTTCTCTGCGTCTCACAAAGACACAGCGGTTGGACTCATCAGACTAAAAGACAGATTTCCACCGGTCTAATGTCCATTGTTTGTGTTTCTTGGCCCAAGCAAGTCTCTCATTATTATTAGTCCTTTAGTAGTGGTTTCTTTGCAACAATTCGACTATGAAGGTCTGATTCACGTAGTCTCCTCTGAACAGTTAATGTTGAATTACTTGAACTCTGTGAAACATTTGGGCTGCAATTTCTGAGGCTGGTAACTCTAATGAATTTATCCTCTGCAGCAGAGGTAGCTGTGGGTCTTCCTTTCCTGTGGTGGTCCTCTTGAGAGCCAGTTTCATCATAGCGCTTGATGGTTTTTGCAACTTCACTTGAAAAAACTTTGAAAGTTCTTGAAATGTTCTGCATTGACTTACCTTCATGTCGTAAAGTAATGATGGGCTGTCGTTTCTCTTTGCTTATTTGAGCTGCTCTTGCCATAATATTGACTTGGTCTTTTACCAAATAGGGCTATCTTCTGTATACCAACCCTAACTTGTCACAACACAACTGATTGTCTCAAACGCATAAAGAAGGAAATAAATTCCACAAATTAACTTTTAACAAGGCACACCTGTAAATTGAAATGCATTCCAAGTGACTACCTCATGAAGCTGGTTGAGAGAATGCCAAGAGTGTGCAAAGCTGTCATCAAGGCACAGGGTGGCTACTTTGAAGAATCTCTTTTTTGACTACTACATGATTCCATATGTGTTATTTCATAGTTTGGATGTGTTAGTAAAAATAAAACCCCTTCAATTAGTAGGTGTGTCCAAACTGTTGACTGGTACTGTATATATATTTATATAGAAATGTGATTTGCCAATTGTGTTACCTTGAATAATAGTGTACAGTTCATGTACAAAAGTAAACAGCGAGTGAAAGAGGAAGCCTTACTGGAAAGTAAGTAGAGAGTACTGAGTGGATATGAGGCCTAACTGAGAAAAAGACAGAGAGAAAATAGAAAGAGAAAGATGTCAAGAAAGGAGAGAGAGGGGGAGTGCAGCGGAGAGGAGAAGAGAGAGAGAGCTGTAATTTATCGGGCCGACAGAGGAAGTGAAATATGCTGTGGGTGTGTGAGTGTGACAGTTGAGATGAATGGAGAAATCAGGAGGAGGGCGCAGAGCATAGCGGCCTAGTGGGGGTGTGCGTGTGTTTTATTCACCCTGTCAGACACACACCATGTTTAAGGGTTTCATTTCAGCCGTCTCCCTGTCTGCCCTGCCTATCACGGCTGTGTGTGTGTATTTCTCTGTGTGTGTGTGTGTGTGTGTGTGTGTGTGTGTGTGTGTGTGTGTGTGTGTGTGGCCGTCAGTGCAGCTAATGGGCACACTGAGCAGAGTAACAGGTGGGGAGATGGCAGAAGTCCTCTTCTCTTCTCGTCTCCTCTCCTCTGTCTGGACAGTGGACTGCCCTCTCTCCTCTCCTCTCCTCTGTCTGGACAGTGGAATGCTCTCTCCATCCTCGCGTCTCTTCTTGTCTCTTCTCCTCTCCTCTGTCTGGACAGTGGACTGCTCTCTCCATCCACTCTGGGCCATATTATGTAACACACAGAGCCTTGTGAACCAAGTGGACAGTACAGTCAGAGAAAGAGAGAGAAGGCAGGAGTAATTCACATTGAAGCATTTATTCTTGTTAATAAACACTCTATGCATACACACTTTATTCCCTAATTCATACATAATTCAAAGAGCTCTAAATCTACCTTTGTTTTCTATAGGCCAGTTTTCCTGCTCCATGGCAACATGATAATAATATCACACATTAAACTCTAGACCCCACCATTGCATTACACAAAAACTCTATAGTGTGTTTTGGTTACAACATAAACATGCTTACGCTGATTTACATTGTACAGCAGTTCTCATTTCTACTGTATGAAATGTGGAAGCGTCCATGCTGGGAAGCGGTGATGGAGTGTGTGTTGATTTAATGACACATGACCATGTCAGTGGAAGCATTCTTGGGCTGTGCTTCTGTAGTGTCACTTCACTTGTTCTGCTCTCTTTCCTTCCCTTTTTTACTATTTACTATTGTTCTTCTGTCTATTGCAGAATGAGATAAAGTTTGGACACACCTACTCATTCCAGGATTTTTCTTTATTTGGACTATTTTCTACATTGTAGAACAATAGTGAAGACATCAAAACTATGAAATTACACATATGGAATCATGTAGTAACCAAAAAAGTGTTAAACAAATCAAAATATATTTTAAATGCCCAGAGTGTGCAAAGCTGTCATCAAGGCGAAAGGTGGCTACTTTGAAGAATCCAAAATGTTGATTTGTTTACATGGGGGGGTCAGTTCTCTACTTATTTGTGAGGTTCTTAGCTGTGTGATGGGGGGGGTCAATTCTCAACATATTTGTGAGATACTTAGCTGTGTGATGGGGGTCACACATCTACTTATTTGTGAGGTTCTTAGCTGTGTGATGGGGGTCAATTCTCAACGTATTTGTGAAGTTCTTAGCTGTGTGATGGGGGGTCACATATCTACTTATTTGTGAGGTTCTTAGCTGTGTGATGGGGGGTCAGTTCTCAACGTATTTGTGAGGTTCTTAGCTGTATGATGGGGTCAATTCTCAACGTATTTGTGAGGATCTTATCTGTGTGATGTGGCGTCAGTTCTCTACTTATTTGTGAGGTTCTTAGCTGTGTGATGGGGGGTCAGTTCTCTACTTATTTGTGAGGTTCTTAGCTGTGTGATAGGGCAGTCACTTCTCTACTTATTTGTGAGGTTCTTATCTGTGTTATGGGGGGTCAGTTCTCTATTTATTTTTGAGGTTCTTAGCTGTGTGATGGGGCAAATTTTAATGTATTTGTGAGGTGCTTAGCTGTGTGAGGGGGTCAGTTCTCTATTTATTTTTGAGGTTCTTAGCTGTGTGATGGGGGTCAGTTCTCTACTTATTTGTTAGGTACTTAGCTGTGTGATGAGGGGTGACCTCTCTACTTATTTGTGAGGTTCTTAGCTGTGTGATGGGGGTCACTTCTCTACTTATTTGTGAGGTTCTTAGCTGTGTGATGGGGGGGTCAATTTTCAACGTATTTGTGAGGTGCTTAGCTGTGTGATGGGGTCACTTCTCTACTTATTTGTGAGGCTCTTAGCTGTGTGATGGGGGCACTTCTCTACTTATTTGTGAGGTGCTTAGCTGTGTGATGGGGTCACTTCTCTACTTATTTGTGAGGCTCTTACCTGTGTGATGGGGAGGCACTTCTCTACTTCTTTGTGAGATACTTAGCTGTGTGATGGGAGGTCAATTCTCAATGTATTTGTGAGATTCTTAGCTGTTTGATGGGGGCACTTCTCCACTTATTTGTGAGGTTGTTAGCTGTGTGATGGGGTATCAGTCAGTTCTCTACTTATTTGTGAGGTTCTTAGCTGTGTGATGGGGGGGTGACTTCTCTACTTATTTGTGAAGTTCCTAGCTGTACAATGGGGGAGGTGGGGCACTTCTCTACTTGTTTGTGATTTCTTATCTGTGTGATGGGGGACAGTTCTCTACATATTTTTGAGGTTCTTAGCTGTGTGACGGGGGGTCACTTCTCTACTTATTTGTGAGGTTCTTAGCTGTGTGATGGGGGGTCACTTCTCTACTTATTTGTTAGGTACTTAGCTGTGTGATGAGGGGTGACTTCTCTACTTATTTGTGAGGTTCTTAGCTGTGTGATGGGGGGGTAAATTTTCAACGTATTTGTGAGGTGCTTAGCTGTGTGATGGGGGTCACTTCTCTACTTATTTGTGAGGCTCTTACCTGTGTGATGGGGAGAGGCACTTCTCTACTTATTTGTGAGATACTTAGCTGTGTGATGGGAGGTTAATTCTCAATGTATTTGTGAGATTCTTAGCTGTTTGATGGGGTCACTTCTCCACTTATTTGTGAGGTTGTTAGCTGTGTGATGGGGTGTCAGTCAGTTCTCTACTTATTTGTGAGGTTCTTAGCTGTGTGATGGGGCGGTGACTTCTCTACTTATTTGTGAAGTTCCTAGCTGTACAATGGGGAGGGGTGGGGCACTTCTCTACTTGTTTGTGATTTCTTATCTGTGTGATGGGGGTCAGTTCTCTACATATTTTTGAGGTTCTTAGCTGTGTGACGGGGGGTCACTTCTCTACTTATTTGTTAGGTTCATAGATGTGTGATGGGGGAGTCACTTCTCTTCTAATTTGTGAGGTTCTTAGCTGTGTGATGGGGGGTCACTTCTGTACTTATTTGTGAGGTTCTTAGCTGTGTGATGGGGGGTCACTTCTCTACTTATTTGTGAGGTTCTTAGCTGTGTGATGGGGGGTCACTTCTGTACTTATTTTTGAGGTTCTTAGCTGTGTGATGGGAGGGTCTCTTCTCTATTTATTTGTGAGATTCTTAGCTGTGTGATGGGGTGGATCTCTTCTCTGCTTATTTATGAGGTTCTTAGCTGTGTGATTAATGGGTCACTTCTCTGCTTATTTGTGAGGTTCTTAGCTGTGTGATGGGGGTCACTTCTCTGCTTATTTGTGAGGTTCTTAGCTGTGTGATTAATGGGTCACTTCTCTGCGTATTTGTGAGGTTCTTAGCTGTGTGATGGGGGTCACTTCTCTGCTTATTTGTGAGGTTCTTAGCTGTGTTATGGGGGGTCACTTCTCTACTTATTTGTGAGGTTCTTAGCTGTGTGATGGGGAGTCTCTTCTCTATTTATTTGTGAGGTTCTTAGCTGTGCGATGGGGGGATCTCTTCTCTGCTTATTTGTGAGTTTCTTAGCTGTGTGATAAATGGGTCACTTCTCTACTTATTTGTGAGTTTCAAAGCTGTGTGATGAGGGTCACTTCTCTGCTTATTTGTGAGGTTCTTAGCTGTGTGATGGGGGTCACTTCTATGCTTATTTGTGAGGTTCTTAGCTGTGTGATGGGGGGTAAATTCTCTACTTATTTGTGAGGTTCTTAGCTGTGCGATGGGGGGATCTCTTGTCTGATTATTTGTGAGGTTCTTAGCTTTGTGATGGGGGGTCACTTCTCTACTTTTTTGTGAGGTATTTATCTATTTTTGATGGGTGTTCACCTCTACTAGTTTGTGAGGTTCTTAGCTGTGTGATGGGGGGCGGGGTCACTTCTCTACTTATTTGTGAGGTTCTTAGCTGTGTGATGGGTGTTCAACTCTACTTATTTGTGAGATTCTTAGCTGTGTGATGGGGGGTTCTCTTCTCTATTTATTTGTGAGCTTCTTAACTGTGCGATGGGGGGGATCTCTTCTCTGCTTATTTGTGAGGTTCTTAGCTGTGCGATAAATGGGTCACTTCTCTACTTATTTGTGAGTTTATTAGCTGTTTGATGGGGGTCACTTCTCTACTTTTTTGTGAGGTTTTTAGCTGTGTGATGGGGGGTCACTTCTCTACTTTTTTGTGAGGTTCTTAGCTGTGTGATTAAGGGGTGACTTCTCTGCTTATTTGTGAGGTTCTTTGCTGTGTGATGGTGGGTCAGTTCTCTACTTTTTTGTGAGGTTCTTAGCTGTGTGGTGGGTGTTCACCTCTACTTATTTGTGAGGTTCTTAGCTGTGTGCTGGGGGGAAGGGGATCACTTCTCTACTTATTTGTGAGGTTCTTAGCTGTGTGATTAATGATGTCACTTCTCTACTTATTTGTTAGGTTCTTAACTGTGTGATGGGGGTCACATCTCTACTTATTTTTGAGGTTCTTAGCTGTGTGATGGGGGGGTCTCTTCTCTATTTATTTGTGAGGTTCTTAGCTGTGTGATGGGGGGGTCACTTCTCTACTTTTTTGTGAGGTTCTTAGCTGTGTGATGGGGTGGGGATTACTTCTCTACTTATTTGTGAGGTTCTTAGCTGTGTGATGGGGGGATCTCTTCTCTACTTTTTTTGAGGTTCTTAGCTGTGTGATTAAGGGGTGACTTCTCTTCTTATTTGTGAGGTTCTTTGCTGTGTGATGGTGGGTCAGTTCTCTACTTTTTTGTGAGGTTCTTAGCTGTGTGGTGGGTGTTCACCTCTACTTATTTGTGAGGTTCTTAGCTGTGTGATGGGGGGAAGGGGATCACCTCTCTACTTATTTGTGAGGTTCTTAGCTGTGTGATTAATGATGTCACTTCTCTACTTATTTGTTAGGTTCTTAACTGTGTGATGGGGGTCACATCTCTAGTTATTTTTGAGGTTCTTAGCTGTGTGATGGAGGGGTCTCTTCTCTATTTATTTGTGAGGTTCTTAGCTGTGTGATGGGGGGATCTCTTCTCTACCTTTTTGTGAGGTTCTTAGCTGTGTGATGGGGGGTCACTTCTCTTCTTTTTTGTGAGGTTCTTAGCTGTGTGATGGGGTGGGGATTACTTCTCTACTTATTTGTGAGGTTCTTAGCTGTGTGATGGGGGTCACTTCTCTACTTTTTTGTGAGGTTCTTAGCTGTGTGATGGGGGGATCTCTTCTCTACTTTTTTGTGAGGTTCTTAGCTGTGTGATGGGGGGTCACTTCTCTACTTTTTTGTGAGGTTCTTAGCTGTGTGATGGGGTGGGGATTACTTCTCTACTTATTTGTGAGGTTCTTAGCTGTGTGATGTATGGTAACTTCTCTATTTATTTATGAGGTTCTTAGCTGTGTGATTAAGGGGTGACTTCTCTGCTTATTTGTGAGGTTCTTTGCTGTGTGATGGTGGGTCAGTTCTCTACTTTTTTGTGAGGTTCTTAGCTGTGTGATTAATGGGTCACTTCTCTGCTTATTTGTGAGGTTCTTAGCTGTGTGATGGGGGAGTCACTTCTCTGCCTATTTGTGAGGTTCTTAGCTGTGTGATTAAGGGGTGACTTCTCTGCTTATTTGTGAGGTTCTTTGCTGTGTGATGGTGGGTCAGTTCTCTACTTTTTTGTGAGGTTCTTAGCTGTGTGGTGGTTGTTCACCTCTACTTATTTGTGAGGTTCTTAGCTGTGTGATGGGGGGAAGGGGATCACTTCTCTACTTATTTGTGAGGTTCTTAGCTGTGTGATTAATGATGTCACTTCTCTACTTTTTTGTTAGGTTCTTTACTGTGTGATGGGGGGGTCTCTTCTCTATTTATTTGTGAGGTTCTTAGCTGTGTGATGGGGGTTCACTTCTCTACTTATTTGTGAGGTTCTTAGCTGTGCGATGGGGGGATCTCTTCTCTGCTTATTTGTGAGGTTCTTAGCTGTGTTATGGGGGGTCACTTCTCTACTTATTTGTGAGGTTCCTAGCTGTGTGATGGGGAGTCTCTTCTCTACTTATTTTTTAGGCTCTTAGCTGTTTGATGGGGGATGGGGGTCACTTTTCTGTTTATTTGTGAGGTTCTTAGCTGTGTGATGGGGTCAATTCTCAACGTATTTGTGAGGTTCTTAGCTGATTGATGGGGGGTCAAATCGCAACGTTTTTGTGAGGTTCTTAGCTGTGTGATGGGGGGTCACATCTCTACTTATTTTTGACGTTCTTAGCTGTGTGATGGGGGGGTCTCTTCTCTATTTATTTGTGAGGTTCTTAGCTGTGTGATGGGGGTATCTCTTCTCTGCTTATTTGTGAGGTTCTTAGCTGTGTGATTAATGGGTCACTTCTCTGCTTATTTGTGAGGTTCTTAGCTGTGTGATGGGGGGGTCACTTCTCTGCCTATTTGTGAGGTTCTTAGCTGTGTGATTAAGGGGTGACTTCTCTGCTTATTTGTGAGTTTCTTTGCTGTGTGATGGTGGGTCAGTTTTCTACTTTTTTGTGAGGTTCTTAGCTGTGTGGTGGGTGTTCACCTCTACTTATTTGTGAGGTTCTTAGCTGTGTGATGGGGGGAAGGGGATCCCTTCTCTACTTATTTGTGAGGTTCTTAGCTGTGTGATTAATGATGTCACTTCTCTACTTATTTGTTAGGTTGTTAACTGTGTGATGGGGCCACATCTCTACTTATTTGTGAGGTTCTTAGCTGTGTGATGGAGGGGTCTCTTCTCTATTTATTTGTGAGGTTCTTAGCTGTGTGATGGGGTGATCTCTTCTCTACTTTTTTGTGAGGTTCTTAGCTGTGTGATGGGGGGTCACTTCTCTACTTTTTTGTGAGGTTCTTAGCTGTGTGATGGGGTGGGGATTACTTCTCTACTTATTTGTGAGGTTCTTAGCTGTGTGATGTATGGTCACTTCTCTATTTATTTGTGAGTTTCTTAGCTGTGTGATTAAGGGGTGACTTCTCTGCGTATTTGTGAGGTTCTTTGCTGTGTGATTAATGGGTCACTTCTCTACTTTTTTGTGAGGTTCTTAGCTGTGTGAAGGGGGTCACTTCTCTACTTATTTGTGAGGTTCTTAGCTGTGTGAAGGGGGTCACTTCTCTGCTTATTTGTGAGGTTCTTAGCTGTGTGATGGGGGGTAAATTCTCTACTTATTTGTGAGGTTCTTAGCTGTGTGATTAATGGGTCACTTCTCTACTTATTTGTGAGTTTCTTAGCTGTGTGAAGGGGGTCACTTCTCTACTTATTTGTGAGGTTCTTAGCTGTTTGATGGGGGATGGGGGTCACTTCTCTGCTTATTTGTGAGGTTCTTAGCTGTGTGATGGGGGTAAATTCTCAACGTATTTGAGAGGTTCTTAGCTGTGTGATTGGTGGTCACATCTCTACTTATTTGTGAGTTTCTTAGCTGTTTGATGGGCGATGGGGGTCACTTCTCTGCTTATTTGTGAGGTTCTTAGCTGTGTTGTGGGTGTTCACCTCTACTTATTTGTGAGATTCTTAGCTTAGTGATGGGGGGTTCTCTTCTCTATTTATTTGTGAGGTTCTTAGCTGTGCGAAGGGGGGGATCTCTTCTCTGCTTATTTGTGAGTTTCTTAGCTGTGTGATAAATGGGTCACTTCTCTACTTTTTTGTGAGTTTCTTAGCTGTGTGATGGAGGTCACTTCTCTGCTTATTTGTGAGGTTCTTAGCTGTGTGATGGGGGTCACTTCTCTGCTTATTTGTGAGGTTCTTAGCTGTGTGATGGGGGGTAAAGTCTCTACTTATTTGTGAGGTTCTTAGCTGTGTGATCGGGGGATCTCTTCTCTGCTTATTTGTGAGTATCTTAGCTGTGTTATGGGGGGTCACTTCTCTACTTTTTTGTGAGGTTCTTAGCTGTGTGATGGGGAGTCTCTTCTCTACTTATTTTTTAGGCTCTTAGCTGTTTGATGGGGGATGGGGGTCACTTCTCTGCTTATTTGTGAGGTTCTTAGCTGTGTGATGGGGGTCAATTCTCAACGTAGAAGAGAGGTTCTTAGCTGTGTGATTGGTGGTCACATCTCTACTTATTTGTGAGGTTCTTACCTGATTGATGGGGGGTCAAATCTCAACGTTTATGAGAGGTTCTTAGCTGTGTGATGGGGGGTCACATCTCTACTTTTTTTTGAGGTTCTTAGCTGTGTGATGGGGGTCACTTCTCTGCTTATTTGTGAGGTTCTTAGCTGTGTGATGGGGGTCACTTCTCTGCTTATTTGTGAGGTTCTTAGCTGTGTGATTAATGGGTCACTTCTCTGCTTATTTGTGAGGTTCTTAGCTGTGTGATGGGGGGTAAATTCTCTACTTATTTGTGAGGTTCTTAGCTGTGCGATGGGGGGATCTCTTCTCTGCTTATTTGTGAGGTTCTTAGCTGTGTTATGGGGGGTCACTTCTCTACTTATTTGTGAGGTTCTTAGCTGTGTGATGGGGAGTCTCTTCTCTATTTATTTGTGAGGTTCTTAGCTGTGTGATAAATGGGTCACTTCTCTACTTATTTGTGAGTTTCAAAGCTGTGTGATGAGGGTCACTTCTCTGCTTATTTGTGAGGTTCTTAGCTGTGTGATGGGGGTCACTTCTCTGCTTATTTGTGAGGTTCTTAGCTGTGTGATGGGGGGTAAATTCTCTACTTATTTGTGAGGTTCTTAGCTGTGTGATTAATGGGTCACTTCTCTACTTATTTGTGAGTTTCTTAGCTGTGTGAAGGGGGTCACTTCTCTACTTATTTGTGAGGTTCTTAGCTGTTTGATGGGGGATGGGGGTCACTTCTCTGCTTATTTGTGAGGTTCTTAGCTGTGTGATGGGGGTAAATTCTCAACGTATTTGAGAGGTTCTTAGCTGTGTGATTGGTGGTCACATCTCTACTTATTTGTGAGGTTCTGCTGTTTGATTGGGGTCACTTCTCTGCTTATTTGTGAGGTTCTTAGCTGTGTGTTCACTACTTATTTGTGAGATTCTTAGGCTTAGTGATCTCTTCTCTATTTATTTGTGAGGTTCTTAGCTGTGCGAAGGGGGATCTCTTCTCTGCTTATTTGTGAGTTTCTTGGCTGTGTGATAAATGGGTCACTTCTCTACTTATTTGTGAGTTCTTAGCTGTGTGATGGAGGTCACTTCTCTGCTTATTTGTGAGGTTCTTAGCTGTGTGATGGGGGTCACTTCTCTGCTTATTTGTGAGGTTCTTAGCTGTGTGATGGGGGTAAATTCTCTACTTATTTGTGAGGTTCTTAGCTGTGTGATGGGGATCTCTTCTCTGCTTATTTGTGAGGTTCTTAGCTGTGTGATTAATGGGTCACTTCTCTACTTATTTGTGAGGTTCTTAGCTGTGTGATGGGGAGTCTCTTCTCTATTTATTTGTGAGGTTCTTAGCTGTGCGATGGGGGGGATCTCTTCTCTGCTTATTTGTGAGTTTCTTAGCTGTGTGATAAATGGGTCACTTCTCTACTTATTTGTGAGTTTCAAAGCTGTGTGATGAGGGTCACTTCTCTGCTTATTTGTGAGGTTCTTAGCTGTGTGATGGGGTCACTTCTCTGCTTATTTGTGAGGTTCTTAGCTGTGTGATGGGGTAAATTCTCTACTTATTTGTGAGGTTCTTAGCTGTGTGATGGGGGTCTCTTCTCTGCTTATTTGTGAGGTTCTTAGCTGTGTTATGGGGGGTCACTTCTCTACTTATTTGTGAGGTTCTTAGCTGTGTGATGGGGAGTCTCTTCTCTATTTATTTGTGAGGTTCTTAGCTGTGCGATGGGGGGGATCTCTTCTCTGCTTATTTGTGAGTTTCTTAGCTGTGTGATAAATGGGTCACTTCTCTACTTATTTGTGAGTTTCAAAGCTGTGTGATGAGGGTCACTTCTCTGCTTATTTGTGAGGTTCTTAGCTGTGTGATGGGGGTCACTTCTCTGCTTATTTGTGAGGTTCTTAGCTGTGTGATGGGGGTAAATTCTCTGCTTATTTGTGAGGTTCTTAGCTGTGTGATAAATGGGTCACTTCTCTGCTTATTTGTGAGGTTTCTTAGCTGTGTGATGGGGGTAAATTCTCTACTTATTTGTGAGGTTCTTAGCTGTGTGATGGGGATCTCTTCTCTGCTTATTTGTGAGGTTCTTAGCTGTGTGATGGGGGTCACTTCTCTGCTTATTTGTGAGGTTCTTAGCTGTGTGATGGGGAGTCACTTCTCTATTTATTTGTGAGGTTCTTAGCTGTGCGATGGGGGGGATCTCTTCTCTGCTTATTTGTGAGTTTCTTAGCTGTGTGATAAATGGGTCACTTCTCTACTTATTTGTGAGGTTCTTAGCTGTGTGATGGGGGTCACTTCTCTGCTTATTTGTGAGGTTCTTAGCTGTGTGATGGGGGTCACTTCTCTGCTTATTTGTGAGGTTCTTAGCTGTGTGATGGGGGGTAAATTCTCTACTTATTTGTGAGTTTCTTAGCTGTGCGATGGGGGGATCTCTTCTCTGCTTATTTGTGAGGTTCTTAGCTGTGTTATGGGGGGTCACTTCTCTACTTATTTGTGAGGTTCTTAGCTGTGTGATGGGGAGTCTCTTCTCTATTTATTTGTGAGGTTCTTAGCTGTGCGATGGGGGGATCTCTTCTCTGCTTATTTGTGAGTTTCTTAGCTGTGTGATAAATGGGTCACTTCTCTACTTATTTGTGAGTTTCAAAGCTGTGTGATGAGGGTCACTTCTCTGTATTTGTGAGGTTCTTAGCTGTGTGATGGGGTCACTTCTCTGCTTATTTGTGAGGTTCTTAGCTGTGTGATGGGGGTAAATTCTCTACTTATTTGTGAGGTTCTTAGCTGTGCGATGGGGATCTCTTCTCTGCTTATTTGTGAGGTTCTTAGCTGTGTTATGGGGGGTCACTTCTCTACTTATTTGTGAGGTTCTTAGCTGTGTGATGGGGAGTCTCTTCTCTATTTATTTGTGAGGTTCTTAGCTGTGCGATGGGGGGGATCTCTTCTCTGCTTATTTGTGAGTTTCTTAGCTGTGTGATAAATGGGTCACTTCTCTACTTATTTGTGAGTTTCAAAGCTGTGTGATGAGGGTCACTTCTCTGCTTATTTGTGAGGTTCTTAGCTGTGTGATGGGGTCACTTCTCTGCTTATTTGTGAGGTTCTTAGCTGTGTGATGGGGGGTAAATTCTCTACTTATTTGTGAGGTTCTTAGCTGTGTGATTAATGGGTCACTTCTCTACTTATTTGTGAGTTTCTTAGCTGTGTGAAGGGGGTCACTTCTCTACTTATTTGTGAGGTTCTTAGCTGTTACATGGGGGATGGGGGTCACTTCTCTGCTTATTTGTGAGGTTCTTAGCTGTGTTGTGGGTTTTCACCTCTACTTATTTGTGAGATTCTTAGCTTAGTGATGGGGGGTTCTCTTATCTATTTATTTGTGAGGTTCTTAGCTGTAAGAAGGGGGGTTCTCTTCTCTGCTTATTTGTGAGTTTCTTAGCTGTGTGATAAATGGGTCACTTCTCTACTTATTTGTGAGGTTATTAGCTGTGTGATGGGGGTCACTTCTCTGCTTTTTTGTGAGGTTCTTAGCTGTGTGATGAGGGTCACTTCTCTGCTTATTTGTGAGGTTCTTAGCTGTGTGATGGGGGGGAAAATTCTCTACTTATTTGTGAGGTTCTTAGCTGTGCGATGGGGGGATCTCTTCTCTGCTTATTTGTGAGGTTCTTAGCTGTGTTTTGGGGGGTCACTTCTCTACTTATTTGTGGGGTTCTTAGCTGTGTGATGGGGAGTCTCTTTTCTACATATTTGTGAGGTTCTTAGCTGTGCGATGGGGGGATCTCTTCTCTGCTTATTTGTGAGGTTCTTAGCTGTGTGATGGGGAGTCTATTCTCTACTTATTTTTTAGGCTCTTAGCTGTTTGATGGGGATGGGGTCACTTCTCTGCTTATTTGTGAGGTTCTTAGCTGTGTGATGGGGGTCAATTCTCAACGTATTTGTGAGGTTCTTAGCTGTGTGATGGGGGTCACTTCTCTACATATTTGTGAGGTTCTTAGCTGATTGATGGGGGGTCAAATCTCAACGTTTTTGTGAGGTTCTTAGCTGTGTGATGGGGGTCACATCTCTACTTAATTTTGAGGTTTTTAGCTGTGTGATGGGGGTCTCTTCTCTATTTTTTGTGAGGTTCTTAGCTGTGTGATGGGGTATCTCTTCTCTGCTTATTTGTGAGGTTCTTAGCTGTGTGATTGGGGGTTCACTTCTCTGCTTATTTGTGAGGTTCTTAGCTGATTGATGGGGGGTCAAATCTCAACGTTTTTGTGAGGTTCTTAGCTGTGTGATGGGGGGTCACTTCTCTACTTTTTTGTGAGGTTCTTAGCTGTGTGATGGGGGGTCACTTCTCTACTTTTTTGTGAGGTTCTTAGCTGTGTGATGGGGTGGGGATTACTTCTCTACTTCTTTGTGAGGTTCTTAGCTGTGTGATGTATGGTCACTTCTCTATTTATTTGTGAGGTTCTTAGCTGTGTGATAAATGGGTGACTTCTCTACTTATTTGTGAGATTCATCGCTGTGTGTTGGGCGTCACTTCTCTGCTTATTTGTGAGGTTCTTAGCTGTGTGATGGGGGTCATTTTTCTGCTTATTTGTGAGGTTCTTAGCTGTGTGATGGGGGGTAAATTCTCTACTTATTTGTGAGGTTCTTAGCTGTGCGATGGGGGGATCTCTTCTCTGCTTATTTGTGAGGTTCTTAGCTGTGTTATGGGGGGTCACTTCTCTACTTATTTTTGAGGTTCTTAGCTGTGTGATGGGGAGTCTCTTCTCTACTTATTATTTAGGCTCTTAGCTGTTTGATGGGGGATGGGGTTCACTTCTCTGCTTATTTGTGAGGTTCTTAGCTGTGTGATGGGGGTCAATTCTCAACGTATTTGTGAGGTTCTTAGCTGTGTGATGGGGGTCACTTCTCTACTTATTTGTGAGGTTCTTAGCTGATTGATGGGGGGTCAAATCTCAACGTATTTGTGAGGTTCTTAGCTGTGTGATGGGGGTCACTTCTCTACTTATTTGTGAGGTTCTTAGCTGATTGATGTGGGGTCAAATCTCAACGTTTTTGTGAGTTTCTTAGCTGTGTGATGGGGGGTCACATCTCTTCTTATTTTTGAGGTTCTTAGCTGTGTGATGGGGGGTCACATCTCTACTTAATTTTGAGGTTCTTAGCTGTGTGATGGGGGGGTCTCTTCTCTATTTTTTTTGTGAGGTTCTTAGCTGTGTGATGGGGGTATCTCTTCTCTGCTTATTTGTGAGGTTCTTAGCTGTGTGATGGGGGTCACTTCTCTGCTTATTTGTGAGGTTCTTAGCTGTGTGATGGGGGTCACTTCTCTGCTTATTTGTGAGGTTCTTAGCTGTGTGATGGGGGGGTCACTTTTCTGCTTATTTGTGAGGTTCTTAGCTGTGTGATGGGGTGTCACTTCTCTACTTTTTGTGAGGTTCTTAGCTGTGTGATGGGGTGGGATTACTTCTCTACTTCTTTGTGAGGTTCTTAGATGTGTGATGAGGTGTCACTTCTATATTTATTTGTGAGGCTCTTAGCTGTGTGATTAAGGGGTGACATCTCTGCTTATTTGTGAGGTTCTTTGCTGTGTGATGGGGGGTCTGTTCTCTACTTTTTTGTGAGGTTCTTAGCTGTGTGGTGGGTGTTCACCTCTACTTATTTGTGAGGTTCTTAGCTGTGTGATGGGGGGACGGGGATCTCTTCTCTACTTATTTGTGAGGTTCTTAGCTCTGTGATGGGGGGTTCTCTTCTCTACTTATTTGTGAGGTTCTTAGCTGTACGATGGGGGATCTCTTCTCTGCTTTTTTGTGAGGTTCTTAGCTGTGTGAAAAATGATGTCACTTCTCTACTTATTTGTTAGGTTCTTAACTGTGTGATGGGGTCACATCTCTACTTATTTGTGAGGTTCTGAGCTGTGTGATGGGGGGATCTCTTCTCTGCTTATTTATGAGGTTCTTAGCGGTGTCATTAATGGGTCACTTCTCTGCTTATTTGTGAGGTTCTTAGCTGTGTGATGGGGGCACTTCTCTGCTTTTTGTGAGATTCTTAGCTGTGTGATGGGGGGGTCACTTCTCTGCTTATTTGTGAGGTTCTTAGCTGTGTGATGGGGGTCACTTCTCTACTTTTTTGTGAGGTTCTTAGTTGTGTGAAGGGGGGTCACTTCTCTACTTTTTTGTGAGGTTCATAGCTGTGTGATGGGGTGGGGATTACTTCTCTACTTCTTTGTGAGGTTCTTAGCTGTGTGATGTATGGTCACTTCTCTATTTATTTGTGAGGTTCTTAGCTGTGTGATTAAGGGGTGACTTCTCTGCTTATTTGTGAGATTCTTTGCTGTGTGATGGTGGGTCAGTTCTCTACTTTTTTGTGAGGTTCTTAGCTGTGTGATGGGTGTTCACCTCTACTTATTTGTGAGGTTCTTAGCTGTGTGATGGGGGGACGGGGATCACTTCTCTATTTATTTGTGAGGTTCTTAGCTGTGCGATGGGGGGGATCTCTTCTCTGCTTATTTGTGAGGTTCTTAGCTGTGTTATGGGGGGTCACTTCTCTATTTATTTGTGAGGTTCTTAGCTGTGCGATGGGGGGTTCTCTTCTCTGCTTATTTGTGAGTTTCTTAGCTGTGTGATAAATGGGTCACTTCTCTACTTATTTGTGAGGTTCTTAGCTGTGTGATGGGGGTCACTTCTCTGCTTATTTGTGAGGTTCTTAGCTGTGTGATGGGGGTCACTTCTCTGCTTATTTGTGAGGTTCTTAGCTGTGTGATGGGGGGTAAATTCTCTACTTATTTGTGAGGTTCTTAGCTGTGCGATGGGGGGATCTCTTCTCTGCTTATTTGTGAGGTTCTTAGCTGTGTTATGGGGGGTCACTTCTCTACTTATTTGTGAGGTTCTTAGCTGTGTGATGGGGAGTCTCTTCTCTATTTATTTGTGAGGTTCTTAGCTGTGCGATGGGGGGGATCTCTTCTCTGCTTATTTGTGAGTTTCTTAGCTGTGTGATAAATGGGTCACTTCTCTACTTATTTGTGAGTTTCAAAGCTGTGTGATGAGGGTCACTTCTCTGCTTATTTGTGAGGTTCTTAGCTGTGTGATGGGGGTCACTTCTCTGCTTATTTGTGAGGTTCTTAGCTGTGTGATGGGGGGTAAATTCTCTACTTATTTGTGAGGTTCTTAGCTGTGCGATGGGGGGATCTCTTCTCTGCTTATTTGTGAGGTTCTTAGCTGTGTTATGGGGGGTCACTTCTCTACTTATTTGTGAGGTTCTTAGCTGTGTGATGGGGAGTCTCTTCTCTATTTATTTGTGAGGTTCTTAGCTGTGCGATGGGGGGGATCTCTTCTCTGCTTATTTGTGAGTTTCTTAGCTGTGTGATAAATGGGTCACTTCTCTACTTATTTGTGAGTTTCAAAGCTGTGTGATGAGGGTCACTTCTCTGCTTATTTGTGAGGTTCTTAGCTGTGTGATGGGGGTCACTTCTCTGCTTATTTGTGAGGTTCTTAGCTGTGTGATGGGGGGTAAATTCTCTACTTATTTGTGAGGTTCTTAGCTGTGTGATTAATGGGTCACTTCTCTACTTATTTGTGAGGTTCTTAGCTGTTACATGGGGGATGGGGGTCACTTCTCTGCTTATTTGTGAGGTTCTTAGCTGTGTTGTGGGTTTTCACCTCTACTTATTTGTGAGATTCTTAGCTTAGTGATGGGGGGTTCTCTTATCTATTTATTTGTGAGGTTCTTAGCTGTAAGAAGGGGGGATCTCTTCTCTGCTTATTTGTGAGGTTCTTAGCTGTGTGGTGGGTGTTCACCTCTACTTATTTGTGAGGTTCTTAGCTGTGTGATGGGGGGTTCTCTTCTCTATTTATTTGTGAGGTTCTTAGCTGTGCGATGGGGGGTTCTCTTCTCTGCTTATTTGTGAGTTTCTTAGCTGTGTGATAAATGGGTCACTTCTCTACTTATTTGTGAGGTTATTAGCTGTGTGATGGGGGTCACTTCTCTGCTTTTTTGTGAGGTTCTTAGCTGTGTGATGAGGGTCACTTCTCTGCTTATTTGTGAGGTTCTTAGCTGTGTGATGGGGGGGAAAATTCTCTACTTATTTGTGAGGTTCTTAGCTGTGCGATGGGGGGATCTCTTCTCTGCTTATTTGTGAGGTTCTTAGCTGTGTTTTGGGGGGTCACTTCTCTACTTATTTGTGGGGTTCTTAGCTGTGTGATGGGGAGTCTCTTTTCTAATTATTTGTGAGGTTCTTAGCTGTGCGATGGGGGGATCTCTTCTCTGCTTATTTGTGAGGTTCTTAGCTGTGTGATGGGAGTCTATTCTCTACTTATTTTTGAGGCTCTTAGCTGTTTGATGGGGATGGGGGTCACTTCTCTGCTTATTTGTGAGGTTCTTAGCTGTGTGATGGGGGTCAATTCTCAACGTATTTGTGAGGTTCTTAGCTGTGTGATGGGGGTCACTTCTCTACTTATTTGTGAGGTTCTTAGCTGATTGATGAGGGGTCAAATCTCAACGTTTTTGTGAGGTTCTTAGCTGTGTTTTGGTGGGTCACTTCTCTACTTATTTGTGGGGTTCTTAGCTGTGTGATGGGGAGTCTCTTTTCTAATTATTTGTGAGGTTCTTAGCTGTGCGATGGGGGGATCTCTTCTCTGCTTATTTGTGAGGTTCTTAGCTGTGTGATGGGGAGTCTATTCTCTACTTATTTTTTAGGCTCTTAGCTGTTTGATGGGGGATGGGGGTCACTTCTCTGCTTATTTGTGAGGTTCTTAGCTGTGTGATGGGGGTCAATTCTCAACGTATTTGTGAGGTTCTTAGCTGTGTGATGGGGGTCACTTCTCTACATATTTGTGAGGTTCTTAGCTGATTGATGGGGGGTCAAATCTCAACGTTTTTGTGAGGTTCTTAGCTGTGTGATGGGGGGTCACATCTCTACTTAATTTTGAGGTTTTTAGCTGTGTGATGGGGTTCTCTTCTCTATTTTTTTGTGAGGTTCTTAGCTGTGTGATGGGGTATCTCTTCTCTGCTTATTTGTGAGGTTCTTAGCTGTGTGATTAATGGGTCACTTCTCTGCTTATTTGTGAGGCTCTTAGCTGTGTGATTGGGAGGTCACTTCTCTGCTTATTTGTGAGGTTCCTAGCTGTGTGACAGGGGGGGTCACTTCTCTGCTTATTTGTGATGTTCTTAGCTGTGTGTTGGGGGGTCACTTCTCTACTTTTTTGTGAGGTTCTTAGCTGTGTGATGGGGGGTCACTTCTCTACTTTTTTGTGAGGTTCTTAGCTGTGTGATGGGGTGGGGATTACTTCTCTACTTCTTTGTGAGGTTCTTAGCTGTGTGATGTATGGTCACTTCTCTATTTATTTGTGAGGCTCTTAGCTGTGTGATAAATGGGTGACTTCTCTACTTATTTGTGAGATTCATCGCTGTGTGTTGGGCGTCACTTCTCTGCTTATTTGTGAGGTTCTTAGCTGTGTGATGGGGATCATTTCTCTGCTTATTTGTGAGGTTCTTAGCTGTGTGATGGGGGGTAAATTCTCTACTTATTTGTGAGGTTCTTAGCTGTGCGATGGGGGGGATCTCTTCTCTGCTTATTTGTGAGGTTCTTAGCTGTGTTATGGGGGGTCACTTCTCTACTTATTTTTGAGGTTCTTAGCTGTGTGATGGGAGTCTCTTCTCTACTTATTATTTAGGCTCTTAGCTGTTTGATGGGGATGGGGTTCACTTCTCTGCTTATTTGTGAGGTTCTTAGCTGTGTGATGGGGGTCAATTCTCAACGTATTTGTGAGGTTCTTAGCTGTGTGATGGGGGTCACTTCTCTACTTATTTGTGAGGTTCTTAGCTGATTGATGGGGGGTCAAATCTCAACGTATTTGTGAGGTTCTTAGCTGTGTGATGGGGGTCACTTCTCTACTTATTTCTGAGGTTCTTAGCTGATTGATGTGGGGTCAAATCTCAACGTTTTTGTGAGTTTCTTAGCTGTGTGATGGGGGGTCACATCTCTACTTATTTTTGAGGTTCTTAGCTGTGTGATGGGGGGGTCTCTTCTCTATTTTTTTTGTGAGGTTCTTAGCTGTGTGATGGGGGTATCTGTTCTCTGCTTATTTGTGAGGTTCTTAGCTGTGTGATGGGGGGTCACTTCTCTGCTTATTTGTGAGGTTCTTAGCTGTGTGATGGGGGGTCACTTCTCTGCTTATTTGTGAGGTTCTTAGCTGTGTGATGGGGGGGTCACTTCTCTGCTTATTTGTGAGGTTCTTAGCTGTGTGATGGGGTGTCACTTCTCTACTTTTTTGTGAGGTTCTTAGCTGTGTGATGGGGTGGGGATTACTTCTCTACTTCTTTGTGAGGTTCTTAGATGTGTGATGAGGTGTCACTTCTATATTTATTTGTGAGGCTCTTAGCTGTGTGATTAAGGGGTGACATCTCTGCTTATTTGTGAGGTTCTTTGCTGTGTGATGGGGGGTCTGTTCTCTACTTTTTTGTGAGGTTCTTAGCTGTGTGGTGGGTGTTCACCTCTACTTATTTGTGAGGTTCTTAGCTGTGTGATGGGGGGACGGGGATCTCTTCTCTACTTATTTGTGAGGTTCTTAGCTCTGTGATGGGGGTTCTCTTCTATTTATTTGTGAGGTTCTTAGCTGTACGATGGGGGATCTCTTCTCTGCTTTTTGTGAGGTTCTTAGCTGTGTGAAAAATGATGTCACTTCTCTACTTATTTGTTAGGTTCTTAACTGTGTGATGGGGTCACATCTCTACTTATTTGTGAGGTACTTAGCTGTGTGATGGGGGTCTCTTCTCTACTTATTTGTGAGGTTCTGAGCTGTGTGATGGGGATCTCTTCTCTGCTTATTTATGAGGTTCTTAGCGGTGTCATTAATGGGTCACTTCTCTGCTTATTTGTGAGGTTCTTAGCTGTGTGATGGGGGGGTCTCTTCTCTACTTATTTGTGAGGTTCTGAGCTGTGTGATGGGGGGATCTCTTCTCTGCTTATTTATGAGGTTTTTAGCGGTGTCATTAATGGGTCACTTCTCTGCTTATTTGTGAGGTTCTTAGCTGTGTGATGGGGTCATTTCTCTGCTTATTTGTGAGGTTCTTAGCTGTGTGATGGGGGTAAATTCTCTACTTATTTGTGAGGTTCTTAGCTGTGCGATGGGGGGATCTCTTCTCTGCTTATTTGTGAGGTTCTTAGCTGTGTTATGGGGGGTCACTTCTCTACTTATTTGTGAGGTTCTTAGCTGTGTGATGGGGAGTCTCTTCTCTACTTATTATTTAGGCTCTTAGCTGTTTGATGGGGATGGGGTTCACTTCTCTGCTTATTTGTGAGGTTCTTAGCTGTGTGATGGGGGTCAATTCTCAACTTATGTTGTGAGGTTCTTAGCTGTGTGATGGGGTCACTTCTCTACTTATTTGTGAGGTTCTTAGCTGATTGATGGGGGTCAAATCTCAACTTATTTGTGAGGTTCTTAGCTGTGTGATGGGGGTCACTTCTGCTTATTTGTGAGGTTCTTAGCTGATTGATGTGGGGTCAAATCTCAACGTTTTTGTGAGTTTCTTAGCTGTGTGATGGGGGTCACATCTCTACTTATTTTGAGGTTCTTAGCTGTGTGATGGGGGTCTCTTCTCAATTTTTTTGTGAGGTTCTTAGCTGTGTGATGGGGTATCTCTTCTCTGCTTATTTGTGAGGTTCTTAGCTGTGTGATGGGGGTCACTTCTCTGCTTATTTGTGAGGTTCTTAGCTGTGTGATGGGGGTCACTTCTCTGCTTATTTGTGAGGTTCTTAGCTGTGTGATGGGGAGGTCACTTCTCTGCTTATTTGTGAGGTTCTTAGCTGTGTTATGGGGTGTCACTTCTCTACTTATTTGTGAGGTTCTTAGCTGTGTGATGGGGTGGGGATTACTTCTCTACTTCTTTGTGAGGTTCTTAGCTGTGTGATGAGGGGTCACTTCTCTATTTATTTGTGAGGTTCTTAGCTGTGTGATTAATGGGTGACTTCTCTGCTTATTTGTGAGGTTCTTAGCTGTGTGATGGGGGTCTGTTCTCTACTTTTTGTGAGGTTCTTAGCTGTGTGATGGGTGTTCACTTCTCTACTTATTTGTGAGGTTCTTAGCTGTGTGATGGGGGACAGGGATCTCTTCTCTACTTATTTGTGAGGTTCTTAGCTGTGTGATGGGGGTTCTCTTCTCTATTTATTTGTGAGGTTCTTAGCTGTGCGATGGGGGGGATCTCTTCTCTGCTTTTTTGTGAGGTTCTTAGCTGTGTGAAAAATGATGTCACTTCTCTACTTATTTGTTAGGTTCTTAACTGTGTGATGGGGGTCACATCTCTACTTATTTGTGAGGTTCTTAGCTGTGTGATGGGGGTCTCTTCTCTACTTATTTGTGAGGTTCTTAGCTGTGTGATGGGGGATCTCTTCTCTGCTTATTTGTGAGGTTCTTAGCTGTGTCATTAATGGGTCACTTCTCTGCTTATTTGTGAGGTTCTTAGCTGTGTGATGGGGGTCACTTCTCTGCTTATTTGTGAGGTTCTTAGCTGTGTGATGGGGGTCACTTCTCTGCTTATTTGTGAGGTTCTTAGCTGTGTGATGGGGGGTCACTTCTCTACTTATTTGTGAGGTTCTTAGCTGTGTGATGGGGAGTCTCTTCTCTATTTATTTGTGAGGTTCTTAGCTGTGCGATGGGGGGGATCTCTTCTCTGCTTATTTGTGAGGTTCTTAGCTGTGTGATAGGGGTCACTTCTCTACTTATTTGTGAGTTTCAAAGCTGTGTGATGAGGGTCACTTCTCTGCTTATTTGTGAGGTTCTTAGCTGTGTGATGGGGGTCACTTCTCTGCTTATTTGTGAGGTTCTTAGCTGTGTGATGGGGGTCAATTCTCTACTTATTTGTGAGGTTCTTAGCTGTGTGATGGGGGTCTCTTCTCTGCTTATTTGTGAGGTTCTTAGCTGTGTGATGGGGGTCACTTCTCTACTTATTTGTGAGGTTCTTAGCTGTGTGATGGGGAGTCTCTTCTCTATTTATTTGTGAGGTTCTTAGCTGTGTGATGGGGATCTCTTCTCTGCTTATTTGTGAGTTTCTTAGCTGTGTGATAAATGGGTCACTTCTCTACTTATTTGTGAGTTTCAAAGCTGTGTGATGAGGGTCACTTCTCTGCTTATTTGTGAGGTTCTTAGCTGTGTGATGGGTGTCACTTCTCTGCTTATTTGTGAGGTTCTTAGCTGTGTGATGGGGGTAAATTCTCTACTTATTTGTGAGGTTCTTAGCTGTGCGATGGGGGATCTCTTCTCTGCTTATTTGTGAGGTTCTTAGCTGTGTTATGGGGTCACTTCTCTACTTATTTTTGAGGTTCTTAGCTGTGTGATGGGGAGTCTCTTCTCTACTTATTATTTAGGCTCTTAGCTGTTTGATGGGGATGGGGTTCACTTCTCTGCTTATTTGTGAGGTTCTTAGCTGTGTGATGGGGGTCAATTCTCAACGTATTTGTGAGGTTCTTAGCTGTGTGATGGGGTCACTTCTCTACTTATTTGTGAGGTTCTTAGCTGATTGATGGGGGTCAAATCTCAACGTATTTGTGAGGTTCTTAGCTGTGTGATGGGGTCACTTCTCTACTTATTTCTGAGGTTCTTAGCTGATTGATGTGGGGTCAAATCTCAACGTTTTTGTGAGTTTCTTAGCTGTGTGATGGGGGTCACATCTCTACTTATTTTGAGGTTCTTAGCTGTGTGATGGGGGTCTCTTCTCTATTTTTTGTGAGGTTCTTAGCTGTGTGATGGGGTATCTGTTCTCTGCTTATTTGTGAGGTTCTTAGCTGTGTGATGGGAGGGGTCACTTCTCTGCTTATTTGTGAGGTTCTTAGCTGTGTGATGGGGGTCACTTCTCTGCTTATTTGTGAGGTTCTTAGCTGTGTGATGGGGGTCACTTCTCTGCTTATTTGTGAGGTTCTTAGCTGTGTGATGGGGTGTCACTTCTCTACTTTTTGTGAGGTTCTTAGCTGTGTGATGGGGTGGGGATTACTTCTCTACTTCTTTGTGAGGTTCTTAGATGTGTGATGAGGGTCACTTCTATATTTATTTGTGAGGCTCTTAGCTGTGTGATTAAGGGGTGACATCTCTGCTTATTTGTGAGGTTCTTTGCTGTGTGATGGGGGGTCTGTTCTCTACTTTTTTGTGAGGTTCTTAGCTGTGTGGTGGGTGTTCACCTCTACTTATTTGTGAGGTTCTTAGCTGTGTGATGGGGGGACGGGGATCTCTTCTCTACTTATTTGTGAGGTTCTTAGCTCTGTGATGGGGGGTTCTCTTCTCTATTTATTTGTGAGGTTCTTAGCTGTACGATGGGGGGGATCTCTTCTCTGCTTTTTTGTGAGGTTCTTAGCTGTGTGAAAAATGATGTCACTTCTCTACTTATTTGTTAGGTTCTTAACTGTGTGATGGGGGTCACATCTCTACTTATTTTTGAGGTACTTAGCTGTGTGATGGGGGGGTCTCTTCTCTACTTATTTGTGAGGTTCTGAGCTGTGTGATGGGGGGATCTCTTCTCTGCTTATTTATGAGGTTCTTAGCGGTGTCATTAATGGGTCACTTCTCTGCTTATTTGTGAGGTTCTTAGCTGTGTGATGGGGGGGTCTCTTCTCTACTTATTTGTGAGGTTCTGAGCTGTGTGATGGGGGGATCTCTTCTCTGCTTATTTATGAGGTTTTTAGCGGTGTCATTAATGGGTCACTTCTCTGCTTATTTGTGAGGTTCTTAGCTGTGTGATGGGGGTCATTTCTCTGCTTATTTGTGAGGTTCTTAGCTGTGTGATGGGGGGTAAATTCTCTACTTATTTGTGAGGTTCTTAGCTGTGCGATGGGGGGATCTCTTCTCTGCTTATTTGTGAGGTTCTTAGCTGTGTTATGGGGGTCACTTCTCTACTTATTTTGAGGTTCTTAGCTGTGTGATGGGAGTCTCTTCTCTACTTATTATTTAGGCTCTTAGCTGTTTGATGGGGATGGGGTTCACTTCTCTGCTTATTTGTGAGGTTCTTAGCTGTGTGATGGGGTCAATTCTCAGCGTATTTGTGAGGTTCTTAGCTGTGTGATGGGGTCACTTCTCTACTTATTTGTGAGGTTCTTAGCTGATTGATGGGGGGTCAAATCTCAACGTATTTGTGAGGTTCTTAGCTGTGTGATGGGGGTCACTTCTCTACTTATTTGTGAGGTTCTTAGCTGATTGATGTGGGGTCAAATCTCAACGTTTTTGTGAGTTTCTTAGCTGTGTGATGGGGGGTCACATCTCTACTTATTTTTGAGGTTCTTAGCTGTGTGATGGGGGGGTCTCTTCTCAATTTTTTTTGTGAGGTTCTTAGCTGTGTGATGGGGGTATCTCTTCTCTGCTTATTTGTGAGGTTCTTAGCTGTGTGATGGGGGAGTCACTTCTCTGCTTATTTGTGAGGTTCTTAGCTGTGTGATGGGGGGTCACTTCTCTGCTTATTTGTGAGGTTCTTAGCTGTGTGATGGGGGGGTCACTTCTCTGCTTATTTGTGAGGTTCTTAGCTGTGTTATGGGGTGTCACTTCTCTACTTTTTTGTGAGGTTCTTAGCTGTGTGATGGGGTGGGGATTACTTCTCTACTTCTTTGTGAGGTTCTTAGATGTGTGATGAGGGGTCACTTCTATATTTATTTGTGAGGCTCTTAGCTGTGTGATTAAGGGGTGACATCTCTGCTTATTTGTGAGGTTCTTTGCTGTGTGATGGGGGGTCTGTTCTCTACTTTTTTGTGAGGTTCTTAGCTGTGTGGTGGGTGTTCACCTCTACTTATTTGTGAGGTTCTTAGCTGTGTGATGGGGGGACGGGGATCTCTTCTCTACTTATTTGTGAGGTTCTTAGCTCTGTGATGGGGGGTTCTCTTCTCTATTTATTTGTGAGGTTCTTAGCTGTACGATGGGGGGGATCTCTTCTCTGCTTTTTTGTGAGGTTCTTAGCTGTGTGAAAAATGATGTCACTTCTCTACTTATTTGTTAGGTTCTTAACTGTGTGATGGGGGTCACATCTCTACTTATTTTTGAGGTTCTTAGTTGTGTGATGGGGGGGTCTCTTCTCTACTTATTTGTGAGGTTCTGAGCTGTGTGATGGGGGGATCTCTTCTCTGCTTATTTATGAGGTTCTTAGCGGTGTCATTAATGGGTCACTTCTCTGCTTATTTGTGAGGTTCTTAGCTGTGTGATGGGAGGTCACTTCTCTGCTTTTTGTGAGGTTCTTAGCTGTGTGATGGGGGGGTCACTTCTCTGCTTATTTGTGAGGTTCTTAGCTGTGTGATGGGGGTCACTTCTCTACTTATTTGTGAGGTTCTTAGCTGTGTGATGGGGAGTCTCTTCTCTATTTATTTGTGAGGTTCTTGGCTGTGCGATGGGGATCTCTTCTCTGCTTATTTGTGAGTTTCTTAGCTGTGTGATAAATGGGTCACTTCTCTACTTATTTGTGAGTTTCAAAGCTGTGTGATGAGGTCACTTCTCTGCTTATTTGTGAGGTTCTTAGCTGTGTGATGGGGTTACTTCTCTGCTTATTTGTGAGGTTCTTAGCTGTGTGATGGGGGGTAAATTCTCTACTTATTTGTGAGGTTCTTAGCTGTGCGATGGGGGGATCTCTTCTCTGCTTATTTGTGAGGTTCTTAGCTGTGTTATGGGGGGTCACTTCTCTACTTATTTGTGAGGTTCTTAGCTGTGTGATGGGGAGTCTCTTCTCTATTTATTTGTGAGGTTCTTAGCTGTGCGATGGGGGGGATCTCTTCTCTGCTTATTTGTGAGTTTCTTAGCTGTGTGATAAATGGGTCACTTCTCTACTTATTTGTGAGTTTCAAAGCTGTGTGATGAGGGTCACTTCTCTGCTTATTTGTGAGGTTCTTAGCTGTGTGATGGGTGTCACTTCTCTGCTTATTTGTGAGGTTCTTAGCTGTGTGATGGGGGGTAAATTCTCTACTTATTTGTGAGGTTCTTAGCTGTGTGATTAATGGGTCACTTCTCTACTTATTTGTGAGTTTCTTAGCTGTGTGAAGGGGTCACTTCTCTACTTATTTGTGAGGTTCTTAGCTGTTACATGGGGGATGGGGGTCACTTCTCTGCTTATTTGTGAGGTTCTTAGCTGTGTTGTGGGTTTTCACCTCTACTTATTTGTGAGATTCTTAGCTTAGTGATGGGGGGTTCTCTTATCTATTTATTTGTGAGGTTCTTAGCTGTAAGAAGGGGGGATCTCTTCTCTGCTTATTTGTGAGGTTCTTAGCTGTGTGGTGGGTGTTCACCTCTACTTATTTGTGAGGTTCTTAGCTGTGTGATGGGGGGTTCTCTTCTCTATTTATTTGTGAGGTTCTTGGCTGTGCGATGGGGGGTTCTCTTCTCTGCTTATTTGTGAGTTTCTTAGCTGTGTGATAAATGGGTCACTTCTCTACTTATTTGTGAGGTTATTAGCTGTGTGATGGGGGTCACTTCTCTGCTTTTTTGTGAGGTTCTTAGCTGTGTGATGAGGGTCACTTCTCTGCTTATTTGTGAGGTTCTTAGCTGTGTGATGGGGGGGAAAATTCTCTACTTATTTGTGAGGTTCTTAGCTGTGCGATGGGGGGATCTCTTCTCTGCTTATTTGTGAGGTTCTTAGCTGTGTTTTGGGGGGTCACTTCTCTACTTATTTGTGGGGTTCTTAGCTGTGTAATGGGGAGTCTCTTTTCTAATTATTTGTGAGGTTCTTAGCTGTGTGATTAATGGGTCACTTCTCTACTTATTTGTGAGTTTCTTAGCTGTGTGAAGGGGGTCACTTCTCTACTTATTTGTGAGGTTCTTAGCTGTTACATGGGGGATGGGGGTCACTTCTCTGCTTATTTGTGAGGTTCTTAGCTGTGTTGTGGGTTTTCACCTCTACTTATTTGTGAGATTCTTAGCTTAGTGATGGGGGGTTCTCTTATCTATTTATTTGTGAGGTTCTTAGCTGTAAGAAGGGGGATCTCTTCTCTGCTTATTTGTGAGGTTCTTAGCTGTGTGGTGGGTGTTCACCTCTACTTATTTGTGAGGTTCTTAGCTGTGTGATGGGGGGTTCTCTTCTCTATTTATTTGTGAGGTTCTTAGCTGTGCGATGGGGGGTTCTCTTCTCTGCTTATTTGTGAGTTTCTTAGCTGTGTGATAAATGGGTCACTTCTCTACTTATTTGTGAGGTTATTAGCTGTGTGATGGGGTCACTTCTCTGCTTTTTTGTGAGGTTCTTAGCTGTGTGATGAGGGTCACTTCTCTGCTTATTTGTGAGGTTCTTAGCTGTGTGATGGGGGGGAAAATTCTCTACTTATTTGTGAGGTTCTTAGCTGTGCGATGGGGGGATCTCTTCTCTGCTTATTTGTGAGGTTCTTAGCTGTGTTTTGGGGGGTCACTTCTCTACTTATTTGTGGGGTTCTTAGCTGTGTAATGGGGAGTCTCTTTTCTAATTATTTGTGAGGTTCTTAGCTGTGCGATGGGGGGATCTCTTCTCTGCTTATTTGTGAGGTTCTTAGCTGTGTGATGGGGAGTCTATTCTCTACTTATTTTTTAGGCTCTTAGCTGTTTGATGGGGGATGGGGGTCACTTCTCTGCTTATTTGTGAGGTTCTTAGCTGTGTGATGGGGGTCAATTCTCAACGTATTTGTGAGGTTCTTAGCTGTGTGATGGGGGTCACTTCTCTACTTATTTGTGAGGTTCTTAGCTGATTGATGGGGGGTCAAATCTCAACGTTTTTGTGAGGTTCTTAGCTGTGTGATGGGGGGTCACATCTCTACTTAATTTTGAGGTTTTTAGCTGTGTGATGGGGGTCTCTTCTCTATTTTTTTGTGAGGTTCTTAGCTGTGTGATGGGGGTATCTCTTCTCTGCTTATTTGTGAGGTTCTTAGCTGTGTGATGGGGGGTCTCTTCTCTATTTTTTTTGTGAGGTTCTTAGCTGTGTGATGGGGGTATCTCTTCTCTGCTTATTTGTGAGGTTCTTAGCTGTGTGATTAATGGGTCACTTCTCTGCTTATTTGTGAGGCTCTTAGCTGTGTGATTGGGGGTCACTTCTCTGCTTATTTGTGAGGTTCCTAGCTGTGTGATAGGGGGTCACTTCTCTGCTTATTTGTGAGGTTCTTAGCTGTGTGATGGGGGTCACTTCTCTACTTTTGTGAGGTTCTTAGCTGTGTGATGGGGGGTCACTTCTCTACTTTTTTGTGAGGTTCTTAGCTGTGTGATGGGGTGGGGATTACTTCTCTACTTCTTTGTGAGGTTCTTAGCTGTGTGATGTATGGTCACTTCTCTATTTATTTGTGAGGTTCTTAGCTGTGTGATAAATGGGTGACTTCTCTACTTATTTGTGAGATTCATCGCTGTGTGTTGGGCGTCACTTCTCTGCTTATTTGTGAGGTTCTTAGCTGTGTGATGGGGGTCATTTCTCTGCTTATTTGTGAGGTTCTTAGCTGTGTGATGGGGGGTAAATTCTCTACTTATTTGTGAGGTTCTTAGCTGTGCGATGGGGGGATCTCTTCTCTGCTTATTTGTGAGGTTCTTAGCTGTGTTATGGGGGGTCACTTCTCTACTTATTTTTGAGGTTCTTAGCTGTGTGATGGGGAGTCTCTTCTCTACTTATTATTTAGGCTCTTAGCTGTTTGATGGGGATGGGGTTCACTTCTCTGCTTATTTGTGAGGTTCTTAGCTGTGTGATGGGGTCAATTCTCAACGTATTTGTGAGGTTCTTAGCTGTGTGATGGGGGTCACTTCTCTACTTATTTGTGAGGTTCTTAGCTGATTGATGGGGGGTCAAATCTCAACGTATTTGTGAGGTTCTTAGCTGTGTGATGGGGGTCACTTCTCTACTTATTTGTGAGGTTCTTAGCTGATTGATGTGGGGTCAAATCTCAACGTTTTTGTGAGTTTCTTAGCTGTGTGATGGGGGTCACATCTCTACTTATTTTGAGGTTCTTAGCTGTGTGATGGGGAGTCTCTTCTCTATTTTTGTGAGGTTCTTAGCTGTGTGATGGGGTATCTCTTCTCTGTATTTGTGAGGTTCTTAGCTGTGTGATGGGGTCTCTTCTCTATTTTTTTGTGAGGTTCTTAGCTGTGTGATGGGGTATCTCTTCTGCTTATTTGTGAGGTTCTTAGCTGTGTGATGGGTCACTTCTCTGCTTATTTGTGAGGCTCTTAGCTGTGTGATTGGGGTTCTCTCTCTGCTGTGAGGTTCCTAGCTGTGTGATAGGGGGTCACTTCTCTGCTTATGTGAGGTTCTTAGCTGTGTGATGGGGGTCACTTCTCTACTGTGAGGTTCTTAGCTGTGTGATGGGGGTCACTTACTTTGTGAGGTTCTTGGCTGTGTGATGGGGTGGGGATTACTTCTCTACTTCTTTGTGAGGTTCTTAGCTGTGTGATGTATGGTCACTTCTCTATTTATTTGTGAGGTTCTAGCTGTGTGATAAATGGGTGACTCTCTCTACTTTGTGAGATTCATCGCTGTGTGTTGGGCGTCACTTCTCTGCTATTTGTGAGGTTCTTAGCTGTGTGATGGGGGTCATTTCTCTGCTTATTTGTGAGGTTCTTAGCTGTGTGATGGGGGTAAATTCTCTACTTATTTGTGAGGTTCTTAGCTGTGCGATGGGGGACTCTTCTCTGCTTATTTGTGAGGTTCTTAGCTGTGTTATGGGGTCACTTCTCTACTTATTTTTGAGGTTCTTAGCTGTGTGATGGGGAGTCTCTTCTCTACTTATTATTTAGGCTCTTAGCTGTTTGATGGGGATGGGGTTCACTTCTCTGCTTATTTGTGAGGTTCTTAGCTGTGTGATGGGGGTCAATTCTCAACGTATTTGTGAGGTTCTTAGCTGTGTGATGGGGTCACTTCTCTACTTATTTGTGAGGTTCTTAGCTGATTGATGGGGGTCAAATCTCAACGTATTTGTGAGGTTCTTAGCTGTGTGATGGGGTCACTTCTCTACTTATTTGTGAGGTTCTTAGCTGATTGATGTGGGGTCAAATCTCAACGTTTTTGTGAGTTTCTTAGCTGTGTGATGGGGGGTCACATCTCTACTTATTTTTGAGGTTCTTAGGCTGTGTGATGGGGGTCTCTTCTCTATTTTTTTTTGTGAGGTTCTTAGCTGTGTGATGGGGTATCTCTTCTCTGCTTATTTGTGAGGTTCTTAGCTGTGTGATGGGGGAGTCACTTCTCTGCTTATTTGTGAGGTTCTTAGCTGTGTGATGGGGGGTCACTTCTCTGCTTATTTGTGAGGTTCTTAGCTGTGTGATGGGGGGGTCACTTCTCTGCTTATTTGTGAGGTTCTTAGCTGTGTGATGGGGTGTCACTTCTCTACTTTTTTGTGAGGTTCTTAGCTGTGTGATGGGGTGGGGATTACTTCTCTACTTCTTTGTGAGGTTCTTAGATGTGTGATGAGGGGTCACTTCTATATTTATTTGTGAGGCTCTTAGCTGTGTGATTAAGGGGTGACATCTTTGCTTATTTGTGAGGTTCTTTGCTGTGTGATGGGGGGTCTGTTCTCTACTTTTTTGTGAGGTTCTTAGCTGTGTGGTGGGTGTTCACCTCTACTTATTTGTGAGGTTCTTAGCTGTGTGATGGGGGGACGGGGATCTCTTCTCTACTTATTTGTGAGGTTCTTAGCTCTGTGATGGGGGGTTCTCTTCTCTATTTATTTGTGAGGTTCTTAGCTGTACGATGGGGGATCTCTTCTCTGCTTTTTTGTGAGGTTCTTAGCTGTGTGAAAAATGATGTCACTTCTCTACTTATTTGTTAGGTTCTTAACTGTGTGATGGGGTCACATCTCTACTTATTTTTGAGGTTCTTAGCTGTGTGATGGGGGGGTCTCTTCTCTACTTATTTGTGAGGTTCTTAGCTGTGTGATGGGGATCTCTTCTCTGCTTATTTATGAGGTTCTTAGCGGTGTCATTAATGGGTCACTTCTCTGCTTATTTGTGAGGTTCTTAGCTGTGTGATGGGGAGTCACTTCTCTGCTTTTTGTGAGGTTCTTAGCTGTGTGATGGGGGTCACTTCTCTGCTTATTTGTGAGGTTCTTAGCTGTGTGATGGGGGTCACTTCTCTACTTTTTTGTGAGGTTCTTAGTTGTGTGATGGGGGTCACTTCTCTACTTTTTTGTGAGGTTCATAGCTGTGTGATGGGGTGGGGATTACTTCTCTACTTCTTTGTGAGGTTCTTAGCTGTGTGATGTATGGTCACTTCTCTATTTATTTGTGAGGTTCTTAGCTGTGTGATTAAGGGTGACTTCTCTGCTTATTTGTGAGGTTCTTTGCTGTGTGATGGTGGGTCAGTTCTCTACTTTTTTGTGAGGTTCTTAGCTGTGTGATGGGTGTTCACCTCTACTTATTTGTGAGGTTCTTAGCTGTGTGATGGGGGGACGGGGATCACTTCTCTATTTATTTGTGAGGTTCTTAGCTGTGCGATGGGGGGGATCTCTTCTCTGCTTATTTGTGAGGTTCTTAGCTGTGTGATTAATGATGTCACTTCTCTACTTATTTGTTAGGTTCTTAACTGTGTGATGGTGGGTCACATCTCTACTTATTTTTGAGGTTCTTAGCTGTGTGATTAATGGGTCACTTCTCTGCTTATTTGGGAGGTTCTTAGCTGTGTGATGGGAGGGTCACTTCTCTGCTTATTTGTGAGGTTCTTAGCTGTGTGATGGGGGTCACTTCTCTGCTTATTTGTGAGGTTCTTAGCTGTGTGTTGGGGGTCACTTCTCTACTTTTTTGTGAGGTATTTATCTGTGTTTGATGGGTGTTCACCTCTACTAGTTTGTGAGGTTCTTAGCTGTGTGATGAGGGTCACTTCTCTGCTTATTTGTGAGGTTCTTAGCTGTGTGATGGGGGGGAAAATTCTCTACTTATTTGTGAGGTTCTTAGCTGTGCGATGGGGGGATCTCTTCTCTGCTTATTTGTGAGGTTCTTAGCTGTGTTTTGGGGGGTCACTTCTCTACTTATTTGTGGGGTTCTTAGCTGTGTGATGGGGAGTCTCTTTTCTAATTATTTGTGAGGTTCTTAGCTGTGCGATGGGGGGATCTCTTCTCTGCTTATTTGTGAGGTTCTTAGCTGTGTGATGGGGAGTCTATTCTCTACTTATTTTTTAGGCTCTTAGCTGTTTGATGGGGGATGGGGGTCACTTCTCTGCTTATTTGTGAGGTTCTTAGCTGTGTGATGGGGGTCAATTCTCAACGTATTTGTGAGGTTCTTAGCTGTGTGATGGGGGTCACTTCTCTACTTATTTGTGAGGTTCTTAGCTGATTGATGGGGGGTCAAATCTCAACGTTTTTGTGAGGTTCTTAGCTGTGTGATGGGGGGTCACATCTCTACTTAATTTTGAGGTTTTTAGCTGTGTGATGGGGGTCTCTTCTCTATTTTTTTGTGAGGTTCTTAGCTGTGTGATGGGGGTATCTCTTCTCTGCTTATTTGTGAGGTTCTTAGCTGTGTGATTAATGGGTCACTTCTCTGCTTATTTGTGAGGCTCTTAGCTGTGTGATTGGGGGTCACTTCTCTGCTTATTTGTGAGGTTCCTAGCTGTGTGATAGGGGGGGTCACTTCTCTGCTTATTTGTGAGGTTCTTAGCTGTGTGATGGGGGGTCACTTCTCTACTTTTTTGTGAGGTTCTTAGCTGTGTGATGGGGGGTCACTTCTCTACTTTTTTGTGAGGTTCTTAGCTGTGTGATGGGGTGGGGATTACTTCTCTACTTCTTTGTGAGGTTCTTAGCTGTGTGATGTATGGTCACTTCTCTATTTATTTGTGAGGCTCTTAGCTGTGTGATAAATGGGTGACTTCTCTACTTATTTGTGAGATTCATCGCTGTGTGTTGGGCGTCACTTCTCTGCTTATTTGTGAGGTTCTTAGCTGTGTGATGGGGGTCATTTCTCTGCTTATTTGTGAGGTTCTTAGCTGTGTGATGGGGGGTAAATTCTCTACTTATTTGTGAGGTTCTTAGCTGTGCGATGGGGGGATCTCTTCTCTGCTTATTTGTGAGGTTCTTAGCTGTGTTATGGGGGGTCACTTCTCTACTTATTTGTGAGGTTCTTAGCTGATTGATGGGGGGTCAAATCTCAACGTATTTGTGAGGTTCTTAGCTGTGTGATGGGGGTCACTTCTCTACTTATTTGTGAGGTTCTTAGCTGATTGATGTGGGGTCAAATCTCAACGTTTTTGTGAGTTTCTTAGCTGTGTGATGGGGGGTCACATCTCTACTTATTTTTGAGGTTCTTAGCTGTGTGATGGGGGTCTCTTCTCTATTTTTTTGTGAGGTTCTTAGCTGTGTGATGGGGTATCTCTTCTCTGCTTATTTGTGAGGTTCTTAGCTGTGTGATGGGAGAGGTCACTTCTCTGCTTATTTGTGAGGTTCTTAGCTGTGTGATGGGGGTCACTTCTCTGCTTATTTGTGAGGTTCTTAGCTGTGTGATGGGGGGGTCACTTCTCTGCTTCTTTGTGAGGTTCTTAGTTGTGTGATGGGGTGTCACTTCTCTACTTTTTTGTGAGGTTCTTAGCTGTGTGATGGGGTGGGGATTACTTCTCTACTTCTTTGTGAGGTTCTTAGATGTGTGATGAGGGGTCACTTCTATATTTATTTGTGAGGCTCTTAGCTGTGTGATTAAGGGGTGACATCTCTGCTTATTTGTGAGGTTCTTTGCTGTGTGATGGGGGGTCTGTTCTCTACTTTTTTGTGAGGTTCTTAGCTGTGTGGTGGGTGTTCACCTCTACTTATTTGTGAGGTTCTTAGCTGTACGATGGGGGGGATCTCTTCTCTGCTTTTTTGTGAGGTTCTTAGCTGTGTGAAAAATGATGTCACTTCTCTACTTATTTGTTAGGTTCTTAACTGTGTGATGGGGGTCACATCTCTACTTATTTTTGAGGTTCTTAGCTGTGTGATGGGGGGATCTCTTCTCTGCTTATTTATGAGGTTCTTAGCGGTGTCATTAATGGGTCACTTCTCTGCTTATTTGTGAGGTTCTTAGCTGTGTGATGGGGGGTCACTTCTCTGCTTTTGTGAGGTTCTTAGCTGTGTGATGGGGGTCACTTCTCTGCTTATTTGTGAGGTTCTTAGCTGTGTGATGGGGGTCACTTCTCTACTTTTTTGTGAGGTTCTTAGCTGTGTGATGGGGGGTCACTTCTCTACTTTTTTGTGAGGTTCATAGCTGTGTGATGGGGTGGGGATTACTTCTCTACTTCTTTGTGAGGTTCTTAGCTGTGTGATGTATGGTCACTTCTCTACTTTTTTGTGAGGTTCTTAGCTGTGTGATGGGTGTTCACCTCTACTTATTTGTGAGGTTCTTAGCTGTGTGATGGGGGGACGGGGATCACTTCTCTATTTATTTGTGAGGTTCTTAGCTGTGCGATGGGGGGGATCTCTTCTCTGCTTATTTGTGAGGTTCTTAGCTGTGTGATTAATGATGTCACTTCTCTACTTATTTGTTAGGTTCTTAACTGTGTAATGGGGGTCACATCTCTACTTATTTTTGAGGTTCTTAGCTGTGTGATGGGGGGGTCTCTTCTCTATTTATTTTTGAGGTTCTTAGCTGTGTGAATAATGGGTCACTTCTCTACTTATTTGTGAGGTTCTTAGCTGTGTGATGGGGATCTCTTCTCTGCTTATTTGTGAGGTTCTTAGCTGTGTGATTAATGGGTCACTTCTCTGCTTATTTGGGAGGTTCTTAGCTGTGTGATGGGGGGTCACTTCTCTGCTTATTTGTGAGGTTCTTAGCTGTGTGATGGGGGTCACTTCTCTGCTTATTTGTGAGGTTCTTAGCTGTGTGTTGGGGGGTCACTTCTCTACTTTTTTGTGAGGTATTTATCTGTGTTTGATGGGTGTTCACCTCTACTAGTTTGTGAGGTTCTTAGCTGTGTGATGGGGTGGGAGGGGGTCACTTCTCTACTTATTTGTGAGGTTCTTAGCTGTGTGATGGGGGGGTCTCTTCTCTATTTATTTGTGAGGTTGTTAGCTGTGTGATGGGGTGGGGATTACTTCTCTACTTCTTTGTGAGGTTCTTAGCTGTGTGATGTATGGTCACTTCTCTATTTATTTGTGAGGTTCTTAGCTGTGTGATTAAGGGGGGACTTCTCTGCTTATTTGTGAGGTTCTTTGCTGTGTGATGGTGGGTCAGTTCTCTACTTTTTTGTGAGGTTCTTAGCTGTGTGATGGGTGTTCACCTCTACTTATTTGTGAGGTTCTTAGCTGTGTGATGGGGGGACGGGGATCACTTCTCTATTTATTTGTGAGGTTCTTAGCTGTGCGATGGGGGGGATCTCTTCTCTGCTTATTTGTGAGGTTCTTAGCTGTGTGATTAATGATGTCACTTCTCTACTTATTTGTTAGGTTCTTAACTGTGTAATGGGGGTCACATCTCTACTTATTTTTGAGGTTCTTAGCTGTGTGATGGGGGGGTCTCTTCTCTATTTATTTTTGAGGTTCTTAGCTGTGTGAATAATGGGTCACTTCTCTACTTATTTGTGAGGTTCTTAGCTGTGTGATGGGGGGATCTCTTCTCTGCTTATTTGTGAGGTTCTTAGCTGTGTGATTAATGGGTCACTTCTCTGCTTATTTGGGAGGTTCTTAGCTGTGTGATGGGAGGGTCACTTCTCTGCTTATTTGTGAGGTTCTTAGCTGTGTGATGGGGGGGTCACTTCTCTGCTTATTTGTGAGGTTCTTAGCTGTGTGTTGGGGGGTCACTTCTCTACTTTTTTGTGAGGTATTTATCTGTGTTTGATGGGTGTTCACCTCTACTAGTTTGTGAGGTTCTTAGCTGTGTGATGGGGTGGGAGGGGGTCACTTCTCTACTTATTTGTGAGGTTCTTAGCTGTGTGATGGGGGGACGGGGATCACTTCTCTATTTATTTGTGAGGTTCTTAGCTGTGCGATGGGGGGGATCTCTTCTCTGCTTATTTGTGAGGTTCTTAGCTGTGTGATTAATGATGTCACTTCTCTACTTATTTGTTAGGTTCTTAACTGTGTAATGGGGGTCACATCTCTACTTATTTTTGAGGTTCTTAGCTGTGTGATGGGGGGGTCTCTTCTCTATTTATTTTTGAGGTTCTTAGCTGTGTGAATAATGGGTCACTTCTCTACTTATTTGTGAGGTTCTTAGCTGTGTGATGGGGGGATCTCTTCTCTGCTTATTTGTGAGGTTCTTAGCTGTGTGATTAATGGGTCACTTCTCTGCTTATTTGGGAGGTTCTTAGCTGTGTGATGGGGGTCACTTCTCTGCTTATTTGTGAGGTTCTTAGCTGTGTGATGGGGGGGTCACTTCTCTGCTTATTTGTGAGGTTCTTAGCTGTGTGTTGGGGGGTCACTTCTCTACTTTTTTGTGAGGTATTTATCTGTGTTTGATGGGTGTTCACCTCTACTAGTTTGTGAGGTTCTTAGCTGTGTGATGGGGTGGGAGGGGGTCACTTCTCTACTTATTTGTGAGGTTCTTAGCTGTGTGATGGGGGGGTCTCTTCTCTATTTATTTGTGAGGTTGTTAGCTGTGTGATGGGGGGTCAATTCTCAACGTATTTGTGAGGTTCTTAGCTGTGTGATGTATGGTCAATTCTCTATTTTTTTGTGAGGTTCTTAGCTGTGTGATTAATGATGTCACTTCTCTACTTATTTGTTAGGTTCTTAACTGTGTGATGGGGTCACTTCTCTACTTATTTTTGAGGTTCTTAGCTGTGTGATGGGGGGGTCTCTTCTCTACTTATTTGTGATGTTCTGAGCTGTGTGATGGGGGGATCTCTTCTCTGCTTATTTATGAGGTTCTTAGCCGTGTCATTAATGGGTCACTTCTCTGCTTATTTGTGAGGTTCTTAGCTGTGTGATGGGGGTCACTTCTCTGCTGTTTTGTGAGGTTCTTAGCTGTGTGATGGGGGTCACTTCTCTGCTTATTTGTGAGGTTCTTAGCTGTGTGATGGGGTTCACTTCTCTACTTTTTTGTGAGGTTCTTAGCTGTGTGATGGGGGGTCACTTCTCTACTTATTTGTGAGGTTCTTAGCTGTGTGATGGGGGTCAGTTCTCTATTTATTTTTGAGATTCTTAGCTGTGTGATGGGGGGTGACTTCTCTTCTTATTTGTGTCTTTCTTAGCTTTGTGATGGGGGGTCACTTCTGTACTTATTTGTGAGGTTCTTAGCTGTGTGATGGGGCGGTCAATTTTCAACGTATTTGTGAGGTGCTTAGCTGTGTGATGGGGGTCACTTCTCTACTTGTTTGTGAGGTTCTTAGCTGTGTGATGGGGGGTCTCTTCTCTACTTATTTGTTAGGTTCTTAACTGTGTGATGGGGGTCACTTCTCTACTTATTTGTTAGGTTCTTAACTGTGTGATGGGGTCACTTCTCTACTTATTTGTGAGGTTCTTAGCTGTGTGATGGGGGTCTCTTCTCTATTTATTTGTGAGGTTCTTAGCTGTGCGATAGGGGGATCTCTTCTCTGCTTGTTTGTGAGGTTCTTAGCTGTGTGATTAATGGGTCACTTCTCTGCTTATTTGTGAGGTTCTTAGCTGTGTGATGGGAGAGGTCACTTCTCTGCTCATTTGTGAGGGTCTTAGCTGTGTGATTAATGATGTCACTTCTCTACTTATTTGTTAGGTTCTTAACTGTGTGATGAGGGGTCACATCTCTACTTATTTTTGAGGTTCTAAGCTGTGTGATGGGGGTTCACTTCTCTACTTATTTGTGAGGTTCTTAGCTGTGTGATGGGGGGTCACTTCTCTACTTATTTGTGAGGTTCTTAGCTGTGTGATGGGGGGTCACTTCTCTACTTATTTGTGAGGTTCTTGGCTGTGTGATGGGGTATCAGTCAGTTCTCTACTTATTTGTAAGGTTTTTAGCTGTGTGATGGGGGTGACTGCTCTACTTATTTGTGAGGTTCTTAGCTGTGTGATGTATCGTCACATCTCTATTTATTTGTGAGGTTCTTTGCTGTGTGATTGTGGTTCAGTTCTCTACTTATTTTTGAGGTTCTTAGCTGTGTGATGGGGGTTCTCTTCTCTATTTATTTGTGAGGTTCTTAGCTGTGTGATGGGGGGGATCTCTTCTCTGCTTGTTTGTGAGGTTCTTAGCTGTGTGATGGGGGTCTCTTCTCTATTTATTTGTGAGGTTCTTAGCTGTGTGATGGGGGATCTCTTCTCTGCTTGTTTGTGAGGTTCTTAGCTGTGTGACGGGGGGTCACTTCTCTACTTTTTTGTGAGGTTCTTAGCTGTGCGATGGGGGGGATCTCTTCTCTATTTATTTGTGAGGTTCTTAGCTGTGCGATGGGGGGTGAGTTCTCTATTTATTTTTGAGGTTCTTAGCTGTGCGATGGGGATCTCTTCTCTGCTTGTTTGTGAGGTTCTTAGCTGTGTGATTAATGGGTCACTTCTCTACTTATTTGTGAGGTTCTTAGCTGTGTGATGGGGGGGTCACTTCTCTACTTATTTGTGAGGTTCTTAGCTGTGTGATGGGGGGGCCTCTTCTCTATTTATTTGTGAGGTTCTTAGCTGTGTGATGGGGGGGATCTCTTCTCTGCTTGTTTGTGAGGTTCTTAGCTGTGTGATTAATGGGTCACTTCTCTACTTATTTGTTAGGTTCTTAGCTGTGCGATGGGGGGGATCTCTTCTCTATTTATTTGTGAGGTTCTTAGCTGTGCGATTGGGGGGATCTCTTCTCTGCTTGTTTGTGAGGTTCTTAGCTGTGTGATTAATGGGTCACTTCTCTACTTATTTGTGAGGTTCTTAGCTGTGTGATGGGTGTCACATCTCTACTTATTTTTGAGGTTCTTAGCTGTGTGATGGGGGGGTCACTTCTCTATTTATTTGTGAGGTTCTTAACTGTGCGATGGGGGGGTCTCTTCTCTACTTATTTGTGAGATACTTAGCTGTGTGATGGGAGGTCATTTCTCAATGTATTTGTGAGATTCTTAGCTGTTTGATGGGGTCACTTCTCCACTTATTTGTGAGGTTGTTAGCTGTGTGATGGGGTATCAGTCAGTTCTCTACTTATTTTTAGGTTCTTAGCTGTGTGATGGGAGGCACTTCTCTACTTGTTTGTGATTTCTTATCTGTGTGATGGGGGGTCACTTCTCTACTTATTTGTGAGGTTCTTTGCTGTGTGATTGTGGTTCAGTTCTCTACTTATTTGTTAGGTACTTAGCTGTGTGATGGGGGGTCACTTCTCTACTTATTTCTGAGGTTCTTAGCTGTGTGATGGGGGGTCACTTCTCTACTTATTTTTGAGGTTCTTAGCTGTGTGATGGGGGGTCACTTCTCTACTTATTTGTGAGGTTCTTAGCTGTGTGATTGGGTATCAGTCAGTTCTCTACTTATTTGTAAGGTTTTTAGCTGTGTGATGGGGGTGACAGCTCTACTTATTTGTGAGGTTCTTAGCTGTGTGATGTATGGTCACATCTCTATTTATTTGTGAGGTTCTTTGCTGTGTGATTGTGGTTCAGTTCTCTACTTATTTTTGAGGTTCTTAGCTGTGTGATGGGGGGTTCTCTTCTCTATTTATTTGTGAGGTTCTTAGCTGTGTGATGGGGGATCTCTTCTCTGCTTGTTTGTGAGGTTCTTAGCTGTGCGATGGGGGGGATCTCTTCTCTATTTATTTGTGAGGTTCTTAGCTGTGCGATGGGGGGTGAGTTCTCTATTTATTTTTGAGGTTCTTAGCTGTGCGATGGGGGGGATCTCTTCTCTGCTTGTTTGTGAGGTTCTTAGCTGTGTGATTAATGGGTCACTTCTCTACTTATTTGTGAGGTTCTTAGCTGTGTGATGGGGGTTCACTTCTCTACTTATTTGTGAGGTTCTTAGCTGCTTGATGGGGGGTCACTTCTCTACTTATTTGTGAGTTTCTTAGCTGTGTGATGGGGGGTCACTTCTCTACTTATTTGTGAGGTTCTTAGCTGCTTGATGGGGGGTCACTTCTCTACTTATTTGTGAGGTTCTTAGCTGTGTGATGGGCGGGTCTCTTCTCTATTTATTTGTGAGGTTCTTAGCTGTGCGATGGGGATCTCTTCTCTGCTTGTTTGTGAGGTTCTTAGCTGTGTGATTAATGGGTCACTTCTCTGCTTATTTGTGAGGTTCTTAGCTGTGTGATGGGGGTCACTTCTCTGCTCATTTGTGAGGGTCTTAGCTGTGTGATTAATGATGTCACTTCTCTACTTATTTGTTAGGTTCTTAACTGTGTGATGGGGGGTCACATCTCTACTTATTTTTGAGGTTCTAAGCTGTGTGATGGGGGGTCACTTCTCTACTTATTTGTGAGGTTCTTAGCTGTGTGATGGGGGGTCACTTCTCTACTTATTTGTGAGGTTCTTAGCTGTGTGATGGGGGGTCACTTCTCTACTTATTTGTGAGGTTCTTAGCTGTGTGATGGGGGGTCACTTCTCTACTTATTTGTGAGGTTCTTGGCTGTGTGATGGGGTATCAGTCAGTTCTCTACTTATTTGTAAGGTTTTTAGCTGTGTGATGGGGGTGACTGCTCTACATATTTGTGAGGTTCTTAGCTGTGTGATGTATCGTCACATCTCTATTTATTTGTGAGGTTCTTTGCTGTGTGATTGTGGTTCAGTTCTCTACTTATTTTTGAGGTTCTTAGCTGTGTGATGGGGGGTTCTCTTCTCTATTTATTTGTGAGGTTCTTAGCTGTGTGATGGGGGGGATCTCTTCTCTGCTTGTTTGTGAGGTTCTTAGCTGTGTGATGGGGGTCTCTTCTCTATTTATTTGTGAGGTTCTTAGCTGTGTGATGGGGGATCTCTTCTCTGCTTGTTTGTGAGGTTCTTAGCTGTGTGACGGGGGTCACTTCTCTACTTTTTGTGAGGTTCTTAGCTGTGCGATGGGGGATCTCTTCTCTATTTATTTGTGAGGTTCTTAGCTGTGCGATGGGGGTGAGTTCTCTATTTATTTTGAGGTTCTTAGCTGTGCGATGGGGGATCTCTTCTCTGCTTGTTTGTGAGGTTCTTAGCTGTGTGATTAATGGGTCACTTCTCTACTTATTTGTGAGGTTCTTAGCTGTGTGATGGGGGTCACTTCTCTACTTATTTGTGAGGTTCTTAGCTGTGTGATGGGGGCCTCTTCTCTATTTATTTGTGAGGTTCTTAGCTGTGTGATGGGGGGGATCTCTTCTCTGCTTGTTTGTGAGGTTCTTAGCTGTGTGATTAATGGGTCACTTCTCTACTTATTTGTGAGGTTCTTAGCTGTGCGATGGGGGGGATCTCTTCTCTATTTATTTGTGAGGTTCTTAGCTGTGCGATTGGGGGGATCTCTTCTCTGCTTGTTTGTGAGGTTCTTAGCTGTGTGATTAATGGGTCACTTCTCTACTTATTTGTGAGGTTCTTAGCTGTGTGATGGGTGTCACATCTCTACTTATTTTTGAGGTTCTTAGCTGTGTGATGGGGGGGATCTCTTCTCTGCTTGTTTGTGAGGTTCTTAGCTGTGTGATTAATGGGTCACTTCTCTACTTATTTGTGAGTTTCTTAGCTGTGTGAAGGGGGTGACTTATCTACTTATTTGTGAGGTTCTTAGCTGTGTGATGGGGCAGTCACTTCTCTTCTAATTTATGAGGTTCTTAGATGTGTGATGAGGGGTCACTTCTCTACTTATTTGTGACGTTCTTAGATGTGTGATGAGGGGTCACTTCTCTACTTATATGTGAGGTTCTTAGCTGTGTGAATGGGGGTCACTTCTCTACTTATTTGTGAGGTTCTTAGCTGCTTGATGGGGGGTCACTTCTCTACTTATTTGTGAGGTTCTTAGCTGTGTGATGGGGGGTCACTTCTCTACTTATTTGTGAGGTTTTTAGCTGCTTGATGGGGGGTCACTTCTCTACTTATTTGTGAGGTTCTTAGCTGTGTGATGGGGGGTCACTTCTCTACTTTTTTGTGAGGTTCTTAGCTGTGTGATGGGGGGGTCTCTTCTCTATTTATTTGTGAGGTTCTTAGCTGTGCGATGGGGGGATCTCTTCTCTGCTTGTTTGTGAGGTTCTTAGCTGTGTGATTAATGGGTCACTTCTCTACTTATTTGTGAGGTTCTTAGCTGTGTGATGGGGGGTCAGTTCTCTATTTATTTTTGAGGTTCTTAGCTGTGTGATGGGGGGTGACTTCTCTACTTATTTGTGTCTTTCATAGCTTTGTGATGGGGGGTCACTTCTGTACTTATTTGTGAGGTTCTTAGCTGTGTGATGGGGGGGTCAATTTTCAACGTATTTGTGAGGTGCTTAACTGTGTGATGGGGTCACTTCTCTACTTGTTTTTGAGGTTCTTAGCTGTGTGATGGGGGGGTCTCTTCTCTACTTATTTGTTAGGTTCTTAACTGTGTGATGGGGGTCACTTCTCTACTTATTTGTTAGGTTCTTAACTGTGTGATGGGGGTCACTTCTCTACTTATTTGTGAGGTTCTTAGCTGTGTGATGGGGGGGTCTCTTCTCTATTTATTTGTGAGGTTCTTAGCTGTGTGATGGGGGATCTCTTCTCTGCTTATTTGTGAGGTTCTTAGCTGTGGGATTAATGGGTCGATTCTCTGCTTATTTGTGAGGTTCTTAGCTGTGTGATGGGGGGGTCACTTCTTTGCTTATTTGTGAGGTTCTTAGCTGTGTGATGGGGGGGTCTCTTCTCTATTTATTTGTGAGGTTCTTAGCTGTGCGATTGGGGGGATCTCTTCTCTGCTTGTTTGTGAGGTTCTTAGCTGTGTGATTAATGGGTCACTTCTCTACTTATTTGTGAGGTTCTTAGCTGTGTGATGGGGGGTCAGTTCTCTATTTATTTTTGAGGTTCTTAGCTGTGTGATGGGGGGTGACTTCTCTACTTATTTGTGAGGTTCTTAGCTGTGTGATGGGGGGGTCTCTTCTCTATTTATTTGTGAGGTTCTTAGTTGTGTGATGGGGGGTCACTTCTCTTCTTTTTTGTGAGGTATTTGGCTGTGTTTGATGGGTGTTCACCTCTACTTGTTTGTGAGGTTCTTAGCTGTGTGATGGGGGGGTCTCTTCTCTATTTATTTGTGTGGTTCTTAGCTGTGCGATGGGGGATCTCTTCTCTGCTTGTTTGTGAGGTTCTTAGCTGTGTGATTAATGGGTCACTTCTCTACTTATTTGTGAGTTTCTTAGCTGTGTGATGGGGAGTCTCTTCTCTGCTTATTTGTGAGGCTCTTAGCTGTTTGATGGGGGATGGGGGTCACTTCTCTGCTTATTTGTGAGGTTGTTAGCTGTGTGATGGAGGGGGTCACATCTCTACTTATTTTTGAGGTTCTTAGCTGTGTGATGGGGGGATCTCTTCTCTGCTTATTTGTGAGGTTCTTAGCTATGTGATTAATGGGTCACTTCTCTGCTTATTTGTGAGGTTCTTAGCTGTGTGATTAATGGGTCACTTTTCTACTTATTTGTGAGGTTCTTAGCTGTGTGATGGGGGGTTCACTTCTCTGCTTATTTGTGAGGTTCTTAGCTGTGTGATGGGGGGTTCACTTCTCTGCTTATTTGTGAGGTTCTTATCTGTGTGATGGGGCGGGGATTACTTCTCTACTTATTTGTGAGGTTCTTAGCTGTGTGATGTATGGTCACTTCTCTATTTATTTGTGAGGTTCTTAGCTGTGTGATTAAGGGGTGACTTCTCTGTTTATTTGTGAGGTTCTTTGCTGTGTGATGGTGGGTCAGTTCTCTACTTTTTTGTGAGGTTCTTAGCTGTGTGATGGGGGGGGTCTCTTCTCTGCTTGTTTGTGAGGTTCTTAGCTGTGTGATTAATGGGTCACTTCTCTACTTATTTCTGATGTTCTTAGCTGTGTGATGGGGAGTCTCTTCTCTACTTATTTGTGAGACTCTTAGCTGTTTGATAGGGGTCACTTCTCTGCTTATTTGTGAGGTTGTTAGCTGTGTGATGGGGGTCAATTCTCAACGTATTTGTGAGTTTCTTAGCTGTGCGATGGGGGTTACTTCTCTGCTTATTTGTGAGGTTCTTAGCTGTGTGATGGGGGTCACTTCTCTGCTTATTTGTGAGGTTCTTAGCTGTGTTCGGGGGTCAATTCTCAACTTATTTGTGAGGTTCTTAGCTGTGTGATTGGTGGTCACATATCTACTTATTTGTGAGGTTCTTAGCTGATTGATGGGGGTCAACTCTCAACGTTTTTGTGAGGTTCTTAGCTGTGTGATGGGGTGGGGATTACTTCTCTACTTATTTGTGAGGTTCTTAGCTGTGTGATGTATGGTCACTTCTCTATTTATTTGTGAGGTTCTTAGCTGTGTGATTAAGGGGTGACTTCTCTGTTTATTTGTGAGGTTCTTAGCTGTGTGATGTTGGGTCAGTTCTGTACTTTTTTGTGAGGTTCTTAGCTGTGTGATAGGGGGTCACTTCTCTACTTTTTTGTGAGGTTCTTAGCTGTGTGATGGGGGCCGGGGGGTCACTTCTCTACTTATTCGTGAGGTTCTTAGCTGTGCGATGGGGGGGATCTCTTCTCCGCTTATTTGTGAGGTTCTTTGCTGTGTGATTAATGGGTCACTTCTCTACTTATTTGTGAGTTTCTTAGCTGTGCGATGGGGGTTACTTCTCTGCTTATTTGTGAGGTTCTTAGCTGTGTGATGGGGGTCACTTCTCTGCTTATTTGTGAGGTTCTTAGCTGTGTTCGGGGGTCAATTCTCAACTTATTTGTGAGGTTCTTAGCTGTGTGATTGGGGGTGGAAGGGGTCACTCTACTTATTCTTCTTTTCTTTTTTATCTACTAGTTGTCCTCCCTCAATTTTCTTCATATTCTGTGTGTTCTTCCTATTCTGTGGTCTAATATCCTTTTTGAGTGCTTAGTTTGTGTGCTTGTTTCATGGTGTGTAGCTGCTGTTGTCTTTGGTCCTTTAATAAACTCAACTGGATGACAACTACCATTGTGGTCATGGTCCATCTGGAGTACAGTGGCATGTTTCCCCTAGTCTTTGATCTAATGTAAGTTTTGCATTTACCCTCCTTATGGTCACGGTTAGGATTGGGGGAGGGTAATCTGATTCTAGATCTGTGGTTAGGGTGCAACTTCTCCTAGGGAGCCAACCAGACAGATGAGAGGGAGTGGGGGACAGATCAAATGGACCAATCCAATGAGAGGAATCAGCGAGCAAAAGCAGACAGAGACTAAACATCGTAAGACAGGAAGGAAGCTGCTGTGGCTGAATTACACATTGTAGTTTCAACCCACACCTAAATATTTACCATTATCACCACGCTAGCCCCACCGCTCCCTGTCCCCTGCTCCATGATTAGAGGATTAGGGGTGGTGTGTGTGTTTGCGTGTGTCTGTCTGTGTAGCTTATGTGTGTGCACGTGTGTGTGTGTACGTAGGTCCATGTGTGTGTGTGTGTGTGTGTGTGTGTGTGTGTGTGTGTGTGTGTGTGTGTGTGTGTGCATACGTATGTGTGTATAAATGTGTGTATGTAGGGCCGTGTGTGTGCGTGCATATGTGTGTGGGTGTATGTCAAGGGGGGTTAGTCCTGTAGGGACCACCTAGGTGAACAATAGGCCTTTCATTGTGTCCCGAAAGATCCAGAGCTCCAGACAGGAAACCTCAGTCAGTGGCCCAGACGGAGTAGCCCAGACTGGGGGAACCCGAGGGTAATTTGGCCTGCAGGTCTGGAGCTCACTCACTGGAAGTGGGGTGGTAACAGAGGACAAGCAGTTGGTTGGATAGGGAAGGCTGGTGCAGGATAGGTCTGAAGCTGTGGACTAGGGGGTGACTTGGGGGTACGTGGGCTGGATGAGGGTAGGCCAAGGTGTTTTGGGGTGAGGTGAGGTGTAGGTAATTGGAGGGAGAGCAGCAGTACCGCAGAGTGTGTGCGTGTGCCTGTGTGTGTGTCTTTCTCTTTCTCTCTGTCTCTGTGTGTATTACACAGATCGAATAGAGGACAGGTAGAAATCCTACATAACAGATGCGAGCCAGATTCTCTGTTCTTGATTGCACTGAGCCCCAGTCAACAGATGTTTAATCACTATTATTGTATTAGTGGTGAAATGAATAGGCAGATGTGTTGCTGATTGTTATGATATTACAGCAGTCAGATTACGCCAGTGATTAAGGACGTAGGTTTTACCCAGCTGGATCTGAGCTGCTGCCCCGGCCATAGTCTCAGTTAATCCTTCTACCCCGAAACAAATCCCTCTGTCATCCCTGCGATTCTGGGAAGAGGTTACACACATTTTTCATTTTAGTCATTTAGCAGACGCTCTTATCCAGAGCGACTTACTGAGTCCATACATTTTCATACATTTTTCATACTGGTCCCCCTTGGAAATCGAACACACAACCCTGACGTTGCAGGCGCCATGCGCTACCAACTGAGCTACACACACACAAGACACACATATACGCACACGCAGACACACACACACACACAAACCCACCCCTCCTGGGCCAGCTGTGGCTCTCATGTATGGTTTATAATACCAGGTTGGCTGCTGCTCACAATGGTCATGTTTATCTGATCCTTATTAAAGACCTGCTCACAATGGAACAGAAGGCCTGTGTCCTAATTTTGTCCTCTCTCTCTGTCTTTCTCTCCTCTCTCTCTCACTCTCTCTCTCTGTCTCTCTCTCTCTCCTCGCTCGCTCTCTCTTTCTCTCCTCTCTCTCTCTTTCTCTCCCGCTTTCTGTGTTTGTTTCTGTATTTGCTTCAGGAGCCCGATAAAGTTGAGGTGTGTGTGATTGTGTTTATCCAACAATAGTGATTGTGCTCTACAAGGGGACTAGCCTGCCCTCCCCAGGTTATATCCCCTCTCCCCACCACGACACACAACTAAAATAACATTTATTACTATAAACTGGGTGGTTCGAGCCCTTAATGCTGATTGGCTGACAGCCGTGGTATATCAGACTGTATACCACGGGTATGACAAAACATTTATTTTTACTGCTCTAATTACCATGGTAACCAGTTTATAATAGCAATAAGGAACCTCGGGGGTTTGTGGTGTATGACCAATATACCACGGCTAAGGGGTGTATCCAGGCACTCCGAGTTGTGTCGTGCATAAGACCAGCCCTTAGCCGTGGTATGTTAGCCATATACCCCACCCCCTCGTGCCTTATTGCTTAAATCGACAAGGGGCAGGCAAGAGGCAGGTGGAGGACAGGCAGAAGTTCGTAAACAGGTCAGAGTCAGATGGATGCAGGACGGCAGGCGGGCTCGAGGTCAGGGTAGGCAGAATGGTATGGCAGGCGGGCTCGAGGTCAGGGTAGGCAGAATGGTATGGCAGGCGGGCTCAGGCCAAGCAGAAAAGGTCAGAACCGGGAGGACTAGAAAACAGCAACTAGAAAAACAGGAGTACGGAAAAACGCGCTGGTTGGCTTGACGAGACAAGACGAACTGGCATCAGACAAACAGAAAACGCAGGTATATATACACAGGAGATGATGGGGACAAATGGGAGACACCTGGTGGGGGGTGGAGACAAGCACAAGACAGGTGAAACAGATCAGGGTGTGACAGTTAGATGACAATTAGATGCTACTGTCACTATTAACATAGACTCGATCTTAACATGAACGTGTAGGCAAGTAAACAATAGTAAATAACAAAGTAATAAAAAGATAGGTCTGTACACTTAACTGTAGTTATACTCCTAAAACCTCTGTCAATGTTGCTGACAGTGTTAGCAGATGGTAGTCCATTAGTGCAGAGCAGTGGAGGCTGCTGAGGGGAGGACAGCTCATAATAATAGCTGGAATGGAGTCAATGGAATGGTATCAAACGCATCAAAAACCTGGTTTCTATGTGGTTGATACCAGTCCATTGACTCCATTCCAGGCATTATTACGAGCCCTCAGCAGCCTCCACTGGTGCAGAGTGGCATGACACTGATGCTTCTCTTGATGGTGTACTGTATGTCCCTATATGGCTTTGGAGCATGGTTCCCTGTTCCAATATGATTCACTATCTATTAGCTATGTATTCAACTGTACCAATGCAACTCCAATCCATCCAAGGCAGATCAGTGATTATTACTTTGAGCAAGGGTGGAAATAAGGATTCATTTGGCATTTTCACTATGTAAACAGTCCCTGGTCTCTCTCTGCTGATGGTCATGTATTGTAATGGATGCTGGTGGTTGATAACAGGAGATGGAGGAGAAGGTGTATTGTAATGGATGCTGGTGGTTGATAACAGGAGATGGAGGAGAGGTGTATTGTAATGGATGCTGGTGGTTGATAACAGGAGCTGGAGGAGAAGGTGTATTGTAATGGATGCTGGTGGTTGATAACAGGAGATGGAGGAGAGGTGTATTGTAATGGATGCTGGTGGTTGATAACAGGAGATGGAGGAGAGGTGTATTGTACTGGATGCTGGTGGTTGATAACAGGAGATGGAGGAGAGGTGTATTGTAATGGATGCTGGTGGTTGATAACAGGAGATGGAGGAGAGGTGTATTGTAATGGATGCTGGTGGTTGATAACAGGAGATGGAGGAGAGGTGTATTGTAATGGATGCTGGTGGTTGATAACAGGAGATGGAGGAGAAGGTGTATTGTAATGGATGCTGGTGGTTGATAACAGGAGATGGAGGAGAGGTGTATTGTAATGGATGCTGGTGGTTGATAACAGGAGTTGGAGGAGAGGTGTATTGTAATGGATGCTGGTGGTTGATAACAGGAGATGGAGGAGAGGTGTATTGTAATGGATGCTGGTGGTTGATAACAGGAGATGGAGGAGAGGTGTATTGTAATGGATGCTGGTGGTTGATAACAGGAGTTGGAGGAGAGGTGTATTGTAATGGATGCTGGTGGTTGATAACAGGAGATGGAGGAGAGGTGTATTGTAATGGATGCTGGTGGTTGATAACAGGAGATGGAGGAGAAGGTGTATTGTAATGGATGCTGGTGGTTGATAACAGGAGATGGAGGAGAGGTGTATTGTAATGGATGCTGGTGGTTGATAACAGGAGTTGGAGGAGAGGTGTATTGTAATGGATGCTGGTGGTTGATAACAGGAGCTGGAGGAGAGGTGTATTGTAATGGATGCTGGTGGTTGATAACAGGAGATGGAGGAGAGGTGTATTGTAATGGATGCTGGTGGTTGATAACAGGAGATGGAGAAGGTGTATTGTAATGGATGCTGGTGGTTGATAACAGGAGCTGGAGGAGAAGGTGTATTGTAATGGATGCTGGTGGTTGATAACAGGAGATGGAGAAGGTGTATTGTAATGGATGCTGGTGGTTGATAACAGGAGTTGGAGGAGAGGTGTATTGTAATGGATGCTGGTGGTTGATAACAGGAGATGGAGGAGAGGTGTATTGTAATGGATGCTGGTGGTTGATAACAGGAGATGGAGGAGAGGTGTATTGTAATGGATGCTGGTGGTTGATAACAGGAGATGGAGGAGAGGTGTATTGTAATGGATGCTGGTGGTTGATAACAGGAGTTGGAGGAGAGGTGTATTGTAATGGATGCTGGTGGTTGATAACAGGAGCTGGAGGAGAAGGTGTATTGTAATGGATGCTGGTGGTTGATAACAGGAGATGGAGGAGAGGTGTATTGTAATGGATGCTGGTGGTTGATAACAGGAGATGGAGGAGAGGTGTATTGTAATGGATGCTGGTGGTTGATAACAGGAGTTGGAGGAGAGGTGTATTATAATGGATGCTGGTGGTTGATAACAGGAGATGGAGGAGAGGTGTATTATAATGGATGCTGGTGGTTGATAACAGGAGTTGGAGGAGAGGTGTATTGTAATGGATGCTGGTGGTTGATAACAGGAGATGGAGGAGAGGTGTATTGTAATGGATGCTGGTGGTTGATAACAGGAGTTGGAGGAGAGGTGTATTGTAATGGATGCTGGTGGTTGATAACAGGAGATGGAGGAGAGGTGTATTGTAATGGATGCTGGTGGTTGATAACAGGAGATGGAGGAGAGGTGTATTGTAATGGATGCTGGTGGTTGATAACAGGAGTTGGAGGAGAGGTGTATTGTAATGGATGCTGGTGGTTGATAACAGGAGATGGAGGAGAGGTGTATTGTAATGGATGCTGGTGGTTGATAACAGGAGTTGGAGGAGAGGTGTATTGTAATGGATGCTGGTGGTTGATAACAGGAGTTGGAGGAGAAGGTGTATTGTAATGGATGCTGGTGGTTGATAACAGGAGATGGAGGAGAGGTGTATTGTAATGGATGCTGGTGGTTGATAACAGGAGATGGAGGAGAGGTGTATTGTAATGGATGCTGGTGGTTGATAACAGGAGTTGGAGGAGAGGTGTATTGTAATGGATGCTGGTGGTTGATAACAGGAGTTGGAGGAGAGGTGTATTGTAATGGATGCTGGTGGTTGATAACAGGAGATGGAGAAGGTGTATTGTAATGGATGCTGGTGGTTGATAACAGGAGATGGAGGAGAAGGTGTATTGTAATGGATGCTGGTGGTTGATAACAGGAGCTGGAGGAGAAGGTGTATTGTACTGGATGCTGGTGGTTGATAACAGGAGTTGGAGGAGAAGGTGTATTGTAATGGATGCTGGTGGTTGATAACAGGAGATGGAGGAGAGGTGTATTGTAATGGATGCTGGTGGTTGATAACAGGAGATGGAGGAGAGGTGTATTGTACTGGATGCTGGTGGTTGATAACAGGAGTTGGAGGAGAAGGTGTATTGTAATGGATGCTGGTGGTTGATAACAGGAGATGGAGGAGAAGGTGTATTGTAATGGATGCTGGTGGTTGATAACAGGAGATGGAGAAGGTGTATTGTAATGGATGCTGGTGGTTGATAACAGGAGTTGGAGGAGAGGTGTATTGTAATGGATGCTGGTGGTTGATAACAGGAGATGGAGGAGAAGGTGGCACAATGAGAGCATGGTGCCCTTGTGCCAAGTCTTTTCAGTTCATGGAAAGTGTGTGTGTAAGTGCGTGTGTGTGCGTATGTCCAAGTCCATGCGTGCGTGCATTTGCGTACACGTTTGTGTGTGTTTGTATGTATGTGTGTGTGTGCTGGTGTGTATAAGTGGCCATTGTGCTGCAACCATAGAGGAGATGGAGAGTGTATTGTAACACAAAGCCACCAGCTCAGCCCAGACCAGTCAGACCTATTTGGCATGCACCTGGCATCTCCTCAGACGTGGGACATTATTAATTGCTAATACATATTTATGTGGCACAAATTTGCCATTTGTTTATGCATAAAATTATCAATAGCGGTAGGGCGCTTAGCCAGAGAAAATGGTGACCTTTTTAAATAGTAATAAATGGAACTGTGTGTGTGTGTGTGTGTGTGTGTGTGTGTGTGTGTGTGTGTGTGTGGGGGGGGTTATAGTCTGAGCAGTGTTATCTACATGTCTGAAAGAGAGATTGTTTTTTAACAGAAAATATGGTGGGAATTTTGTTTTCTTTGTTTGGAAATGCGGGAAAATATTTGCCAAGAGTAGAGGCGAGTGTAGGCTGATAATTGGTGAGTCTGTTTGGGTGTGTGTATGTGTGTGTGTGTGTGTGTGTATGTGTGTGTGCGTGTGTGTGTGTGCCTGTGCACATATGCATGTGTACTGTGCCTGAATGTGTGTATGAGTGACTGTGTGTTTCTTTGAGTTTACACAGTGTGTGTACTGTATGTATATGTATTCGTGCTGTCGGTGTATTTGCGTGCATACTATTTGTGTATGTGTGTGTATTTGAGTATGATTGTGTGGAGGGCAGAGTAGAGTGTGTGTAGTTCAGGCTGTGCCTCGCTGCAGGTGACTCCACTATCCTCCCTCGCCTATGCTTGACCTACTGGGCACGCTCAGTCACACTCAACTCAATAACAAATAAATTAGTCCCATTTCAAGTGACTCGTCCCCCTTTTTGCAAACACATTTACTTTCTATTAATGGCTGATCTCCTGTGCCAGCAGCCGAGGCAGAGTGGGATGGCTGGCTGTATTTACATACAGATTACAGAGGGCTCTTCACTGGGATGTGACATATACTTACATGCAGGCACACACACACACACACACACACACACACACACACACACACACACACACACACACACACACACACACACACACACACACACACACACACACTGACTCTCTCCCTTTTCTCTCTCCTCTCTCTCTCTTTCATCTTCTGTATATTATGCACCTGTGGCGACTGACTCTGCATGTCTGTTTATGTACATCTGTTTTGCGTAACTTGTCTAATTCACACCCTCCTCTCTCCATATCCCTCTCTCTCCCCCCTCTCTCTCCTCTCCCCCTCCTCTCTCTCCCCCTCCTCTCTCTCTATCTCTGTTCTAGGGTGCAGCCTCTCTCTGATGGGTATCCAGTCCACCAAGTCATCTCTTCAGGGACGTTAGTAGGTCAGCTGCTATTTTCATACTTCTGAATCCCGAACACACCCTTATTCACCCCTCCCCAGGTCTCTACTGTCCACATGTACTCACTCTCCCCTACTTCTGTATTGTACGGCTTAAAACACACTTCCCTAAGAGACCTTCAGTGAACCAATGTAGTTGTAGACTAAGTAGATAGACCTATTAGGTAAAGAAGACAGGGGTTGGTGGAGACTCTGCAGAGGGGTGTGATGGTGGTGAGTTTAAAAAGTCACTTTCCTGACAGTGTTTCCCAGTACTCTTCAACGTCCAAAAAAAGCCTTGTCACTAAAGTGTATCTAGACGGGACTATAACCCACCCTGGTAACCCTGATGGCCTCAACATGAAAGGCATCACATCATCAGGCTTCAGCCTCTTTCCTAACTGAGCAGCTTTCATGTGGCCTTCACCGGGTCACACAGGGCTCCGGCCAGTTTCCATGACTACACCACGCATTCAGCCAATCAGGCCTTCCCGTTCGCCCCCAGCGGAACAGTGGGCAGCCAATAGCCATCACATCACTGGCGTGGATCTACAGAGAGAGGGGAGCGGGGGAGAGAGACCTTTAGTGCTTAGCCAAGGCCTTCACCCTATACAAGAACAGGGGCTGAGGACTGTGAAATAGAGGAGAAACACTGTGAGGACTATAAGGACAGTTAAGACAGGACAGGGATGTGGATGGGGGCCAAGAATAGACAGAAGGACAAAGAGGACAGTGCTGAGGGACAGAGGGGAGATGTTGACTGTGAACTGCAGACAGAGAGACAAGGGGAAGAGAACTTATGTAGGGACTGTCGGGACACACAGGGGCTATGGGGACAGTGGAGTGGGACAGTACATAAGGGGCTATGGGGACAGTACATAGGGGATAGGGTCCATCCTGGGCCAGATGGAGAGGTCTTTGTGTGTCGGAGGAGAGGAGAACAACAATACAGGGCCAGCTGAGAGCACTGCCCTGACCACTGGTCCTCAGAGAGCAGACTACACACACACACATCACCGTGGCGTGTCACTGCTGTCTCTTCAGCTGCCAACGCGGCCAGCCGGAAAGCTCTGTCCCCAAATCAGATAGTTCTTCTGTCAGATCCACTAGAGTGCTACGCCTCACAGGGCATGATATTGTCTGACATATGGGTTAGCTCCTCTCCCTCTCTCCCTATTGCTCTTTCTCTCTCTGTCCAGGAAACAGAGCCACACATGGAGACCCAGAATGGAGTGGTTGGTGCAGTTTCACAAAATATTGTACAATAATACACAATGAAGTGTAACTGGGCTAGGCTAAGAGGTCAGTGGATTGAAATTGAAGTTTTTTAGTTTTTTAGTTTCTTCTTGTTGTGTGCATGATGTCAACCACCGGAGCCTTGATGCTATGGGCTTCCCTCTTCACTGCTACCCTGACTGTTTTATTCTAGGTCTGTTACGGTCTCTCTCTCTTCTTTGCCTCTTTCTTTGTCTCATTCTCTGTCTTTCTCTGTCTCTCTTTCTGTCGCTCTCTTACCGTCTCTCTCTCTCTCTCTCTGTCTCTCTTTCTGTCGCTCTCTTACCGTCTCTCTCTCTCTCTGTCTCTCTTTCTGTCGCTCTCTTACCGTCTCTCTCTCTCTCTCTCTGTCTCTCTTTCTGTCGCTCTCTTACCGTCTCTCTCTCTCTCTGTCTCTCTTTCTGTCGCTCTCTTACCGTCTCTCTCTCTCTCTCTCTCTCTCTCTCTCTCTCTCTCTCTCTCTCTCTCTCTCTCTCTCTCTCTCTCTCTCTCTCTCTCTCTCTCTCTCTCTCTCTCTCTCTCTCTCTCTCTCTCTCTGTCTCTGTCTCTGTCTCTCTCTGTCTCTCTGTCTCTCTGTCTCTCTGTCTCTCTGTCTCTCTCTGTCTCTCTCTGTCTCTCTCTGTCTCTCTGTCTCTCTGTCTCTCTCTCTCTCTCTCTCTGTCTCTCTGTCTCTCTCTGTCTCTCTGTCTCTGTCTCTCTCTGTCTCTCTGTCTCTCTCTGTCTCTCTCTGTCTCTCTCTGTCTCTCTCTCTCTCTCTCTCTCTCTCTCTCTGTCTCTCTCTGTCTCTCTCTGTCTCTCTCTCTCTCTCTCTCTCTCTCTGTCTCTCTCTGTCTCTCTCTGTCTCTCTGTCTCTCTCTGTCTCTCTGTCTCTCTCTGTCTCTCTCTGTCTCTCTGTCTCTCTCTGTCTCTCTGTCTCTCTGTCTCTCTGTCTCTCTCTGTCTCTCTGTCTCTCTCTGTCTCTCTCTGTCTCTCTCTGTCTCTCTGTCTCTCTGTCTCTCTCTGTCTCTCTCTGTCTCTCTGTCTCTCTCTGTCTCTCTGTCTCTCTCTGTCTCTCTCTCTCTCTGTCTCTCTCTGTCTCTCTCTGTCTCTCTCTGTCTCTCTGTCTCTCTCTGTCTCTCTGTCTCTGACTCTCTCTGTCTCTCTGTCTCTCTCTGTCTCTCTGTCTCTCTGTCTCTCTCTGTCTCTCTGATGTAGAAAGTGTCTGGAAGCAGCAGCAGGAAACAGTGTTGTGGAGCAGGAAGTAGTTGGGCTGTAAAGTTGTTTTAGAACTGGTGACCCTCTTGACTTCTAGATGTAATATCCTCTTCCTGACTTCCTAAAGCCCTGATGTCCACGTATAACTGTGTGTGTGTGTGTGTGTGTGTGTGTGTGTGTGTGTGTGTGTGTGTGTGTGTGTGTGTGTGTGTGTGTGTGTGCCCAAATGGATCGACAGAACTGCAGTCTACTAGGACAATACTGTCCGCCCTACTTGCCTACTTGTTACGATTCCATCTATGTATATCTGTGTGTGTAGCAGCTGACGATGTAAACAGATAGAGAGGCTGATGGAGAGTGTGAGCTCTGGTGTTTGAGCTGAGGAGATGGATGACTGTCCTGCACTGGACCCTGTATATACCACACACACACAAACACACACATCCCCATCTCTGTGTATACCAGCCGTCAGTTCTTTAGTGGCCAGTAACAAAAGGTGTGTTTAGCCCAGGGTAGCAGTGTAAATACAAGGAGAGTAATGGAGGTGATTGTACTGTAGTTGTATACAGCAGACAGAGTGAGTAGGACAGAACCTTTTAACTGGGCTCATGGCCCCTGGAATAACACACTGAGGAATACGCTACCCACCGCACGTCCACCTACTGTAGGCCTGCACAGAGGCTACCTCCCAAATGGGACTCTATTCCCTATATAGTGCACTTTGAAAGTAGTGCACTGTGTAGGGAATAGGGTGCCAATTGGGACACATGCAGACTGCCTACTGACCTCTAAGACGGGCTTGTAGAATACTTATGGGACTGTATAATTACAGCATAATAACAGTATGATTGTTATGGTTAATGTCACTCACTGTTTGGTGTGTGGCCTAACCCACACACACACACACACACACACACACACACACACACACACACACACACACACACACACACACACACACACACACACACACACACACACACACACACACACACACACACAAACAAGCGCACACACACACACTCTCCACAGGCTGCAGTGGGAACACATCATCTGTCACCCAGACCTTCTCAGTGGGCGACAGATTGTCCTGGCGGTATACCTCATAGTCCCTTATGTGTATGTGTGTGTTCCTTATAGTCTCCTGTGTGTGAGTGAGTGTGTGTGTGTGAGTGTGTGTGTGTGTGTGTGTGTTTGTATGTGTGTGTGTTCCTCATTCCCTCGTGTGTGTGTGTCCCAGCATGCCCAATATGTCCGTTGTATTCCCAGTATGAGTCTTCCCAGGAAGCCCAGTGACAGAGGCCAGAGCCATGTCGAGTGTACGTGTAATCCAATTCCAGGTGGTGTATTGGCAGTGCTCTATGTAACTACCTAGAGTCTGTTAGTTAGCATAGCACATAATGTAGCAGCAGAAAAGCCCTGCTTGAAACAGGCAATACCCTGGAGACTATAGGGCTAAATCAAGGACGAGACCCATCCATCAAACATCAACAACCTACAGCTCTTCAATCAGAGGTCCAGGGTATTTATACAACGCACACACACACACACACAAACACAGAACAAATGAATCAAACATCAATGGATTTTCCCGGCACACGTTTAGAACAGCGGACGTTCAGCTTTTAACCTAAAGCCCGGGTCAGTGTGTGATCAACCCAACCCTCATAACCATCATGAATAAATAAAATAAATCCGCACATCAATTAAACATCAATAGGGCTCCATTCTATAGCTGAATATAATAGAGCATTCAGAGTGATGTTCAATAACCCTGCTCGGCGCGCAACACTTTCAAGAGTGTTCATAAATAAACATTACCTGGTTTTTGGTTTGTTCTCCTCCGGTGAGAAAAAGCCCTCCCTCCCTCCCTCCCTCCCTCCCTCCGTGTGAGTGTGTGTGTGAGTGTACAGAGTATTGTATTCTTCGTGCGGTATAGCTCCCCTCCTGTGTGTTAATAGAAAGATTATCCCTCTGAGGCTCTCTCTCCTTGATATGAGAGCGAAAACCAGGAAACCAGAAAACAGGTAGTGTGATTATCATCCACCTCTCTGTATGGTTGGGTTATATCCAATTAGGATCGTTAAACAACAAAACACAACCGTCAGTGGGAGAATTGTTAGACTACAACCGATCGTTTAACAGAATACTCGAGAGGTGCTTATAAGAACTGCCTCCCAGGGTTCTTTCTCTTTAGTTGACTAATTATCTGTGATTATAGTGTCTCAAGAGAAACATTACAAATACTCTATAAGCTGGTAAATACATAACGCATCACTTAGATACTAGTGTCTATTAGCATGTAATAACATGGTCTAAAATGGATACTTAGTAGTGTTTATAAACATGTAATAACATATTCGAAATGTGTTCTTTGTCATGTAATAACCAATTCCCAGGGATGCAACCAATGAAACGCAAGAGTATTGTGTGATAATTGCCTCTACATGCTTTTCTCTCTCTCTCTCTCTCTCTCTCTCTCTCTCTCTCTCTCTCTCTCTCTCTCTCTCTCTCTCTCTCTCTCTCTCTCTCTCTCTCTCTCTCTCAATATCTCTCTCTCTCTCAATATCTCTCTCTCTCGCTCTCTCTCTCTCTCTCCCCGTCTATCTATATGTACCATGTGGTGAGCTGAGAACTCCTTACCACACAGTGTGATTAAACGCTCTGTGATTTGTAATGGAATCTAAAACCATTAACTCAACATGCAGATACAAACGTCTCTGCCGGGATGGAATGCGAGTGCATATTGTGTGAGTGCCATCTCGAGAAGGAATTTAATAAAATTGTGTGTGTGAGTGAGGAGGGGGGAGGATGTTGTGTTGAACCAAATGGAATGTGACATCTCATATTTGGGTTTTCACTATCTGTTAGATAGAGACCTAGATCAGTGAACACAATTGAATGGTCATATTATATCGATGGTATTTCGCCTCTTGAATACATATTCAGACACAAACGTGTGTGTGGTTGTTTAGTGTGTGTGGTTGTTTAGTGTGTGTGGTTGTTTAGTGTGCGTGTGCACCAGAGCAGCTCCATTGGCTCAGTCGGGGGTGTTTCCACCCAAGCGGAGAGGAGAGGCTGCAGTCATCATCGCCTCCAATTCCATAGAGACACAAAGAGCACCCAGGCAGTGTCTCTGTGTGTGTGTGTGTATCAGTCCCCCGTGAGGCCTGGGGGTTACAGGCAGCTTGGTGACAGTGCAGATGGGATAACATATGACATGAGAGGGAGTGTGTGTGTATGTGTGTGTGTGGGGCGGGACTGTGAGGGTCCATCTGGACCCCTCTGATCCGCCAGGGCTCCCTCTGCTCCTCTACTGAGCTGGGGAGAGAGGACAGCCCCTGCCCCTGATCCACCATCACAGACCTCCAGGAGGGAGGAACACAGAAAAACATGGCCATGCAGACATACTAACAACGGACCAAAATACACATCTATTTTTTGTTGTCCCTTTACAGCATTCTGTTTGTAGGCGTAGGTGGACAGTGTGTCCTTTTCCTTCTGTTTGTATAGTTGAATAGTACACTGTATATTCTATAGTGTTGATACTATAGCGTTCATTGGCTCAGTTCTGAAATGTTGCTCCCTCACAGTAGTATTTGTTCTGGTTGGCTTGTCAGCAGAGAACTGGTGAGAAGAGGAGAGGATGCAGGCTGTGTGTGTGGTGTGGATGAGAGAGCGACTGGACTGGAGGGACTGAGGGAGCGGGTCTGTTATAGGGCCTGTGGCCAGGGCCTGGATAGAGGGAAAGAGAGAGGGAGTGAGGGAGAGAAAGAAATGGGAGGGAGGATGAGGTAGGGGAAAGAGTGATAGAGAGTGTCAGCAAAACAATGCAGTCAGCGGGATCCCTCTGTCCAATTACAGTGAGACGGGGACGCTAAAGAGGAATTAATGACGGTTGACAAGTGCAATTAATAATTAAAGCAGAGCTGCGAGTCATGCAGCTAGCATATGACAATAGCAAAGGTTACTGTATCTGACAGATTGGTCTCGCGTGTTTACCCCTCTCTCTCCTTCTATTTGACCTCCCCCATTTTCTCTCTCTCTCTCTCTCTCTCTCTCTCTCTCTCTCTCTCTCTCTCTCTCTCTCTCTCTCTCTCTTCCCCTTCTCTTTTGGTATTTCTCTTTCTGTCACTCAGTCTCTCTGTCACCCCCCCCTCTCTCACTCTGTGTACCGTGACCTGTAATTTTGGCACTTACATCTACACACCCCTCCTTTCTCTTCTTCCCCTTTTCCTCTCTTTCACATCTCATCAGTCCAGCTCTGTGACGCCCCCCGTCCAGTCCGTCCGTCCGCGGCATTATGAGTGAGACAGCTTTCACTTTCAGGTGTTGACAAGCCTGTTTGAAATTCATGTGTTAGATGGTTTAGAAGAGGGGAGAGTGAGTGAGGGGGGGAGTCGGGGGGGAGGCAGGGTAGGGGATACAAGGGGCTGGGGCTGAAGCATCATTAGCATATCAAAGCTTGAAGCTCTGGGTCCTAATGGTAATTATGCTGCCCACAATTGGCGCTCGCTGGTTGGATCATAACAACAAAAAAATGGAGAGAGGGGGGTCTAGGGTTTTAGAATTGGCCGTGGCTTTCAGGTTATGTTAATACAGCTCATCTATTTAATTAGAGGCTGGCGCAGGGCTTTGTTTACATCTGACGTGCCTGTCTAGGGGAGAGAGAGGGGAGAGAGAGGGGAGAGAGAAAGGGGAAGAAAGCAAAGCGCTTACAGTTCTCTGGTTTGTTGGTGGGATGGAGGATGGATGGAGAGAGAGAGAGAGAGCGGTGAGAGCAACTGCGGTGGTTTGAGCCGTAATGAGGTCCGCTGTGGATGGACCTTTGATGGGCCTCCTGGCTCCTCCTCTCCCGGTTTCTCCTTGGAGAGGGCCGGAGACCAGGGAATAGGGCCGGAGCCAGGACTCACTGCCTGCCTGCCTGACTGGCTGCACAAACCTGGCCAGCACCCTGCTTGCTCGCCTTGTGTGTGTGTGTGTGGTGTGTTCTTTTGAGTGTGTGTTCTTCTGGTGTGTGTGTCTGTGTGTGTCCTTGGGAGTGAGGAAGGGGGAGAGTGTATTTATGTGTGTCAGTGTATTTGTTTTCTGTGTGTATGTGCATGTATGAGATGGAAGAGTTCTGATAGGTATAGTTCTGATGGCGATTTCGAAGCTCACTTAGGGAAAGTGAGCATGAGAATGAGGAGTAGATGAGAGCAGCATGTCTTATGCTACAATAAGCCATCTTCCCTCTTTGTCTATGTATGAAGTACAGTGTTAGGGCAACAGTCAGCACTAGATTGGATATTGCATGTGACTGACACAGAGTAGAATAAGCAATGTGTATTACAGCTCAATACTACCATCATTACACTACAAGAACAACTGGACCAGGTGGGGAGCAATGGTTGCAAAATGGTATTGTGTGTTCACGATTGAGCACAAAAAAAGGAAGTGAGGTGATGGAGAGAAAGAGAGGACTAGTAGTGCGTTGAGATGGCGACAAAGTGGATAGCAGCCGCCGTACGGGCCCCTGAACAATTCTGCTGTTTTGTTTGAAACGCTGATTTTGCACATAATGTCTCCATTATTTCCCATGACCGAAAACAGCTTCTGTACATCAGAACAGTGATCACTAACATCGATTTGGACAAAAAAATATACATCTCGCTGGTTTTTCCATGCATCATGGTAACCACTCCGACGTCAATGCAAATACAATGGAAAATCACATCAGACACTAATTATCAAAACGGTATGTGTTTCCAAGCCTAACACAGTGAAATGGACAGCGCTTTTAGGGTGATGTTTCATTCAAAACACCCATAGACATATTAGAGCTTATGCGTACTCAGTTGTACAACTGACTAGGTATCCCCCATTCCTTTCCTTTCCACACTGCCCTCACCCACCTGGACAAAAGGAATACCTATGTTAGAATGCGGTTCATTGACTACAGCTCAGCTTTTAACACCAGGTGATGAGGGTAGGCAACAACACATCCGCTACACAGACCATCAGGGGTGTGTGCTTAGTCCCCTCCTGTACTCTCTGTCCACCCACAACTCCAACACCATCATCAAGTTTGCTGACAACACGACGGTGGTAGGTCTGATCACCAACAACGATGAGGCAGCCTATAGGGAACAAGTCAGAGACCAGGCAGTGTGGTGCCAGGACAACAACCTCTCTCTCAATGTCAGTAAGACCAAGGAGCTGATCATGGACTACAAGAAACGGAGAGGCGTGCACGCCCCCATGCACATTGCTGGAGCTGTAGTGGAGCGGGTTGAGACCTTCAAGTTTCTCGGTGTCCAGATCACTAAGGAATTAACATGGTCCACACACACCAACACAGTTGTAAAGAGGGCACGACAGCGCTTATTCCCCCATGGGCCCTCAGATCCTCAAAAGGTTCTACATCTGTACCATTGAGAGCATCTTAGCTGGCTGCATCATCACTTGGTACGGCAATTGCAAGGCACCTGACAGCAAGGCGCCAGCTACAGAGGGTGGTGAGTACTGCCCAGTACATCACACGGGCCGGTCTCCCTGCCAACCAGGACCTCTATACCAGGTGGTGTCAGAGGAAGGCCGAAACCTTTTACGACTCCAGCAACCCAGGCCATAGACTGTTCTCTGTGCTACCACATGGCAAGCGGTACCAGTACACCAACTGGACCCTGAACAGCTTTTACCCCCAAGCCATAAGACTGCTACACAAGACTGCTAAATAGCTAATCAAATGGCTACCAGGACTACCTGCATTGACCCTTTTTTGAACTCTCTTGCACTCTATACACACACTGGACTCTACCCACACACTCACACATACTTACACTGACACCCCAACACACACACACAACATATGCCCACACACACACATAACATGAGCACAAGTGCATGCTGACACCACACACACACTCACACACACATATGGCTGTTGCGTTCACCGTATTGTCATGAGTCATGACCACAGTAAAATTCAACGTGACCGTTGAGTCATGGTAATGCTATTGGTAGTACCCAACTCGCTAAAAACCATCGGGTCCTAATAGGCTGGTACTCAGGGCTCTATTGTCGCTCTAACCACTCTGAAATCAATGTAAATTATATCGAAAATCACATCAAAAACGTATCATCAAAACAGTATGTGCTTTTAAAACTCATCTCACTTTGATTTATCAATTTGAAGGAAGAAGTTCAACAACAGGTTGAAACTGAGTGAAAAAACATGTTTGTTGTGGATGTTGTTTCCAAGCCTAACACAGTGAAATGGACAGCGCTTTTAGGGTGATGTTTAATTCAAAACACCCATAGACATTAGAGCTTATGCGTACTCTCACAACATATGCTGCTACTGTCTATTATCTGTCCTGTTGCCTAGTCACTTTACCCCTACCTATATAAACATAGCTACCTCAATTACCTTGTACCCCTGCACATCAACTCGGTATTGGTGTTCCCTTAATATAGACATTTTATTTCTACTCCCTGTATATAGCCATGTTATTTTGACACGTTATTGTTATTCGTTATTCACTGTGACATGATGGCACCGACAGAGATGGTCGCCTCACTTCGTGTTCTTAGGAAACTACGCAGTATTTTTTATTTTTTCATGTATTATTTCTTACACTGTTACCCCAGGAAATCTTAAGTCTTATTACATACAGCCGGGAAGAACTATTGGATATATGAGCAACGTCAACTTACCAACATTACGACCAGGAATACGACTTTCCCGAAGCAGATCCTCTCTCCGGACCACCACCCAGGACAATGGACCTAATCCAAGCAGCTGACCGAATTCAACGGCGACGGAGAAGGGGCAGACGGAGCGGTCTTCTGGTCAGGCTTCGTAAATGGGCACATCGCTCACCACTCCCGAGTATACTACTCGCCAATGTCCAGTCTCTCGACAATAAGGTAGACGAAATTTGAGCGAGGGTTGACTTCCAGAGAGACATCAGAGATTGTAACATTCTCTGTTTCACGGAAACATGGCTCTCTCGGGATATGTTGTCGGGATCGGTTCAGCCACCGGGCTTCTCCATGCATCGCTCCAACAGAGATAAACACCTCTCTGGGAAGAGGAAGGGCATGGGTGTATGCTTTATAAATAACAACTCTAGGTGCAATCATAACAACATACAGGAACTCAAGTCCTTCTGTTTACCCGACCTAGAATTCCTTACAATCAAATGTCGGCAATTCTACCTACCAAGAGAATTCTCATCAGTTATAGTCACAGCTGTGTACACCTCGCCCCTCAAGCAAACACCAAGACGGCCCTCAAGGAACTTCACTGGACTCTATGTAAACTGGAAACTGCCTTTATTGTAGCTAGGGATTTTAACAAAGCAAATTTGAGAACAATGCTACCAACATTTTTAAGCATATTGATTGCACGACACATAGGGCTAATACTCTTGACCACTGCTACTCTAACTTCCGTGATGCGTACAAAGCCCTCCCCCGCCCTCCCTTCGGAAAATCCGACCACGACTCCATCTTGCTCGTCCTGGCTTATAGGCAGAAGCTCAAACAGGATGTAACAGTGACGAGAACCATTCAATGCTGGTCTCCAAGATTGTTTTGATCACATAGACTAAAATATGTTCCGATCAGCCTCAGAGAACAATATTGACCTATACGCTGACTTGGTGAGTGTGTTTATAAATAAGTGCATTTGAGACGTCGTACCCACTGTGACCATTAAAACCTACCCTAACCAGAAACAGTGGATGGATGGCGGCAATCGCTTAAACTTGAAAGCGCGATCCACCGCATTTAACCATGGAAAGAGATCTGGAGATATGGTTGAATATAAACAGTGTTGTTATTCCCTCCGCAAGGCAATCAAACAAGCGAAATGCCGGAACAGGGACAAGGTGGAGTCGCAATTCATTGGCTCTGACACGAGACGTATGTGGCAGGGTCTACAGAAAATCACGGACTACAAGAACAAAAACAGCCACGTCACGGATACCAATGTCACACTTCCAGACAAACTAAACACCTTCTTTGACCGCTTTGAGGATAATACAGTGCCACCATCACGGCTCGCTAACAAAGTCTGTGTGGTGTCAGGAAAACAACCTCTCACTCAACGTCAACAAAACAAAGGAGATGATTGTGGACTTCAGGAAACAGCAGAGGGAGCACCCAGCTATCAACATCGACGGGACAGCAATGGGGAAGGTGGAAAGTTTTAAGTTCCTGGGCGTACACATCACAGACAAACTTAAATGGTCCACCCACACAGACAGTGTGGTGAAGAAGGCGCAACAGCGCCTTTTCAACCTCAGGAGGCTGGAGAAATTTGGCTTGTCACCCAAAACCCTGACAAACTTTTACAGATGCACAATCGAGAGCATCCTGTCAGTCTGTATCACAGCCTGGTATGGCAACTGCTCCGGCCACAACCGTAAGGCTCTCCAGAGGGTGGTGCGGCCTTTACAACGCATCACTGAGGGAAAACTACCTGCCCTCCAGGACACCTACATTACCCGATGTCACAGGAAGGCCAAAAAGATAATCAAGGACAACAACCACCCGAGCCACTGCCTGTTCACACCGCTATCAACCAGAAGGCGAGGTCAGTACAGGTGCATCAAAGATGGGACTGAGAGACTGAAAAACAGCTTCTATCTCAAGGCCATCAGACTGTTAAATAGCCATCACTAACTCAGAGAGGCTGCTGCCTACACTGAGACCCAATCACTGGACACTTTAATAAAGGATCAATGGTCACTTTAAACAATGCCACTTTAATAATGTTTACATATCTTATTTTACTCATATCACATGTATATACTGTATTTGATTTCATCTACAGCATCTTGCCTATACCGCTCGGCCGTCACTCATCCATATATTTATATGTACATATTTTCTTTCACCCCTTTAAATTTGTGTGTAGTAGGTAGTTGGTGGGGAATTGTTAGATATTACTGCACTACACTTGCATTAACATCTGCTAACCATGTGTATGTGACCAATAAAATATGATTTGATTTGCATGTATTTATTACTCGTGTTTCGTTTTTAAATCTTTGTCTTTAATTCTGCATAGTTGGAAAAGGACTCGTAAGTAAGCATTTCACTGTTAGTCTCCACCTGTTGTTTACGAAGCAAATAAAATGTATTTGATTGGAGGAAGAGAGTGTTGTGATGGTTAAAATAGTCTTTAGGTCAGCTCAGAGCCAACCCTGTGTGAAATCTACCTCATTAATAAACAGAGAGAGATGGAGAGCGAGAGAGGAGAGAGCGAAAGATAGAGAGAGAGAGAGGTTGAGAGAGGTGGAGGGAGAGAGAGAGTGAGAGAGAAAGAAGAGATTTGCAAGAGCGCGAGAGAGAGGCAACAGGCCTCCTGCGATCACACTGTTTAACAACAACGCTAAAGAGACCCGAGGCTGCAACGTCCACGCAACGGCTGTGCAATGTCTGCTCAACGTCTGTGCCGTGGACGAGAATGGAAGAGAAACAGACAGGCTGTGTCTCAACTGACACCCCTAGTCTCCATTCTCCTCGGCCAGGTCTCCATTGTTAAAGAGGTCTACTGACCTCAATGTGACTTCCTGGATAAATAATGGAAGAAAAAGTGTTTGCTAATGTTGACCAGAGTATGTACAGTTCCATCACAGCAATTCATGGTAAATTCTGTGTTGACAATAGTATTACTACTCTTTGCTGCTGAAGTCTAGTGGAGGTTTAATGCAGTGTGATTGTTTGATGGCCTTTGTGTTACAGTGTGTTGTCTGCTGAAAGGGCTTAGAGTGCAGGAGGCATCCGCAGATTTCTGACAGCTAAATTAGGGTCTCTGTAGGAGGATAACAGTGAACAGACTCCTGTCCTCTTTTTCTCTCCTCCCACCTTCCTCCTTTCTCCTCACAGTGTATTCGAGTGCATCAGACACTCACACCTGCATGTGGCCTCGAGAACAGCCGTGGCGTCGCCTTGTAAGTGAGACGAGGAGCTTCTGACACCAATAACCTCAGAGTCTGTTAGCACTGCTGGACCACATGGCTTATAGGGATGGAGGGTAGGAGGAAAAATGGGAGAGTGGGAACAAAAGTCGTTTGAAAAAAAACGAATAAATACAACAACAAAAAAATGTAATTGCCCCCTTACACTCAATAACTGGTTGTGCCACCTTTAGTGACATGGGTCCCAGTATGCCTGGCGAAAACCAAACACTGCATTCCACAGTAAGAACCTTACACCAACGGTCAAGCATGGTGGTGGTAGTGTGATGGTTTGGGAATGCTTTTCTGCCTCAGGACCTGGACGGCTTGCCTTAATAGAAGGAACCATGAATTCCACTCTGTATCAGAGAATTCTACCGGAGAATGTCAGGCCATCTGTCTGTGAGCTGAACCTGAAGCGCAGCTGGGTAATGCATCAAGACAATGATCCAAAACACACAATCAAGTGTGGCTAAAAAGCAACACATTTGAAGTTTTGGAATGGCCTAGTCAAAGCCTAGACCTAATCCCAATTGAGATGTTGTGGCAGGACTTGAAACGAGCAGTTCATGCTTGAAAACCCACAAATGTCGCCGAGTTAAAGCAGTTCTGCATGGAAACGTGGGCCAAAATTCCTCCACAGCGATGTGAGAGACCGATCAACAACTACAGGAAGCTTTGGTTGGAGTCGTTGCAGCTAAAGGTGGCACAAATATAAGACATGTTGTTTTTCTTTCTAGAATGTCTCAACCAGTTTTGAGTGTAAGGGGGAAATTACTTTTTCACGTAGCGGCATTGGGTGTTGCATAACTTTGTTTATGAAGTAAATGAAATAGGTATGTGATTGTTGTTTTATTTGTTCATTGTTCCCTTTATTTAATTATTAGGTTTCGGTTGAAGACTTGATAACATTCAGTATCAAAAATATGCAAAAGTAGAGAAAATTTGAAAGGGGGCCAATACTATTTCACAACATTCTACCATGAGGCAGATGCTTTGAGAATGGATGGTCATTATATTGGTGAACCTCCCTCAAAGCACATGTTGCGTAATCCTCTGCTATCAGTACAAAGATCAGACATGTTGATTTTCTTTCTAGAATGTGTGTGTGTGTGTGTGTGTGTATGTGTGCGAGTATGAGTATGAGTGTGTGTACATGCCAGTGTGTGTGTGTCCTCTTCTCTTATCATACCGGGCTCAGGTGTTCCAGCGTTCTGGAACATTCCAACAGGTGTTCCCTTGATCCAGTCAGAAACAGGAGAGACCCACTGCTGGATCCAGATAAGAACCCTTACAGACTGACAACTCCATGATAGAATCTACTGCAGAAAGAACTGAAGTATTCTTTGTCAAAATGAAGAGCTGCGTTGCGTATCTAAATCTGGGACACCTTATGCACTTTGAACTGATTTATCAAATACATCTGGACACGCATTAAAGAAGAACAAATCTGTGCTAAACCAAAAATGTGCTTAAATCATTTTTCCAATGACATGTTTGTAAAGCGATAAACTTGACTGTTATCTTGTTACGCTTTTAAAAATGGCTTTGGCTCAAAGGAAAGTAAAGGATTTATTTACGAAGATGTTTCGATTTAGATTTTTACTTTTGCCTGGCGTGCCGCAAAGTCTTACTGCCTATAAACTGAACCCAAGTGAATGTGAAGGATCTGAGCGATGATAGTTTCTGTAAGGAGTTATGAGGAGGAAAATCCAACACACAGCGACACACAGCTCAGTAATAGATGGATTGTGAAGAGGTAAGATTGAAGAATTTCCACTTTACCAGCGATGTAAGAGCTTCACTTGTAGTTCTCTCTGTTCCGTTGTAGCTCTGCCGGGCCCATAAGTACCATGTAATCTTCACTACACTTCTAATACACTGTCTGACTCGGTGTGCATCCCAAATGGCACCCTATTCCTGATACAGTGCACTACTTTTAACTAGTGCCCTATGGGGCCTGGTCAAATGTAGTGCACTAATGAAGTGAATAAGGTGTCTTTTTGGATGCAGCCTAGGATTCTGTTCAGGTCAAGGGGGTTTCAATCCTGACTAGTTTGGTCTAACATCTGAGAGTTTTCTCCCTCCCACTCAGACAAGAGTTTAAGATGCAAGGACGGAATCTCTTGTTCTAGTTCAAAACAAATCAAGAACTGTAGCTAGATAATGTGACAAGACTTATAAGCCGGTTGAACAAGATCATCTTGTCTTGTACAAATGTGGGACTTTTTCATTACATGGACTTGAATTCCTTCTAAAGTATGTTTTGTTATATCCCCCAAATCTCACTTGTTCTTGTCAGTGTGCATCTAAACATGTTGAAGGGAGATTTTTGAAATGGCCTATGGCCTATGGTTGTCTGTGAATTGTGCCAAATCTTTTAACGTTTTGTGTTGAATAAGCCTAGATTATATTGCTTTTATCACTTTATCACTCCCTCTCGTATCCTCTCTTCCAGGGTCAATTCTGGCCTCCCTTTCACATCCCTCCTCCTCTTCTCCTTTGCTTTTATTTGGCAGTTAATTAAAGAGAGTCACCTGTCCTGTGCTCGTTCGATAAAGAGAGTATGTGTAAGGGATAGGGCATGCGTCTTTCTGAATTTCACCACCAGTTGGGTCTTTAATTGTTTGGCACCGATAGAAAGAACTAACCAAGACATCTTTCTACATTTTGTCTTGTGAAGAGGATTCCAATCGTATTTGATAGTGAACAGCCTCTCTGAGATGGAAATATGATTCAATTGCGTGCGTCCCAAATGGCACCCTACTTTTTGGGTCCTGGTCACAAGTAGCGCGTTATAGGGTCTAGGGTGCCATTTAGGATTCAGCCTGTCTACACCTGAACAATATCTCTCATGGTCTCTGTGAAACTGAGCGTGTGTGTTGTGTGGTTGTGTGTGTGGTTGTGTGTAATTTAGTTTCTTTGCCTCTGTTCTGAGGGGGTCGATTATCCTCAGTCAAATCATCCAAATTAGTTCAGTGCTGGGTGGATGATGGAAGATGTGCAAGCAGCTATTGAAAAGAGCGTGGTGTATTGTATCTTTGTGTGTAGTGGTAGAGGTCTATGGAGGAGCAGCCGAACACTCCCCTCCAGGGCTGATAATAGTCTGACTGTACAACCGTTATGAGCCCAAGGACTCAGGGGAGGGCCTTTCAAACTGCGTGTGTGTGTACAGTATGTGTGTGTGTGTTTAAACACTTAAGTGTTTAACAGCCCAAGTCCCAAGGCTGTTGAACTTCAAAAATACTCTGAGCTACAGATATGTATCTATCTATGGAGTTATCGATTTATCAAAACTTTTCTCTTTCACCTCGTTTTCTCCTATTCTCTTACACATTTACACCCCTCTATCAGTCTCTTCTTTCTCGCCCTTTTCTCACTCCCTCTCGTTTTATGACGATCTGAAATCTTTAGTGAAGTCTAACATGTTTTGTGTAGGGTGAGAACAGAACAGAGGGGTATCAATGCTCTTTTATGTCCTGGAGGAAATATATGAGTCTTTCTCCAGTAATGAACGCTCTTTCAGGTCCCTGTAGAGACACATAGGGATGTATTGTTTTGGGTTCACACAGACACATCAAGGACCCAGGGTGCTTTGTGCTAGAACAAGTCATTTATGTGAGCATTGATCTGGAATGAGAGAGAGAGAGAGAGAGAGAGAGAGAGAGAGAGAGAGAGAGAGAGAGAAGCTGTGGGTTGGCAGCGCACTACATTGCTGCCTGCCATAAGATGAGGGACAGTGTCTGACAGACCAATCAACCTGCACATGTCTTCTACTATATGCTTATTGTTGTTGTTCAATGTGGTTATTGTTGTTACTGTTGTCCTGTTGACAATTTTGATTATTAATTATGTTCATATTATAAATATCAAATGTAAGCTTTGGCAATATGTACATTGTTACGTCATGCCAATAAAGCAAATTGAATTGAATTGAATTGAATTGAGAGAGAGAGAGAGAGAGAGAGAGAGAGAGAGAGAGAGAGAGAGAGAGAGAGAGAGAGAGAGAGAGAGATGAGTGTCTTAGAGGAGTGAAAGAGTTTAAATACAGTAAAAGCTTTAGACACTTCTAAGTCAAGAGGCTTTATGTGTGTGTGCAGGTGTGCATTATGCGCGTGTACTGTTGATACGTGTTTGTTGATACTGAACATGCTGAACAAAGTAGAGGAAGGTAAGGTGAGCTGGGTATAATAGCTGAGACACACACCTACTGTTATTACCATTACCATCATCATTATCATTATTACCATTATAATCATTATTACCATTATTACCATTACTATCATTATTATTATTACCATCATTATAATCATTATTATCATTATGACCATTACCATCATCATTATCATTATTACCATTATAATCATTAGTATCATTATTACCATTACTATCATTATTATTATTACCATCATTATAATCATTATTATCATTATTACCATTACCATCATTATTACCATTATTATCATTATTACCATGACCATCATTATTACCATTACCATCATTATTATAATTATTACCATGACCATCATTATTACCACTACCATCATTATTACCATTACCATCATTCTTATCATTACCATCATTATTATCATTATGACCATTACCATCATTATTATCATTAACGTCATCTCAAAGACAGACATGATCACCTATTGAGAACAGGGGATGGAGGGAGGGGTGGGGTGAAGGGAAGGAGAAAGAAAAGGGAAGAACAGACGGAGGACAGGAAAAGGAATGAGAAGACGTATGCAGAGTGAAAAGATGGGTTGGGGGGAACGAGTAGGGCATGGGGAGAGAGAGAGAGAGAGAGAGAGAGAGAGAGAGAGAGAGAGAGAGAGAGAGAGAGAGAGAGCGTGAGAGAGAGTGAGAGAGAGGGAGAACTGAGAGAGGGTGAGCAATGGAATTTAATGGCCGACGCAGTATATATCTAGCTGTGATCATTATTGAGCTCTTGTAGTTGTGGTCGATGCCAACGCGTCAGTGCTCTAGGACGGGCTCTTGTCAAGTTGTGGCAGTTCGCTGGTGAAGACACTGCCAGCCAGTGCCAACTGCCAACGCCGGAGAGATGCAGACAGGGAGAGGGAGGGATGATATGAAGTCAGATCATGGATTTAATTGTCTCTTTCTAATCAAATTAATTAGCACTCATAAGCTTGTCAGGAGCTGTGCTGATGATTGTCTTCTCTCCTTTTGTTTTAACGCCCTCTTCCGCCCTTCACGTGTTCACCGAAGCAGAAAGAGACCTCAGAGGCCTGTAGCTGCCGTGTATGTCATGGGGAGTGTGTGAGTGTGGCAGGGAGTGTTTGCGTGCATGAGTGATCGTGTGTGTGTGTGTGTGTGTGCGCATGCGTTTGTGTCTGCTTTGCGCAAGTATGTGTGTGACTTATGAGCACAGACAGGCATGGAACAGAATGTTTCAGGGTGTTTAACATCTGACAGCGTGGAACAGCATGTGTAAAATACCAGAACAAGAGTTCAATGAGAAAACAGAAGAAGGAGAACAAGAGAGAGTTGGTAAATCATTTATTTCCGGCTCTGGCTCAGGGCACGTCTTATTGTCACTGTGTAACAAGCACGAGGAAAGACCCACTCTGGTGTTACTAGTACTGAGGGTTGGAGAGAGGGACGAGAGAGGGAGAAGAGCGAGAGACGAGAGAGGAGAAGAGATGGACGAGAGAGGGACGAGAGAGGGAGAAGAGAGGGAGAAGAGAGATGGATGAGAGAGGGAGAAGAGAGATGGATGAGAGAGGGAGAAGAGAGAGGGATGAGGAGAAGGAGAAGAGAGAGGGATGAGGGAGGTAGAAGAGAGAGGGATGAGAGAGGGAGAAGAGAAAGGGAGAAGAGAGATGGATGAGGGAAAAGAGAGAGGGATAAGGAGAGGGAGAAGAGAGAGGGAGAAGAGAGGGAGAAGAGAGAGGGATAAGGAGAGGGAGAAGAGAGAGGGATGAGGAGAGTGGTAAAGGAGGATGATAATGTCTTCTTTGATCCTCTCTCGTTAGCCCTTCCAGCTCGGTCAGACTGAGCTGGAAGGGCCCTAAGCACAGGCCGTCAGTCAGGTGTGTGTGTGTGTGTGTGTGTGTGTGTGTGTGAGACCCTAAAGACACAGAGCATCCACTCAGAGCATCCACTGTAATGTAGCCCAGGTGGAGGCGCTAGCAAAGCGTTCACACAGTGAACCTCTGTCCTCCAAACACACACACACACATATGCACACTCTCCTCACTCTCTCTCCCTCAGTAGCTGTGTGTGTAGTCTGTGACGTGCTGTGTGTGGTAAATAGCTGGTTCTTTGTTAGAGGGGGCTTTGGGGCTGTCATTGTGTTGATTGTTTGGGGGAAGAGAAGAGAAGAGAGGACAGAAGAACAGAGAGAAGAGGCCTAGCTGGGCCTGGCAGCGAGGAGAGAGGAGAGAGGGGCCTGTCCTAATGACAGGAAGTCTTTAAAGTGGGAGCTGTATTTCATCTCTCTCTCAGCGGGGGCCGCTGGACACAGACCCCCTTTGATCCACACCGCGCCAGGAGCACAGCACTGCTAGTTAATTAACAGACCTCTTATGACACACACACACAGGGTAGAAACACTCACGTGCACGTAGGGAGAAAAGCACACACGCACAGACAGGAAGGCACGTACGCACACACACACACACACACAAACATGAATGCACACACACAGAGAAAACACATGAACACACACACATGGTTTCGCAATAACTCTCTAGGTCTGCTTCTACCATATAGGGACATGAACAGTAGTCTCTTCACCCCTGGTGTTTGGTTCACAGGGACCTCCAGAAGTCTCAAGTTCCATCAGTACAGCTCTCTTCCCCCAGTGCCTCTGTTTTAGCATCATTCGCCCTGTTCATTACCCTAGCCCTGCTGTAGCATTTACCACTGCTATTACAAGTCATTTGTTAGCATTTACCTTCTAACTAGCTCTATGATTAATGCCATTTAATAAAGGCTAACACTCCAAACATGGCCAGAGCACTCCTATAACCTAAGAGAGGCCTTTTTAGGTCCAGTTCCTCTCTTTTCTGATTCTTGTGAGTAGCTAGGAGTGGTTTTAGCTTAATGGCCACAGCATTCAAAATAGCTTATTAGTGTTTTCCCTAGTCACCGCTGCCTGCTCCTTGGTCGCAAAACCACCCGCTTGAGCCGTGCTTGAATCTAAGTGGAGATTGGGCCTTGGGTATCCCCCCAACACACACACACACACACACACACAGGGCAGGACGCTTCACTCTGTGCCCTAGCCTCTCAATTACCCAGCAGGCTTTTAGTGCCACTCCGCTCAACTACAGCAAATTACCCTGGACCCTGTCTCCACTTAGGGACGTGTGTGTTGCATATCTGTGTGTGTGTGTGTGTGTGTGTGTGTCCTTGTGTGTGTGTGAATGAAGTGCCCTGTCCTCTCTCATTATACCCTGGTTCCTGTCTGGCTCTCATTGTCTGGATCCTGCGCCCACAGAGAGCTACAGTGATGTACAGTGACACAACGCGTGTGTGTGAGCGTGTGTGTGTGCATGTGTGTATTAGCATGTGTGTGTTTGTGAGTGTGTGTATTAGCATTATGTGTGTGTACTTGTGTGTAATGCTCACTGACACGCTGCGTCCTCTCTGTAAAATAACAGTATCCTCTCCCGGCCTTTACCCCCTCACACACACTACCATCTCTCTGTCTACCACCACACTACCATCTCTCTGTCTACCACCACACTACCATCTCTCTGTCTACCACCACACTACCATCTCTCTGTCTACCACCACACTACCATCTCTCTGTCCACCACCACACTACCATCTCTCTGTCCACCACCACACTACCATCTCTCTGTCTACCACCACACTACCATCTCTCTGTCTACCACCACACTACCATCTCTCCTCTGTCTACCACCACACTACCATCTCTCTGTCTACCACCACACTACCATCTCTCTGTCTACCACCACACTACCATCTCTCTGTCTACCACCACACTACCATCTCTCTGTCTACCACCACACTACCATCTCTGTCTACCACCACACTACCATCTCTCTGTCTACCACCACACTACCATCTCTCTGTCTACCACCACACTACCATCTCTCTGTCTACCACCACACTACCATCTCTCTGTCTACCACCACACTACCATCTCTCTGTCTACCACCACACTACCATCTCTCTGTCCACCACCACACTACCATCTCTCTGTCCACCACCACACTACCATCTCTCTGTCTACCACCACACTACCATCTCTCTGTCTACCACCACACTACCATCTCTCTGTCTACCACCACACTACCATCTCTCTGTCTACCACCACACTACCATCTCTCTGTCCACCACCACACTACCATCTCTCTGTCCACCACCACACTACCATCTCTCTGTCTACCACCACACTACCATCTCTCTGTCTACCACCACACTACCATCTCTCTGTCTACCACCACACTACCATCTCTCTGTCCACCACCACACTACCATCTCTCTGTCCACCACCACACTACCATCTCTGTCTACCACCACACTACCATCTCTCTGTCCACCACCACACTACCATCTCTCTGTCTACCACCACACTACCATCTCTCTGTCTACCACCACACTACCATCTCTCTGTCTACCACCACACTACCATCTCTCTGTCCACCACCACACTACCATCTCTCTGTCTACCACCACACTACCATCTCTCTGTCCACCACCACACTACCATCTCTCTGTCTACCACCACACTACCATCTCTCTGTCTACCACCACACTACCATCTCTCTGTCCACCACCACACTACCATCTCTCTGTCTACCACCACACTACCATCTCTCTGTCTACCACCACACTACCATCTCTCTGTCTACCACCACACTACCATCTCTCTGTCCACCACCACACTACCATCTCTCTGTCTACCACCACACTACCATCTCTGTCTACCACCACACTACCATCTCTCTGTCTACCACCACACTACCATCTCTCTGTCTTTACCACCACCACTACCATCAGCTCTTTGTCTACCACTCACACACTACCATCTCTCTGTCTACCACCACACTACCATCTCTCTGTCTACCACCACACTACCATCTCTCTCTGTCTACCACCACACTACCATCTCTCTGTCTACCACCACACTACCATCTCTCTGTCTACCACCACACTACCATCTCTCTGTCACCACCACACTACCATCTCTCTGTCCACCACCACACTACCATCTCTCTGTCCACCACCACACTACCATCTCTCTGTCTACCACCACACTACCATCTCTGTCTACCACCACACTACCATCTCTCTGTCTACCACCACACTACCATCTCTCTGTCTACCACCACACTACCATCTCTCTGTCTACCACCACACTACCATCTCTCTGTCTACCACCACACTACCATCTCTCTGTCCACCACCACACTACCATCTCTCTGTCTACCACCACACTACCATCTCTCTGTCTACCACCACACTACCATCTCTCTGTCTACCACCACACTACCATCTCTCTGTCTACCACCACACTACCATCTCTCTGTCCACCACCACACTACCATCTCTCTGTCTACCACCACACTACCATCTCTCTGTCTACCACCACACTACCATCTCTCTGTCTACCACCACACTACCATCTCTCTGTCTACCACCACACTACCATCTCTCTGTCCACCACCACACTACCATCTCTCTGTCCACCACCACACTACCATCTCTCTGTCTACCACCACACTACCATCTCTCTGTCTACCACCACACTACCATCTCTCTGTCTACCACCACACTACCATCTCTCTGTCTACCACCACACACTACCATCTCTCTGTCTACCACCACACTACCATCTCTCTGTCTACCACCACACTACCATCTCTCTGTCTACCACCACACTACCATCTCTCTGTCCACCACCACACTACCATCTCTCTGTCTACCACCACACTACCATCTCTCTGTCTACCACCACACTACCATCTCTCCACCACCACACTACCATCTCTCTGTCTACCACCACACTACCATCTCTCTGTCCACCACCACACTACCATCTCTCTGTCTACCACCACACTACCATCTCTGTCTACCACCACCACACTACCATCTCTCTGTCTACCACCACCACACTACCATCTCTCTGTCCACCACCACACTACCATCTCTCTGTCTACCACCACACTACCATCTCTCTGTCTACCACCACACTACCATCTCTGTCTACCATCTCTCTGTCACACCACACTACCATCTCTCTGTCCACCACCACACTACCATCTCTCTGTCTACCACCACACTACCATCTCTCTGTCTACCACCACACTACCATCTCTCTGTCCACCACCACACTACCATCTCTCTGTCTACCACCACACTACCATCTCTCTGTCTACCACCACACTACCATCTCTGTCCACAACCACACTAACCATCTCTCTGTCCACAACCACACTACCATCTCTCTGTCCACCACCACACTACCATCTCTCTGTCTACCACCACACTACCATCTCTCTGTCTACCACCACACTACCATCTCTCTGTCCACCACCACACTACCATCTCTCTGTCCTGGCCACACTGCATCTCTCTGTCCTGCCACCTACCATCTCTCTTGTCCACCACCACACTGCCATGTCTCTCTGTCTCTCACCACACTGCATCTCTCTGTCTGCCACCACACTGCCATCTCTCTCTGTCTACCAACCACACTGTCTCTCTGTCTACCACCACCCTCACCATCCTCTGTCTACCACCTCACACTGCCATCTCTCTGTCCACCACCACACTACCATCTCTCTGTCCACCACCACACTACCATCTCTCTGTCTACCACCACACTACCATCTCTCTGTCTACCACCACACTACCATCTCTCTGTCCACCACCACACTACCATCTCTCTGTCTACCACCACACTACCATCTCTCTGTCTACCACCACACTACCATCTCTCTGTCCACCACCACACTACCATCTCTCTGTCTACCACCACACTACCATCTCTCTGTCTACCACCACACTACCATCTCTCTGTCCACCACCACACTACCATCTCTCTGTCTACCACCACACTACCATCTCTCTGTCTACCACCACACTACCATCTCTCTGTCTACCACCACACTACCATCTCTCTGTCTACCACCACACTACCATCTCTCTGTCCACCACCACACTACCATCTCTCTGTCCACCACCACACTACCATCTCTCTGTCTACCACCACACTACCATCTCTCTGTCTACCACCACACTACCATCTCTCTGTCTCACACCACACTACCATCTCTCTGTCTGCCACCACACCATCTCTGTACCATCAAATCTCTGTCACCACCCACTGCCATCTCTCTGTCTACCACCACACTACCATCTCTCTGTCTGCACCACCACACTACCATCTCTCTGTCCACCACCACACTACCATCTCTCTGTCTACCACCACACTACCATCTCTGTCTACCACCACACTACCATCTCTCTGTCTACCACCACACTACCATCTCTCTGTCTACCACCACACTACCATCTCTCTGTCTACCACCTGCCATCTCTCTGTCTACCACCACACTACCATCTCTCTGTCTACCACCACACACGCCATCTCTGTCTACCACCACACTACCATCTCTCTGTCTACCACCACACTACCATCTCTCTGTCTACCACCACACTACCATCTCTCTGTCCACCACCACACTACCATCTCTCTGTCCACCACCACACTACCATCTCTCTGTCTACCACCACACTACCATCTCTCTGTCTACCACCACACTACCATCTCTCTGTCTACCACCACACTACCATCTCTCCACCACCACACTACCATCTCTCTGTCTACCACCACACTACCATCTCTCTGTCCACCACCACACTACCATCTCTCTGTCTACCACCACACTACCATCTCTCTGTCTACCACCACACTACCATCTCTCTGTCCACCACCTACACTACCATCTCTGTCTGCCACCACCACCATCTCTCTATCTACCACACACTACCATCTCTCTGTCTACCACCACACTACCATCTCTCTGTCCACCACCACACTACCATCTCTCTGTCTACCACCACACTACCATCTCTCTGTCTACCACCACACTACCATCTCTCTGTCCACCACCACACTACCATCTCTCTGTCTACCACCACACTACCATCTCTACCATCTCTCTGTCCACAACCACACTACCATCTCTCTGTCCCACCACACTACCATCTCTCTGCCACCACTCTACACCATCTCTCTGTCTACCACCACACTACCATCTCTCTGTCTACCACCACACTACCATCTCTCTGTCCACCACCACACTACCATCTCTCTGTCTACCACCACACTACCATCTCTCTGTCTACCACCACACTACCATCTCTCTGTCTACCACCACACTACCATCTCTCTGTCTACCACCACACTACCATCTCTCTGTCTACCACCACACTACCATCTCTCTGTCCACCACCACACTACCATCTCTCTGTCCACCACCACTCTACCATCTCTCTGTCTACCACCACACTACCATCTCTCTGTCTACCACCACACTACCATCTCTCTGTCTACCACCACACTACCATCTCTCTGTCCACCACCACACTACCATCTCTCTGTCTACCACCACACTACCATCTCTCTGTCTACCACCACACTACCATCTCTCTGTCCACCACCACACTACCATCTCTCTGTCTACCACCACACTACCATCTCTCTGTCCACCACCACACTACCATCTCTCTGTCTACCACCACACTACCATCTCTCTGTCTACCACCACACTACCATCTCTCTGTCTACCACCACACTACCATCTCTCTGTCTACCACCACACTACCATCTCTCTGTCTACCACCACACTACCATCTCTCTGTCCACCACCACACTACCATCTCTCTGTCTACCACCACACTACCATCTCTCTGTCCACCACCACACTACCATCTCTCTGTCTACCACCACACTACCATCTCTCTGTCTACCACCACACTACCATCTCTCTGTCTACCACCACACTACCATCTCTCTGTCTACCACCACACTACCATCTCTCTGTCTACCACCACACTACCATCTCTCTGTCCACCACCACACTACCATCTCTCTGTCTACCACCACACTACCATCTCTCTGTCTACCACCACACTACCATCTCTCTGTCCACCACCACACTACCATCTCTCTGTCTACCACCACACTACCATCTCTCTGTCTACCACCCACACTACCATCTCTCTGTCTACCACCACACTACCATCTCTCTGTCCACCACCACACTACCATCTCTCTGTCTACCACCACACTACCATCTCTCTGTCCACCACCACACTACCATCTCTCTGTCTACCACCACACTACCATCTCTCTGTCTACCACCACACTACCATCTCTCTGTCCTACTCAGACACTCCAATCCGAAGCCACATTTTAAATTGTATCGCTCCACTGCCCACTGCCCTACTCCCTCCTTCCATCTCTTTTTCACCCTCCCTCTATCCTACCACCAGCCTCCACCATGTCCATTGATTCTACAGCCACTCCGCCGGCTCTTTAGCCAATGCCCTCCGAACACAAGTGTGTGTGTATGTGTGTGTTCGTCTTCTTCAGTGGTTGAGTGGATGCAGCTGTCTCTTATAATTATGCCCTTTCCTCATAAACTGAGTGTCCATCTCTCCCCCCTCTCTCTCCTCCTCCCTCATCTCCCCCCCAGACTCATGACATATCAATCTGGTCTCCAACGACAGTGTCATATCTCAAACATAACATCCCAATGCATAAACACGCACACACACACTCAATGTGTGTGAAATCAATGTAGTGGTGACTTTGTGCATTGCGCTATTTGTGTGTGCTCACGTATGAGTGTGTGTGTGTACATACATAACAGGGCTGTTGTTTGTCTCTGCGTGGTGCTGCTGTTCTGGTGGCTCAGTCACCTCCGCTGCCTAACGTGTGACTGATCTGGAACCAGTGAAGCAAAGCAGAGACGCTACTGTCTTTACACGTAGATGGAAGACACATTCACACACTCACACGTTCAAACACTCACTCATACTTTCTCTCTCACTCTGTCCCTCTAAGTCACTCACTCTACTGCCCTGGTTCATACTCTCTCTAACTCACTCACTCACTCACTCTCATGCTCACTGGCTCCTTCTCTCTCTCTTCTTTGCCTCGTCTCACAGCATAACCTTTCTATTGATTTATTTGGTCAGGCCCACGTTAGCCATTTTCGCGTGTGCTAGGCTATCCAGGGAAAGTAAACTTGGCAACATGTCGTATTCTCACATGGGGAGAGGGAACATAAGGTCTGTGCATGGACAAATTAGAATGTTTTAGCACCACACAAATAAGGGACGGTTCCCGTCTCCACACACTCTCAATGCGTGGCTGGTAGCCTTATGTCTGCCTCGCCGCTCACAGAATGGAATTCCTAACACAATGCAACAAACAAGCTCCTGGGTTTTTAAAAAGTGTATTATCTTGATTTAAAATGTTTCCGATCCGCAACTTAATTGTTCTGAACCGCGAGCTGACCCACAGTTTGAAAGAATGTTTTCATTCCACCCGCTAGCAGATTTTTTTGCGGCTCACCCACGGGAGCCATGGGTATCTGACCCGATGCGGGACTCTACTAATGATTAGCTCAATAGGGTCAATGCAGCCTATATATTTAGAGCCACTATGTTGCATCAGTTGGACTACAGGTGATAATGCTTATTGCTAATAGCATAACTGATAGTATGGACCATGCATAGGCTATATGCATGTTCCAGTATGTACAAATAATTGTAACAAATGTATTATTTATGCAGGGGGGGACCCCAGACCCCTTAAACAGGGGGGAAGAACCCATACTTCAATAATATCCTTATGACTTTGAATCAGAGTATTATCGACACAGTCAGAACAGAGTCATTCAGGTGTGTCTTCATAATGTCATCCCTCCCGGCTCTGCTCTCCACTGACACAGCCCCTCTCACTCCTCAGATCTCCTCTCTTTAACCGGCTCTGACACAACAATCAATACTTTCACTTTTTCTTTGTCCTTTTTCCGTTCGTGGTTTTTCTCTGGCCGAATAGACTAGGTCACATGGACATAATTAAAATTGATGGAGTGGAGCTGTGGTGACCTGACTGTCCCTTTTATTCTGCCCCCTCTTCCCCTTCCTTTAAGAGAGAAATAGAGGTAGAGAGAGAAAGAGAGAAAGACAGGGATTAAGAGAGAGCCAGTGAGAGGAAAGGAAATATTTGCATAGAGATCTATACTGTTTGTTTGCTGCTAGTCCTCAGTGCTCAATACAGCTGTGTTGGCCCCTGTCTGTGGACAGAGTGCTCTGGCACTGGCTGTGTGTCTGTGATATGCCGCTGTGTCCCTGTGTAAGCCTGTCTGTGTACAGAGTGCAGAGCGTTGTGGTTCTGTGTTTAAAATGCTGCTATATCGCTATGTCCCGACCACTTAGCCTCCTTTACCGCTGCTGTTCTGCTGCAAAGGGATCAAGTAAAGCATGTTATGTGAGGGATGTCAGACGAGAGGAGTAGAAAAGAGGGTTTTCCTCTCTTCATGGTCTGCCCCGCGACGCACGGCATGCTGGTCATTCCACACCATACCTGATGGATTACAAGGATTAGTGTGTGTGTGTGTGTGATTGTGTGTGTGTATGTGATTGTGTGTGTATGTGCTGTGCATGTGTGTGTGTATGGTACTGAGTCAAACCCAGATTCATCCGTCGGACTGCCAGATGGTGAAGCGTGATTCATTACTCCAGAAAATGCATTTCCACTGCTCCACAGTCAAATGGTGGCGAGCTTTACACCACTCCAGCCGACACCTGGCATTGCGCATGGTGATTTTAGGATTGAATGCGGCTGCTCGGCCATGGAAACCCATTTCATGAAGCTCCTGACGAACAGTTCTTATGCTGATGTTGCTTCCAGAGGCAGTTTGAAATTCGGTAGCGAGTGTTGCAACCGAGGACAGACGATTTTTGCGCGCTACACTCTTCAGCACTCGCCGGTCCCGTTCTGGGAGCTTGTGCGGCCTACCACTTCGCGGCTGAGCTGTTGTTGCTCCTAGACGTTTCAACTTCACAATAACAGCACTTACAGTTGAAATTTGACTAATTGACTTATTAGAAAAGTGGCATCCTATGAAGGTGCTATGTTGAAAGTCACTGAGCTCTTCAGTAAGGCCATTCTACTGCCAATGTTTGTCTATGGAGATTGCATGGGGTTGTGCTCTATTTTATACACCTGTCAGCAACAAGTGTGGCTGAAATTGCCGAATCCACTCATTTGAAGGGGTGTCCACCTACTTCTGGCCATGTAGTGTATCTTACACACCTCACATAGACATATAGACATTGAACATTGGCCTACTCTGACCCGCGGTAATATGACAGTGCAGAGTGTAGGTTGCCTGTTGTTGTGTGCTATTGTGACTGTGTTCTATGGCTCATACCACATACAACTGTCCCTCTACTCTGTATATAAAACTGTATTAAATGGACTGTCGTTATGGTCAGCTATTGTGACTTTGTTCTATGGCTCATACTAAGGACTTTTATTGAGTGTTATTCTGTCTGTCTATAAGGCCTGTACAATCTCTGCTAATAGAAGAACAGGAGATGACCTAAATAGAGATGGACATAATGACAGCATTGTGAGAATAGACATGTTAAAGAGAGTGAGGTGTGAGGGGGAAGTGACTTACTAATGACTATACTGAGAGAAGAGAGAGAAGGGGAAAGAGAGAGAGAAAGAGAGAGAAGAGAGAGAAGGCAAAATTATGTGAGAAATAAGAGAGAGAAAAGAGAGAAAAGAAGAGAGGAGTGAAAAGAGAGAGAGAACAGAGAGAGAGAAACGATGAGGGGGTGAAGGTGAATTGAAAGTGTATTTGTCTTAGTATGTCTGTACAGACTGTAGGACACTTGATGCTAGCTATAGTAACTGTATTCTATGGATACAGCTATCCATCAACTTGTCTGTTGGGATTGTACTTATGACTAGCTATGGTAACTGCTTTCTGCACAAAGAATATACTACATTTTATATTGGCCTGACTCTAACCTTTGGTCATATGTCTTTATGTACAGACTGCAGCCTGCCACTTCTATGTGAGCCTGTGTGTGTTTCTCTGTGTGTATTTGTGCATACAAGTCAAGACTGCTGTAGCTTAGCATGCTACCCCCTTTCCTTCCCTCTCTCCATGCCCATTGTCAGGTACTCAAATTCGTTTTGAGGAACAGTGAGGAGCGGGGACATTGTGGGAAGTCTGTGTGGGCTGTGTGTGTGTGTGTGTATGAATGGCTGGTTGTAAGAAGTAAGTCAAGGTTAAATGTTTAACGTGTAGATCATATTCAGGTTTAGTCAAGGTCATATTCTGACCTAGATTATATTAGAGCTACCATCATTCAAGGTTAGTCTTCTTAGCATGGAACAATATTTTCAAGGAAGATGCTGAGAGGTCGTAACGTGTTGGGTAGTATGAGGTTAGTTAGCTAAGACTTGATCTGCATCTATCTTGCGTCTGCCATGTCTGCATTACCTTGCCATGTTCATTCAATCCTGGTCTTGGAAAGCAACAGTGTATGCAGGTTTTAGATCCAGCCCAGCACTAACAGACCAGGTTTCAGCGAATTCAACTCCTCATCTAACCATCTGACCTTAATTGAATCTGCTGAATCAGGTGTTATGTTGGTGGGCTGGGACAGGGAGGGAAGAGCACTGCAGTGATGTGTATTGTGATTGTGTGATTGGGACTCTTCTCATGGTCGTTAACAGAGTGATTGAGATGGCTCGTTAATGCTCGTTAAGGAGATAAGAAACGGTTGTGTTAATTGGTTGTGATGACGATAAGGAGGCTGGCAGAACATTAAGAGTGATGAACAGCAGAGAACTCTACTGATCACTGAGTGACTGTCACTATGGTCTTGTAGAGGGAGGGAAAGGGAGAGAGAGAGAGAGAGAGATAGATAGATAGATAGATGGGGGGCTAGAGAGAAGAAGAGGGATCCAGATAAAATGAAAGAGAGGGGACACCACAGAGAGAAAGATAGTGTTTGTCACAGCGCTCTTGAACGAATGCACTTCATTAACGAGATTAAGGTTCATGTTTAAAGTTTTGCATGATTCCAGCCAGTAGTTTTGTAAGTGGTACTCACAATCCAAAGCAGGTCCCTGTTTTTTTGTGTACTACGTCGTCCAATGGTGTACTATGTCATCCATTTTGTGTTATATGTTGCGAATTTAGCAATTTGTGTGATGTGTTAAGAATCCAATTTGTGCAATATGTTACACATTTCTTGTGCTTAAGATCTCTGAGTGCATTAATGGTTTATAGACAACTATATCATGTGAAATCTTTAAAAAGTTTACAGAGATGGTTACCCCATCTGCCTAACATTTAGATAGGAGTAAAATCAACTGACCAAGTCACACCCTGATCTGTTTCACCTGTCTTTGTGCTTGTCTCCACCCCCATCCAGGTGTCGCCCATCTTCCCCATTATCCCCAGTGTATTTATACCTATGTTCTCTGTTTGTCTGTTGCCAGTTTGTTTTGTTTGTCAAGCCTACCAGCGGTTTTCCCCTTGCTCCTGTCTTTTTCTAGTTCCTGTTTTCTAGTTTTCCCGGTTTTGATCATTCTGCCTGCCCTGAGCCTGCCTGCCGTTAAATGATATCATAACCGCTATCGATAAGAGACATTACTGTGCAGCCGTATTCATTGACCTGGCCAAGGCTTCCGACTCTGTCAATCACCATATTCTTATTGGTAGACTCAACAGCCTTGGTTTCTCAAATGATTGCCTCGCCTGGTTCACCAACTACTTCTCTGATAGAGTTCAGTGTGTCAAATCAAAGGGCCTGTTGTCCGGACCTCTGGCAGTTTCTATGGGGTGCCACAGGGTTCAACTCTCGGGCCGACTCTCTTCTCTGTATACATCAATGATGTCGCTCTTGCTGACGGTGATTCTCTGATCCACCTCAACGCAGATGACACCATTCTGTATACTTCTGGCCCTTCTTTGGACACTGTGTTAACTAACCTCCAGACGAGCTTCAATGCCATACAACTCTCCTTCCATGGCCTCCAACTGCTCTTAAATGCAAGTAAAACTAAATGCATGCTCTTCAATCGATCACTGCCCGCACCTGCCCGCCCGTCCACTACTCTGAACGGTTCTGACTTAGAATATGTGGACAACTACAAATACCTAGATGCTAGACTGTAAACTCTCCTTCCAGACTCACATTAAATATCTCCAATCCAAAATTACATCTAGAATTGGCTTCCTATTTCACAACAAAGCATCCTTCACTCATGGTGCCAAACATACCCTTGTAAAACTGACCATCCTACCGATCCTCGACTTCGGCGATGTAATTTATAAAATAGCCTCCAACACTTTACTCAACAAATTGGACGCAGTCTATCACAGTGCCATCCGTTTTGTCACAAAATCCCCATATTCTACCCACCACTGCGACCTGTACACTCTCGTTGGCTGGCCCTCGCTTCATACTCATCGCCAATCCCACTGGCTCCAGGTCATCTACAAGTCTTTGCTATGTAAAGCCCCACCTTATCTCAGCTCACTGGTCACCATAGCAGCACCCACCCGTAACACGCGCTCCAGCCGGTATATCTCACTGGTCACCCCCAAAGCCAATTCCTATTTTGGCCGCCTTTCCTTCCAGTTCTCTGCTGCCAATGACTGGAACGAACTACAAAAATCACTGAAGCTGGAGACTCCCTCACTAGCTTTAAGCACCAGCTGTCAGTGCAGCTCACAGATCTCTGCACCTGCACATAGCCCATCTGTAAACAGCCCATCCTACTACCTCATCCCCATACTGTATTTATTTATTTATCTTGCTCCTTTGCACCCCAGTATCTCTATTTGCACATTCATTTTATGCACATCTACCATTCCAGTGTTTAATTGCAATATTGTAATTACCTCATCACCATGGCCTATTTATTGCCCTACCTCCCTTATCTTACCTCATTTGCACTCACTGTATATATACTTTTTTTCCTCTTTTTTTTCTACTGTATTATTGGCTGTATGTCTGTGTATTCCAAGTGTAAGTCTTTGTTGTTGTATGTATCAAACTGCTGTGCTTTATCTTGGCCAGGTCGCAGTTGTAAATGATAACTTGTTCTCAACTAGCCTACCTGGTTAAATAAAGGTAAAATAAAAATAAAATAAAAAAACCTATGTCACACCACCCAGGATTATTGACGACTGCCTGCCGTTCTGTACCTTAGGGACTCTGATCTGGATTACTGACCTCTGTCCTTGACTCGTTGTTTTGCCTGCCCCTGTTCTAGTAATAAACTTTTGTTACTTCGACAATGTCTGCATCTGGGTCTTCTCCTGAAACGTGATAGATCATGTAGTTTACACCACAGAGTCTCCACGTGGCGAAGGGAGGCAGCGTAAAACTCATTGAGGCAAACACAATAGGTTGTGATTAGTTCTGTAACATAAACATATTTAGAATCTCCTGGCTTCCACACAAAGCCTACAAGCCATTTTAAAAAGTATAGTAAATCCATGTAATATAGCCTACACCGTCACAATAAATCCATTATTTATTTTAGACAGATCTAAAGAAGCATGATATGATGAAAATGAAGAATAGCATATTCTGAGTTAGGTACTGATCTGGTACTGATCTGGTTAGGTACTGATCTGGCTATGCCAAATGGCTGTGGGCTACACTAGTTTATTTAGCAGACAAGATTTGCTTATAATTCCATGGTATAATTTTATAGTTTGAAGAATACAATTGTACAAAGTTGAGTAAAATATAAATGTTTTCTCCAAACGATTTGAGGGAGAGCACAGATGCGGCTATTCTGTGTTGAACGGTTAACCAATAAATAGATACTCCTATATGCTTAATTTAGAGTTATTAATGTAACTTTAGTTGTTCTAAAAACATTGGTATATATGTTTTGATTTTTATACATTGTAAGGCTGCATGATGTGACTCAAATGATGATTTGAAAAAAGTTGCATGAAAGGCATAAGCTCTGCTTTGTTTTTTTGCGCAGACTGTACACACTTCATCAGTCTCTCATTCACAATAATGCCTTGAATTTCACAGCGGCATTCCCTTTGTGTCCGTAATGCACCCTAAAGAAATTGATGCCTTTTGAGGCCGGGGAATGTTGTGTTGTACCCTTCTCCCTGAGTGTGCTGTGTAATCCGAAGAGCCTCTCACTCACATGGCTCTCCATCACGTGATCTGGTCTTTCTCACAGGCTACAAGTGAAGACAGACACATCGTGGACGCAGCTGCCCGCGTCCTCATCAAATTCCGAGGTGCATATTGAAGATATTGGAAGAACTGTCCACATTTACTTTTCGTCAGCCAACAAGATGAGTAGGCCTAACGAACAACAAACGCACTGGCCTATGTCAATCTGGGACAGTTGTAACCCAATTTAATACAACCACTAGCAGCAAAGTAACATATTTATGCAATGTGGCTGATGCAACAGATCAGAACGTTTAGCTTAAAATGTTGATAAACTATTAGGCTATTTCTTCACATTATAAACGCAGCAATGCGCACATGGTAGTAGGCTATAAGGGCAAATGTTCCTATAGCGGAAAACACTATTATCGTAAGTGACCGCAAATGCAATTATGCATGTAATGCTTATATTATAAAGGTGCATTTTTATGGTGAAAATTATCTTCCCCAAATTTGAAACTCAGAGGCTGCTTATATATGCCAGTTAAACTCTACATCCCTTGTAAAGCTGATTAATGTGCTTAATTTTAAGAAGTTATTTGGCCACTTTAGTTGTGATACAAACCTTATTAAAACATATTCCCGGTAGGCCTATGGGCTAGGCTACATGAGGTGTGCGACTACGATTCCGAAAAAGTAAAATAAAAAGGCATTGTATCTTATGCTGGGCATCATTCACAGGTGATAATATATAATTCACAAGTGAAATGCTAATATTGTCACCCATCAGACTATTCTTGATTTAATCTTGTATTTACATGTACTAAATAATATGTGTGACATTTGTTTTGTTTTAGAATGGACCATTATCATGGGGCAACGAAAAAAATAAATGTGTTCTATGCACTTAAATAGCGAATGGAGGACACTTTTCCACATGGTTTATTTTCATGCCAGCCAGGTAGGCTACACTCTTGTTGTAAATATAAGCAATGTGCTTAATATTAGGAAAGTTGAGAAATAAATATAGTAGGCCTCGCCTATAGAAAGCTGATGGGACCCTCCTCTTTTTATTAGAGGCCATCACTCTTTTCTCCTGCAAATGCAGAGCCTATAGAAATGTTGTGAACCATGAGCTCATGGGCTCTCATGAAGTGTTTGATTTTCAAATACATTTGTATTGATGTCAGAGTAACTCCTGACCGCCGGTGTGGCGGTTGTATGGTCACCGCAACAGCCCTAGTTGTGATTAAGATCTAATGTGATTTCACACCACTTGGCTGGCTTCTCTGATTTAATCTACTGCTGGCTCTGGACTGGAAGGATATACAAACTGACGGGTGAGGAGAGAGGGGGACAGGGGAGGAAAATGGGGAGCAGAGGGAGTGAGGAGGGAGACAGGCAGAGAGAGAGAGAGAGAGAGAGAGAGAGAGAGAGAGAGAGAGAGAGAGAGAGAGAGAGAGACGGGGGGTAGGGGAGAGAGGGGAGAAAGGGGATGTCGTGTCACAACTCGTATCACTACAAGTGTTTGCCACTGTTTATTCTGTCGCTCTGTCAACAGGAATTAGTCAACTTCTCATCCTGTGTGTGTGTGTGTGTGTGTGAGAGAGATTTTGTGTCTGTGTGTGTTTGACTATGTGTGTGTGAGCATGCATGCTAGAATGCACATGTGTAGGTGTGTGTGTGTAATGAGACTGAGGTAGAGTGAAGGACGACCACACGCCTTGATTCGGGTCTTATGTAGCAAAATTTGAAGTAGTGTTTTTTACATTGAATAAAAGCATAGACACAGAGCTACAACATGGTATATCATACACTGCCTTTGAGGAACAATGGGAAAGTCATTTTGCTTTGAAACTTTTGAGAAAATTGCCTTTGAATGTTTTGGTACATACTGGAAAGTTCTTCTTTGTCTACACCCATTCAGCATCGTTCACACCCTCTTAAACTTTAGCCCCACCCAACTCTTTAAGGGTTGATCCGAGCAGTGAAGCACCCAAGCTTGCTAGCTACTTCCAGACATCTAAGTAAGAGAGAACAGCTCACTGAACATTACTCGCCCTAGCAGAGCTGGTTAGGCTGTTATGTTATCCAGAGCGTTGGTGACTGCAACTGTGCTGTCAGATTGTCCGTTTGTAAATTCAGATTGTTTCGCGTTCAGAGCGCACACTGGACGCTCTGGCAGATGAGTAGGGTTGATCCGAGCGTTCTGACCTCACAACGGCAGTCAAGCACCCATCTAACTGGCTAACATTGGCTAGCTACTTCCAGACACATAATGAGAGAACACCCCACTGACCATTTTACTCCCCCTAGCAGAGCTGGGTAGGCTGTTTGCATGTTATCCAGAGGGTTGGTAACTGTAACTGTGCTGCTTGCAACAATTTAATGACCATTTTTGGCCAACGTTTACTGACACCGGCCCTATTCAATGGGTGTTGAGCATTCGTGAATTCACAAGTTATTCTGCGCTCTGACACACTAAGATGATAGTATTTTGTAGCTACCTAGCTAGCTAGCTAGGTAGCTACCTAGCTAGCTAGCTAGGTAAACAATGAATCATTATCCCAACTCTTGACGTTACTACCCCGCATGAATCTGCAGGTAGCTAACCAAGCAGGTTCAATGTTAGCATTAGGCTTTAACCAGTGGCTCTGAGATACGAATTATAAGATCATACACATAATGTTAGTTAGCGAGCCAGCCAGCTAACGTTAGCTAGCTAGCTAACAGTACACTGTAACTTGAAATGAAAAGACTTTATGTCCAAATTAGAAACGTGTAATATCTGAAAATGTACCCGTGGTCTGAAATCGGAGTAGATTGCCAGAGCAAATTTACCAGCTAGTATGTCTATCAACAGTTGTTGCAGTGACATTCTATTGAAATTGATACTTGCATAGTGGAGTCTTTTGTTAAGACATGTAGCTAGCCAGCTAGATAAACAATGAACCATAAGGTTGATTGAACCAGGTTCAATGTTACCTAGCTAACATTAGGCTAGTCAAGCAAATGTGTCTGAGATACAAATAATAAGATCATACACACAACGTTAGCTTGCGAGCCCGCCAGCTAACGTTAGCTAGCTAACAGTACACTTTCTTGAAATGAAACCACTTTCTGACAAAATTAGAAACATGTAATATCTGAAAATGTAGCTAGCTAGACTATCTTACCCGTATACATCATGGTTGGACGTGTCTCCTGACGCATGCCATGGTTGCCCTTAGTTTGAAGATGTAATCTCCTTAGCTATCATAGTCAAATTCCACTGATTTCAAAACTCGGTCCTCCAGAAAGTGGAGAGCATACACATAACGTTAGCTAGCGAGCCAGCCAGCTTGCTAACAGTACACTTTAACTTGAGATAAAAAAAGCAGTGTTAGACAGGATTACCTACACATACTGACCAGCTCAAATATACAGAAGCGTGCTGTATGGCAGACCAATACAAACTCATCTCTCTGCATGTCCGGCCCACTCATTATCTTAGCCAATCATGGCTAGCGGGAAGGTTGCTGACTTTTTCTGTGGCTAAACCAACTAGGCTCGTAATTTAACAATTGTATTTGCATTTACAGATGGCATACAAGTTTGTTATGAAGGCACATGAAAGTTCACATGTTCAAGAAGGCATTTCTGCCAAAAAACGCATTTTGATAAAAAAACTAAAAGTTTACGTTCAAACGGCTCTCCTGTGAAGTAGTGACCCGACGCGACATACGCCTAGTTTCCTGAAACGGGTAACATATGTAATGTTCCCAGTGCCAGCTGCCTGGGCTGAACAACAGAACCTCAGGAGTGTAAGTGTGTGTGTGTGTGTGTGTGTGTGTGTGTGTGTGTGTGTGTGTGTGTGTGTGTGTGTGTGTGTGTGTGTGTGTGTGTGTGTGTGTGTGTGTGTGTGTGTGTGTGTGTGTGTTTGTCTGTGGATGTGTGTCCTTTAATTCCTCTGCTGGCGTGTCATATCCTGTCATGTTCAGGGACATCCCCTCATGAGAGCAGACAGGAGTGGACCCAAAAAGACGAACGACACACAAACAAACACTACACAACAGCCAGTGGGGACTGACTGTCTCCTACAATCAATAGAGAACCATACGCTACGCACACACATACACAGATGGGAAAGTATACGAAAGTGTATGTGAGTATGAGGGAATTGTGTGTGTGGGATATACGAGGGGATGGTGTGTGTATGTTTGTGTGTGAGGGGATGGTGTGTGTGTTTGTGTGTATGATGGAGTTGTTTGAGTGTGGGTGTGTATGTACTGCATTTATGTGTGTGTGTGTGTGTGTGTGTGTGTGTGTGTGTGTGAGAGAGAGACACTGCACTCGTTGGTCCAGGGGAGCTGTTGTACTGACGTTATATCGTAATTACAGAGTGTGTGCTTTGTTTAGTGGATGGCTAATTATTCTGTTTGTGTTATTCAGGGCCCTGGGGTGGTGTGTGTGTGTATGTGTGTGTGTGGCCTGCTTGTTGTGTATTTAGAGACTAATCGTGGAGGTTGTTTTAAAGGTCCAATGCAGCTGTTTTTATATCAGCATCAAATAATTGGGTAACTTACTGTAATTGTTTTCAATTAAAATGGTCAAAATGAAAGCTAAATACTGTAGCTTCTTAACAAACAGCCATTTCTTAAGAAAGAATTGTGCTAGGACTGTCTGGGAGTGGTCAGAGTGGGGAAGGGGAAAATGAAAACCAGCTGGCATAAAGGTTTGGAACTCTCTATTTTATCGCGTGTTGATGTCACCATTGAAAGGCCCAAAGTCCATCCCACCAAAACAGTCTGGCATTTCATACACTAAAAGGGCATTATAATCATTTTCACAATTTCACAGTATTATTCCAACCTCCTAGCGTGGAAATATATATAAAACATAGGAAATCACGTTTTTGACTGCACTGGGCCTTTAATCGTATAGGGACCATCTGTGACCCTTGAGTGTATATATTTGTGTACCTGTACTTGTGTACAAAAGCCTTTTCATTAGACACGTTAAATAGCATTCAAAAGCAGCCTTTAAAGTTAATGAAAGAAAGGGCCTATGTTCTCATCTCTCAATGTCAATGAGAAGCGGGGACCATGAACTTAGTCAAGTAGAAAAACTTTTTAGATTTCCTCATTTTGAAAAGGATCTGTATATTAGAATGAGATGCCTATCTGTGTGTTGAACACAAAAGATTCTCAGACCATCCAATCATAAACTTTAATTCAACCCATTCAACTCAGACAGAACATGACATTGATTCAGATGCTGAATATCTTCATAATCATCACTTTAAATGAGATCCTGGTAGGTGTGTGTGTTTGTGCATGCATTTGTTTGTGTGTGACATATGAGGTGTGTGTAACCCGGACCCCGGACGTGTGTTCTGGTTGTGTGAACAGATGATGCATGTGTAACGTGATTAAGCGGAGTAGATTTGGTGTCATTCTGTGTATGTGTGTTCACGTGTTCAACTCTACTCTACACCAACTCCCTCTGTTGCTGCTGTTCTCCACAAACACACACACACTTCCAACCCCTCCTCTACATTACACCACCCCTCCCAATATGTCCACAGTTGGATGAGCACCCCGTCATCAGACTCCGCTCCCAGCTCCTAGAGAGAGGTTAAACCCTCCAGGTAGTTCTCCAAGACCTCCTAGCTTCTCTTTGCCGGTCTCCGTTGTATCCTTTCCATAATTGAATCAAATCTTAACAAAGCATGCCCGGTCAGATATTCAAACATCCTGTCTGTCTGAGTAAGTCCCTCTGTCCTCACTGTCCTCCAGATGAGTTGTAATTGCAACGCAACCTTTAAAGCAAAAAGGATAAATTTGTCATAAGTACAGGGAGTGTGTTGTCCTTTTATGGCGTGTGTTGCCCTTGTAATTATGGTGTGTGTTGCCCATTTAATTATGGAGTGTGTGTATTAGTTGTGTATGACAGAGTGAGTCTCCAGATTGTGTGCAGACAAATGAGTGGCATGAACTGATGATGCCTGTGTCTTTGTGTCTGGTTGTCCAGATAAGCAAAAGACAAGAGCTACTATCACAGTGTTTTCAGTTACCAACTATCTGGCTGCCCGGCTCTCCCTCTTTCTACTGTATCCCTCTAGTTCTCACACCCTTATGTGAACGTTGTGGGAACGTTGTATGAACGTTGGGGGAACTTCGTAATGTAAGCAGTGGGACTCACTCTCTGCTGTAAAGAATAGGCTTGGAGTCTGGACACTACCAAACTATAGATTCCATTCACAACCGGGAACTCATTACATCCCTTTCAACCACCACAGTAGATTAGCACTGCAGAATAGTAGAATAGCAGTCTCACAGACCTCCATCAGGAGATAGCAGGGACATTTAACCACAGCAACAAAGGCAGATTTTAATCATAGTTTCTGGGAGAATGTGTTTATGTGTTGATGTAAATACGAGTGTGGTCAGGCCAAGGGATTGTGTTCATAGTTTCACACTGGACACTATAGGAAAACAGGGACGCTGGAGTAAAGGCACACAGTAAAAGCACTCACATACACACACACACACACACATGCAAGAATACACAGATAAACGCACAGATAAACACACGTATGTGCACACACACACACACCATAGCTCACGTGAAGGCTGTTTTGTAGACATCTCCTAAGTGCATAGGGTTAGGGTTAGTGTCTTTGTGTGTGTAAATACATGTAAACACTTGTCCCTCTCTCAGCGGCCCAGTGTGAGGGTGGTCCAGTCTGAGAGAGAGAGAGAGAGAGAGAGAGAGAGAGAGAGAGAGAGAGAGAGAGAGAGAGAGAGAGAGAGAGAGAGAGAGAGATGGGTTCTTGTTATGTGACCAATGACATGGACAGAGGACGGTTCTAAATGATTACCATCGTTGGTGGTTTTTTTGTGTCATTTTAGTGGAAGTTAATGTAAATAATATATAATTGATGATAGTTTTTTCTTCTCTCAGCATCATAAGGAAAGACACTTTCACTTCTTTTAATGACATATGCCAATGTTCAGAACAACCACCAGTCCCCAAATCACATCTTCAATGTTCAGAACAACCACCAGTCCCCAAATCACATCTCCAATGTTCAGAACAACCACCAGTCCCCAAATCACATCTCCAATGTTCAGAACAACCACCAGTCCCCAAATCACATCTTCAATGTTCAGAGAAACCACCAGTCCCCAAATCACATCTCCAATGTTCAGAACAACCACCAGTCCCCAAATCACATCTTCAATGTTCAGAACAACCACCAGTACCCAAATCACATCTCCAATGTTCAGAACAACCACCAGTCCCCAAATCACATCTTCAATGTTCAGAACAACCACCAGTCCCCAAATCACATCTCCAATGTTCAGAACAACCACCAGTCCCCAAATCACATCTTAAATGTTCAGAACAACCACCAGTACCCAAATCACATCTCCAATGTTCAGAGCAACCACCAGTCCCCAAATCACATCTCCAATGTTCAGAACATCCACCAGTTCCCAAATCACATATCCAATGTTCAGAGCAACCACCAGTCCCCAAATCACATCTCCAATGTTCAGAGCAACCACCAGTCCCCAAATCACATATCTGATGTTCAGAGCAACCACCAGTCCCCAAATCACATCTCCAATGTTCAGAACAACCAACAGTCCCCAAATCACATCTCCAATGTTCAGAGCAACCACCAGTCCCCAATGTCCTGACAAGATACAAACTATACACTCCCCAATCTGATGACTTGGTGGTGTGTGTACTGTAAGGGGATAGAGGTATTAGATTTTTTATTTAACCTTTATCAGGGAGTCATACTGAGACCAAGGACTCTTTTACAGATGAGCCCTGAATTACATAAATTACAGAAAATACACACATCAAAATATAAATACAAAATGCAAACAGAAAGAAAAACACGGTCATAAAAATCATTAATCAGTGATAAGGTCATCATGTGTATAAAATCATAAATCTCTGGGAGCTGCAACACAAATGAACTGGGGTTACTAATCCATCTGTAGAAGGGGGAGAAGGGGAGAAAGGACGGAGGGAGGGGGGGAGAAGGAGAGAACAGGCAGTGTTTTGGTGTAGAAAGAAGAGAAGGAGAAGGGAAGAGGAAGGGATTGAGGGAGGGAGGAGAGAAGGAGAGAACAGGCAGTGTTTTGGTTTTTAGCTGCTTGGAGATACCTCTGCCAAGTGTTGAAATAAAACTAAATAAGATCTGCTCTACTCTGTAGCTGCGTTTGTCCCACTACTGTACACGCTCCCTTCAGAGCATTGGGACAAGACCGGTGGAGAGAGGGAATTAATATCAAGTTTGATCATCTGACGTACGTTAACAGGGTTTTTCTCTCTGTGTGTGTGTGTGTGTGTGTAAGTGTTAAAAAAGGTTTCTGTGTGTGTGTTTGTGTGTGTTTTAAATAAAGAAGGTGTTTTTTTTAAGAGGTTTTATGCATTATATAACTCACTGTGTTCATTTTCCAATGACATGCAATAGATAGAGTATTCGCTGATGAGATAGAGGAACAGTAATTGTTATGGTGTGAACTATTCTTCTGTTTCTAGTGTACTATCCTGTCTAAGCTGTTACGTTGACATGCTTCCTGATGTCAGTCATGAGTCCGTTGTCTCCACAGCTGTTAGTGTCATAGTGATTGTCCACTTTAAGGGATGGTATACCTTTATGCTAGAGCTTCCATATCTCCAAAGGGGTTTAAAGTTGTGGGTCTAATAGTGTATGTTTCTCTCTGTGTGTTTGTGTTGTGTAGGGGTCAGTGGAGCCTAGTCTTCTCTCACCCTGGACTAAAGTGACCCCAGGTTCAGAACTGAACCACACAGCACCGCCACTCACTGACTGGTAAGGATTGTTAATATGCTATTTAGCAGACACTTCTATGCACAGCCACACGTTTTGACTCTAGAGGCTCTAGAGACACTTTGTTCCTTTTTTAATATTTTTAGGGATACCTTAAGGGCTCTTAAAATTCAAAATCAAATAGCTAAATGATCCTTGGTACAGTTTGACCATTTTAAACAATTCCATTAAGCTTAGTAGAATCCCCCTTCCCATGGCATAAACAGGGCTTAGACTCTAGAGGGGGGTTAATGATGTGACCCACCTTTCACTAACAGTACATAATAACTAATGCTGTGACCCACCTTACACTAACAGTACATTATAACTAATGATATTAATGATGTGACCCACCTTACACTAACAGTACATTATAACTAATGATATTAATGATGTGACCCACCTTACACTAACAGTACATTATAACTAATGATATTAATGATGTGACCCACCTTACACTTACAGTACATTATAACTAATGATATTAATGATGTGACCCACCTTACACTAACAGTACATTATAACTAATGATATTAATGATGTGACCCACCTTACACTAACAGTACATTATAACTAATGATATTAATGATGTGACCCACCTTACACTAACAGTACATTATAACTAATGATATTAATGATGTGACCCACCTTACACTAACAGTACATTATAACTAATGATATTAATGATGTGACCCACCTTACACTAACAGTACATTATAACTAATGATGTGACCCACCTTACACTAACAGTACATTATAACTAATGATATTAATGATGTGACCCACCTTACACTAACAGTACATTATAACTAATGATGTGACCCACCTTACACTAACAGTACATTATAACTAATGATGTGACCCACCTTACACTAGCAGTACATTATAACTAATGATATTAATGATGTGACCCACCTTACACTAACAGTACATTATAACTAATGATGTGACCCACCTTACACTAACATTACATTATAACTAATGATATTAATGATGTGACCCACCTTACATTAACATTACATTATAACTAATGATATTAATGATGTGACCCACCTTACACTAACAGTACATTATAACTAATGATGTGACCCACCTTACACTAACATTACATTATAACTAATGATATTAATGATGTGACCCACCTTACAATAACAGTACATTATAACTAATGATGTTAATGATGTGACCCACCTTACAATAACAGTACATTATAACTAATGATGTTAATGATGTGACCCACCTTACACTAACAATACATTATAACTAATGATATTAATGATGTGACCCACCTTACACTAACAGTACATTATAACTAATGATGTTAATGATGTGACCCACCTTACACTAACAGTACATTATAACTAATAATGTTAATGATGTGACCCACCTTACACTAACAGTACATTATAACTAATGATGTGACCCACCTTACACTAACAGTACATTATAACTAATGATGTGACCCACCTTACACTAACAGTACATTATAACTAATGATATTAATGATGTGACCCACCTTACACTAACAGTACATTATAACTAATGATATTAATGATGTGACCCACCTTACACTAACAGTACATTATAACTAATGATGTTAATGATGTGACCCACCTTACACTAACAGTACATTATAACTAATGATATTAATGATGTGACCCACCTTACACTAACAGTACATTATAACTAATGATATTAATGATGTGACCCACCTTACACTAACAGTACATTATAACTAATGATATTAATGATGTGACCCACCTTACACTAACAGTACATTATAACTAATGATATTAATGATGTGACCCACCTTACACTAACAGTACATTATAACTAATGATATTAATGATGTGACCCACCTTACACTAACAGTACATTATAACTAATGATATTAATGAGGTGACCCACCTTACACTAACAGTACATTATAACTAATGATGTTAATGATGTGACCCACCTTACACTAACAGTACATTATAACTAATGATGTTAATGATGTGACCCACCTTACACTAACAGTACATTATAACTAATGATATTAATGATGTGACCCACCTTACACTAACAGTACATTATAACTAATGATATTAATGATGTGACCCACCTTACACTAACAGTACATTATAACTAATGATGTTAATAACGTGACCCACCTTACACTTACAGTACATTATAACTAATGATATTAATGATGTGACCCACCTTACACTAACAGTACATTATAACTAATGATATTAATGATGTGACCCACCTTACACTAACAGTACATTATAACTAATGATGTTAATAACGTGACCCACCTTACACTTACAGTACATTATAACTAATGATATTAATGATGTGACCCACCTTACACTAACAGTACATTATAACTAATGATGTTAATAACGTGACCCACCTTACACTTACAGTACATTATAACTAATGATATTAATGATGTGACCCACCTTACACTAACAGTACATTATAACTAATGATATTAATGATGTGACCCACCTTACAATAACAGTACATTATAACTAATGATATTAATGATGTGACCCACCTTACACTAACAGTACATTATAACTAATGATATTAATGATGTGACCCACCTTACACTAACAGTACATTATAACTAATGATATTAATGATGTGACCCACCTGACACTAACAGTACATTATAACTAATGATATTAATGATGTGACCCACCTTACACTAACAGTATATTATAACTAATGATATTAATGATGTGACCCACCTTACACTAACAGTACATTATAACTAATGATATTAATGATGTGACCCACCTTACACTAACAGTACATTATAACTAATGATATTAATGATGTGACCCACCTTACACTAACAGTACATTATAACTAATTATGTTAATTATGTGACCCACCTTACAATAACAGTACATTATAACTAATGATGTTATAGCTTATAACTATCACTCATATCTGATATCCCTCATATTCATATCTGGAGTATTGTTAGATACGCAATTGTGAGTGTGAGTGTGTGTTGGGGTTTGTGTGTATCTGCATCTATGTTTACATTTGCATCTATGTGTGTGTGTGTGTTTCTGTGTGTGTGACTCCATCGTGTCACTGCAGTGTTATGTTCACAGCTTGTGGTCATGTCCCAGGCCTGATTATGAGATTGGTTTGGCAGCGGTCACCATTCTGTTACACTGACCCGGACACTGCCCACTGTGTGTGTGTGTGAAGCGGAGGGGACCTCTTCCCGCTGTGTGTGTGTGTGTGTGTGTGCTTGTGTGTATATGAAGCATCATCAAACATGGTCCCTCCAGTTTACTATTATTCTCCTATAGATACTGTACGTATATGTTGAATCTATTGTCTAATGATCATGGAAAAGCAACCCGTTTTGAGGACATTTTCACCATGTAAAACATTGCAGCCAAACCTCTGGGCATTCTCATTGTAATGTCCTCCAAACGTCAGTATTCATATGCTGTGTCTCTGATCCAGACAGCATATCAGACTGTCCCTTGTCCCTGTCCTCGTCCTTCTATAGTGACCATGGTATAGAGCTCTGTAATTGGCCAATAGCTTGCCTGTGACTGGCTGTGATCAGTGAAATGATGGGAAGGTATCGGTGCTTGGAGAGAGCAGCTATTTAAACATTACAGCAGCCATTACTGCCGCCTGTCTGGACTAACGAACATATGCTTCCTCTACCAATGCCTAAACTCTTATTTATGGATTTAATTTAATGTGCAGGAAGAATTTTCAATTAAATCTGGTCTTCTGCTGCCTCCGGAGAGTGGCAGAGTATAATAACATGGTAATTTTTTATACATCTTTATGAGGAATGAGAAAATGAATTATTTGTGACAAGCTGTAATGATTGGGACTTGGAACAGTTGTAGCTGAACAGTTTGAGGCCCGTTGTTCTGGCTCTGAGCTGAAAGCAAGAGAGGTGAAGCTTACACAGAAGCACACACACACACACACACACACCAACACACACAGATAAAGGTGTGCATGCACATACTGAAACAAATCTGGGATGTTTTCATTAATGTTCTGTAGTTAGGAGGTTACTTTTGTTGTTTCAAAGCACTGTTCCTATGTCTTTTCCAGCATGGTCAGATAATGAAGATTTAGAAAGGGATAACAGTAGGGGGAGGCAGAGCAGAGGAGACAGTGGGAGAGGAGAGAGTGTAGGGGGGTCTTGTCTTGTAACTGAGTAATGCAGGCAGGGGATCCTGTTCCCCTGTCTGATGTCATCACAATGTTTGATGTCATTAGAGTGAGTGTACTAGAGTGTACCATATAGGAACAGCAGGTCCTCCACGTCAAGGTCACCACATGTTATTATTCACAGGCTACAGCCTTCCGAGCAGGGCCCATCACTTTAATGATGATCACACAACCCCCCTCGCCCCCACCTCTCTCTCTCTCTCTCTCTCTCTCTCTCTCTCTCTCTCTCTCTCTCTCTCTCTCTCTCTCTCTCTCACACCCCTGTTTGATATCCATCTATTTAAACTAGTGTGAAGGAAATGTTTGATATTATGCAGTTCATATATCCAGTAGAGGTTGATACTGTAGTCAGTCTCCATATTGTCAAGGACATTCTGTGGCACACTAACTACACTTGACTGGACAGTCTCTGTGAGTGTGGGGATGGACGAGCTGTGTGTGTGTTTGTGCGGCCAACTGAAAGTGGGCATTAGTGTCCTCTGAATGTGTCACCAGGTTAAAAGAGGGCCACCTGTGTGTGTGTGTGTGTGTGTGTGTGTGTGTGTGTGTGTGTGTGTGTGTGTGTGTGTGTGTGTGTGTGTGTGTGTGTGTGTGTGTGTGTGTGTGTGTGTGTGTGTGTGTGTGTGTGTGATTGTGATTGTGTGTGTGTAAATGTATGTGTGCACAGTGTGTGCATATGTGTCTGTTTACAGAAGCCATTCCATTTTATTTATTTATCCTGTTTCATTTTGTCATGTGCTGTTAAATGATTAATCCACTGTCCCCCCTTATGGGACCCCCCAGGGACAGACAACAGCAGGCCCCACCCTCCCTCTGCCTTATACATGACTGGACAGGGACGGACCCACCACCACCTTGTCTGTGTGTTTTGCAGAAGTTTTTCCGAGTTCTTAGTCACGCAATTTTACATCTAACTAAGATGTTTGGTGCAGTATTTCTCAAGAGAAAACTAGTCATCTCTCGCTGAATGACAACAAACACTTCATTGTAGAATCCCGTCCATAGTTCCCACTCTACTACAGAGGAGTACTGTTGACCAATCACCGATGAAGGGACGTACACTTCAGCTACCGAACTTCAAATTGCCTCAGGAAAGAAATACCTGCTGAACTGCAAAATGAACAAAAACATCACAACATTTTGTCATAATATATACGCAAAGTGATTCGACTGGGAAGCATGTGACAGGCTTAACGGTCCCTCTTGCTCTGTATATTTGCACCGGAGGTCACTCTCTCTCCCAGAGTTCCGTGCTAATGAAGCCCCACCTTCATGCAAATGAGCACACTGTTAACCCCAATCAGAGGGGTCGCTGAGTGTGCATCAATCCCCATCTCCCTGAGTGCTACAAGGGCTTAGGGCTACAAGGTTCCACCTTCACAGACACACAGGTAATTAACGTGACTTAGACAGTGATAGACTGCGAGCCACTGGGGTGTGTGTGTTAAAAATGGGGTTCAACCTTGTGTCAAGGCGCTATTACGAGTGAGTACACAGGTTATCACCCTAGTGTGCACTCACTTTAGTCTCAATTAGCCGTTACTGTTGTCTTGTCTGAACATGACAGAAGGTGTTACTTGTGGTTCTCAGTTATCTGCCTCTGAAGGTAGATGTTCTAGCATCTTATATAAGAATATATGCCGTTTAACATACACTTTTGTCCAAAGTGACTTACAGTCCATGCATGCATGCAGTTTATGTATGGGTGGTCCCAGGAACTAAGCCCACTACCCTGGCATTATAAGCATCATGCGCTACCAACTGAGCTACAGAGGACTATCTTGGCTATGTGTTTTTTTGTCTGTCTGTGACTGACTGAAGGTGTTAGTTCTCGGTTTAGTGTCTCTAAGCTCTGTGTTATTTCCTGTTGTCCTCTAAGGGTCTAGTCTGTTTGACTTGGATGACTGTGAATGGTTGGCGGTTGGTGCTGAACCGATGACCCTGAAACTACAGTGGTCCGGTGTTAGTGATGCTCTGAGACAAACACAGGAAATGTTGAATGTTGAATAATGTGTAGCCCACATGTTTGAGATGTCACAGAGGCTTGAGGTAGAAGTTGCTGTTAACCACAGATCTACGATCAGTTTACCCCCACCCCCAATCCTAACCTTAACCAAGAGGTGGATGGATAAAGATCTTGGACAAGTGGTAATAGGAGATACTATCTACATCATGATGAAGGTTACAGATTCACAGGTGAATGTTTTTGGTGTGTCACTGAGATGTCAGTCATTGGTATTCACTGTCTATCTGCCTACCCCTCTTCTTTAATGTATTCTCAGACATATCTGCTGCTCTGCTGTGTGCATATGCATGTGTGTGCGTGTGTGCATGCGTGTGAGTGTGTGTGTGTATAGCCTGATTCCGAGACAGAAGACGAAGGGGTTTCAAATGAAGAGTACTTGTTCATTAGAACACCCTGGTATCCATTCCAGAGGACACACACACACTATGTGTCCCAAATGGCCCCCTTTTTTTCTACATAGTGCACTACTTTTGACGAAGGCCCTATGGGTGCACTATATAGGGAATAGGGTGCCATTTGGGATGTAGACATACTGATCACTGATCCAGTATTCACATCATTAGCCCTCAGGCCATAGGGGAGTATCCTAGTTAGAGGACTATTGAAAGACTACCATAAGAGAACTGTCATGTGGTTGACTGGCACAAACCAATCAGTATTTCCCATGGGCTTGTATTACATTACTGTAGTTACATTCTGAATTCAATCAATTTATTCTAATTGAAAAACAACACAATTAGGGGCATTTCTTATTGGTTTGAGTAGAGAGCGCATCAATGTTTGCCTTGTCTTGTACTTTAGTTGTTTAAGGCAGGGCTATTGAACTGGTGGCCCGCGGGGCAGATCTAGTCCGTGTATCAATTTAGTATGACCCTAAATCCGAATCCGATGTTTAGTGCCAAAAAGAGCTCTCATTCAATATTCTCCAATGGGAGTATCTGTCTTCCTGTAGTCCTGTCCATTAAGTACTGTCAAACAATATCACCCGACATACCAGTTAAAGCCAATCAGAACTGCTAACAGGGGTACAGGGTCAGGGTCCGATCATCATCTAGCCTGCAACGTCGCTTCGTAGTCTGCTAAGCAGCATGATCTACTTTCACATAATGATGCTCAGTGGCTAAGCAATTGTAATAATGCTGTCAAGAGAGCATCTCCGTGATTGCCGCCACAAGAAAGCAAACACACAACTAACGGAGATGCTTGATGAGGAGTTCCTATCAAGCAATTCAATGGATTTAATTTGGGACTACAGGGGTGGGATAAAACCGATATTGACATGATGGAAAAACAGACTTATTTTCAAAATATATGTGTTATTTTGTCCTCTGATTTGAGCCCAAACAAAACGCTCAATTTCCCTACACTGCGCAACTATATTCAGTCATCATCAGTACAGATTACTCCCATGAAGTCTGACTTTTTAGATAAACTGAAAGCTAACTTTGCAATGAGATTTGATGAGTTTAAGTCAGTTTGTTATAGGGAGCCGTTCTCTACTGATGCGGGTGAGCGAGACTTCTGAGCAAAAGCTAGCCAACTGAGATATTCCATACATAAGGTTTCTCTGTGTTAAAAAGACAACAAAACAAGACAGATAAAATAACTAAATTATAAGAAATCGAAAATAGAACAGAATAGGATGCTCGTCAACTGATAGCCCATGCATATAAGGTATCCTATGTATAATTAAAAACAAAAGATGAATATATGTATGTAAAACGGACAGAAAAGTAGAAATGTGTTGCACGTCAACTTTGTTATAAGTGAAAATGTGTTCCATTATTTAAACAATTTGATGCACTGAATCTTAAAATCTTAAAACAGTTAAAATGAACTTTCAGAAACAGTTATTTTAATATAAGTGCCTTACAAGATTATAAATTGTGTTTGTGCATTGTTTTTTTTATACCGTTTTTAGGAGTAATACCATGTAGAAAAGGTCTGGCCCCCTCTAAATAACCTTTTTCAAATCTGGCCTCAAATCTGAATATAGTTGAATGGGCTACCTGGTTGAACCACAACAAGTACCTCATGTGAACTATCTTACAAGAACTTCCTGAACTTTTCACATGGTAGGTTGTCAGTGCTTTCCCCTAAAGAGGCTCTGTTCTCACTCCCTCTTTCTCCCTCTCTTTCCACTTTGTCTCTTCCTCTCCTCTCTCTCTTTCTCGGTCTCTCTGCTATTTCTCTATTTCTCTCTCTTTCTCTTTCGCTCTCCCCTGGGGTTTCTTGGTAGGCCTGGAGAAGGTAAGAGAGAGAGAGAGAGAGAGAGAAAGACAACCTCGTCTCCGATATGGACACTGTGGACAGCCAGCCATCCGGGGCTCCATTGTTTCCCTGTGTGATGTGGAGAAGAAAGGCAGATGGAGAGAAAGAAAGAAGAGAGGGAGAGAGGAGAAAGAGTTGTTTGATAGTGCTGTGGAGTCTGTGTGAATGAACAGTGAAGGGCACCCATTGTCTTCCAGCGACCTCCATTTGGTACTGTATGGTCGCTTTTACTGCACTGTCTACCGCCACAATACCTCCTTTCTGCTCCTCCTCTCTCTTAAAGAAAAAAGGATTAGTAAAACAGACGAATTGCGTGTCCAGATTCCCAACTATCAGCCACAACGCACACAAAAGAGGGAGAGATTTTCTCCCTTCTTGCTATTTTTCTCTCCCCTCTTCCCCTCTTCTCCTCTCCTCTCCCCTCTTCTCCTCTCCTCTCCCCTCTTCTACTCTCCTCTCCTCCTCCTCTTTCTCCTCTCTCTCTCTAGTTAGCTGAGGTAAATGTGATTATGGTAATGTTTTTAACTACCAGAGGAATGCAGGGTATTTTAGGCCGGGGAATGACGGACTAGAGCAGCTGCATTTCCTGTTTATCCAGCTCATGCCTGAGATACTGGAGAGGAACAGGGGATGCATTCATCCCTCCTTCTCTCTACCTCCGCTGACCCCCTCCTCCGGGCCTCCCATTCTTCTCCCTATCTATCTATCTATCTATCTATCTCTCTCTCTCTCTATCACACTCGTTCTGACTTTCTCTCTCTCTCAATTTCTTTCTCTGACTTGCTCCACTCTTTCCCTTCCAATTCTGCCTTGCTATTCACTCACTCTCTCTCTGTCGTTCACTCTCTTGCTCTTCCTCCCTCACACAACAGTATCTATCAGACAACTGTCCTGTTATCTGAGGCTGTATAATACCAGTCCAGACGTAGATGCACACGGAGGAGTTGCACTCGTTTGTTCATCCTCCTCATCTCTCTATCGCTCCCAGCCCACTGCCAGCCCTGTGCCCTTGATAGACGGCAGACAGACAGACAGACAGACAGACACAGAGTCTGGAACAAATTAAAAGACTTGTGTCCTGTCCTGTCCAGTCACTATTGTACTGATTCATTGTTTGAGTACAGACTAACTGAATGACTGCATGGGAGTCAACGTTACACAACTCTCCAACCCAAGGCTCTTTTCTTCAATCTGGCTTTGGAAGATAGCTAGTCCTTATACTGTAGAACTAACTGTCTGCCTCGCATTGACTGACCGGCTATTTTAATCCTTGTCTGGCATTGGCAGTGGCCATCTAGTCAGACCCAATAATTAGTTCTTTACAAAGTGTCTGAATGTCACTGAAAAGTCAGTTATTGGAGATGGTGGTTTTAAAGGAAATGTATAATACAAAAATTTTCGAAGTTAGAAAGCGGAGAAGTTCTCAAAGTTTAGGAATGAAGGTCACCATTCTTGCTTCCGAAACAGTTAATTTTGTATCGTACGCATTCTATGTTTAAAATAGCCACACAGTATATTGACTGTACAGTAAGTACATTCTAATTCCATCTCTTCAAAATAATATCTTTCAAGTTTGAAAGTTCAGGAATGAAGGTTGCCATTCGTGCGCACATTCTTTTACATACATACTGAATGTAAAGTAAATACATTCCAAATCCATCTCTTAAAAATACATTTTACAGTTAAAACATTATTCAAACCCACCCCTACTTCAGAAGTGTCACTTCAAAACAAACTCTCTCTCCCTTTTAGTGAAGTGTAAATATGACTCTTGACCTTGTCCTGCATCTCTTTGTTTCTGTGTTACTGTGTCTCTCCTTCAAGTCCGGCCCCTCTCAAAGGCGCTTTGAAGTAATGAAGATGGAAGATTAAACAACAGCAACAATTATATTTGTCAGTGAATTAAACCTCCATCAATCTCACTTAATCACTCTCTAATATCTCCTCAGACTCTGAAATAGAAGCATAACGCTGTTGAAGGTTAATGGGCTTTTTTTCTTTAACTTCTCCTCAGGAGGAGAGAGAAGGAGTGGAGTGTTAGGCATGTTAATAAGAACAACGGTTACCAAAACTACGGGTTGTTGATCTGACCATGCATCATTGACAAAAATCTCTCTCTCTCCACCTCCCTCCCCCGCCCCCTATCTCTTCCATGTGCAACAAACAAACACACTCTTCCCAAACCTTCTCCTTCAAGTAAACAAGTAAAAGCCTCAGTCCTCCCACATGCTGTTCAGGGGGGAGAGATAGTCCCACAGTTCCTCTCTTCCTCTCTCTGTAGTGTCGCCCACAGGTGGTTTGTCCTCTCCTTCAGCACAGCTGGCCTCCAATTGTCTCAGCACAGCGCTGTGTATGTGTGTCAGCACTGCATGTGTGTGTGAGTGAAGGTGTGTGTGTGTGTGTGTATGTGTGTATGTGTGTGTGTACGTGTGTACGTGTGTATGTGTGTGTGTGTATGTGTGTGTGTGTGTGTGTGTATATAACAAAACTTCAGCAGATGGATTGCTGTTTATAGCCAGTAAATAAAGGACCTGCCTGGTAAACATAAGAGCAGGGATTCATATATTATCCCATGATTAAAAAGAAAGGGACAGGAGAGAAGAGAAGAGAAGATTGCACAGGTTGTGTGATTTACTGTTGGACTTTAGGGAGGCAGGAAGCCCAGTCAGCCCAATGCAGTCTCAGAGGAGTGGCTATTTCCTAGCGTGTCAAAGGGTCAAAGGTCAGGGGTTATGGCTGGTCACAGAGGTGGACAGGGTTGAACAGAGACCCAGGTCTCCAATCTCTGATCGATATTACAGGCTAGGTTGTATATCCCCATTTGACACTCAGATGTACCCACCCACACACACGCGCACGCACACACTCACAAACATGCACACATACAAATCAAAATCAAATCAAAGTTTATTGGTCGTGTACACAGTTTAGCTGATGTTCTAGCGGGTGCAGTGAAACGCTTATGTTACTATCTTCTAAATATGCAGTAAAATGTCAAACAAGTACACAAATAATAATAATAACAAAATACAAAAATGCACTCATGCTGCTTACCCCAAATCCTAGTCACTGTAGCCATTTCTTCTTGTTATTAGCTTATAGGAGTGGAACCAGGTGTGGTCGTGTACTGCGCCATTATCTGTGTTTTGTTATAAATTACCCATCAACTCAATGAACAATGGAGATTAATTGGGCTTTCTGCCCATGATATATTTGTGGCCCACCGCCTGGATTCGGTCCTATGTAGAAAACGTTGAAATTGTGTTTTTTTACATTGGATAAAAGTAGAGACTCCGAGCTAGAAAATGCTACATCATACACTGCAGTTGAGGAACAATTCTGCTTTGAAAATGTATCAACTTGTAATCCTACTTTTGAGAAAATGGCCCGTGAATGTTTTGTCTACACCCATTCAGCATCGTTCACATCCTCAGCCTCACTTATCTCTTTAAGGATTCACAGTGTAGTAAACAACCAAAGATTTCAAGAATGAAAGTGGTGAAAGTCGTAGCAAAAAGTAGTAGTAAAAATACACTTTATCTAGTCCTTGGCCTATATCCTAACCTGACTTTGATGCATGTTGTTCTTCACATTACCGTCTCTGGTGAACACACACTATATCAAATAAAATCTACGTTTATTTGTCACAAGCACAGGATTTAAAAAAATATATATATATTTCACCTTTATTTAACCAGGTAGGCAAGTTGAGAACAAGTTCTCATTTACAACTGCGACCTGGCCAAGATAAAGCAAAGCAGTTCGACACATACAACAACACAGAGTTACACATGGAGTAAAACAAACATACAGTCAATAATACAGTAGAAAAAAAACAAATCTATATACAAAGAGTGCAAATGAGGTAAGATAAGGAAGGTAAGGCAATAAATAGGCCATGGTGGCAAAGTAATTACAATATAGCATTTAAACACTGGAATGGTAGATGTGCAGTAGATGAATGTGAAATGTAGAAAACTGGGGTGCAAAGGAACAAGATAAATAAATAAATACGGTAGGGGATGAGGTAGTTGGTTGGGCTATTTACAGATGGGCTATATACAGGTGCAGGGGTCTGTGAGCTGCTCTGACAGCTGGTGCTTAAAGCTGGTGAGGGAGATAAGTGTCTCCAGTTTCAGAGATCTGGATTTTTGTAGTTCGTTCCAGTCATTGGCAGCAGAGAACTGGAAGGAGAGTCGGCCAAAGGAGAAATTGGCTTTGGGGGTGACCAGTGAGATATACCTGCTGGAGCGTGTGCTATGGGTTGGTGCTGTTATGGAGACCAGCGAGCTGAGATAAGGAGGGACCTAGCAGGGACTTGTAGAAGACCTGGAGCCAGTGGGTATGGCGACGAGTGTAAAGCGAGGGCCAGCCAATGAAAGCGTACAGTTCGCAGTGGTGGGTGGTATATGGGACTTTGGTAACAAAACGGATGGCACTGTGATAGACTGCATCCAATTTGTTGAGTAGAGTATTGGAGGCTGTTTTGTAAATGACATCACCAAAGTCGAGGATCGGTAGGATGGTCAGTTTTACGAGGGTATGTTTGGCAGCATGAGTGAAGGATGCTTTGTCGCGAAATAGGAAGCCAATTCTAGATTTAATTTTAGATTGGAGATGTTTGATGTGAGTGTGGAAGGAGAGTTTACAGTCTAACCAGACACCTAGATATTTGTAGTTGTCCACATAATCTAAGACAGAACCGTCCAGAGTAGTGATGCTGGACGGGCGGACAGGTACGGGCAACGATCGGTTGAAGAGCATGCATTTAGTTTTACTTGCGTTTAAGAGCAGTTGGAGGCCACGGAAGGAGAGTTGTATGGCATTGAAGCTCGTCTGGAGGGTTGTTAACACAGTGTCCAAAGAGGGGCCAGAAGTATACAGAATGGTGTCGTCTACGTAGAAGTGGATCAGAGACTCACCTGCAGCAAGAGCGACATCATTGATGTATACAGAGAAGAGAGTCGGCCCAACAATTGAACCCTGTGGCACCCCCATAGAGACTGCCAGAGGCCCGGACAACAGGCCCTCTGATTTGACACACTGAACTCTATCGGAGAAGTAGTTGGTGAACCATGCGAGGCAATCATTTGAGAAACCAAGGTTGTCGAGTCTGCCGATAAGGATGTGGTGATTGACAGAGTCGAAAGCCTTGGCCAGATCAATGAATACGGCTGCACAGTAATGTCTCTTATCAATGGCGGTTATGATGTCGTTTAGGACCTTGAGCGTGGCTGAGGTGCACCCATGACCAGCTCTGAAACTAGATTGCATAGCAGAGAAGGTACGGTGGGATTTGAAATGGTCGGTAATCTGTTTGTTAACTTGGCTTTCAAAGACCTTAGAAAGGCAGGGTAGGATAGATATAGGTCTATAGCAGTTTGGGTCAAGAGTGTCTCCCCCTTTGAAGAGGGGGATGACCGCAGCTGCTTTCCAGTCTTTGGGAATCTCAGACGACACGAAAGAGAGGTTGAACAGGCTAGTAATAGGGGTTGCAACAATTTCGGCAGATCATTTTAGAAAGAAAGGGTCCAGATTGTCTAGGCCGGCTGATTTGTGGGGGTCCAGATTTTGCAGCTCTTTCAGAACATCAGCTAACTGGATTTGGGAGAAGGAGAAATGGGGGAGGCTTTGGCGAGTTACTGTTAACCGGGGTAGGGGTAGCCAGGTGGAAAGCATGGCCAGCCGTAGAAAAATGCTTATTGAAATTCTCAGTTATTGTGGGTTTATCGGTGGTGACAGCGTTTCCTATCCTCAGTGCAGTGGGCAGCTGGGAGGAGGTGCTCTTATTCTCCATAGACTTTACAGTGTCCCAGAACTTTTTAGAGTTTGTGTTACAGGAAGCAAATTTCTGCTTGAAAAAGCTAGCCTTGGCTTTCCTAACTGCCAGTGTATATTGGTTCCTGACTTCCCTGAAAAGTTGCATATCACGGGGGCTGTTCGATGCTACTGCAGAACGCCACAGGATGTTTTTGTGCTGGTCAAGGGCAGTCAGGTCTGGAGAGAACCAAGGGCTATATCTGTTCCTGGTTCAAAATTTCTTGAATGGGGCATGCTTATTTAAGATGGTGAGGAAGGCACTTTTAAAGAATAACCAGGCATCCTCTACTGACAGGGTCGATATCCTTCCAGGATACCCGGGCCAGGTCGATTAGAAAGGCCTGCTCGCTGAAGTGTTTTAGGGAACGTTTAACAGTAATGAGCGGAGATCGTTTGACAACCAAACCATTACGGATGACTGAGATCATGGTTGAAAACAGCAGGGGTGTATTTGGAGGGTAAGTTAGTTAGGATGACATCTATGAGGGTGCCTGTGTTTACGGCTTTGGGGTTGTACCTAGTAGGTTCAATGATGATTTGTGTGAGGTTTAGGGCATCAAGCTTAGATTGTAGGATGGCCGGGGTGTTAAGCATGTCCCAGTTTAGGTCAACTAGCAGCTTGAAAACTGAAGATAGATGGGGGGCAATCAGTTCACATATGGTGTCCAGAGCACAGCTCTGGTGGGTGGTCTATAGAAGCGGCAACAGTAAGAGACTTGTTTCTAGAAAGGTGGATTATTAAAAGTAAAAGTTAAAATTGTTTGGGTACAGACCTGGATAGTAAGACAGAACTCTGCAGGCTATCTCTGCAGTAGATTGCAACACCGCCCCCTTTGGCCGTTCTAGCTTGTCTGAAAATGTTGTAGTTAGGGATGGACATTTCAGCGTTATTGGTGGTCTTCCTGAGCCAGGATTCAGACACGGCTAGGACATCCGGGTTGGCAGAGTGTGCTAAGGCAGTGAGTAAAACAAACTTAGGGAGAAGGCTGCTAATGTTAACATTCATGAAACCAAGGCTTTTACGGTTGCAGAAGTCAACAAATGAGAGCGCCTGGGGAATAGGAGTAGAGCTAGGCACTGCAGGGCCTGGATTAACCTCTATATCACCAGAGGAACAGAGGAGGAGTAGGATAAGGGTACGGCTAAAGGCTATAATGACTGGTCGTCTAGGACGTTCTGAACAGAGAATAAAAATAACAGGTTTCAGGGGGCGATAAAATAGATTAAAGGCATAATGTACAGACAAAGGTATGGTAGGACGTAAATACAGTGGAGGAAAACCTAGGCATTGAGTGGTGATGAAAGAGATATTGACTCTAGAAACATTTAAACCAGGTGATGTCATCGCATGTGTGGGCGGTGGAACTGAAGGGTTGGATAAGGTATATTGAGCAGGGCTAGAGGCTCTACAGTGAAATAAGACAATAAACACTAACCAGAACAGCAATGGCCAAGGCATATTGACATTGAGGAGAGGCATGCTTAGCCGAGTGATCATAAGGGTTCAGTTAGTAGTGAGCCTTTTTGGGGACACAGCGATTCAGACAGCTAGCCGGGGGTAGCAAGCTAGCAAAGGCTAGCAGGCCGGCTAACAAAGACGGAGGAAGTCTGTTTATAGCCTCCTCGTACGTTTCCGTCGGTAGACTAGTCGTGATGGGTTAGTGGGGTTCCGTGTGGTGAAGGGGACCATGCCAATTGGCAAAATAGATAATAGTGGCCCAAGAAATTGTCGGATGGACCTGATTAGCTAGCAGCCGATATGCTCTAGACAGCTAACATTAGCAGGCCGCAGTTAGCTGAAGGGCGTTCAGGTCACTGCGCGATGGAGGGCCGGTTGAATAACCCCCCTCGGGCAGATAACGTTGGTGGTCCAGTCGTGAAGGCCCGGTGAGGCTTCGCACCGGCAGTAAAAACAGGTCCGGATAGGTGTTGTAGCCCAGGAGTGGCTGATGGGACTCTTCAGCCAGACGGGAGATGGGCCAAGCGCAGGCTAGCTTCAGGCTAATTGGTGCATTGCTCCGGGACCAACATTAGCTAATAGACACTCGGATAGCAGCTAGCTAGCTGCAAGGTCCAGGTGAAAATGTCCAGAGCTTGCGGTAGGAATCCGGGGATATGGAGAGAAAATAGGTCCGGAATGCTCTGGTTTGAGTCGCGTTATACGAACGGCGAGAGCTTTTCCGAGCTAAAGGTTAGCTGCTGCTGTCCGTTAGCAATGGTTAGCTAAAATACTATTCCGGATTCGAGGTGGATAATATTTGAAAAAATAAAAAATTAAACAGATCCGTACCACGTTAGGTTAAGTTTTAGAAAAAATATATAAAATGATATGCGAAGAAAATATATAAAAAGATATATACACTCGACACGACAGGACGAGGACAAAAGACGTCTGACTGCTACGCCATCTTGGATTCAAGGTGTACAGTGAAAGGATACAGAAGGTGTACAGTGAAATGGTTACTTGCATATTGAAGTCTTTTGTTTAGACATGTAGCTAGCTAGCTAAGTTATGAACCATAATCCCAACTCTAATGCCGCGTTCAAAACAACTGGAAACTAGGAAATATCAAACTTCCGAGCGTTCAATCCAACTCGGGAACTCAGGTCTCTTTCTAGAGCTCCGACTTTCTGACCTGAAGATCACTGACATCATGATTTGACCTCGTAATATTACTACACAGATCATACATGTAACGTTAGCTAGTGAGCCAGCGAGCCAACGTTAGCTAGCTAGCTAACAGTACGCTTTAAGTTGCAATGAAAACGACTTTCTGACAAATGTAGAAACGTATAATATCTGAAATTAGACTCTTACTCGTATACATGGATTAACATTTTTTCATCTCTGTCATGGATGCCATGGTTGCCCTTACTTTGAAGATGTAATCTGGAGACACGTGTTTTATACAACAGCCTTCTTTCTGTGTTCTATTTTTTGGACTCTCTTGGCATTTAGCAATCATCTCTCTGCTTCCACCGGGCATTCCACTGGTTTCAAAACTCGGTCAACTTCTTCCGTGACAACGACACCATTTCTTCCCCAACATTGTCATCAGAGACCCTACAATGTCTGGTTCAATTAAAATGTTTTTAGCTAAATCAGGGATTTACTCACTGTTTGATTAATTTTCATAGTCAGAGAGAGTCAACATGGCATGATCATCCTCCTGAAAGTAGTCGCAACTTTTTCCCGCTGAGCTTTGTCGATAGCGCTATTAACTTTAGGGCAGCAATGTTGAAAGCAGTTGCAAAACTTTTTCACTTCTTCATGATATCTTATAAAAAAAACACAGTCCACAGGATTATCCACTCATACTGAGCAACTCATGTTGCAGACAGAATCATGCTACATGGCAGACCAATCTAAACTTATCTCTCGGCATGTCCAGTCCATCCATTATCTCAGCAATTATGGTTAGTGGTAAGGTTCCTGTATTTTTCCATGGCTAACCAACTAGGCTCGTAATTTAACAACTGTAGCTAATAAAGCTAGAAATGTTCTGAGCAAATAATGTAAGAAATAACAGATATATATATTTTAAATACTGCAAATTTGGCTAGGCCTTAGAAACAGGGCATGAACACAGAAACAAACACACACTCCTCAATCCCCAAACACACAATCATATACATCAGCTCAGATCACTGTGGTAGCGCATGATCGCCATAGTAGCCCAGGAAAGAGCCTAGTCAGCTAATAGGATGTCACAACTGAGATGAGACAGGAAGATAAAGACTGGAGGATGAAGACTGTAATTCCACTAAAGGACTACTTCCCCTCGGTGGAGGGAGTTCAGGTCGCTAGGGAAACCATCAGTAAAGCCATGTGATGAGGCTGAGCGTGTGCCTGCAGACAGGATCGAAACACTCCAGTTCACTAATATTGATTTCCCCCTCTCTTTTTCTCTCTTCTGCTCCTCCACTTCTCTACTCTCAGTAGCTCTTGAGCACTGTGTTTAGTGCAGAGAGAGAACAAGTACAGTTGAAGTCTGAAGTTTACATACACTTATGTTGGAGTCATTAAAATTAGTTTTTCAACCACTCCTCGCCGAGGCCTGTACTCTGGGGCGGGATCGATTTGGAGGTGGAGGGTCTGTCATGGTCTGGGGCGGTGTGTCACAGCATCATCGGACTGAGCTTGTTGTCATTGCAGCAATCTCAACGCTGTGCATTACAGGGAAGACATCCTCCTCCCTCATGTGGTACCCTTCCTGCAGGCTCATCCTGACATGACCCTCCAGCATGACAATGCCACCAGCCATACTGCTCGTTCTGTGCGTGATTTCCTGCAAGACAGGAATGTCAGTGTTCTGCCATGGCCAGCGAAGAGCCCAGATCTCAATCCCATTGAGCACGTCTGTGACCTGTTGTATGGAAGGGTGAGGGCTAGGGCCATTCCCCCCAGAAATGTCAGAGAACTTGCAGGTGACTTGGTGGAAGAGTGAGGTAACATCTCACAGCAAGAACTGGCAAATCTGGAGCAGTCCAAGAGGAGGAGATGCACTGCAGTATTTAATACAGCTGGTGGCCACACCAGATACTGACTGTTACTTTTGATTTTGACCCCCCCTTTGTTCAGGGACACATTATTTCATTTCTGTTAGTCACATGTCTGTGGAACTTGTTCAGTTTATGTCTCAGTTGTTGAATCTTGTTATGTTCATACAAATATGTTAAGTTTGCTGAAAATAAACGCAGTTGACAGTGAGAGGACTTTTCTTTTTTTGCTGAGTTTACATGTGGTCAAATACATCCAATGAACAAAATAATCTCAATGATCAAAACGTTATTCTAACACACATTCATAATACTTCTAGGAGTTTACAAATATGGACATCTTGAACCACTGGTCCTTATTGAATACATTGGATTGTGTAGATTCAGTCAATAGAGATAGTAAAGTTCTTGACCAATAATTAAACCATATACTGGTCAAATAGACCAAATTAACAGAAGAATTGTCACGTCCAGGCCTGAGAAGACAGGCTGGCGTGTTTAGTTTTGTTTTGGTGTAGGGTTTTTTCTGTTCTAGGTTCTCTATTTCTATGTTGGGGTAATGGTTCCCAATTAGAGGCAGCTGAGTGTCGTTACCTCTAATTGGGAACCATATATATGTTTGTAGTTTGCACTAGGGGTTTGTGGGTTATTGTTTGTACATAGCTTTAGTGGTGGTCACGTGTTATGGTCATGTTACGATCGTCATGTTACGATCGTCATGTTACGATCGTCATGTTACGATCGTCATGTTACGACCGTCATGTTACGACCGTCATGTTACGATCGTCATGTTACGACCGTCGTGTTACGACCGTCGTGTTACGATCGTCGTGTTACGACCGTCGTGTTACGACCGTCGTGTTACGACCGTCGTGTTACGACCGTCGTGTTACGACCGTCGTGTTACGATCGTCGTGTTACGACCGTCGTGTTACGACCGTCGTGTTACGACCGTCATGTTACGATCGTCATGTTACGATCGTCATGTTACGACCGTCATGTTACGACCGTCATGTTACGACCGTCATGTTACGACCGTCATGTTACGATCGTCATGTTACGATCGTCATGTTACGATCGTCGTTTTGTTTGTTGTTTTGTCCCAGTTACGCATTTAAATAAAGATGTATACTGGATGCCTCGCTGTGCCTTGGTCTGTCCCTTCTGGAGATCGTGACAAGAATCAACATCATATTTTCTGATGACTTGCTTTTTAGGTCAATTATGGGCGGCGGGTAGCCTAGCAGTTAAGGTCGCTAGTTCAAATCCCGAGCTGACATGGTGAAAAACCTGTTGATGCGCCCTTGAGCAAGGCACTTAACCCTAATTGCTCCAGGGCCGTGATCTCTTGTTTATATCCCTGTGAGCATTTCTCCTTTACTAAGATAATACATCAACCTGACAGTTGTGGCATATTAAAGAGCATGGTCATTACACCTTGTGACAATAAAAGGCCGCTCTAAAATGTGCAGTTTTGTCACACAACACAATGCCACAGATGTCTCAAGTTTTGAGGGAACGTGCAATTGGCATGCTGACTGCAGGAATGTCCACCAGAGCTGTTGGCAGAGAATTTGATGCTAATTTATCTACCATAAGCCGCCTCCAACGTCGTTTTAGAGAATTAGGCAGGATGTCCAACCGGCCTCACAACTGCAGACCATGTGTATGGCATCGTGGGGGCGAGCGGTTTGCTGATGTCAACATTGTGAACAAAGTTCCCCATGGTGATGGTGGGGTTATGGTATAAACAGGCATAAACTATGGACACCGAGCACAATAGCATTTTATTGATTGGCAATTTGAATGCACAAGAATACCACGTTGAGATTTTGAGGCCCATTGTGAGGTCCATTTGTTTTAAGGTATCTGCAACCAACAGATTCATATCTGTGTTCCAGTCATGTGAAATCTATTGACTGATTTCCTTATTTGAACTGTAACTCAGTAAAATTGTTGAAATTGTCGTATGTTGCGTTTATATTTTTGTTCAGTATATATTGGTGCGCTAGTGATCGAACACTACGATCCCGCCTGAAAAACACCCTCCATTCACCTTTTATGGTAACAACGCCATGGTTTGCTGTATAATTTGGAAATGTTGGAACTGGGCCATGTCCTTTTCTAGAAGAAATCGGAATAGCATATTTTATCACATTTCTATAGAGATGCAGTAACTTTTTTTTCAAACAAAAATTGCGTGCCGCCTATAGCGAGTGCCAATCTCTGGCCGCGCATTTATTGTCTATTGAACAATTTAAAAGTAAATGCTGCGTAAAAGCCCACACTTCTATACAAAATAATTGTTGTTCAATATTTTGTTTATCAGTACATGATTGTGTTTCTATCTCCTGCCTTGGAATAGGCTTTGAGATTAAATAGGCTATTATGTCGTACTCCTATTGCACAGCAATACTGTATCCTACCCATATTGTCATAGGCTAACGGTCTATTTACTTTCGAGCATGGTTAGCTATTGAATGAGTGATGGATAAATGGTAGCCCAATATTTGTTGTGCAGCAGGTCTTTTTACCAACGACAAATGAATCTGTTTCATCATTAGGCCTACGTTTGTATGTTTTTATTAGCCTACCATTATTATAATGAGATTTGCACACTTTCTTGTCAAGTTCAAAATTGATAAATACCAACCTTAAAACGAACTGCAAATGCATCCACCAAGTTTGTAGAGTCACAAGCTTGATTTAGTCATTGCGTGCTAGGAATATGGGACCAAATACTAAACGTTTCACTTCTTTATAAGAATAAGAATCTGATAGAAATCTTTTGGGGTGTCAATAATTTGAACCCCTACCTTTTGAGCAATTAAACAAAATCTCTCTCTCTGAGCAATTGTATTCGTATAAAATAATATTATTTCTGCAGTTTTTTAAACATACAATATAGCTCAGTATTTCAATTATTTATTTAATACGGTCATTATTGATAATCTTTTTCAAGAATTTCAGGCCCCACTGTACATCCAATTAACAGAAGAATCAACATCATATTTCCTCCAATTACCTGCTTTTCATTCAGTACATATAGGACTTTAATTTCCTCTTAGGAATTTGTCTTCTCTGTTGTGACTGCATCATTGAATGGAATATGATGTGGTGTAATGGATATTAGATTAGATTGACGATGGAAAAATATGTATCTAACGTATTGAGCCTGGACCCTGCACTATAAAGTTAACAGATTGGCAGAAGATCGTTCCAAGCTCTTTAGAAGTTGAGTTAAAGACTGAGTTTTTTTATCCTTAGTGGTGGAAATGGTTGGCCTCATCTCAAATGACACCGTATTCCCTAGATAGTGCACTACTTTTGACCACAGCCCTAAGTGGAGCCCTTTGCGTCTCTTGTCAAATGAGAGTACTATGAGGTATCTATGGTTGTGTTTGAAATTCACTCACTGAGTCAGTCTTCAAAGCAGACGGAAGATAGTGTGGTTGTTTAGACACATGCACGCACACACACAGACACCGAGCCTGTGTGAGTCCGGCAAGGGCTGTCCTAAGCGAGTCGGTCAGGAAGACCTTCATTAGTGTTGGTCACACATGGTGACCAGATGTGAGTCCAGCCAAAATAGACTGCCTGCCTCTCTCTCTCTCGCTCTCTCTCTCGCTCTCTCTCCAACCTTCACTCTCTCCCTTTCCTCCTCCTCTAACCTCATAATCTGTCTTTTGTTTCCACATGGCTATTGTGCGTTAAGTCTGCCCCTGCCCTGCTAAGAGAAGTCAGTGGCAGCTGAAAGGAATTCTTTGTAGCAAAGAGCAGAGGTCCGGGGGTCCGGGGGGGCTGCCCAGGGATTTCATGCTTCTTTCTGGAATTTTTATGGCTTGTTTTTGCAGTTCTAGAATTCTGAATGTACATGTATAGGCCTAGCTACCATCTTTCTCTCGCGTTCTCTAATTATTTCGTTGTCACATTCACTCTCTCTCTCTGTGTGTGCGTGTGTGTGTGTGTGTGTGGCAAGTGCGATACATTTCGACGTTTGCCCTAAATGTAAGCAAATGTAATTACAGCGCATGGCTGATTTCTTATTATTGAAAAGTTAAACCGCTAATCTGCTAAGTTGCTCTTTGGCAGAATTAATTCATTTATTCAATTATCAGGCTGTGTGAATAGCTGACGTGTTTTCAAATCTCTCTATTTGGCCATAGTCTCTAAACCAGTCAGACAGTCCATGTAACCAAACAATATAAAATAATATAGAATAGAATCAAATAAAATACAATAGAAAATGTTATAACTTTTGTCCAGAACAAAATAATGATCTAAAAAACAGCACAGGATTACATTGCAAACACTTCACCTTAATTGTCCATTCTCATTGAAATTAATCTTATTCAGCCTATCAATGCATATTCCAAAAATACCTTCACATAATTCACCATGGCATTAGCATTTTGTAGTCTCTCTCTCTGTCTGTCTGTCTGTCTGTCTGTCTGTCTGTCTGTCTATAAGGACAGGCAGGTGTCTGTTTAGACAATACGCTCTAAGTACAGTGGCCTCAGGTTCCATTTACACATGTAACTGCTGATTGATTCTCATTAGAAACCAGACAAAACAGACCAGAATCAACAAGACAATGAGAACAGAAATCAATGGGTCCTGGTACTTTGTATTCAGCCAATAGACAGAGACCATATTGGAGTCTATACCATGCTGTTCCTGTTGTCTTAAAGATCACGTTGACAGATCGTTTCCTCAGTGAAAGTGCTCTAATTATGAGGTAGTCTCAGAGACTTTGGGCCTTCTATGAGTTCTGCTCCCGTGTCATAGCGCCAGCCGTTACCATGGGGATGTTTACAAACACATCCCCTCCCCAGCCTTTTCTTGTCACAGAATGGAGTTGCTTTAGAACATAGAATGGAGAAGCTTTTTAGAGACTGGAGTGCTATTGATTGAGAATCGAACCCACATTAGTCTGTTCGGAAGCTAATGCACTTTCGACCCGAACAAAAAGAGACAGAAAACAAGAAGAAAAATTAAAAAAACGACCAGCCTCTATTTTACAGTGAAAAATAGAAAGAGAATAAACAGAAAACATGTTCTTTAGGAGATCAATTAGAACACATGATAAGAGCACATTTTTGTGTGTGTAGAGAGAGAGAGAGTACGCACACAGTACTACCTGTCTGCTCCATGTGTGTGCAATTATGGTCTAAGAACAATCCAATTTGGGTAATTTGGTAGAACAGCGCTGGTTAAATAGTGGACAGAACACCTGTTTGGTTATTTTGACTCAGCCAGTTGGGTTGCGTGAATGACCCAACATGTTGGGTAGTTGGGATTACCCAAACATGGGTTAATTTAACCATCAGTTTGGTATTTTTTACTCTCATGCTGGGTTGACCTAGCATCTGGGTACTTTTCAAATGTAATACTTATTTTCAGTAGGTGTGGCTAATTAAAGGCTTGGCTTTCAGCTAGATCTTATTGGCCACCCGTGAGTGTCATTTCTGTTCCTCTTGTTAAGTTTACGCACTGCAAATTTCTCTCTCTCTCTCTCTCTCTCTCTCTATATATATATATTTGACACATTCTTCTATAATGTTAAGATGATTTATTACTTATTATAATAAGGTATATCATCTTATTGCCAAATAAGGTACTCTATACCAGCTTATTGAATCCCAACAATGGGATTTAAATTGGCTTTTAGGGAAATTATACACTTCTGTATGCATAATTGAAGCTACAAAAATGTCAATGTTTGACCTTAAAGTATTTAGTCAGCCACCAATTGTGCAAGTTCTCTCACTTAAAAAGATGAGAGAGGCCTGTAATTTTCATCATAGGTACACTTCAACTATGACAAACAGAATGAGGGAAAAAAATCCAGAAAATCACATTGTAGGATTTTTTATGAATTTATTTGCAAATTATGGTGGAAAATAAGTATTTGGTCACATACAAACAAGCAAGATTTCTGGCTCTCACAGACCTGTAACTTCTTCTTTAAGAGGCTCCTCTGTCCTCCACTCATTACCTGTATTAATGGCACCTGTTTGAACTTGTTATCAGTATAAAAGACACCTGTCCACAACCTCAAACAGTTACACTCCAAACTCCACTATGGCCAAGACCAAAGAGCTGTCAAAGGACACCAGAAACAAAATTGTAGACCTGCACCAGGTTGGGAAGACTGAATCTGCAATAGGTAAGCAGCTTGGTTTGAAGAAATCAACTGTGGGAGCAATTATTAGGAAATGGAAGACATACAAGACCACTGATAATCTTCCTCGATCTGGGGCTCCACGCAAGATCTCACCCGTGGGGTCAAAATGATCACAAGAACGGTGAGCAAAAATCCCAGAACCACCGGGGACCTAGTGAATGACCTGCAGAGAGCTGGGACCAAAGTAACAAAGCCTACCATCAGTAACACACTACGCCGCCAGGGACTCAAATCCTGCAGTGCCAGACGTGTCCCCCTGCTTAAGCCAGTACATGTTCAGGCCCGTCTAAAGTTTGCTAGAGAGCATTTGGATGATCCAGATGAGGATTGGGAGAATGTCAGATGAAACCAAAATAGAACTTTTTGGTAAAAACTCAACTCGTCGTGTTTGGAGGACAAAGAATGCTGAGTTGCATCCAAAGAACACCATACCTACTGTGAAGCATGGGGGTGGAAACATCATGCTTTGGGGCTGTTTTTCTGCAAAGGGACCAGGACGACTGATCCGTGTAAAGGAAAGAATGAATGGGGACATGTATCGTGAGATTTTGAGTGAAAACCTCCTTCCATCAGCAAGGGCATTGAAGATGAAACATGGCTGGGTCTTTCAGCATGACAATGATCCCAAACACACCGCCCGGGCAACGAAGGAGTGGCTTCGTAAGAAGCATTTCAAGGTCCTGGAGTGGCCTAGCCAGTCTCCAGATCTCAACCCCATAGAAAATCTTTTGAGGGAGTTGAAAGTCCATGTTGCCCAGCGACAGCCCCAAAACATCACTGCTCTAGAGGAGATCTGCATGGAGGAATGGGCCAAAATACCAGTGTGTGAAAACCTTGTGAAGACTTACAGAAAACATTTGACCTCTGTCATTGCCAACAAAGGGTATATAACAAAGTATTGAGATAAACTTTTGTTATTGACCAAATACTTATTTTCCACCATAATTTGCAAATAAATTCATAAAAAATCCTACAATGGGATTTTCTGGATTTCTTTTCCTCATTTTGTCTGTCATAGTTGAAGTGTACCTATGATGAAAATTACAGGCCTCTCTCATCTTTTTAAGTGAGAGAACTTGCACAATTGGTGGCTGACTAAATACTTTTTTTCCCCACTGTATGTGATAACTATGCAACAGAACAGATGAACATGAATGAAATTTACTCTCATGGGTGGCTAAACAGAACTACAGTATTTGAAAGCCCCGCCCATACTAAACTACGCCTCCATTCTTCTGATCTGACCCTCTGGGTCATAACTCACTAACCAAGTACCATAAACCCAGCATCAATAACCCAGCATCAATAACCCAGCAGTTTTTAAAGACAACAATCTAACTAAGTGACCCAATGCCTGCAACCCAGCAGTTAGGTCACATTAACAACCCAGCATTTTTTTTTGTGTGTGTGTGTGTGTGTGTGTGTGTATGTGAGAAAGAGAGAGAGAGCTCACAAACACACACACACCCACGCGCACACACACTCACGCGCACACACACCAACACACACACACACACCTATTGTACCTGTCCGTTGCATGTGTGTGTGAGACAGAGAGCACACCCACACACACACTCACCCCCACCATCACCTACCCTACCTGTTGGTTATGTGTGTGTGAGAGAGAAGCAGGAGGGAGACGTTAAATGAAACATGTTGTGAACTCTCAGTCAGGTAATTCATTACATCTACATGTTAATCAGTAATTAACCCAGTCCAGAGGGACTCATATACTGACACTAATTAAATACCTTTCCCTCTCCTCACCCCCTCCCTGTTCCCTCTATCTTTTCCCCTCTCCCTCCTCTTCATTCCTATTTACACCCTCCACTCTTTCCTCTACCTGCCCACCCACCTCTATTCACAGCAGCGGGTGTTATGCTAGACATTTTAATATATAGTCCTAGTCAAATGTGAGATTGAAGAAATGGCTCCGTACACGTTGACTATGCTATATTCTAAGATGTTAGTTCTGGGAGTATTACATCCCAGTACATATAGGTTCATATTCATACAAACACTGTAGGTCATTGTAGGTCATTGTAGCTACTTATATGTTCTCCCCTGTGGTGGAGCAAAGCTCTCTCCTCTCTGACCCTGATGCTCCTCTCTGTCAACTCTAACCCTATTCTGACCCAGGAAACTCAAACGTCAGCTGACGGCCCCCTGTGTGTGTGTGTGTGTGTGTGTGTGTGTGTGAGGGATCATTCCAGATCCAAGCAAAATTCAATTTTTTGGCTGTTCCCCAGGACTGCAGGAGAGTCATTTAATGCTTAAATTGAACATGTTTGTCACAGAACATTGTGAGATTATGACAGTAAAAATGTGAAAGCTGTTTAGACTTTGTGGCTGTGTTATCTAGTGGAAATTGGGTAAAGTCACAAATGTAGATATCGCTCTGTCACTTCCTGGTTCTATTAAATTTCAGTTTATGCGAGAGAAAAAAGCACTGAATAGTGTAGGGAATCATTTTACCATCTAAATGGATGTGAAATATATTTTCAATAACACAAACTATTGTTTTTACAGCTGTTTGAAGCTGGTGTACCAAAACCAAAATGTAAATCTCAAGCGCTAGTCTCCGCCATGTTACGGGGAAATGGGAGTGCAGACCCTATTACAATTCACATAGCTTCCACATAGGGGAATACTTCTGAGAAATTCTAGGTGTAGCACCTAGACTTAACCATTTGGAATGAATGCCTTAACCATTTGGAATGAATGCCTTAACTTAACCATTTGGAATGAATGCCTTAACTTAACCATTTGGAATGAATGCCTTAACTTAACCATTGAAATGTGACATTTATGGACAAACGTCAGATTCGGCAGTGAGTCTGTGAGAACTTGTTAGATACACACACACACGCACACACACATTAACACACACACACACACACACTTTTCCTCCATCCCCAGCGTTCTTGTACACTCATTCAAAAATCCATTGCCCACATCCAACCCAGCCCAGTTAAACCAACGCTATTCTATAACGCCCTCTGCAGCTCTCACCCCTCCTCTTCATGGGGATTACCCCTGGAGTCCACTTTAATCACTCCCTTCCTTGAAGTGTGTGTGTGTGTGTGTGTGTGTGTTTGTGCATGTTTGTGTGAGCATGCCAATTCCTGGTGTGCAAGAAAGGGGCTGCAGGGGCCACACAATAGAATAGGGTCTGTGCCACTGATTTAAACCATACCTCAGAGCATTCCTACACACACACACACACACACACACACACACACACACACACACACACACACACACACACACACTGAGCTGCATTATCCTTGGAGCCCCCTCCCCTCTCTTCACTGTGTCCCCCACAAAGACTCATTCCCCCTCCCCACTACAGACCTAGGACCCAGTCTAGAGGTACTCTCACCTTAGACATACATACACATCACACACCCCAGCCCTACCACCATCACACACTCCAAAACACACATAGGCAGACACGTATGAGGCCCATAGCTCATACACTCAAAGTGCATTGTCCTGTGTGTTGTCATACTTTATGTGCGCATTGATAGAGCTGAGGGAAATGTATGCCAGGCAGCTTGGTTTCAGAGTTCACCTTCTCTCTGCAGCCATAGAAGTGCTTTGAGTTCTCACACTCTTATCATGATGAATTATTTGTCTAGGAAAGAGAACACTACTTCAGCTCTTTAGGTTGATTGAGCAGAATACTATAAGTGGTTAATCTTTGTTGAACATTCACTGCAAAGGTATGTACTTTCTGTGCTGTGTGTGTCTATGACAGTGGCAGACGGTGTCTTCATCTGTCTCTCTCGCTCTCTTTCACTTTCTCTCTCTTTTGATAATTAGCGGGTATCGGCTAATTTTGCTCTGCATGCATTATTTGGTGTTTTACGTTGTACACAAAGGATATTTTTGCAGAATGTGTTGATTGTGTGTCCCATTTTGTGAATTTTTGGTTGGTGAGCAGACCCTAGACCTCACAACCATAAAGGGCAATGGGTTCTATATCTGATTCAAGTATTTTCTAGCCATGTTCCTTTTGATGGCATAGAAGGCCCTTCTTGCCTTGTCTCTCAGATCGTTCACAGCTTTGTGGAAGTTACCTGTGGCGCTGATGTTTAGGTCGAGGTATGTATAGTTATTTGTGTGCTCTAGGGCAACCGTGTCTGGATGGAATTTGTATTTGTTGTCCTGGAGACTGGACCTTTTTTGTAACACCATTATTTTTGTGTTACTGAGATTTACTGTCAGGGCCCAGGTCTGGCAGAATCTGTGCAGAAGATCTAGGTGCTGCTGTAGGCCCTCCTTGGTTGGGGACAGAAGCACCAGATCATCAGCAAACAGTAGACATTTGACTGCAGGTTCTAGTAGGGTGAGGCCGGGTCTCTCTCTCTCTCTCTCTCTGTCTTTGTCCTTGTCTCTTTCGCTATCTGTTTGTCAATCACCCTACTCTATATCGATGTATACATCTGTTACGTCCTCTCCTCGTTAGCTCAGCTAATTAGAACCATATTTCTCTTCCTCCTGCATGCATGTGCACAAATCAACAGTCTTAATTATGATGATTAGCAGAACTTCCTTTCAGGTTCCTACCAAACAAAGAGGAGCCCTATCAGATGACGCTGCCGCTCGTTAACAAGCTCCTCACACCGTACACACGCACACTAATTACACGCACGCAAACAAGCACACCCACACACACACATTCATTACACACATACACATGTAGTGTCTGTATGTTTGTGTGTGATAAGCTGCTGTAGAATTGAGACTGTAGGGTGATTAATACTGCCACTGAGAATGTCTGAATTACTCTAATTCAATCAGCACTGCTCCCCTCCAAATACACACACACACACACACACAGAGCCCCCCTACTCTCCCCTCCTTAATGCTTTCTCTCCTTGGTTGTTCATATTAACCTCCATCCTCTTCAGTTACTGCATCAAGACTGGCCCGGCCTCCTATACTAGACACATACACACACTGGGGAATGAAGACTGCTGAGCACGAAGACAGGTAGGACAGAGAGAGGGAGGGAGGGATGGAGAGAGGTAGGGAGAGGGAGGGGGGAGGCGGATCGAGGGAGAAACTTTAAAAAAATGAATGTTTAATTTGAAAAGAAAGCAACATACAGGGTTGGTGAGTAACGGATTACATGTAATCTGTTACATGTAAGGGATTACAAAAAAAGGGTACCTGTCATCCATTACGTTACCAGCAAAACTATTGTAATCAGATTACAGATACTTTTGGAAAACGAGATGATTACTTCGAGGATTACTTTTAAATTCAGAAAGGATGTTTGCGAGAAAAAAAATATTTGAAACTTCTCAATGACATTCAAATCAGCACTATGATAATACGCCGAATGTGTTTGATGGATGGCGGGAAAAGAGCAGAAATAGGCTTTCGTAGGCTACAGTCCAAGCTATGTCTTCCAATGGTGCGACTGCTGTCGGCATCCAAAGATTATCCAACTTGAATAAACGCTTGGAGGTAAGGATGGCAGCAGTGGTGTAATCTACAGCGATACGGATATCACTTATTTGATATCAACATAGCGCATTGATGTTAATCACACTGCTCATTTAGCCATTTGCGCCTTATAGATTGTGGTTGTTGTGGATGGCCGTTCACAAATCTAAATGTGTATTTGAACCGAATAATGGTTGAATTCAAGAAGTTTAAGCTGCCTATCAATCATTGTTTTTGAAACCAGTGGACAGCCAGTGAAAAATGTGCTCTTGCAACAGCTGCATAGTGCTGATCCCAGCCTATGGAATAAAAGTGTGGGTTTTATTGCTCAATATAATTCATTCTGATCAAATAAATCCATGGGCCTAATAGGACACATGTTCAAACTCGCACACTTTTGATAGACTTAAAGGGGCAATCTGTAGTTGCTACATTCATTTTTGGACTTATATATTATATTCAGTATACTGTACCAGTCAAAAGTTTGGACACACCTACTCATTCCAGAGTTTCTTTATTTTTACAATTCTCTACATTGTAGAACAATAGTGAAGATATCAAAACTATGAAATAACATATATGGAATCCCTTTGCCTTCATGACAGCTTTCTACACTCTTGGCATTCAATCAACCAGCTTCATGAGGTAGTGTCCTGGAATACATTTAAATGAACAGGTTTGTCTTGTTAAAAATTAAAGTTCTTTCTTAATTTGAGCCAATCAGTTGTGTTGTGACAAGGTAGGGGTGGTATACAGAAGATAGCCCTATTTGGTAAAATACCAAGTCCATATTCTGTGAAGAACAGCTCAAATAAGCAAAGAGAAACGACAGCCCATCATTACTTTAAGACATGAAGGTCAGTCAATCCAGAAAATGTCAAGAACTGAAAGTTTCTTCAAGTACAGTTACAAAAATCATCAAGTGATATGATGAAACTGCCTCTCACGAGGACCGCCACAGGAAAGGAAGACCCAGAGTTACCTCTGCTGCAGAGGATTCGATTTACCAGCCTCAGAAATTGCAGCTCAAATAAATGCTTCACAGAGTACAATTAACAGACACATCTCAACATCAACTACTAAAGGACACCAACAAGAAGAAGAGACTTGCTTTGGCCAAGAAATACGAGAAATGGACATTAGACCGGTGGAAATGGTCTTTGTCCAAATTTGTCCAAATTTGAGCTTTTTGGTTCCAACCTAGGTGAACGGATGATCAGAGGAGGCGAGGGCTCTGGGAGTTGGGTGTCAGGAAAATAACCAGGAAAATAACAAAGGAGATGATCGTGGACTACCACAGCATTCTGCAGCGATGTGCCATCCCATCTAGTTTGAGCTTAGTGGGACTATCATTTGTTTTTCAACAGGACAATGACCCAACACACCGCCAGGCTGTGTAAAAGATATTTGACCAAGAAGGAGAGTGATGGAGTGATGCATCAGATGACCTGGCCTTCACAATCACCCGACCTCAACCCAATTGAGATGGTTTGAGATGAGTTGGACCGCAGAGTGAAGGAAAAGCAGCCAACAAGTGCTCAGCATGTGGGAACTCCTTCAAGACTGTTGGACAAGCATTCCAGGTGAAGCTGGTTGAGAGAATGCCAAGATTGTGCAAAGCTGTCATCAAGGCAAGGGGTGGCTACTTTGAAGAATGTAAAATACCAAAATACCAACACTTTTTTGGTTACTACATGATTATTTGATAGTTTTGATGTCTTCACTATTATTCTACAATGTAGAAAATTGTAAAAATTAAGAAAAACCCTTGAATGAGTAGGGCGTGTCCAAACTTTTGACTGGTACTGTATATCCATTGATTCTTGAAGAATATAACTTATAAATGCCCCATGAGCTTAGTTTAACTGTCGTACCCCATCAGAACCCAAAATATATGCTTGTTTTTCTCCTACGTTTGTAAACATTGTAAATGAAAACGAACACTGTATAACCTCATAACATGGTTAAAACAATCATTTTGATGGATGGTCAGTCCTTGCATTCTCCAGGCCCATCCCTCAGTTTTTTACCAAAACAGAGGCGTTTCATCTGTGGATCTGCCCATTAAACAGCTGCATATTATCAAGATATCAAAGTGTCGCCAACAAAAAGGTAAACAATAGGCCTATAGCAAATGCAGCATATATGTCATGTTGTATAAATGTTTGGAGACAGGCGCAGGAATACGTAATAGGGGTTTTTAATACTCCACCCAAAAATGCAACATGCCATGAAAGGCACGGGGACGAAGCCCAAAACAAACACGTATACAAAAACACAGGGTTCTAACCCAAACAAAAGAGCGAGGTAAAACCTCTAATAAATACATGGGACGAGACCCACAATACACTACACGGGACGAGACCCGTAATAACCAGTGCACAATACACACGGCACAAAAGCCGAAATAACAAAGCATAGGTACTCACAGACCACTGGACATGGAAACAATAATCAACAAAACAATGGTGAACAGAGGGCACATATATACAATTACTAATCAGGGGGAATGGGAACCAGGTGTGTGTAATGAAACAGTTCAGTGATGCCTAGAGGCCGGTGACGTAGACCTCCGGAGCTAGTACACGGAATGAGCAGAAGTACTGGGGGAATCCGTGACTGTACCCACCCCTGACGCGCTGCACCAGCAGCGGGACGACACCGACCTCGAGGACGACCACAGGGTGCGGGTGGGTCAGGGCCAATTGCAGATGCCGAAGTTGCGGCGGCGACTGACTGGCCAGTTGCAGCTTCCGAAGTTGCTGCGGTGTCGGACGGGCCAGTTGCAGCTGCCGAAGTTGCTGCGGTGTCGGACGGGCCAGTTGCAGCTGCCGAAGTTGCGGCGGCGACAGACGGGCCAGTTGCAGCTGCCGAAGTTGCGGCGGCGACAGACGGGCCAGTTGCAGCTGCCGAAGATGCGGCGGTGTCGGACGGGCCAGTTGTAGCGGCATTGGACGGGCCAGTTGCAGCTGCCGAAGTTGTGTAGTTGTCAGACGGGCCAGTTGCAGCTGCCGAAGTTGCGGCGGCGTTGAACGGGCCAGTTGCAGCTGCCGAAGTTGTGGCGGCGTCGGGCGGGCCAGTTGCGGTGCCATCGGACGGGCCAGTTGCGGCGCCGTCGGACGGGCCTGTTGTAGCTGCGGAAGTTGCGGCGGCGTTGGACGGGCCATTCCTGATGTCTCCATCCCGTAATAACAATACACTACCCGGGGCGAGACCCGTAATAACAAATGCAGAAACAATACACGGGACGAGACCCGTAATAACAAGTGCACAATACACACAGCTCGAAAGCCGAAATAACAAAGCACAGGTACTCACAGACCAACGGACATGAGAACAATAACCGAGCTGACAATGGTGAACAAAGGGCCCCTATATACAATTACTAATCAGGGGAAATGGGAATCAAGTGTGCGTAATGAAACAGTTCAGTGACGCCTAGAGGCCGGATGACATAGACCTCTGGAGCTGGTGCACGGAATGAGCAGCAGTACTGGGGGAATCTGTGACATAATGGCATTCATTTTTCACATGTAAATAGCACTTTTCAGTAGTGCTCAAAGTATGCCATTCCATGAGCGCAGCATTTATTTTTCAACTTGAATCAATGAGCCCAATCAGTCCTCCAAAAACAACAGAGTAGGGCTGGCTAACGAGTCCTTAGTTTTGGGGGTATGCTCAGGTCAAACAATTTGGCTAATCTATACATATTTCCAAGTCCTATTCTTGAATATCAAGGGGTATAACATTTATTGGAATTATTGGAATTCTGATAGACTTTGGTTTTTAATGTAAAGATATAATTTAATCGTATTATTATATGTAGTAGAAAGCGATGGGTTAGATTAGAAGAAGCCTGCATAACCAACCCATAAAGTAAAATTTAACCTCCATATATGGCCAGCTATGTAAACTTTAACATTGATTTATCCTGCAATAGATGTCGTTCATTTGGTAACATACATTTTTGTCTTCTTCTAATGCCTCTTAAGGGGAAAGTAATCTAAAAGTAACTGAATGTAATCAGATTATGTTACTGAGTTTGGGTAATCCAAAAGTTACGTTACTGATTACAATTTTGGACAGGTAACTAGTAACTGTAACGGATTCCATTTAGAAAGTAACCTACCCTACCCCGGCAGCTGCCGAAGTTGTGTAGTTGTCAGACGGGCCAGTTGCCGCATCTTCCCTGGCTGTAATTTTTCATAGATGCAGTGCAACCGTTTAGAGTTCAAATATGTTGAACAGAAAATGAAACACAAATTGCAATGGTCCCTACTGTACACTGATTTCAAAGTTCCTAATTTAAAAACCTTGATATGCAGGGACGTCTGGTGTCTTGTCCCCCTGTTCTGTGCGCTGTTTGGATAGAAAATAATAACAAGTATAATAATCCCATAAAAATTGATTTTACCTCGGGAATTTCACAAAGTTCAAGGAAGCATCAATCAATGCTTTTAACAACCAATTAAGAATGGACCACAAATGTATATACATTTTTGTTCAAAATAACATAATTGAAGTCCAAAAATATCTCAGATGCAGATATTTCCATGATATTTTATGAAAGTATGTTTAATTTTTTTAATATATATATTTTCGTACTCAGTGGGCTAAATTACAATAAAACAACTACTGAGCCAACATGTTAATTGACAGTAAGTCGCTCTTGACACGATTCTCTCAGGAATAAATGAGGACACCTCTATATTTTTCAACGTTGATGTTTGGATGCAATTACACTGCGACTAATTGGCCTACTTCACAATTATCACATACTAATGATACTGCATGAGGAAGACACTAATAGGAGAGAGAGGACAGAGGAGAAAACAACAAACTCTTGATTTGGTCGGCTTTTGAATATCTAGATTTAAGTGTGCATGTGAATGTGTGTGTTTGTCTTAATGAGTGTGTGTTGTTAATGATGGGAGTGGAAACATCAAACGAGTGTGAGCCACAGTCAAGCTGATGAAAGCATCTGTACCTTGTAGCAGGTCATCTGACAGAACGGTAGGTCTTCTGAACCTGGTTATATCTCCTCTTTATCTTTATGGTAACTGGTGTGTTTATATACTAATATCAGGAGGAAAAATATTATACAAGGGATGTGGCTAAGGTGCTGCTAAGTGGTAGTCCACCACGTGTGCACTCCACAACCTCCTCTCCCATCCTCTTTCAATCTACCCTTTTCTCCCCGGCCCTATTCTCTCCTCCTTCCTTGTCCTCTTGTTCTCCCCCTCTGTCTTCCCTCCTCCTCTCCCTCTGTCCCTCCCTCTCTCTGTCTCCCCTTGTGCGTGTTTGATGTGACAAAGGCGTGTAGTGTGACACACTGAGAGGACTGTTTAATTTGATCCAACCAGATGAAGACAAACACGCTGGGACATAAATCTACTTTTCTTTCTATCTCTTCTTTTCCCTCTTTGTTTCTATCTACCCTTCTTTTCAATGGTGTTTGTTCTTCACTCCTTTCTCTCTCTCGCTCTCTCTTTCTCTCTCTCTCTCTCCCTCTCTCTCTCTCTCTCTCTCTGGTTGGAGTGTGAGGTCCTGTGACCGTAAGGTCTCTTTCTTCCTAAATGTCTTGTAAATTACCTTTTCTGTATTTTAGACTCTGTACATCTCTCATCTCTTCTCCTCTCGTCTCCTCTCATCACCTCTATATTCCTCTCGTCTCGTCTCCTCTCCTCCACTCTCCTTTCCTTTCCTCTCCTTTTCCCTCCTCTCTCCTCCGGCCTATTCTGTATGCAGTGGTACTGTAGAGGGCATCATTATGTGGCCTGTATTTGAGTCATTTTTATTTAAACAGCAGGACAATAGGCTGTTGATTGAGGGAAACAGGAGGTAGACAATGGGGTTGTGTGGAACATAATACAGCACCATTTTCCAGCCCCGGGTTTAGAAGGGCCCAAGCTCATTGTGGAGCTCTGGAGAGGAAAAAACGGTGCTTAGGAGGAGGAATATTTTGCCGTGGTATGTCATTATTTTGCAAATTTCTATTATCTCATCATGTTGTCTTCATTGTAATTGCAGCTAATTAGGGGGCTAGTTAGAGGCCTGGCTTTGAGGCCGGCTTTGCAGTGAAAGGAGCGCACCGATTACCGCTCGACAAGAGAGGAAGCACAGAAAGAGGAGATTAATGTGGTTACCTTGACGACACTAGCTTCCATCTGCGAGGAACAATGCATTTTTGTTTCTTTGGATCAGTTCAGATCAACAGAATGAGCTGCCTGCCTGTGCTCCCTCAGTGACAATGCTGAATTCTGTCGAACCCAACGGGCTGGGCTCTCTACCCCCCTCGCCCCTTACCTCGCCTCCCCCCGCCGCCCGATATACCCCTGTCGCCCTCAATCACTCTACCTCTGAGCTCCCTCCCTCCTTCCCATGCTGTCTGTGTATCCGTCTGTCCGGCGGGCCCTGAGTAAAAAGCTTAGCGCTCTCAGCGAATGTTTGAGTGAGTGCTCTCACACACCCCGTCGTCAGATGAAAGCAGGGTGTGTGTGTGTGTGTCCCAGGTTCTGAGAGGTCATGGCCTTGTCACACACAGAGCTGTGAGGTTTACTCCCCAATCCCCCCAGGCTCCAAAGCACTTCATGAAATAATAGTCCCTCTCTCTGTCTCTCCTTTCCTGTCTCCTTCGTGATCTCTCCCTTTCTCTCCACCCCCTCCCTCTCTCTCTCTCTCTCTCTCTCTCTCTCTCTCTCTCTCTCTCTCTCTCTCTCTCTCTCTCCCTCTCTCTCTCTCTAGGCTGTTGAAGCAAGCAACACTAGGGGAGGCTCTTCATCTCAGAGCAGGGCCCCAGGCTCCTGTATTTATGTGTGTGAGAAAGAGGGAGAAGAGAATGGAGAGGGAGACAATGATCCAGGGAGCTGTGTCTCATACTGTATATCGGGGAAACGAGAGGAGACTGAGTCAAATAAAGCCCCTTCTTTCCTTTGTCAGAAAGAACGAAGTCAGGGAGCGAATCATAGAGAAAAAGAGAGAGAGGGAAAGAGAGAGGGTGGAAGATGGCTAGAGAAAGAGAGGGAATAGGCTGCAGATCACATGTGACGGTCCATTGTGATCCTGAGTTAAAAAGGTTCTGAGCACAGAACACAAAGTCTATCCATCTGGTGTTCACTTTAAACTGGGGGGGAGAGATAGAGAGATTTAGAAAAAAATGAGGGATACAATTCAGGGAATGCCAGAGACATCTGCTCCCGTGGGCACAACAATAAAATTCCATGTAGATCAGCCTATTTACACCACTAGACTCTGGTTTACAGAGTATTGGGCTCAGTGGGAGATGTGTGTGTGTGTGTGTGTGTGTGTGTGTGTGTGTGTGTGTGTGTGTGTGTGTGTGTGTGTGTGTGTGTGTGTGTGTGTGTGTGTGTGTGTGTGTGTGTGTGTGTGTGTGTGTGTGTGTGTGTGTGTGTGTGTGTGTGTGTGTGTATCACCCAATTACAATGCTCTCTCACACTGGGATTGTCTGTGGCTTCATGTGATAGTCCATTTACCCTCTCAGTAGGTCATTAGACCATAACAGAAGGAGTTTTATTTCTCTTATGACTATTATTATATTATGCTAATTTAGTGAATTGTTTATGAATCATTTCGTGAAAGAGACAGTGGAAGTGTTAGCCATTGAATTTGTTTTTAGAGAAGTTGCCTTTTTGATTCTACTTTGTAGGCGTTCTGCCAGTGAGGTAATCATTGATGTTTTTAAATGTGTATTTTTTTTCTGCTCAACTTTTGGAAAAGTTGGAAGATTAGGTGGACATTTTACAGGTAGGAAAAAGTCCTTAAGCACCTCGAATCTCAAACACATTTTCAGAAAAGACGAGGTAATCTCGGTAGTTTGGGGACTGGCGTGTGTGTTTGTGTGTATGTGTGAAGTGTTTATCTTTGTGCAGAATTGAGTTTCTTTTAACGTCTAGTCAAAGTAGAGGTCCGCCACTTCTCTCTAATTTAACATGTCATCTGTCTCCAAATCACTTCAAAGATGAGCCAACTCATGCCAAAGATTTCTTCCTTTTCCTCCTTATTTACTTTCGTTCCTTCCCTGAGTTTCCGCCCGCGCCAGAAAACAACATCTAAACACAATGTTTTAAAAGAACTGGATGGAGAGTGTAAACTTTCAGATGTGATTCCAATAGCACACAGCTGCTGCTGCCGACCGTGCATCTGCTATTCCCCCGGTTCACAAATCTGATGATGATTGAACTGCGGACAGAAAACATTCTCATTACGCTAGCGCTCTCTCTCTCCACCTCTCTCTTTCTCCTGACTGTAAACATGGACCTTTATGATGCATGGGGTGAACACAGTTGTGTGTTTAACTCTTGGGGACTGGACTTGGCTGGGAAGCAGGGACAGAAGATATCTGGCCATGCCAGTCTTTTCTAACCACAGCTGTCCATTTTATTAGCACAACCTTTTAACCATTACCCCTTACCCTAACCTAGCTCGAGTTATAATCAAATAGCTGCTGGTCTGTTCAACATTTCTGACAATAACAGACAATGGTGTCCCTCTTAGCATGGCTGTCTAGTGACTACCCAGGGACAGGAGCAGTCTCTCAAACATTTAGGGAGAAATGTGTCATCAAATCGAAATTTATTTCACATGCTTCGTAAACAACCGGTGTAGACTAACAGTGAAATGCTTACTGACGGGTCCTTTTTCAACAATGCAGAGTTAAAGATAAGATCAAATAAAAATATATAAATAGTGACACGAATAACAATGACGAGTAAAAATAACATGGCTATATACAGGGAGTAGAAAATAACATGGCTACATATAGGGAGGAGAAAATAACATGGCTATATACAGGGAGTACAAAATAACATGGCTATATGCAGGGAGTACAAAATAACATGGCTATATACAGGGAGTAGAAAATAACATGGCTACATATAGGGAGTGGAAAATAACATGTCTATATACAGGGAGAACCAGTACTGAGTCGATGTGCAGGGGCACAAGGTAATTGAGGTACTGTAGCTACTGTATGTTTATATAGGTAGAGATAACGTGACTAGGCAACAGGACAGATAATATACTGTAGCAGCAGCGTATGTGGTTAGTGTGAAAGTGTGTGTGTGAACGTGTGTGTGTGTATAGAGTCAGTGCAAGAGAGTTAGTTAAAAAAAGGGTCAATGCAGGTAGTCCTGGTAGCCATTTGATTAGCTATTTAGCAGTCTTGTTCAGCAGTCTTATGGCTTGGGGATAGAAGCTGTTCAGGGTCCAGTTGGGACCCCTTGCTGTGCGGTAGCAGAGAGCACTATCTATGGCTTGGGTGGCTGGAGTCTGGAGTCTTTTTAAACAGATCTAGGATCAGCTTGCCCTCCCCAAATCCTAACCTTAACCATTAGGGTCATAACTGACTAGACACATTTCTAGGGGGGGGGGCTTCATCCTACTCCGACCCAAACCCTCCCAGCCCTCGGTGACCAGAGGTAACCATAGCAACCTGAGCCAGTCCCTGTCAGAGGCGCTGGCGACCCTAATGGCGACATTTATGGCATGTTGTCAATTATAGTACGCAGCACAGCCATTATAGACTATGTCCCCTGCTCTCTCTCTCTCTCTCTGACAATGAGACCGTTCAGAGCTGCATAGTCAGCCTCCGCTCTCACAGTGACAGCATGTAATATAATGTTAGCTAATGGTTCCATATGGTTTTGATGTCTCAGTTGGTTGGAGGTTGGATTATGAACTATGGTTTATGGGTTTGATTCCCTCTTGGGCCACATACATTATACTGAATTGGAGAGCTGTGGTCACAAGTGTTAGTTCAATAAGCATATGTGGCACTGCTCCACTGTATAGCTCTGTAGCCTTCTATAGCAGAGACACATTCAGACAGTATGAGCATGCCTTATGACTTGGTCAGAATTGCAAGCGTGGTGGAGTCAGTCATCTGTGTTTGTGAGCGCATATGTGAACATCTTTGCGGACGGTGGACGTGTGTGCCTCTGGGTTGTTCCAGGTAAGGCAGCAGGTAGAGGTATAAGGCATTATCAGTATTAGGGTCAGAGAGGGTGACATGACTGTCTGGTTATTTATATATATTTTTAATTTAACCTTTATTTAACAAGGCAAGTTGCTGAGCCAATTATGCACCGCCCTATGAGACTCCCAATCACAGCCGGATGTGATTCAGCCTGGATTCGAACCAGGGACTGTAGTGACGCCTCTTGCACTGAGATGAAGGGGCAACGGTGAGCGATATTACCATCAAGTAGGCTTGGGTTTCGCTAGGGCGTTGTCGATGGGGATGGCTGATTGGCGTGAGCTCCGGCTCCGTAGGGTCGCGTGTTCTATCCCAGTGCAAGGCACTCTTTTTTGTAATTTTTTCCCCCTATCCCAAACCTTAACCCTGACCTTAGAGGAAGGGTCAGAGAGGCATGGCTTAGTGGGGGCGTAGCGTCCTTAACCCGACACTGAGTGACCTTGTCAAGAGATGCTGACCTCTTGGTCTAATGGTTAAAATACTATATGAGGTGTTGTTGCATAACGCCATTGGTGTAAACTGTATACACTTCTTAGTGTTAATAATACTATATGAGTTGTTGTTGCATAACACTGAGGGCTCTATTTACGGCTGGCATTAAGCCAGTGGAATTGTCAAAAGCATGCTTCTTTTTTCAAAGTCTTTTATGAATCAAATAAAATTGTAGTTGTCATATACAAATAGCAGATGTTAGCAGATGTTAATGTAAGTGTAGCGAAATGCTTGTGCTTCTAGTTCTGACAGTGCAGTAATATCTGACAAGTAATCTAACAATTCCCCAACAACTACCTAATACACACAAATCTAAAGGGGTGAATGAGAATATGTACATACAAATATATGGATGAGCCATGGCCGAGGGGCATAGGCAAGATGCAATAGATACAGAATATACATGTGATATGAGTAATGTAAGATATGTAAACATTATTAAAGTGGCATTATTTAGAATGCATTGTATAAAGTGACTAGTGATCCATTTATTAAAGTGGCCAGTGATTGTGGCCAGTGATTGGCACCTGTGTTGACCTCGCCTTCTGGATGGTAACGGGGTGAACAGGCAGTGGCTCGGGTGGTTGATGTCCTTGATGATCTTTTTGGCCTTCCTGTGACATCAGGTGCTGCAGGTGTCATGGAGGGCAGGTAGTTTGCCAGACCGCACCATTTAGTTTCATTTCGTTTCATTTGATTAAAAAGAAGGCATGGCCTCCCCTCCTCTCAATGAAGGCAGATTTTTTTGGTCATGACCAATGCATTCGCCAAGTAGTCTTGACTATCGATAAAGGGTTTGGCTCGTGAGACCGCTTTGAAATACATCTTAATCAACAAAGCTTTATTAAAGATCAACTTATGTAGTAGCAAAACAGTGAGTGGACATCCCATGTTTATCTATGTAGGCTATTACATTATTTTACCCAGCTCCTGTTATTATTTTGAACGGGGTTGAAAAAAACTCCATATAGTCTATATACCCATCATGGAACGAGAGATGAGATAATCCGGTGGCACTCGTATTTAAAAAAAATGTCCGTTATTTTCCTTTAACAATGCTTGTTTTTCGTTTCGCTTGATAAAAATCAAGCCCTTACTTAGTAGGCTACCCTTACCCTACTATAACGAAAGCTGGTTCAACAGAAATGTGTCTGGTGTCTTCTTATCGTGGCCGTGCGTTGACCTAGTAGCCTTATCCATAAAAGGTGTATAAACATACTTTTGCATTATTCACAATTCCCATTGGCCTACCTTCAGTGCATACTCCATTCAGCTTGTATCCATCCCCATTTCAACAGAGTGCCTCTTTTCCAGGTACCAAACATTGGCTATTCACATTTTTCAGTCCTACAACATATTTCAACGGTAGACTTAGGCTACATTTTGCTTATTGAGAACATGCCCCACACATACAATGCAATTTATGGGAGCCTAGTATTTTTTAGTTGAGGAGAAGTGCAATGCGTAAAGGCCTATATTCCTTGAAGCCATATTACAACAACGTTGACTGCCAACACTCCAACCATATTGAGCAAACACTGGATGTTTCTTTTTTTTTTTACTTTGCTATTACTCGTTACTGTAGCCTATGCTCTTTAATAAACTGTAGTGTCAATCCACAATGGACCAGGAAGAGAATATTCCGTGCCCCTAGTCGAATTGGAGTTGATGACAACGCAAAGACCGTCAATAACCTACAGGACTTAAGACAAATGCATGCAGTATTAAGCCATGGAACACTTTGATTGGCTAGTGAGTGGCCAAGGCCTCGTCACACCTACAACTTGTTTGTTCATCAAAAGCCAGCCCTTTCGCGGCCCCGCCATTTATTGCACTCATAATTTAACACTGGAGTATTTGCTGTGTACATATACTGTGGAAAAACACAATTTCAAATGTTGCTATATAAGACCGTATCGAGGAGGTCGGTCACATATAGCCTATTGTGTGATGTGTACTATATAGGAAATGTTTTCACTAGCAGGTTAACATTTACTGTCATGAGTTGCAAAGTCAAAGTTGGCTATATTGAAAAAAGTAATGAAAAGAAAATTAGGTTATTGGTCTTCATTTAAGGTTAGGGTTAGGCATTAGGGCTAGCAGCGTGTTTAAGGTCAGGGTTAAGGGTTAGGTTTAAAATCAGATTTTATGACTTTGTGACTGTGCTAGCTAGTGATCACTGCAGAGCTGCCTCAAGAAAAATATTTATCACGAAACCTGCGTTTAACTACCTCATTATATTATAATATTGGTATTAGACGTTAAGTTATGCATGATGAGCAAATTAGGTAGCACCTCAAACAACGATATAATACATACATAAAAAAAACAGTATCCCTTAATCATTAGTTTGGTGTTTTATGTAAATATTGTGCTATTTACATTACCATAGGGGTTCAGTGTCTCTCTGGTGGTACGTATAGGAACTGAAGGTTAACAACCTTAAAACAATGTTGAGACCTTGTCAGGGTCAAATGAACTCTATTTCCCAGCTCAAACAACATAACCCAGGAATAATGACTGTAGGGAATCTAAGGAGAATTAGTCCTATTGAATATCAAAGATAGCAGGCATCACACACACAGGGATCTAAACTGGTTAATGAGGGGTTGGAGGTCCGGGGTGTGTACTCTCTGCTGAGTGGGTGGGTCACACACACCGGAGAGAGAGACAGAGACACACACACAACCCCCACCACCCACCCACACCTCTGAGATACACACAGCCACCCCTCCCCAGCCCCCCTGGCAGGGCCTGTCTTGTCTCTCCGTGCCCAGCCGATCCGTGTTGCTCCGCGTGGGCAGAGGTGCCAGGGAGATGCCAAGGCTTTGTGTGCCACATTGGATCAAGCTAATGTGGGTACGAAGCGAGGGTATTTCACCCCCCTCCTCTACCCCCTTGCCACCTACCCCCAACCACCCTTCTATAGGATGATTGAAGAATCAACAATACGTGCATTTTGATGCCATTGTATTCTACCCCTCCTCCTCCTCCCACCTTCACCCCTCCTTTCCTCCCCTCCCTGTGTAGGCCGTATTGGCGATGCCCTCTGTGCCATCTGCAGTGGCCCCCCGCCCCCTGGCCCTCCTCCACCTCCCACTCCTCCTACTCAGCGCTGGGTAGGCTTAACCATCTGTGTGCCAGTTTGTTCTCACAGTGAGGGTGGATAGAGGTGGGCCGAATGACTACAACAATACAATACACAAATACATTGAGCTATACCTTCTTGTAGACATATACAGTATTTACAGAATAACATTCTCAAGCTCTTACATATGTGTGCAAACTCAAACATGCATAAATAAATTATACTCTGTGTACAACCACATAATACGTCACAGATTACACATTTTAATCAAATGTATATACATTTGAATTTAATATCAATTTACAGCTAGCTAGTACTGTATGCCGTCTTGTTTCGTTGTCTTTTATGCTTTGCCCAGAAAGCACATAGAACTACCTCAGCTAACGTTAAGCACAATGAGTAAATACTGAAATCTGATGGAAATAAGTTATGTAAATACGTGCAGGTTGTGGTGTATTTATCCCAGAGCTGGAGTCAGGCAGCAGTAAATGGTGGGGGTTAGACTGTAAAAGGTTTAGAGATGTTTCTCCCTAGCTCAATGTGTGGCGCAAGGCCAACTGGCTAACATCCATTCCTTTCCCCTCTTCTCCAAATCCTGTACACCTGAGGGTACATCTCCTAGCCTGCTGTCCCCTCACCCGCCCCCACAACCCTCCAACTTACCCCTCCACCTTTGGCGTCCCTCCAGTCCTCCTCTCTCTCCTTAGGGCCCCAAAGTTCTGTCTGAACCCCTGAATCCCTGCCACGCCGTCACCATACCTCCATATCACCATACCTCCATACCACCATGCCTCCATACCACCATACCACCATACCTTCATACCACCATACCACCATGCCTCCATACCACCATACCTCCATACCACCATACCTCCATACCACCATACCTCCATACCACCATGCCTTCATACCACCATACCACCATACCTTCATACCACCATACCACCATGCCTCCATACCACCATACCTCCATACCACCATACCTCCATACCACCATGCCTTCATACCACCATACCTCCATACCACCATACCTCCATACCATTATACCACCATACCACCATAACATCATACCTCCATACCACCATACCACCATACCTCCATACCACCATGCCTCCATACCACCATGCCTCCATACCACCATACCTCCATACCACCATGCCTCCATACCACCATGCCACCACGCCTCCATACCTCCAAGCCACCATGCCACCATACCACCATACCACCATAACACCATACCTCCATACCACCATACCTCCATACTCTTTACAATCCTAATCCATGACTGTGACGGTACGCAGACCCCCCTCTGCCAAGGCAGACTCCCTCCCCCATTGGGACTGCTGGGGCTTGAGGGCTCCACAGTACTGCTTCTATGAGCTTCGGGGACACCCACTCAGCCTGGCACCTAGTGCCAATCTCCAACCTCAACTTCAGTGCCAATTTCCAACTTCAGCCCCCTAGTGCCAATCTCCAACCTCAGCCCCCTAGTGCCAATCTCAGCCCCCGAGGAGGAGGAGGCAGAAGGGCTGGGCAGACAAAGAAAGGGACCCCGGCCAGAGAGGAGAGGAAAAGGAGAAGAGGAGAGGAGGGTAGAGGAAAGAGGAGAGGAGACCTGTTCAGTATCTAACCTAGTCTCAGGGCATCTCAGCTCAGCTCCCTCTCCATGCATTTGTGTCTCACCCACACACTGAGAGACACAACAGACCAACGCTGCCACGAGGCTCACATCTACAGCTTACCTGTACCATCACAGATCCTATAGACAGTATATATTAACATCAGAATCATTGTATCGTCCTGCACATGGCCATGTTCTAAAGAAAAACTTGAATACACCCCCATCTCGAAGACTCCCTGTTCCATGCTGCCGTTTAATATAGAGTTGATTTGAGAAATTAGATAATCTCTTTACTTAAAGAATATGGTTAAATGAAAAACAGTGCGTGACTGTCATTATTTGGAGAGACAGTAGCAGCTTGAATCTAGTCTCCCAGTGCCTGGAGCTGTAGAGCTTGGTACACTACAATCTCCTGTGCTGTTGTTTCCCCCAGATGGACTTTTCAAAACGCTCCGCCACAAAGCATACTGTAGAAAATCACTTCACTACCACGAGCAGCCTCTCCCTCCTATACTACTGACAGAATACACACACAGTGCGCACACACATGCATGCATACACACACACACATACACACACACACACGTACACAGTCACTCACATACACACACACACACGCACACACACAGACTGTTCAACTGAAACACATAATTTGAAGGGGTTTGTGTATAATGTGCAACGCAAACAAAGTGCAGATTTAGTTTTCTAAAGATGCTGTGAAACAATGTCGTCTTCGTGAGGAGAAGATGCCAAATTCCACTGGCTGGCTGAATAAAGTCACTCAGAATCCTGGAGGCGGTGTGTGTGTATGCATGTGTATGTGTGTTGTAGATGTACGGATACTTTGAGATGACGACTAAGAGAGGCAAAACACATCTGAATTATCTTAGAGGTGATGGTTTAGATGTGCAGGTGGTGGTGGTGGGGGTCTGTGTTTGGGGGTTGACGCGTGTGTGCAGTGAATATGCGTTTGGGGGTTGAGTGAGATGTGTATGTGTAGGAGTGTGTGTTTTATTCTTGACTCGGAGGGACAGACAAGGAGGTCATTACTAAGGCCTCCTGCCGAGCTCCATCACGTCTCTAATGGTACAGAGAGATCTAAAACCTCAAACTCATTCTTCTATCCTCCATCCTCCCTCCTTTCCTGTATCCTTCCCGCTTTATTCCCCGTCACACACCTCTTAGGGCACCACTCTCTCTACACACACACACACACACACACACACACACACACACACACACACACACACGGTACAAATGCATTTTCCACCCGCTAAACAGCTCTTGTATTGCAGAAGATGAAGTGTGCTGTTGTTTGGCACTTGTTTGGTCGGGCAGACAGAGCACTTGAGACAGCGAAGAGCTATTCTATCAACAGTTTTCTCACTCTGTTACATCAGTTGTGTCTGAGTCCAATTTGTCCCAGGGAAAAGCTTCCTATACTGTGACTCAGTCTAAACCTCAGACCAGGGAGGTGTGTGGCTCTACATGCACATGAAACAGGGCAGCTCTTTGGATCAGCAGTGTGAAAGTAGTCCTCTTCTCAAGGCTCTCCTCCTCTCCACCTCAAGGCTCCTCTTCTCTCTATTTTTCTCCTTCTCTTCTTCTCCTCCTCCTGTTCATGTCTTCTCTCCTCTCCTCTCCTCCACCGAAGCTAGCCCCAATCAGCGTGTCCTCTAAAGGCCATGGTGAAAAGCCACTGAACATAATGAAGAGGTTTTTAATAAGGAGAAAGAAGGAGAAGCTCTGTTGTTTCGTTCTGTCTTTGTGTGAGAAGTGAAGAGGGAGGGATACTGTAGGTAGGGTGGATGTTGAGCTTGTTCTGTGTGTGTGTGTGTGTGTGTGTGTGTGTGTGTGTGTGTGTGTGTGTGTGTGTGTGTGTGTGTGTGTGTGTGTGTGTGTGTGTGTGTGTGTGTGTGTGTGTGTGTGTGTGTGTGCGCGTGCGTGCGTGTATGTGTGGGCACATGAGTGGGTTGCTGTCTATGTACGTACACACATGCTTTGTCAATCATTTACCTTTTATTTATCCTCTTTTAGAAACATTCATTAACCCTTTGTTGACATGAGAGTCCTTTTCAGTCACTGGCTGTATTGTATTGCTGTATTGCATGTCTGACACAAAACACAGCTAGATTAATTATTAACAAAAATAACAAATATGAAAAATAGCTCTATTAATTATTGCAATAATGAACAATTTGAGGTGAATAAAAAGCAAACTAATTAGTAACAGGCTAGGAAGGCATTCACAATAGTATGTCTTGGTAATACATTTTCTTTTTAAAAATTCAACATTTAAAGTGAAGTACAAAGTGTTGTTGGGGCTGGGTTACAGACAGCTGTGTTTGCTGTTTAACTGGGCTGGGAAGTTCTGATATTCTTGATCAGAATAGTGACAGAGAGCATAGAATTGTCATAGAGAGATCACACACGGTCTCCTAGTTTAGCCTACTGTTTATAGCCCAGTCAATCATAACATATAGAGGACTATTCAGCTGCAGAGTGGAATGTCTGGACATGTTGCTGCAAAGGGACTATCAGACAAATGGACAGAAAGACAGAGGAAGAGAGACACAGAGAGAGAGAGAGATGGGCAGAGAGAAAGTGTGGTGAGGAAGAGAGAGGGGAAGGAGAAAGGTAGAGGAATTGGAGGGAGATACATAGAGAGAGAGCAAGAGAGAATGATCTTATCACACGTCATCCTCGTCTTTCCCCACTGACATTCAAGCTTCTTATGTTGCCTAAGTGTCTGTATGGGCAGGTATAGCAGAGGCCACATCCTATAAGATCAGTATCCTTAGTGTTATGACTGAGTTTAGAGGGCTGTGTGGTGATGTCTGCTATCTGTGTGTCTGTCAATCTGCCCGTCTGTCTGTCAGGCCTGTGTCTGGTTAGTATGTGTGTGCATACAGCCACTGTGGGCTCTCCTGGCAGAGAGAGATAGCAGGCTATCTTAATGGTTTCTCTCCACTGCCACTCAACCTTCTGAGAGCCACGTCCTCCAGTCCTCCTGTGTGTCTGATAAACCCACATCACAGGACTGTCACTGGCTGTCCCTCACTGCCCAGCCCTGAGCTCTGGGTCTGCTCTGAGTTCTTATACAGGATGAGGAGAAGAAGGAGGGAGAGGAAGGAGAGAGGGAGCGAGTGAGAGATGTCTGAGGTCTCAGGTATTGACACCAGAGCTGACGCCGGGACAAGGAGAGGAGGGAGGTGGCAGGAAGCGAGGGTGTTTTTCTGTCATGGTCACATCAAATAAACATTTATTGGTCACGTACATAGCTGAGCAGATGTTATAGTAGGAGCAGCGAAATGCCTGCGTTACTAGCTCCTAACAGTGCAGGAAACAAATGTCAAGCTAAATAATCATCAAATAATAGTACAAAAACAATCAGCAAAACTAAAAGCAAGAAATCATGGGTGGCAGGATGAATCCACTTAAAAACCCAAATAACACAGTAATCCAAAAGCAATATATGTGAATGTAACACATGGGATATGAACCGGGGTCTCCCACAGAGTCACGGGAGCAACCAATGTGCTAGACCAAGAGGAAGTTCCCACATGGACCAAGGGCAGACACTGGTTTTTATGTTTACCGGCAGGGCTACGTCTTCACGTGACCATGAGTAACCGATTCATGTCCTCTACACGTACAGTATATTAGAATGAGCTACACTATGTATATAAAAGTAGATGGACACCCCTTCAAATTAGTTCATTTGGCTATTTCAGCCACACGCGTTGCTGACAGCAACTGAGCACACAGCCGTACAGTCTCTATAGGGGCGGCAGGTAGCCTAGTGGTTAGAGTGTTAGACTAGCAACCGAAAGGTTGCAAGATTGAATCCCTGTTCTGACAAGGTAAAAATCTGTCGTTCTACCTCTGAACAAGGCAGTTAACCCACTGTTCCTAGGCTGTCATTGAAAATAAGAATTTGTTCTTAACTGACTTGCCTAGTTAAATAAAGGTAACATTGGCAGTAGAATGGCTGTATTGAAGAGCTCAGTGACTTTCAATGTGGCACTGTCATAGGATGCCTCCTTTCCAAAAGTCAGTAAGTCAAATATCTGCCCTGTTCAACTTTAAGTGATGTTATTGTGAAGTGGATATGTCTAGGAGCAACAATGGAAGTGGTAGGCCACACAAGCTCACAGAATTGGACTGCTGTAGTGTGTAAAAATTGTCTGTCCTTGGTTGCAACACTCACTACCAAGTTCCAAACTTCCTCTGGAAGCAACGTCAGCACAATAACTGTTTGTCGGGAGCTTCATGAAATGGGTTTCCATGGCCGAGCAGCTGCACACAAGCCTAAGATCACCATGCACAATGCCAAGGGTTGGCTGGAGTGGTGTAAAGCTCGCCGCCATATGACTCTGGAGCAGTGGAAACGCATTCTCTGGAGTGATGAATCACACTTCACCATCTGGCAGTCTGATGGACAAATCTGGGTTTGGTCTTACCTACCTGAATGCATAGTGCTAACTGTAAAGTTTGGTGGAGGAGGAATAATGGTCTGGGGCTGTTTTCATGGTTTGGGCTAGGCCCCTTAGTTCCAATGAAGGGGAATCTTAACGCTACAGCATACAATGACATTCTAGACGATTCTGTGCTTCCAACTTTGTGCCAATAAAGGGAAGGCCCTTTCCTGTTTAAGCATGACAGTGCCCCCGTGCACAAAGTGAGGTCCATACAGAAATGATTTGTCGAGATCGGTGTGGAAGAATTTGACTGGCCTGCACTTAGTCCTGACCTGAACACCTTTGGGATTAATTGGAACGCAGACTGCGAGCCAGGCCTAATCGCCAAACATCAGTGCCCAACCTCACTAATGCTTTTGTGGCTGAAAGGAAGCAAGTTCCCGCAGCAATGTTTCAACATCTAGTGGAAAGCCTTCCTAGAAGAGTGGTGGCTGTTATAGCAGTAAAGGGGGACCAACTCTATATTAATGTCCATGATTTTGGAATGAGATTTTCGAGGAGCAGATGTCCACATACGTATGTTTAGAAAACAGTATAGAAGAAACGGTCCAGTGTTTAATATCTCAATATACAGTGGGATCCAACATTATTGACACCCTCAATAAGGATCAGCAACAATGACTGCACAAAACAAATGATTAAAACCCTGAGCCATATTGTATGCCCCAAACAATTGGTAAATCTAGACTCTATGTACACAGGGCAGCATTCTCTAAGGTGCTGTTTTGTTAAACATGTTGTTTAACAACAGCAGAGCAACATCATCCGTGCAATGACCTCCACCCTAGTCTCCCTCCATCATTTCTCCTTCTACTCCCCAGATTGAGTAGAGAGGGACATGGAGGGCAGAGGGGAAGGGGGAGGGTCAGACTGCTTGTTCTAATGGCCCTGATGTGTGTGTGTGTTTGTGTTTTTTTTTGTTGTTGTGTGTGTGTAATGTTGAGGAAGGGGAATGTTTACTGCCTGTCTCCTGCAGACCCTGTGATCTCTGGGCCTCTAATGCACTACAGCTGTGAGGGTCGACGATACCGGGTCTCTGATGAACGGCTTCATTGTAATGGACCCTGTGCGTGTGTCTGTGTGTGTGTGTTACTCCTCACCTCTCCTGGTCTACGCACTGAAAACATTTCGTTTTAGGTCACGGCTATACCTAAATAAGGTTAAGGACTCAACTTCTGTATTTTACGTTCATTGAAACCCTCTCTTGCTTTTCTTAATCTCCTAGCGCTATGTTTAATCAAAAGCAGCATTCTAAATGGATTCAATGTTTTCCAACATCTTTTGTTTCACCTCAGATTCATATTTTTTTTCATTCTCTCCCGTGCTACTGTTGTTATCTTTTTCTTTTCTCTTTTACCTTTCATAGAACAATACCACCTCCATCTCTCTGTCTCGTTCCCTACTGCAGCCTTGACGTCAAGGTTCTCAACAATGTTTAACGAGGACCAATGGCTACCTAAGAGTAATTAACAAGGCACTTGAGAAGGATGAGTCTCTGCTTTCTTCTCTCGTTGTAAAATGACATCCTTGTAGTCGTGTTCAACGACATTTTTCAAGACAATTCCATACACTTACACACACACGTACTCACAAACACGCAGTGGTGAAAAGTACTTAAGTAAAAATACTTTCAAGTACTACTTAAGTTGTGTTTTGGGGTATCTGTACTTTACTTTACTATTTGCATTGAACAAAAATATAAACGCAACATGCAACAATTTCAAAGATTTTACTGAGTTACATTTCATTTAAGGAAATCAGTCAATTGAAATACATTTCTTAGGCCCTAATCTATGGACTTCACATGACTGGGAATACAGATACAGTATGCATCTGTTGGTCACAGATACATTCAAAAAACGGTAGGGGCGTGGATCAGAAAACCAGTCAGTATCTGGTGTGATCACCATTTGCCTCAGGCAGCGCGACACATCTCCTTCACATAGAGTTGATCAGGCTGTCGATTGTGCCCTGTGGAATGTTGTCACACTCCTCTTCAATGGCTGTGCGAAGTTGCTGGATATTGGCAGGAACTAGAACATGCTGTCGTGCACGTCGATCCAGAGCACCCCAAACAGCTCAATGGGTGACATGTCTGGTGAGTATGCAGGCCATGGAAGAACTGGGGGATTTTCAGCTTCCACGAATTGTGTACAGATCCTTGTGACATGGGGCCGTGCATTATCATGCTGAAACATGAAGTGATGGCGGCGGATGAATGGCAAATTGCCGTCAATAAAATGAAATTGTGTTCGTTGTCCATAGTTTATACCTGCCCATACCATAACCCCACCGTCACCATGGGGGACTCTGCTCACAACTATGACATCAGCAAACCGCACAACGCCATACATGCTGTCTGCCGTCTGCCCGGTACAGCTGAAACCAGGACTAATCCGTGAAGAACACATATCTCCAGCCTGCCAGTTGCCATTGAAGGTGAGCATTCGCCCACTGAAGTTGGTTATGACGCCAAACTGCAGTCAGGTCAAGACCCTGGTGAGGACGACAAGCACACAGACGAGCTTCCCTGAGACTGTTTCCGACAGTTTGTGCAGAAATTATTCTGTTGTGCAAACCCATAGTTTCATCAGCTGTCCGGGTGGCTGGTCTCAATTGATCCCGTAGGTGAAGAAGCCGGATGTGGAGGTCCTTGGCTGGTGTGGTTACACGTGGTCTGCGGGTGTGAGGCCGGTTGGACGTACTTCCAAATTCTCTAAAATGACACTGGAGGTGGCTTATGGTAGAGAAATTAATATTCAATTCTATGGCAACAGCTCTGGTGGACATTCCAGCAATCAGCATGCCAATTGCACGCTTCCTCAAAACTTGAGACATCTGTGACATTGTGGTTTGTGACAAAACTACAGCTTTTAGAGTGGCCTTTTATTGTTCCCTGTACAAGGTGCATCTGTGTAATGATCATGCTGTTTATTCTGCTTCTTGCTATGCCACACCTGTCAGGTGGATTAATTATCTTGGCAAAGGAGAAATGCTCAGGGATGTAAACAAATTTGTGCGCAACATTTGAGAAAAAAAGTACATTTGGGGCATATAGAACATTTCTGGGATCTTTTATTTCATGAGACCAACACTTTACATGTTGCGTTTATATTTTGGTTCAGTGTATATTTTTTTACTACTTTTAGTTTTGCCTCTACATTCCTAAAATAAATAATGTACTTTTTACTCCATCATATTTTCCCTGACACCCAATGGTACTCTTTACATTTTGAATGCTTAGCAGGACAGAAAATGGTCCAATTCACACACTTATCAAGAGAACATCCCTGGTCATCCCTACTGCGTCTGATCTGGCTGATTCACTAAACAGAAATGCTTCTTTTTTAAATTATGTCTGTGTGACCATGGCTATCTGTAAATAAAAAAAAATGGCACCTTTCAGTAAGTATATTTTAGCAATTACATTTACTTTTGATATTTAAGTATTTTAAAATATTTTTTTTTTTAACTTTTACTCAAGTAGTATTTTACTGGGTGACTTTCACTTTTACTTTAGTCATTTAAGGTATCTTTACTCATGTATGACAATGGGTACATGCAGTCACACACACACACAAACACACACACAGATTCATCATCATAATAAACTTTACACCAGGAACTGAGAGTTAGCTAAGGTCCATTTGAGTCTTTATGGTTCTCATTCTGCATACAGTTAGTCTGTATAAGCAGTTAGGTTGTCTGTAATAAAGCAGTTAGGTTGCCTGTAATAAAGCAGTTAGGTTGTGTGTAATAAAGCAGTTAGGTTGTCTGTAATGCACAAATAACGATATCATCGGGCTTGCAGCTGTTTTGCAGCAGAGGTCAAGGAGAGATGCCGTCTCCAATCCTGAAGACCAATTTACTCCCTGAATGAGATTACATCTAACCTCCAGATATGTTTTTCTAAATTTTTCTGAAGAATTAGATTAAACTAAATAGAATCATAATGACAGTTATTGTTGTTGCTATTGCCATGTCCATAACTCTATATTTTATTTATTTATTGTGTGAATTTGTGCTTGTGTTTCTGGTAAAGTTTTTGTTCTTATTTGACAGTAGGAACAAGCAGACGACAAGACAGACAACCCGGTTACACAATATTCATACATATTTGGATAGACAGATTTTGTTCAGGTTATGCATTAGTGTGTGTGTGGGTGTGCCTGCAAGCAGGCATTTGTCAAACGTTTATGTGTGTGTATTTGCGCTAGTTTGTGTGTGTGTGTGTGTGTGTGTGTGTGTGTGTGTGTGTGTGTGTGTGTGTGTGTGTGTGTGTGTGTGTGTGTGTGTGTATGAGCGTGCACCGCCTGTGTGTGTGTGTGTGTCTCCACTAGCATATGTGCGTGTGTGTGTGTGTTGAGTACAGATGGAGTGATGGCGTGTTGAAAGTTTTCCAGGCTGCTGTGTTTCAGGCTGTCAGGTTTGTTTTTCTTTCCTCCAGAACAATGGCTGATTGGCTCTGTCTGTGACACACAGACCACACACTCCTAATAGTGACTGACAGCGCTAAGGGCTGTCTGCCTGCCTGCCTGACGCTCACACACTCAGTACCACATGCACACAAACACACACACACTCCAAATTCTGCTTCTTCACTCTTACTTACTCACCAGGTGCGTGTGTGTACACGTTTGCGTGCATGTGTGTGTGTATTTGAACTGTCAATTACATTTTTTTTAAATCTTGTTTAAGCTTGGTTATACATATTTGATTAAATTCCTTGATAAATGTTCTGATGTTTCCTTCATTCTGTATAATATGTTGTTCTCCATTGATAACTAATGACAAGAGTCGTCTGTACTGAGAAAGGAGTTCTACTCAATCAAGGCTGTTAGTGTTATAATCGTCCTTATTACTGTTATGAATACTCAGAATGGAGGAGCAGGACTTGTGAAAAAGACTGTAGGCAGGCAGATTTATTTCACAGTAAGAAGGGAGAGAACGTAGACAAGAGGACCAAAGACTGAGGTCCAGAGAGGTGACCTGGAGTGGTGTGTTGAGAGGATTCTATACCAGTGGTGTGTGTGTGTGTGTGTGTGTGTGTGTGTGTGTGTGTGTGTGTGTGTGTGTGTGTGTGTGTGTGTGTGTGTGTGTGTGTGTGTGTGTGTGTGTGTGTGTGTGTGTGTGTGTGTGCGTGTGCGTGTGCGTGTGTGTGTGTGTGCGAGTGTGTGTTCATGCATGCATGTGTACAGAGCTTAAGGAAGGGGGCAGTGTTTGCTCTAAGGAAGCGACCATACTTACGGCCACACAGCCCCTCCCCTCACACTCACAAACACACTCTCTCTCTCTCGCTCTCTCTCTGTATCTCTCTCTCTCAATTCAAAGGGCTTTGTTGGCATGGAAACATATGTTTACATTGCCAACCCAAGTGAAATAGATAATACACAAAAGTCAAATCAAATAACATTTTATTTGTCACATGCGTCGAATACAACAGGTGTAGACCTTACAGTGAAATGCTTACTTACAAGCCCATAACCAACAATGCAGTTTTAAGAAAATACCGAACAAAAAAAATGAAGAGATAAGAATAACAAATAATTAAAGGGCAGCAGTAAATAACAATAGCGAGGCTATATACAGGGGGTACCGGTACAGAGTCAGTGTGCAGTGTGCAGTGTCGAGGTAATTGAGGTAATATGTACATGTAGGTAGAGTTATTAAAGTGACTATGCATAGATAATAACAGAGAGTAGCAGCAGTGTTCCAGAGGGAGGGTGGGGGCAATGCAAATAGTCTGGGTAGCCATTTGATTAGCTGTTCCGGAGTCTTATGGATTGGGGGTAGAAGCTATTTAGGGGCCTCTTGGACCTAGACTTGGCGATCCGGTACCGCTTGCCGTGCGGTAGCAGAGAGAACGGTCTATGACTAGGGTGGCTGGAGTCTTTGACAATTTTTAGGGCCTTCCTCTGACACCACCTGGTATAGAGTTCCTGGATGACAGGAAGCTTGGCCCCAGTGATGTACTGGTTCGTACGCACTATCCTCAATAGTAGTGCCTTGCGGTCGGAGGCAGAGCAGTTGCCATATCAGGCAGTGATGCAACCCGTCAGGATGCTCTCAATGGTGCAGCTGTAAAACCTTTTGAGGATCTGAGGACCCATGCCAAATCTTTTCAGTCTCCTGAGAGGGAATAGGTTTTGTCTTGCCCTCTTCACGACTGTCTTGGTGTGCTTGGACCATGTTAGTTTGTTGGTGATTTGGACACCAAGGAACTTGAAGCTCTCAACCTGCTCCACTACAGCCCCATCGATGAGAATGGGGGCGTGCTCGGTCCTCCTTTTCCTATAGTCCACAATCATCTCCTTTGTCTTGATCACGTTGAGGGAGAGGTTGTTGTCCTGGCACCACCCGGCCAGGTCTCTGACCTCCTCCCTATAGGCTGTCTCATCGTTGTTGGTGACCAGGCCTACCACTGTTGTGTCATCAGCAAACTTAATGATGGTGTTGGAGTCGTGCCTGGCCGTCCAGTCATGAGGGAACAGGGAGTACAGGAGGGGGCTGAGCACGCACCCCTGAGGGGCCCCCGTGTTGAGGATCAGCGTGGCGGATGTGTTGTTACCTACCCTTACCACCTGGGGGCGGCCCGTCAGGAAGTCCAGGATACAGTTGCAGAGGGAGGTGTTTAGTCACAGGGTCCTTAGCTTATTGATGAGCTTTGAGGGAACTATGGTGTTGAACACTGAGCTGTAGTCAATGAATAGCATTCTCACATAGGTGTTCCTTTTGTCCAGGTGTGAAAGGGCAGTGTGGAGTGCAATAGAGATTGCATCATCTGTGGATCTGTTGGTGTGGTATGCAAATTGTGGGTCTAGGGTTTCTTGGATAATGGTATTGATGTGAGCCATGACCAGCCTTTCAAAGCATTTCATGGCTACAGACGTGAGTGCTACGGGTCGGAATTCATTTAGGCAGGTTACCTTAGTGTTCTTGGGCACAGGGACTATGGTGGTCTGCTTGAAACATGTTGGTACTACAGACTCAGACAGGGAGAGGTTCAAAATGTCAGTGAAGACACTTGCCAGTTGGTCCGCGCATGCTCAGAGAACACATCCTGGTAATCCGTCTGGCCCTGTAGCCTTATGAATGTTGACCTGTTTTAAGGTCTTACTCACATTGGCTGTGGAGAGCGCGATCACACAGTTGTCCGTAACAGCTGATGCTCTCATACATGTTTCAGTGTTACTTTCCTCGAAGCGAGCATAGAAGTTATAGAAGCTCGTCTGGTAGGCTCGTGTCACTGGGCAGCTCTCGAGCTGTGCTTTCCTTGTAGTCTTTTAATAGTTGGCAAGCGCTGCCACACCCGATGAGCGTCGAAGCCGGTGTAGTACGATTCGATCTTTGTGTATGGGCGCTTTGCCTGTTTGATGGTTCGTCAGAGGGCATAGCGGGATTTCTCTTCTGGTTTAGAGTCCCGCTCCTTGAAAGCGGCAGCTCTACCCTTTAGCTCAGTGCGAATGTTGCCTGTAATCCATGGCTTCTGGTTGGGGTTTGTACGTACAGAGAGATAGATAGATAGATAGATAGATAGATAGATAGATAGATAGATAGATAGATAGATAGATAGATAGATAGATAGATAGATAGATAGATAGATAGATAGATAGTGAAATAAACAATAAAAAATGAACAGTAAAAAGTTTCAAAGGAATAGAGACATTTCAAATGTCATTATGACTGTGTACAGTGTTATAATGATGTTCACGATGTATCTCGCACACACAAACACTGTGCCGTGCTCTGCGCTGGCCCTTTAAGAGCTGAGCCCAGCTCTAACAGCTTACAGGGAGGGGAGGGTAGGAGGAGGAGGGACAGAGACAGAGGGAGGGAGGGTGTGAGGTTGAGTGTGTGTGAGCGCTACAGAGAGAGAGAGAGCGAGAGAGGGAACAGTCTCCGTTGTCTCAGAGGTTGAAGGATCAATAGAGAGGCTTGTTGTGGCGGTTGTGATTCTGTTCTATCTCTGTGTCGGAGCTGCATGGTGTTAGAAGGAGGAATCCTAGTTCCCACAGACCTATTCCAGCATGCTCACAGACCCTGAGCTACCTCAGGAGTTTAACAGGTAGGTACGCTCTTACTCTCTCTCACACACACACACACTCGTGCTGACACGCACGCTCAGACAGACCGCGGGGAGAGAGGGACGACAGGACTGTGAGGGAGAGGGAAAGAGGCAGGGAGGGAGAAGGAAAACTAGTGTTTTGTTGTTGTTGATGTGTTTGTGAAGGAGAAAGTGCTGCTTGGTGTAAAACTGTTTGCTGAGTTCCAAGGCTTTACTAGTTTGTTAGATAGATAGATCGATAGAGAGAAAGAGAGATAAAGGAGGTGAGATTATGAGAGAGGGAAAGATAGAAAGTTTGTTTGGCTGTCCTGTGCCTTTTAGCGATACCAAGAGCAAAGCTTAAGTAAACTGGTTGTGGTTGTGTTTGTGTGTGTGTGTTGTCCAGCTATGGTAATCAGAGTGACACTGAGAAGTGATCTGTGACTTTGGCCCTGCTCTCTCTCTCTCTCGCTCTCTCTCTCTCGCTCTCTCTCTTCCTCTTTCCCTCCCTCTCTCTCTCCACTGCACACGTTCCAGTTTAACTAAGTTGTTCATGTCAACATGTTCATTGCCGTGTTCATGCAGCAGTGTTACTCACTGTCTGTCTATCTGTCTGTATGTGTGTGTACATGTGTGTGTGTGTGTGTGTGTGTGTGCGTGCGTGCGTGTGTGCGTGTGTGTGTGTCTGTGACAAACTTTATGTCCTTACTCTGTTTCCATGTGCTGAGGTGAGAGTGTGAACAGTGTGATTCAGTTTGACTAGAGTTTCTCAGAAAGGTCCCATTCACCACCTAACTACCTGGCAGTCACAGAATCAATCTACAGTTCACTATTCAGAATGCCTGGCAACTAGTTGTACTTCTGCTTTATCTGAGGGGCTATTTTGAGACCTTGAGATAAGAAAGCTCACATTCATGCCGAGATGCTATCGAACATGAGCAAATTGTTCAGGGTGGGAGAATTGTTGGGTTGTTTTTACAGAATCAACTCATGGTATATTCCCGTAGATGAAATAGAACACAAAGACACTAAATGTTAGAAGCCTACATTTAAACCAAATGTCCAATCTTTTATTTGTAGCTCATGAACTAAAATATTCACACACATTATCCCACAGTTAAGTGGGATTGTTTTTCTGCCGTTGCAGCCACAGCTGTCTGTTGAGAGTTGATGGTTTTTTAAATGTCTTTTATTCAACCTTTACTTAACCAGGCAAGTCAGTTAAGAACAAATTCTTCTTTTTCAACGATGGCCTATGTTTTCCTCTGTGGTGTGAGAGAGGTGGAAATATTCTCACCGATTTACAGTTCGCGTCGACAACAAAACAGGCTTTGCTGGGGAATAATGGCTGTTTGATGTTAATGCCCTGAAAGAAAGATTACCCAATAATACCCTGTTTTAATGCCAGTATTTTTTTATACACGCCCCTCTCTCACTTGACTTTTATTGCGTTAAAGCACTGTACTCGTTTGCCAGATGAAACTAATCTTTTGTTTGGAGATCAACTCTATGGGTTTTAACCCTGAATTAAGAACACATTTATATGTCGCGGTAATGTGTTTTTAATAAGTCACCTATCCGCAAAGAGGGGAAGAGAGAAAAGATAACAACACCAGACTATGTGTTAGTAAAAATATAAAGGATTACATGTAAAAGCAGAATGTATGGAGATAAATGCAGGGATTGAAATGACTTAGAAAAGGGCTGGTTAAAAGTCTGCTTTCCAGTAATTGACTCTATCAGTGGATAAGGAGGGAGGAAAGGGCGAGTATGTGTAGCCTGTGTAGTGTGCATTTCTGAGTGTGAGGCTCTACAGTGTGTGTGGTGGGTGTGGGTGTGTGTGTGTGTGTGTGTGTGTGTGTGTGTGTGTGTGTGTGTGTGTGTGTGTGTGTGTGTGTGTGTGTGTGTGTGTGTGTGTGTGTGTGTGTGTGTGTGTGTGACAGAGAGTTGTGCATTAGTCTCTTCAACGCAGAGGGAGAGAGAGTGTATGAGTGCAGTGTGTGTGTGTGTGTGCGAGACATATCATCATCGGTCCTGATGCTTTCTGCTCCTGCATCTCTGTAAGTGTTCCCTTTTCTTTCTTTCTCTCTCATCCCTCTCTCCGTTCTCGTTTACCTTCGCTTTTATCTGTTTCCTGCTTCAGTTATCAGGAGAAGAAAAGTGAGATACAGACAATCACTGTGTGGGAAAGCACTTTCTTCTCTAATGTTGCTGGTTTACAGCTGCTTTAACAGTTCTGTCACAATAGCACAGTACGTGTATGTTCTGGACAGTGTGTAGGGCAATGAGCTGAGCTGGCCATGTGACGTGAAGAAAATCTCCTTCCTTTTTATTGTCTCTTGATTAGTTTGAGATGGAATTGATGGAAACAAGATGAGAAGGGTTTGTTTTTAGGAGCTTTATCATCCGGACATCATTCATTAACGGGGAATATGAACAGATTGAGATACAGAATAGATTGAATAGACTGACCGAAGCAAGAACATTCATGTTCATGTTATATTTTACCTGGATTGGTTTTTAGTATGGAGTAAATCACAACAATTTTCGTACTATTTACAGTCATTTATGCTGAGTAATATTTGAATATACGATGATGATGAATATATTATTATTGTTTTTGTTATAATTATACACGTGTGTATTAATGCGATTATTATAATGTAATGTTATTATTGTCTTTGTAATATTATAGTTATATTGTTGTATATTTTGGTGTTATTATGAATCATTCTTAAGTTTTCTCACTGCAATTCTTTTCAGTTGTGAAAATAATAATGATTTGAAGGCTTCTTTTACATTGACAGCTTTACTAAGAATGTCTATGATGCTTGTATGACATACTGGAATAGAGGGATTTATCTGACATAGCTGTGGTATGAGTATATGTGTGTGAGTTATCTGACAGATTCTGTGGTCAAACTGACAGATTCCACAGGGATAGAGAGAGAGAGAGGATAGAGTGAAGGCATAGAGAAACAGAGAGAGAGAGGCATAGAGAAACAGAGAGAGAGAGAGAGAGAGAGAGAGAGAGAGAGAGAGAGAGAGAGAGAGAGAGAGAGAGAGAGAGAGAGAGAGAGAGAGAGAGCGAACAGAGAGAGGGTAGCAGAAAGTGAGACACAGAAAGAGAGAAAGAAAGAGACAGATAGATAGAAAGAGAGAGATGCAGAAATAAAGGGAAAAGAGGGAGATTGATCGTAAAGAAGGGGCAGAGAAGAGGAAGGGGACTCCTAGGGGTGCTGAGGGGAGCTTTCACTCTACACCATTTGTCCCTGTTGGTTTATTGGGGGGTCGTGGTGTAATGTCGCATTTTATGAGTGCGTCCACACCAGATGTCTAAACACCTAAATGTGCCTTATTAGTAAAACTGCAAAAATGGTTATAAAAGAACACTTCAATGGTTTGTGTTGATTTCTGCTGCTAAGATAATATGTAGAAATGTGGTAGAAATGTATATTTTAGTGTGTCATCATTGCATTGGTATTGCATTGTAATACATGATGGGATATTATTATGAAGTAGGACAGTGGATTTTAATTGCGGTAATGTAATTTGTTACTGTTTTAAACTTTTAAATTGAATGGAATTAATTCAGGAATTAAGGGAATCAAAGTGTGTAATGTGAATTAAAGTGGAATTGTATTGAATTGGACTTATGTAGCATTAACTAGAAAAGCATTGCGGATTAAAATGGTTAAGTGTTTTAAAGGGATAGGGTGGCGTGTTACGGACTGTAAGCGGGGTACAGTGTGTGTGGGTGTGTGTGTGATTGAGTGGTGTGTCCGTCTGAACACTAATGCAGACCTTGCGCTCTCTCTCTCTCTCTCTCTCTCTCCCTCTCTCTCTCTCTCTCTCTGTCTCTGGGTCTTTCTCTCAGACTGGTTCATTGTCTGGCCCATATTGTCAGTCCCCCGAGCGGCTTGATAATCGTGTCTCCATGTTGGAAAAAAGAAAGACAGAAGAATACCAGAGCAGAATGCTAAAGGCCCTCCCTCTCCTTCCCTCTCTCTCCCTCTCTCACCCTCCACTCTCAACCCACAGACCTCCCCAGTGCTGTCAGCTGACCTCTCTAACAGCCAATCGGAGACTGATAAATTAGTTTCGGTAGATTGGAGGCGAAAGCGCAGAGGACTTAAACTTTTCTCTGGCCGCCCCACTTGTTTCCCTCAGTGTGTGTGTGTGTCTGTTTTGGTGTGGGTCTTTTGGGTTCATTGAGGGGGGCTAACGAGAGATGGGTCACATGGCTAGGGGTTAGAGGTCAAAGGTTAGGGCAGACTATTGCACCATGGTCGGTCGGAGTAATAAAAGTCAGAGGCTGTTGACTCTGAGAGGGGAAGAAGCCATGCGAAGTACTGGGATCCTCTCATTCCTGTGTCCTCTGTCCCTCCTTCCCGCCTTCCATCCCCCTCTGTCTCCCTCTTTCCATCCCCGTGCGCCCCACAATGACAGACAGTGTTAGTCTCCTTGGCCTTACCCAGGGTGGTACAATAGCAACTCTGTGCCTGCAGGTAGGGAGGGGGACGGGGGGAAAGGGGGAGGAGGGGAAGTGGGATGGGAGGGGGAGGAGGGGAAGAGGGAAGGGAGGAGGCCATTTGGGTGAGGTGGAAGAGTTTCAAAGGACGGGGCAAAAGGGAGAGCCCAGCTGTGAATATGTGTGGGTATGTGGATGTGTGTGGGTATGTGGATGTGTGTGGGTATGTGGATGTGTGTGGGTATGTGAATATGTGTGGGTATGTGGATGTGTGTGTGTGTGTTTGTGTGTGCTTTTGCCTGTCTACGTTTCTGTTTCCTTGCGTGTGTGTGTGTGTGTGTGTGTGTGTGAGAGAGAGAGAGTGACTGTCCAGTCTGACCTGTTGTTGTTTCTATCCGTGGGCCACTCCAAAGAGCTGAGTGAGACTCTGTCTCTTGTTTTTCACAGGGAGCCGTAGACAGTGACTGAGACAAATGGACAATACTTTTTATGGATGAGCTGAACAACTGGAGTCTAAACAGTGAGCGTCACACAATGGAAAATCTGTGTTCGTCTGTCAATAAACATTACTGCTGCACTTCTTCCCTTATAAACATCAGGGAATAGGTCTGAAAAGCAACGGTGACGTTGTCGTTTTGCCGTTTTTCTCCCTCCAAAACTTCTTCTCACGGCTCCATGACTGTCAGATCAGCCAGCCCAGAAAGAGAGAGAGAAAGAGGGAGTGACCGAGTGAATGACTGCCGGTCTTTTTCAGTCCCATTTCACTTGCTTTATTTTCCCCTGCTAACCCTCATATGGAAGCTCTCCAAGGTAAAATGTCAGTGAAAATCTCTGCGTGGTGACTCAGTCTGAAGAAATAAATAAGAATTACAACAACATGACGAAGTATGCAGACTGCTGCAATGAGCAGGGATGACTAACTACAGCCCAGGCAGAACAGAAGAGAGTGTGGTGTGTGTGTGTGTGTGTGTGTGTGTGTGTGTGTGTGTGTGTGTGTGTGTGTGTGTGTGTGTGTGTGTGTGTGTGTGTGTGTGTGTGTGTGTGTGTGTGTGTGTGTGTGTGTGTGTGTGTGTGTGTGTGTGTGTGTGTGTGTGTGTGTGTGCTTGTGTGTGTGTGCTTGTACGTGTGTGTGTAAGGTAGTTTAGAGAAGTGGTGCTGAAAGAAGCACTGAAGCACTTGAGAACCACAAACTACATGAACTGGCCCATGCCTTCTGTCCTCCCTGACAGCACACACACACATACTTGGAATTACGAACATCGGCTGTGTGTGTGTGAGATGACATTGATGACAGTGACATTAGCCAATGTCTTATTGCCTTTTGTGGTTAATCTGGACAGGAAACGCGGTCGCTCCCTCAGCCTCCATTTCAGAGAAAAAAACAGAGGATGCTTTGTGTGTGAGTGTGAGTGTGTGCGTCTGTGTCGGTGCGTCATGTTAGCATACAGTACATCTGCAATAATGTGACAAGGTTTCTCTCATTCCTTTATACACTTTCCTCTTGTTATCGCCCATATGACATTGAACATATAACTGGAACTGAGTAGATAGAATGAAAGTCAAGTCAAGGAGAGTGGCTGGTGTGTGTGTAGCCTACTAGCTGAAATGGCTGTACTAGCCACCACAATAACCAGGGAATATCACTGACTCCATTGAAGTGTGGAGTCATTAAGTCCACTAGCTTATGTGTTCCCTTTCTCCTGTTGCAGCCTCACTGTTCCCACTGATAGAAAGGACAGCCTATTAATAGATATTAGGCAATATCCTTAAGAGTCAGATAAGACACAGAGAGGAGGAGGAGGGGGGAGGAAGAGGAGGGGAGGAGGCGGGGGGACAAACAGCTGATTGTGTAAAGAAGGATCACTCAGTAAGACAACACTACAAGCTATCTCAGTGCTTCGCCTCAGAGAGAGAGAGAGAGAGAGAGAGAGAGAGAGAGAGAGAGAGAGAGAGAGAGAGAGAGAGAGAGAGAGAGAGAGAGAGAGAAATAGATGTAGACTTGACAGAGAGGATAAAGAATGGGATAGAGGGAGAGTGTACAGAGTGTAAGAAAAGCAGCAAGAGAAAGGGGAGTTAAAGAGAGAGAGAGATGACACCATAGTTCAATACCCGATGGAACATTTGTTTAAACTCATTCCTCAGGGGTTATACAGTGTACCTATGGAAATTCTGAGGTGTTCTGTACTGCTGTTGTATACGCTGTTCTGTTCCCTTACCTCAGACACAGCTGTAAAGTTATCTCTCTCACACACACACACATACACACGCAGCTAACCTTCACCTGACTGACAGGTAGTAGGGGAAGGGTCGCACAGAGATGACATCACTACCTCTTGGGGATGTGGATTTAAAGCCCCATTTTGATGTAATGTTGAAATTATTTTAAGCAGTCTAAATTTGACCTATATGAAATTCTAATATTCATTCATATCTGTTTAATATGCATGTTTATTCAGCAATTGAAATACAGGATCCCAGTTCAATTAGAGAATAATGGTTGTGTACATAAGACAGGTAATGTAGTGTTCTCCAGAAAAACATTCAGATCTCTGTAGAAGAAGAGTTAGAATTATTACTAAGAGAGGGAAAGATAGATAAACAGAACAATTTAGAGAAAGAAAGTGAGAAAGAGACGGAACAAGAGAGAGAGAAAGAAAATGAGACAGATAGAGAGAGAGGCAGATAGAGAGAGAGAGAGAGAGAGAGAGAGAGAGAGAGAGAGAGAGAGAGAGAGAGAGAGAGAGAGAGAGAGAGAGAGAGAGAGCAGTCTGAAGGTGTGTGTAATGTCATCTAGCATATAGGAGATGACTGCTTTGTCTTCATGAAACATGAAACAAATCTTTACCCCCCGTCGGAGCACTTCTAATATGAATGATTTAACACATCGCTACTGGGATGTGAGGAGATACGGGGCCCAGCGTGTGTGTGTGTGTGTGTCTCTAGATTTGTGTGTGTCATCTCGTTCCTCTCTCTCTGTGCAGCGTGAGTAGTCGTTGAATTAGGTCATTTGTGCTGGCCTGGCTGGTGTTAAGTGAGTTAACCACCGGTCAGTCAGTCTGTGATGGAGATGAACAGTAAATCAGTCTATTTCGGTAGTTAATGGACAGTGGATTTGGCCGATTAGTGACTTAACATGTACATGTGTGATATGAGAGGGACTTAACACAGTAGCACTCAGTCATCATCAAAGAGATGAAGTCGTCCAGGGGAAGTGGTTCTTTAATCTAAGCTTAGTAGCTAACACTAACGCTCAGCCAGGGTATATGTGTGTGTGTGTGCGTGTGTGCGTGCGAGTGCATTTTGAGCCCACTAACTCCCCACAACCAGCACTTGGGAGAGGACGGTAGAGAGCTGGACACCTGAGTCGTGAGCTCTGAACACATCAGATGTCCAATTCTCTTTCCAGTATTTCCCGTGCTGTTGATTAAGAGGATTGTCTTTACATCATGTATTGGTTGGATGGTTGACGCTCAGAGCATCGCTGCATGTTCAGTTTGCCGTGAGGGCCAGTGGTATGTGTGCATACATGAACGCTTACGTGTGTGTGTGTGTGTGTGTGTGTGTAACGGTCCGGTGTGTCTGTATGTGCCTGGTTTTATTTTCCCGGGTGCCAGTGGAGAGAGGGAGGTGTGTTTGGCATGTCTGTCTGTGTTCGCGCCACAGAAGGAAGGAGTGAAATTATGCTAATGGTCGCTAATTATGACCTTGGAGACTGGCTTTGCTGCCAATTTATCTACTTAATAAAGCTCTTCTTTTTAATCTCAACATCACTACTGTACATGCGTTCAATGTTTCATGGAGCAGCGTCTTGTGCAGGACAGGTCTGCCAACTTGAAATGAAATTGCTGCTATAACCTGCTCACCCGGTGTGCTGAGTTCTATAGTAATTAGACATCAAAGGCTTGGAGGAAAATAGACATTTTATTGCTCAAGAGGAGAGCTGTGAAAGGAGGAAGGATGGAGGGGTGAGAGGGGGATGGAGGGAGGAGGGCACAGCAGAGGGGAGGAAAGAGGGGGGTGGAGGGGTGAGAGGAGGAGAGAGAGGGTGTTGTGTCTAACCTCTGGAATATTCCAGAGTCGCATCATCCAACAGACTGGGTTCTTGTTCTCCTGAGAGGTGTGACCTGCCCAAAAGTTGCTCTTAGGTACACAGATCTAGGATCAGCTTACCCTCCCTGCTGCTAACCTTAACTGTTAGGCGGTAAAACCCCAAACTGACCTTAGATCAGTGTCCAGGGATACTACTCCAGTCCTGTGTGGTGTCTAGAGGGTGTGGGAGGAGTGCAGCTGGGCAGAGAGGTGTGGACAGGACATGGGTGGAGGGGCGGTGGTCTAGTTGAGGTGGGGTAGACTGGTTGAGGTGGGGTGGACTGAGGGCGGTTGTGTGTGTGTGAGGAGGGGCTATGTTTATCGGAGTGGTGTGTGTAGGGTCGGTGTGTGTGTGTAGCAGAAACAAAAGGCTCCAGTGTGTGAGAGTGAAAGGAGGTAAAGTCAACAGCCTGTGATGAGGACAGACCTGCAGAGAGTGTGTGTGTGTGTGTGTGTGTGTGTGTGTGTGTGTGTGTGTGTGTGTGTGTGTGTGTGTGTGTGTGTGTGTGTGTGTGTGTGTGTGTGTGTGTGTGTGTGTGTGTGTGCGCGTCGCGTGGCCTGTAGTTGATACAGCTGGGCCTTCCTCTCTCTCTGCCCAGAGTGTGAAACACTGGGGGAACTCAACACACACTAAAGTTTCACAGATGATGAAGATATATATTTACAAAAATCACAATTGTTTTAATTTCTACACTTTCTTGTTGTTTTGGAAAAACTAGTCTTACATTTTCCTTTCATTTTATCATTTAAAATCATGTCAACATCACTGCTGCTGCTGTGTTTAAAGCATGTGTAGATAGAATAGACATGTGCAGATAGTAGAATGTACAAGTTAGCATAAAGGCATATTGATATAGATATAAAACAATATATATATACAGTTGAAGTCGGAAGTTTACATACACCTTAGCCAAATACATTTAAATTCCTGACATTTAATCCTAGTAAAAATTCCCTCTTTGGTCAGTTAGGATCACCACTTTATTTAAAAAATGTGAAATGTCAGAATAATAGTAGAGCAAATGATTTACTTCAGCTTGTATTTCTTTCATCACATTCCCAGTGGGTCAGAAGTTTACATACACTCAATTAGTATTTGGTAGCATTGCCTTTCAATTGTTTAACTTGGGTCAAATGTTTCGGGTAGCCTTCCACAAGCTTCCCACAATAAGTTGGGTGAATTTTCCTCCTCATGATGCCATCTATTTTGTGAAGTGCACCAGTCCCTCCTGTAGCAAAGCACCCGCACAACATGATGCTGCCACCCCCTGTGCTTCACGGTTGGGATGGTGTTCTTCGGCTTGCAAGCCTCTCCCTTTTTCTTCCAAACATAACGATGGTCCTTATGGCCAAACAGTTCTATTTTTGTTTCATCAGATCAGAAGACATTTCTCCAAAAAGTACGATCTTTGTCCCCATGTGCAGTTGCAAACCGTAGTCTGGCTTTTTGATGGCGGTTTTGGAGCAGTGGCTTCTTCCTTGCTGAGCGGCCTTTCAGGTTATGTCGATATAGGACTCGTTTTACTGTGGATATAGATACTTTGTACCTGTTTCCTCCAGCATCTTCACAAGGTCCCTTGCTGTTGTACTGGGATTGATTTGCACCAAAGTACATTCATCTCTAGGAGACAGAACGTGTCTCCTTCCTGAGCGGTATGACGGCTGTGTGGTCCCATAGTGTTTATACTTGCGTACTATTGTTTGTACAGATGAACGTGGTACCTTCAGGCGTTTGGAAATTGCTCCCAAGGATGAACCAGACCAACCAATTTCTTTTTCGGAGGTCTTGGCTGAGTTCTTTTGATTTTCCCATGATGTCAAGCAAAGAGGCACTGAGATTGAAGATAGGCCTTGAAATACATCCACAGGTATACCTCCAATTGACTCAAATGATGTCAATTAGCCTTTTAGAAGCTTATAAAGCTATGACATCATTTTCGGGAATTTTCCAAGCTGTTTAAAGGCACAGTCAACTTAGTGTATGTAAACTTCTGACCCACTGGAAGTGTGATACAGTGAATTATAAGTGAAATAATCTGTCTGTAAACAATTGTTGGAAAAATTACTTGTCATGCACAAAGTATATGTCCTAACCGACTTGCCAAAACTATAGTTTGTTAACAAGAAATTAGTGGAGTGGTTGAAAAACAAGTTTTAATGACTCCAACCTAAGTGTACGTAAACTTCCGACTTCAACTGTATATATGGGTGTAATCACGATGTAGCAATTTACGACTATGCATGTGTACTATTGACAGAAAAATTTATTTAGTGATTTGCTTCCCCCCATGTTGCGTGGTTAAAGTCGCAGTCCCATAACTACTGTGGGTTTTTCTCAGGCCTTCACTGCAGCGAGAAACACTATATCTCTTTGCCTTCATTTTTGTCATAAAGCAAATAAGCAATAAATGATGTCTGAAAGTGGATCTGCGTGGAGGAACAATGCCAGATGTGAAGCCAAAGGAAAGTCAATAAATATAGGGGATAATCTGTTTCCAGGTCAGTGTTACGGTACTGGAGTGTTGTAGTTCTAGACCACAGTGGTACTGTTGGGGAGGCCTGAGTCTGAAACAGACACACAGGTTGTGTCCCAATACCCATAATTGCGTTCTAAATAGTAGGCATTTTGGGTATGCGAAAATATACGTTTTTATAGTATGTGAAATTTTTTACATTTTGTATGCTTTAAATGCCAGGATGTCACACTCATTTCGGCTGTTCATCTAGTAGAATTCGCTGCACACTATTGAGGAACGAGAATAGCTGATAATCAGATATAGTGACATTCTGTAACAAAATATACAAATGGTGGAAATAAACGCAATTGCGCATTGGATGAAGCGTTCTTGGTAAAGATGAGCGTAGTATTTTGATATGTGTTGCTTACCACATTGGATTTGACTGAACAGTACGTTGTAAATAGTATGTAGTACGATTAGTACACAGTATGCAGTTTTAGTAAGTAGTAGGCAATACAGATTTCAGACACAGCCCCAGACTAGACAGAGGTGACTGGATTACTGGATTATTAATTAATACAGTGTAGAATCAAAACAGAGAGCACACTGAATACCGGCAGCTGCCACTCACTTCCTTGAAGGAACACTCAATACATTTGGCATCTGTTTGAACCTCTAGGGACAGCAGTCCTGCTCAGAAGGTTTACGTATTCTCCTGTCTGTATCCTCCTCTTTTCTCAAACAGACTGTGTTTGAACCTCTAGGGACAGCAGTCCTGCTCAGAAGGTTTACGTATTCTCCTGTCTGTATCCTCCTCTTTTCTCAAACAGACTGGCTGCTGGTGGCGGTGCAAGACATACCGTTTAGAGTCTTATGCTCCTAGCCTGTTGCTCCTTGCATGTCTGACTTTCAGTGTATACATTAGTGTTTCCATATTCTCCTCCCTCTCCCCAACCCCCCTCTCTCTCTCCCTCCCTCCTCTCACCCTGGGTCATCGTAGCAGTAGCTTCAAGGCTGAACGAGAGCCTTTGAAAGCACTTAGGGAGACGCTGCCAGCCGTATTAAACTCTATTATTGGAACGTATTCATTTTGTCCCTATTCACCGGGGGCACATTTATGTTGGGGAGAGTTCATCTAATAGATGCTACTGTTCTTCCCCTCCCTCTGCTTTCAATGGGAAACAAAGGCAAAGTAACAAATGCACAGCCTTTATGTTTGTTATTTTCACTGGTATTGTCAGGGCCGAGGTTTTCATACACATCACTGTCAGCGTGCTGCTGGAGTGAAAGGGCCTGTGAAAGGCCTCGGCCATTTGTCATAAAATGTCAGCCCAACCTGGCTCCATTTGCAGTAATGGGTTATTGCGTATTCTGTGTGTGTGTGTGTGTGTGTGTGTGTGTGTGGGGTGGGGGGGCTGATGGTAAACATTGATGTGATTGTGTTTGAAGGCCTAAAGAGCTTTTCCTCTGACTAGCGGATGTAGATGATTTACTGTATATTATTATAGTGTGTATTATCTGCTGAGAGAGAGAGAGAGAGAGAGAGAGAGAGAGAGAGAGAGAGAGAGAGAGAGAGAGAGAGAGAGAGAGAGAGAGAGAGAGAGAGAGAGAGAGAGAGAGAGAGAGAGAGAGAAAGAGAGAGAGATTCACAGAGTGGGGGCCATTGGGGACCATTGAATAATAGGGAATTAATAATGATGAACTATTTCTTTAAATATAACTATTGAAATGAATCAAAGACTAGTGTTTCTCCCTCTGTCACCCACAGCTCATATTACATCCCTGAATGTTTCATACTCACTCTCCCCCTCTCTCTCTCTCTTTTTTCTCTCTCTCTGTTTTTTCCAGGATGTCTTCCAAGCGACCAATCTCTCCATATGGGGGGACAGATGGAGAGGTAGTCATGGCAACCAGCAGACAGAGACTGGAAGAGGAAGAGAGAGATGATGGACAGGCTGTCATGCACCTCCCCCTGACTCCCTACTGCAGCAAGGTGTCCCCCCGCTCGCCCCGCCCCCTGGACAGCCCCCCCACCCTGCACAGTGCCATGGTAAAACAGCTCCTCGTTGTCTTCATATCATATAACTGCTCTTATTGGCTACTTGGCTTTGTTTCGACTTTTCATACTGGTCATCTGGAGTTTAAATCCTGCCACACTGTCGAGGTGGAAGTTGGCACTTAAGGACAGATCTAGGATCAGTTTATCCTCCTTTATCCTTCATTAGACTGTAATTACAGAGAGTTGTAGTTGTGGCGTCCGGTTTTGAAGTAACACATAATTCCAACAGAGGAAATAATATTAGGGGGAAACTGGACACAAAAGATGCTTGAGAGTGCTCTCATGGTGTGAATCGCGTTTCCCTTTTGTTTTAGTGTGAAAGCCCGTGTCTGTGCTGTAGCGAGGCAGGGAGACGTGGTACATGTGTGACTGTCAATGTGAGCCATGTCAGTGAGTCATGTTCTGCTGTGAAAAGGGTGACTGTGTGTGGTGACAGTAAACGCATATAGTCATGGTGTGTGTGTGTGTGTGTGTGTGTGTGTGTGTGTGTGTGTGTGTGTGTGTGTGTGTGTGTGTGTGTGTGTGTGTGTGTGTGTGTGTGTGTGTGTGTGTGTGTGTGTGTGTGTGTGTGTGTGTGTGTGTGTGTGTGTGTGTGTGTGTGTGTGTGTGTGCAGCCTCAGTTGCCCTCATAGTTTTCCTCACGTTAGCCTCACGTTGAGCCACACCTGAAGAGCAGCTAGCTCGCAGCACATTGTCTCCAGACCTTTCCCCTGTACTGCTGATAAACCACCAAACAGCAAATGTTGTGAGATGACTCTGGCTGTAAAACAATGAAAGGGTGGTTAAGGACCATAATGGTCAGATAATTCTGTAATTAGCCTGCTGATTGCACATCAGACTGGACTCTGCTGCCTGTCAGACAACAGTCACTGACTGTAAACAAAGTCCTCTTTCTTTCTCTCTCACCAGGAAGATAGACTTTATCATGGCATGCTGTTGACAGTAGGTATTGGACCTGATGTTTGGGAGACTTTATCATGGCATGCTGTTGACAGTAGGTATTGGACCTGATGTTTGGGAGACTTTATCATGGCATGCTGTTGACAGTAGGTATTGGACCTGATGTTTGGGAGACTTTATCATGGCATGCTGTTGACAGTAGGTATTGGACTTGATGTTTGGGAGACTTTATCATGGCATGCTGTTGACAGTAGGTTTTGGACCTGATGTTTGGGAGACTTTATCATGGCATGCTGTTGACAGTAGGTATTGGACCTGATGTTTGGGAGACTTTATCATGGCATGCTGTTGACAGTAAGTATTGGACCTGATGTTTGGGAGACTTTATCATGGCATGCTGTTGACAGTAGGTATTGGACCTGATGTTTGGGAGACTTTATCATGGCATGCTGTTGACAGTAGGTATTGGACCTGATGTTTTGGAGACTTTATCATGGCATGCTGTTGACAGTAGGTATTGGACCTGATGTTTTGGAGACTTTATCATGGCATGCTGTTGACAGTTGGTATTGGACCTGATGTTTTGGAGACTTTATCATGGCATGCTGTTGACAGTTGGTATTGGACCTGATGTTTTGGAGACTTTATCATGGCATGCTGTTGACAGTTGGTATTGGGCCTGATGTTTTGGAGACTTTATCATGGCATGCTGTTGACAGTAGGTATTGGACCTGATGTTTTGGAGACTTTATCATGGCATGCTGTTGACAGTTGGTATTGGACCTGATGTTTTGGAGACTTTATCATGGCATGCTGTTGACAGTTGGTATTGGACCTGATGTTTTGGAGACTTTATCATGGCATGCTGTTGACAGTTGGTATTGGACCTGATGTTTTGGAGACTTTATCATGGCATGCTGTTGACAGTTGGTATTGGACCTGATGTTTGGGAGACTTTATCATGGCATGCTGTTGACAGTTGGTATTGGACCTGATGTTTGGGAGACTTTATCATGGCATGCTGTTGACAGTTGGTATTGGACCTGATGTTTGGGAGACTTTATCATGGCATGCCGTTGACAGTAGGTATTGGACCTGATGTTTTGGAGACTTTATCATGGCATGCTGTTGACAGTTGGTATTGGACCTGATGTTTTGGAGACTACAGGTTATAACCTTCATAATAGTATTTTTTAACTGAGACATTAGAACAGGCATTGGTTTGAAATGTATAAACGTTTTGTAATGATTATTGTTTTAAGTGTGATGAATCAGGTTTAATTAATAATTAAAGTATTATTATATTTCCTTTTATTAATATTATTACTTAGGCCTATGCTACAAATATAATCTCCAAATTCCGTACGTTTTTCAACACTATAAATTCCCCTATACATGAGATGGGACTTGAGCCAGTTGGTTGACTGACACCAGGAATGGAACAGTTAAAAGGAGGAGGGTGCGCCCGCATTATATTTGATGTGGATTATTAAAGCGCGACCGAGCCGTCTCCTGGACAGGGTGGATTTAGCGAAAACGGCAAGTCTTGGCATTTGTAAAATGTTAAGTTTTGCTACGGCTTTACCCTCTCAATCCGCTCTGCGCTGACTGGCAGAAGAGTTGAGAGAGAGAGCTTTACACCGCGCGCCTCGGAGGGGCTTTGTCACGGCAATTGTATAAAGTGATACGGGAGAGGAAATGGACTGCGCTCGTCCCCGGGTAGTGGCGGCTGTACAGGCAGCATCCGCCAGGAGATTACCGCGCTTTATCTTGTCACGGTAAATGAACACGGCAGCGAGGCGCGCTCCCCAACACACTGACCTCTTCATCTCTCCAAGCTGCCACTCCGAGTTGAGAGGAGAGGAGGTGCACTTCAAAAACGAAAACTATTTTTTCCCTCGTGTGTTTGTAGAAGTAAATGAAGGGGCGCATTTATCCTTTCTTTCTTTCTCCACTTCTTCCCCTGGGTTGTACGGTTAGCAGCCTAGTCAAACAGTTGAGTTGTGTTGGCGTGGGAAGGATTTCGCAGACAGGTAGTAATGGATAGGTGTTAATTACTGTACCCTTTGTCTGTTTAATGAGGTCCTGCCGCGCGCTCAACAAAGGAAAAACCAGCAACAACAACATTCATCTGCTTATTTCTGGTCCAGATTCTCCAGGCGCCGCCTGCCTTCGATTCGATTTTTTTCGTATGGATTTTGACAGATTTGAAGCAGCACACCAAGCACTTAAACCAAACGCAGTGGTCACACTTAGTTTCTCCTGCCAGTGCTGTCATAATGAATAAACACATGCTTGCTTGCAGACAATTAAGGGCCTCTTAAAAATATTGGCATGCATTGATTTAATAAACTGTTATTTAAAATATACAAAATAAAGCTGCGCATTTCTGTTTAGGTCAATTTAACTGGAATATCTCGACCATTTTGTGCAATGATTTAAAAACAAAATAGATCATAGGAGTATTATTATTATTGCATTTTAATATAATGATTTGTTTTAAAGTTATGATTATTATTGTGAAATTGTAAAATATGCAATATTAGATTAAATAAGAACACGTTTTTACTACAGTGTGTGGATGGGATGAGGGATGGAAAAGTATTTCTAGGTTATGTGAGGTGAGTATTTGTCCTCCAAGCAGAGATAAGATGGGAGGTGGGGTAAGGAGTGCGGGGTAGGGTTAGGCTGTGAGTAGGCCAACCAGTGTGTGTGGATGCCACAGCAGGCTCAGAGTCAGAGAGCAGACGAGGTGTGTGTTTAGCGCTAAAGGGATTGGGATTGTTTGAGCAGTGTGTGTGTGTGTGTGTGTGTGTGTGTGTGTGTGTGTGTGTGTGGCAGCGCTGGCTTAAGACCAGTGGGAAGTGGTCAGTGTCACCTCCAGGAGCGAGCACTTACATCCCTGTAGCCTGTGTGTGTGTGTGCTTCAGGTGCCTCCTGTGACTCCCACTGCCAGATTGGCCATGCCTTAATTGTCGACACCACGGCACCACACATTCAACACACACACCTTCCCAACGTGGAGACATGGCAGAGAATTGCACCCCCTCAATTGCTACTGTCAGTGTTGCTCTGTTCTGCTTCAAACCCACACAGGGTGGAGGGGTGTGTGTGCTCTGATGTACCCAGAGAGAGAGAGATCGAGGGAAAGGGAAAGACAGAGGGACAGAGAGAGAGAGGGACGGAAACAGAGAGAGAAAAAGAAAGAAACAGACCCTCTAAGGTAAATGGGTAGGTTTCTCCTGGAGGGCAATGGAGAGAATGAAGGAGGGAAGAGGAAGACGGAGGAATAAAAAGAGAGAGGGAACATGAGCATCTGTGCTGGCGGAAGGAAAAAATAGCATTTTGCATTTTTTTGGCAAGAGTTAAGTGTGTTTAAATCTGCCTCTCCTCACAGATGAGCTTAGGAACACAGCAGTTGTTTAATTCTGTTCCCATGCAGAGGCACTAAAGGGATAAAGAACGGAGAGAGAGAAGGAGAGAGGCGCAGTTTCACTTTGTTACAGCCGTTCGGAAGAGAATTGACATCTGCAAAGTAAAGGCAGCAGAACCACCCACACTGTCAGCCTGCCACATCAAATACATAGATTCACACTCACTGGCGCATGCTACAAACATACTGGCACTCACACAAACATACTTAAACACCACCCAAGCATACACAGACATGCATACACACATAGACACACAGACACAGACAAATATGCATACTCTTCTTTAAAGACAGAGACTAACATTTACAGTATTCATAAACACATTTGTATTATAAAAACATGCTCTCTCTAGCGTGTGCACACACACACACACACACACACAAATACAATCAGGTCTCTGCATGATAGGTTGTCAGGCCGATTCCTGTGTTGGACTTTAGTTGTAATCTTCTGCAGGCTACTTGAATAGCATGAGTAAATATGTTGCATGGTGTGTGGATTATAATATGGAGGGAGAATATAAGCCATTTCAATTGCTGCTATGTGGATGACAGTCAAAATGTAGCCGACTTTGAAGAGGAATCATGTTGTATTAATTATCTTTGATTAAGAAATGACCCTCATTGTGGGTGTCTCAAGATGACATCTGTGCAGATTTGAAGAAGGGAGGAAAAGAGATCCGAGCATACTCCTCCATCTCGCTCTCTTTTCTGTTTGTTTTGTTTTCAAGACATCTTTTCTAGAAATGAAGAGTGCTGCTTTGCTAAGTATGCAGTGGATTAAATTAATGGGATGTGACAGGTGTGACTGGGCTGGTGGAGATGCCATGCTTCACTAATGTGGGCAGATCCAGTCACAACCGATGGAAAACCTCTGCCGTTCTCCTCTCTCTCTTTCTTTCTATTTCTCCCTCTCTCTTTCAGCCTCTCTCACTCTCTCTCTCTCTCTTCTCTCCCCCTTTGGCTGTTTCTGGTCTCATCAATAAGGTTCTCATGTGACTTCCCTTATCCTAGGAGGGAAGGAGGGAGAGACTGTGTTATCACATCATTGTAACAGTACTAAAAAGTTCAAACCAAGCACCCCCCCTCGTCCACTGCACACAGAACCCCCTGATGCCCCACACCTACCCCCTCCGACGGTTTACCAGCACACAGTAAGCATGCTCCAGTGTCAGCCGAGAGAGAGAGAGAGAGAGAGAGAGAGAGAGAGAGAGAGAGAGAGAGAGAGGACAAACACCATTGTAAATACAACCCATATTTATGTTTATTTATTTTCCTTTTTGTACTTTAACTATTTGCCCATCGTTACAACACTGTATATACTGTAGCCATAATATGACATTTGAAATGTCTCTAGTTAATTACTGTTCATTTTTTGATTATTTATTTCACTTTTGTTTATTATATTTTTCACTTCCTTTGGCAATGTGAACAAATGTTTCCTATGCAAATAAAGCCCTTTGAATTGAATTGAAATTGAATTGAGAGAGCGAGAGAGAGAGAGGGGTAGGGGGAGAGAGAGATAGAAGAGAGAGAGAAAGATGAAAGGAGAGTTAACAGTTCTGTAGCCTTCAGTGATCAGCAGACTAGATGGCTACATCTATAGAAACACGGAGATAATGAGACAAAAACGCAGAACCGCCACTATTATACTTTACCGTGACCAAGGAATCTGGTGACACATCTCACCTATTGAAATTGACTTATTGCTTGGGCTACCCACTAGCGTTCATTCACGCCCCTAAAACCCATTTGTGAATGAATTATTGAACGTGTTGACTTCCCCTCCAGGAGTGGTGTGAGAGAGTATGTATGTATACAGGACAGTCTCTAGGAGGAGTCGGGGAAAGTGACAGCACTTTCCCAGGTGAGAATCTGTTCCCTTCTGGACTTTGCTCGTCTCTCTGCTTTAACATGCCGGTCCGTTGACAATGAAAGCAGTATTAATATTGCAACGTGAAACCAACTGACTTCAGACTGCTAAATGCTCTGTTGTGGTTGCTACAGTTCATAATAGACAGTTACAGTATGTGGCAGCAATATTGATAAGGAAACTACTGTACCTCCATCAGGAAACAAGTTCAGTATTAGTACCTCATCTGCTCAATAAAAGCTCACAGGCAGGTAGAGATATCATTTACGAAGTGATATCGATATCAGGGTCTGTGCATGTTTATTTTTTTGCACCTTTATTTAACCAGGCAAGTCAGTTAAGAACACATTATTTACAATGATAGCCTACCTCGGTCAAACACTAACCCAGACGATGCCCTATAGGACGTCCAATCACGGCCAGTTGTGATACAGCCTGGAATCGAACCAGGCTCTGTAGTGACGCCTCTAGCCTTAGACCGCTGCGCCACTTGGGAGTGTAAAACACTGGCGTACCTCCTAAAGGTGTGAGTTAGGCCAAGCATTCCCAGTCCTCTGTCTTCCCCTTGGGATTAGCTCATTGTCTACCACACAAACAGCACACACACACACACACATGCACACACACACACACACACAGCGGGTGTTGCTGCATCTAAACTCTTCTCTCTGGAAAAAGCCTTTTGTAAAGTTTAATTACAAAACAAGTCAGGTATTTGCCGACAAGGTCAATCGTCCATCTGTAAATCACGGGTTAATCTTTAATCTGTTCCTATTATCTCATACCACCTGTTTTACTGTGTTGTGTGTGTGTCCGTGCGTGCGTTCGTGCAGTGTGATGTGTGTGTATGCTTTTAAAGTTGGTAGCTGAAGTGTGCGTGCAGACACAATGCTGATCATGACAAGGTCGTCACCACATTGTCACAGTTAATTTAGTTGAGACCCTGCAAAATCTCTTGACAGGACAGTGGCGTTGGTATATCAAAGGTGATGATTCCAGAATGTTCTTTGACGTAAACTGACTGTTTCTGGTTGTTGTGTGTACGTTTCCTGTACGTTTTTGTGATGGCGATGCAACTTAAGTTTATTGTCACAAAGAAGCTCTTTCACAAAGAAAACTTCCTAGTGAGACATTTGGACTAGCAGGAATGCTTACTGGATCTCTTTCAAAGTAAAACGGTTTAGTCTTTGAAAGACATTACAGTAGCTCTCTCCCAACAGCCTGAGTAAAATTATTTCTGTTTTATGTCTTTCCTCTGTTAACCACCTCCAAGTCAGTGGCATGCAGATTCCTTAGGATCCAACAGAGAGTGAGTGCCCTAACTTAAGATGGCTGGCCACCGATGAAAGTGTAGCACAGCCAGCTAAAAGAAGGAGAGAACGAGGGATAATGAGAGGGAGGATGCCAGTTACTGTAGTCTTCCTCTCCTCTCCTCCATACGGATCTCTGAGTTTACATTTTAATCTTGTCTGGGTTTCCTTTCTTCCTACTCTCTTCCCTTCTCTCTCTTCTCTCTTCTAATTTCCTCATCCCCCTGTACTTCTCCACGTCTCCCCTTCCTCTCAATCTCCCCTCTTCCTCTCTGTGGCTGTTCTGTGAGTGAGTTTGAGATACTGGTTTTGCCATAAACATCAGCAATAAGCTGAATTCAAACTCTAATTAATGGAATATTGTTAAATGTCCAACTCTGCCATTTTTATCTCAATATCAAATCATTTCTGGGGAACAATGAAGTACCTTAGTGTGAATGATTTCAATTAAAATGGTCAAAAAGAAACAAAAATAGCTTCTAAGCAAAGAACATCTCAAGCAAGAATTTTGCTAGGACTGTCTGGGAGTGGCCTGAGTGGGGAAACGGAAAACTAGTTGTTATTGGCAGAGAGGTTTGGAACTCAATTTCTTATTGATCTATTGACTAATTTACCGCCTGGTGATGTCACCAGGCAGGCCAAAACTCCATCCCACCAAAAAAGCTCTTACAACTGAAAGGGCATATCATAATTTTCACAATTTCACAGTATTATTCCAACCTCATAGTGTGGAAATCTATATAAGAAAATCATGTTTTTGACTGCACTGGGCCTTTAATACAAGTACTCATACTTCCTCTCCCCTATCTCTCTCTCTCTCTCTCTGCAGGACCAGGATGGCAGTAAGGGTTGGTCTCTGAGCCCCTACCCCCAGCACAACTCTACCTCTCCAGGCAGTAAGCAGCAGGTGGAGGAGGGGGGTTCAGGAGCCGCAGCGCTGGGGACCCCCGAGAGACGTAAGGGCAGCCTGGCTGACGTGGTGGACACACTGAAACAGAGGAAGATGGAGGAGCTCATCAAAAACGAACCCGAAGGTCAGTCAACATGTACAAAGATGTACTGTTCTGTATCGCATTCTCTTTTCTCCCTATCACTCTCTATCATTGCCAAAGCAAGTGAAATAGATAATAAACACTTAGTGAAATAAACAATAAAAATGTAGGGTAAACATTACACAAAAGTTCCAAAATACTAAAATAACCTGTACTGTACTTTACACACACACACAGACACACCACTTTCTCTCTCTCTCTCTCTCTCTCTCTCTCTCTCTCTCTCTCTCTCTCTCTCTCTCTCTCTCTCTCTCTCTCTCTCTCTCTCTCTCTATGTTTCTCTCTCTCTTACTCTCTCTTTCGTTTCTCTCTCACTTTACCCTTTAGTAGCAGGTGATAGTGCCAGGTCTCGCTCCCTCTCTTGCTCTATGCTAACGGACACAGCCTGGCGACAGGGTGTGTGTTTCTGTAAGTGTGTGTGTCTGTGTGTGTGTGGGGGAGTGACAGAGAGAGTCAGCCCTTTGTTTGATGGCAGACAGCATCAGCTGTCCAGAGCCATTGTCTAACAACCTTTGCATATTTATTACAAGCTGATAGTACAGGGACCATCAGCCTTTTACTGCTCTCTCTCTCTCTCTCTCTCTCTCTCTCTCTCTCTCTCTCTCTCTCTCTCTCTGTGTCTCTCTCTCTCTCTCTCTCTCTCTCTCTCTCTCTCTCTCTCTCTCTCTCTCTCTCTCTCTCTCTCTCACCCTCTCTCTCACTCACTCTGACTCTCACTTTAGCCTTTAGTAGCAGGTGATCTCTCTGTGTGCTTATGTGTGTGTTAATAGGATCCGCCCCTTTCTTTAAATTTTCGCCTAAAATGACATATCCAAATCTGACTGCCTGTAGCTCAGGACCTGAAGCAAGGATATGCATATTCTTGATACCATTTGAAAATATAACACATTAGATCTGGTAAAAGATAATACGTTTGTTTTTCTTTTTGCACCATCATATTTGAAATGCAAGAGAAAGGCCATAATGTATTATTCCAGCCCAGGTGCAATTTAGATTTTGGCCACTAGATGACAGCAGTGTATGTGCAAAGTTTTAGACTGATCCAATGAACCATTGCATTTCCATTCAAAATGTTGTATCAAGACTACCCAAATGTGCCTAATTGGTTTATTAATAACTTTTAAATTTCATAACTGTGCACTATCCTCAATAATAGCATGGTATTATTTCACTGTAATAGCTACTGTAAATTGGACAGTGCAGTTAGATTAACAAAAATGTAAGCTTTCCGACAATATCGGATATGTCTATGTCCTGGGAAATTATCTTGTTACTTGCAACCTCATGCTAATCGCGTTAGCGCACATTAGCTCAACCGTCCCGAGGATGGGACACCGATCTGTAGAGATCCTTAAGAGGGGGGGTATCCAGCTGCTGCTGTGTGTGTGACTTTGCTCAGACTCTTGAGTATGCCACACAACAGTTTTACAGTTGTTCCCTAAGTCCAGCAGGCCAAGGCCAGGACAACAAAGGCAGCAGTGTGTGCATGCAGGTATGTGTGTAGGTGTGTGTGTACAGTACAGGTTATTTATAGAACATATAACAGACCGCCACACTGCATGGAGGTGTGTGTAGACCAGTCAGTGCAACAAGCCCTGTACAAAGTCATTTGCTCCAAGCATTTCTTCATATGTGGCCATGGGCCATTATTAGGACAAATGTTTATTTTCCAATTTCTGCTTCAAAGTCCCATAATATACTGGAGTTATTTTCTTCTGGACATGAAATAAAACGCTATTCTACCTGTGGCTGTTTTGGCTCTGCGTTGAGCCCCACAGTCCAGTTCCACTTCACAGAGGGCTCAACAAGTGAGAAAACAGTGCTGGGGCATGTGTGTTTTCACGCTTGTGTGAGTCCCAGAGACTTATGGTTTTGCCAATTATAGTTGGCCTACATTGAGCTCTACTCAGGTACGGTTGTTCCAGTTGGTATGTGGAGTTTTTCTAGCTAGTCATAATGTCAAAAAGGTTATTTTGAGTTTGGTGGAAAAGACCCGCAATAAACAGGGTTGTTTGGAGAAATTCTGAGAAGTGTGCTCTTGGCTAGACGGTGTGGGAGCTGTAAAACCTTTTTGAGTTCAGTTGTTGGACTGGGTTTATTGTACTAGAGGACTCCGGGATCTGGCCATACTTTAACCCTAATAATGTCTGTGAGTCAGGCGGCACAGATACAGACCGAAACATCCACACACACAGTTTGAGAGCAGTAGCGGTAGCTTCAAACACTCCATTAGCAGGGATACAGTACCACATCAGAATGGGTAGTGCCATTATCTCCCCCACCGTTGCCGTTAAAATGAAACACCCTAACAAAAGGCCTCAGCGCCTCGAGAGTAGACACACACAAAACAGATAGAACAGAAAGGCATAAAGAGGGGAGGAAAGAATATGGGGGAGATGAAGATTGAGGGTGGAGACAGAGAGAGAGAGTGAGAGAGAGAGAGACCCTACTATATAAAAATATAAAAATCCATTCCATCCTTCTCCGCCCTCTCTCTCTTTTTCTTTCTTTCTCTCTCTCTCCCGGCTACCCATTGTTTTGTTGTGTTCTCCACAAAGCCCATTAGCAGCAAACGGCAGGTTGGGATGAAACATTAATGAAGGCTTTAATCATTATGAAAGGCCTGTATTAATACTGCTGCAGTCCCCCTTTCCACACACTGCCTGCCTCCAGCTGGATCAATGGCACACACACACACAGGGACGCGGGCGTGCACACACACGGGCGCACGTACACACACACACACCCAGGCTTGCAAACATACACGTGTTAGCGCACACTCACACACACCCACACACCCCGGTATAGGGCACATGTGCTGTGAAGAAAGGGATGTGAGAGAAGGACTAAAGAGATGAAATTGGTCAGCAAACAATAAACCCCCTAAAATTAGGACTAGAAAGGGGAGAAGAGAAGAGAAGAGAGAGAGGCTGGCTGTATATAACCAGGCCTTGAGCTAGACACTAGCCATGTTCTCTTAGACTCTCGCCTTATGTAAAACCAGTGTCTCCACACACACACACACACACACACACACACACACACACACACACACACACACACACACACACACACACACACACACACACACACACACACACACACACACACACACACACACACACACACACACACACACACACACACTGGTCCAGGGTTGAGGCAGAAGTTACAAAGACAGAGTTTTTATCAGTGTGACCAGTGCTGCTCTACTTAGTGGCTAGATAAATGTGGCGTGGTACAAAGACACGCTGGTGTGTGTGTAAGATACTGGGTCAGTACAGACTGCCTCGTCTCCCCTGTGTCTCTGGGTGTGTGTGTTTGTGTGTGTGTGTTTGAGAGAGAGCACTGAGCAGCCCAGCTGGCTGAGCCACTGCCAGTGAGAGCCCAAGCAGGAGTAGCGCTGTTGGCCTTTAATAAATGACTAGCCATAGAGCTCCCTTATCGACTTTGTGATGTTATACCGCTCTCACACACAACACATTCCTCTCCTGCCTACCTCTCCTGCCTACCTGTTACCCCCGAGACACACACAACACATTCCTCTCCTGCCTACCTCTCCTGCCTACCTGTTACCCCCGAGACACACACAACACATTCCTCTCCTGCCTACCTCTCCTGCCTACCTGTTACCCCCGAGACACACACACCGCTGCGTGGTAATGCTGGTTTTAAATTGTGTCAGATGTGGAGTAGAGAGTTGGAAGTGTGTGAAGAGGTGTTGATGGGGGATCATGCTGGCGTGTGTGTTTGTGTGTGTGTGTGTGTCTGATTCCGTGCTGGAGTGAGTGTGTGTGTGTGTGATTCCGTGCTGGAGTGTGTGAGTGTGTGTGTCTGATTCCGTGCTGGAGTGTGTGTGTGTGTGATTAGGACTAATAATGAGAGCAGATCAGAGAGCAGCACGGGGGGGTGCAGGGGTGAGAGGGGGGCCAGGTCTGGGCTCAGGAGGGACAGTACTGGGGCTGGATAGACACACACACAGGGAGCCAGGGACAGGCACTTCACTGTTGGCTGAAGTTAGCCCTCCCCTGCCTCTACTGGACTGTACATTTAACCTATAGTAACACACACCTCGATTAGGTAGCACACACGCCACTGTTGTATAGCGAGTGAGAAGACAAGCGAGATAGAACCAGATCGTAGAGGGAACTAGCTGCAGTATTAGGGGCACAGATGTTCATCTCAGCCCCTAGAGTGATACTGCCACTGCCCTGGCAACTAACCAGTCCCTCTCTCTCCCCTCTCTCTCTCTCTCTCCCTCTCTCTCTCTGTCCCCGTTCCTCTCAGTCCCCCTCTCTCTCCCTTCCTCTCTGTCTCTCCTCTCTCCCCCTCACTCTGCTTCTTTCTCCCTCTCTCTCTCCCTCTGCCCTGGCAACTCACTCTGCTTCTCTCATTCCCTTTCTGTCTTTCTCCCTTTCCTGTCCCTCTCTGAGTCATGCTCAGGGTGAATTCATGGTCAGGGCCACTTTGCCTCTCTCTGAATGCTTGATATTGACTAATCTAATATTTGACAGGTAGTTTGAATAGGCTGGTAGGCTATACGTCTCTACTGTTGTCTATGTCTAGCTGTATCATACATGTCGACTGTAAAGCTGTAGTCAGATGGTGCAACAATACTTTTCAGAGAGGAAGTAAGGAGTCTCTCTCATGGTTCTGCTCTGGGTTCAGGCCATCCAGGATGTCTTAAGGGCAGGTCCCAGGTCAGGTGTAACGGCAGCTTTATGATCTGTGGGGTTGTAGACAGAGCTAGGGGTCAGGTTGAATGGGCTGTTTTTACTGCCGATGGGGCTGTGACTCATGCGCGCACAAACACGCGTACGTACGCAGACCCCCGAAACACACACACGTAGAAGGCTCTCCGCTGGCAGCATGTGTCTCCATACTGAAAATGTCAAACACTAACGTATGTCACAGAGCACATTTATTTTCATGGTGATGAACAAAAAAACTCCAGCTCGCTTTTAGAGGCAGTGGGGCATTTTATAGCACAGCACTTAGCCAGGGCCATTGTGCCACACTAGCACACACTGGTAAGAGCTCACTCACGCATCCATACACTTGAATGGCTGACAATAGGAAGGGCGGATACATTCCCCGATGAAGAAGAGGAGAACAAGAAAGGAGGAGATAGAAAAGAAAATGAAAGAAAGAAAGAAAGGGGCCTTGAGAACTTGAGCGAGCCCAGCAGTCTCTCTCTCTCTCTCTCTCTCTCTCTCTCTCTCTCTCTCTCTCTCTCTCTCTCTCTCTCTCTTTATCTGTCTGTCAATCCCCTGGGCTAGCTAATCGTCCCCAGGCCCCTCTGCTGTCTCAAAGTGTCACACACACACATACGCACGCATGCACGCTTGCACGCTTGCACACACACTCATGCCTGTACGTACGCACGCATGCACACGCACACACACACCGTTGAGTTCACAGCCCTAGCGTGGGAGAGAGGGAACCTCCATATGTGATTTCCACCAGTTGGTAGTAATTAGTTAGTTGTATAAATTAGCATTAAGTGCAGATTGTTGCATTGTTCATGATGATCCCCCTTTTGCTGTGGGAAAAAACGAAGGAGTAAAACAGTGAAGGAGGAGAGGAGGAGGAGAGAGGAGAAGGAGGAGAGAACAGAAGGGAGGGAGGAGAGGAGAGGGAAGAGAGAACAGAAGGGAGGGAGGAGAGGAGGAGAGAGGAGAGGGAGGAGAGAACAGAAGGGAGAAGAGGAGGGGAGAGGAGAGGGAGGAGAGAACAGAAGGAAGGGAGGAGGGGAGAAGAGAGGAGAAGGAGGAGAGAACAGAAGGAAGGGAGGAGAGGAGGAGAGAGGAGAGACAATAGGTTAATTTTGTGTTTTGTTAAACTGTTCTGAGTATTCACACCAGCATAGCAGTTTATCAACAGTATCACATTGTTCAGACAGCCAACCCATTCCTTGTTTCTTCATCTTATTCTGACACTCGTGATAAGAATTCTTCCTGGAACTGGAGGAAAGCACAAGTCTCTCTCTTTTACCAAGGCGAACATAGACGGATATTTATTGTATTCCAGCTACCGAACTCAAGTCAATCAATTTTCTTTGTGGCATGAGAACCAGGCTGGAAGACTTGAGAAGAACCTGAGGCCTATTGTGAGGCGGCCATTGTTCCTTCCTATGAAAGGCACATTCAAGTCACTTTTTATCGAATTGTTTTCGTCTGCTTTTCACTTTGTATTCTCTACCCCAGGCTTGCACAAGACAATCAATGGAAATGAAACCCTCCCCTTTAAATGTTTTCTCTCAGCCCAGATGAGCGATATTAAGAAGTGAATAGTGTGTGTGTGGATGGGAAAAGCGGTGCCCCAGCTATTGTGCTCCACATGGCTTATAAAAGGGGCTTATAGAGCGGTGCCGTGGTCTTCCTGCTCCTAGTGAACAGCCCTGGATGGGAAAAGCTGGGCCGGCTGTCTTTGTGTTACTGCGTGTGTGTAGCGTTGTGTTGTTGCCCTCCCGGCGTGCCATTAGGAAAGCCACAAAAGCCCGGAGTTCATGAATCAGACAGGGTTTCCATAGCCGGAGCATTGTGAACGCGCTGTGCCGCGCTGCTACTGCCAACCCGGGAGTGACTGTTCTGTTCTGTTCCATAGCCCTGTCATCTAGTCAGAGCCCAGACCTCTCAGTCTCAGTGAGACAGCTCCAAAGGTCCAGCTGTTAGAGCCAATGTCATTGAGATTCATGAAATGGAATCTTGGAATGTTCCGTGCAGCGGCAGACAGGCAGTGTGTTCTGTGTTCTAGAACGGAGCTACAGCTCAACAATCCGTACATTACCATGGACTCTTGTTACAGAGTCAATTTGCACGGACGCATTCTTTACGGATGGCAGAGGAATGTGTGTATAACATAGGACCGTTGTCAATGGACGTGACGTTATGTTAAGTTAACTATATGGATGAAAACAGGGACTATTCCCTCAATGTTGGAGTTTTATAACTTCGTATTGAAAGTTAGTAAATGTAATGAACTTGCGCACGCACACACATATTACATACACATTACACACTCACACACACACATACACATATATACACGCACAGTACAAACACATTACACACAAACACTAGCAACACAAACATATATATTTTGATATTATTTTTTGGGATGTTCAAATTTTGATAAAATATCCAAACCTTTTTATATTCTATCGTGGCATAATCCGTATGCAAATGTTCAGACAACAACCGTATCTATTAACATACTAATGTTAGTTTGACTAAATGCGGACATTTGGAAGTTAACGGTAAATAATGGAATGTAATATCTCATGAATATGCAACATTGAAGCATTTAAAAACCTTTGTAGCCACCGATACAAAAATGGAATCGCTGATTATATTCCTGTTTCGTAACGTTGAACACATCAACATTAGCTCATACTGACAAAGAGCTTTTTGAAACTTTTGCATTACAGGGTCACTGTACTATCCAACGAAGTACTCTACTTGTCACACATATGAATGAAAGAATGAATTCGTGCTGCGCACACCAATAAGGCTTGTTAGCTGAAACGTGATACGGGTGGAACTCTGATGCAGATATTTTAATAAGTAAAGGCAGCCATAGGTAAAACATAAGCAAATAATCCAACACAACATAACAGTTAAACATTGAACTGGTCCTCTCGATCAACTCACTGTAAGTGTGTTAGTTCTGTCATTGTATCTACTCTAAGACTTTATAGAAGGCAACAGGCTTGTCTCAGGCCTTTAGAAATACACAGACGCACGCTGCACTCCCGCACGCTGCACTCCCGCACCCTGCACTCCCACACGCTCCACTCCCACATCCATTCCTCTGCATACCCCCAGTTCTAATGCCTCTGGCAATTTGCATGTCTCTACACTGGTACGTAAGCATGTAGCTTTGAGTTTTTAACTGCCCGTGTGTCTCTATATGTTGGGCGCTTGACAGAAGAAAAATATGCCTCACTTGCACTAATCCACATAGGCCTCTGACCAAATGGCACAATCAGTTTACAAACTTACTTCACATTCAGGCCACGTAGCCTAGATTTGAAGCTGGATATGTATCTGAAAGGGATATACACTCTGGGTTAGAGCATGAGATGTATGTTTAACATCACATACGTACTGTATGTATGGGTGAACAGGGGTAAAACCAGGGTAAATACCTCATTATATTATTCACTAACCTGGAACTAACACCAACCGTTCTCCCACAATGCACCACTCTGAAGGTTCACTAACCACCCTACACATGCCAGCAATCAGCATAATCACTCCCCCCTCAACCCCCCCTCCCTTCCGCTTTCACACAGACAGGCAGTCACACACACACAAACACACACACACTCATGCACGCAAGGAGCTTTCACGTAAGCTTTCAAAGGATATTAATTGTCTCAATCAAACAACTGTCCCAAACAAAGGGTAGACTAGCCTCACGTAAATAACAGACTTTTACAGCTATAAAAGCTCTAAGGTTTTACCTCCCGACCTGCTGCATGGGGTTTAGATGTGCCTTACACAGATCTATATCAGTAATGATGTGTTTCTCTGTACTGAGCAGCATATAAGGCTGGGGGTCTGTCTGACTGTGAGTCTCTCTGTTGCTCAGCCAGTCAGTCAGTTGTCTCTTTGAACCCAGAGAGACTATATTGATTAACCTTGTCTGCCTGGTGGGAGCTGAGGGGTCGGTCGGCATGGGGGCGGGTGTATTAGATGAAGTGGTGTGTCTGTGAAGCAGCCTGAGGGGTCAGGACCTTAGCTCCACTAGTGAAGGAACTGATTTGAGCCAGATGTTCTCAGACAAGCCAGGCAGCGCCTGCCACCGCAGAGGCCGGAGACCACCCCTCTCATTCCCCTGCTCTGCC